>OX578144.1:138072530-138719197 GCA_951213105.1 Amaurobius ferox | reverse complement strand
AATCAGATGTGAGCAGCACACGACTATCCCTATATAATACAATGAATTTACATCTTTCACAGTCCCGCCATAAAAATAAAATAAAGTTGTACTGCAAGTTTTACATTTAAAAAGGTAATTTAGATAATTTATATTTCATTTGCTTGATTTTTTTTTCGTTACAATGAGGTCTGGAGATCATTATGCAATTATTTCGGTAGTTTTATCACTGGAAAAATAAAATTAATTTAAAATCAAAAGCAAGAATGCTGATTTTAACCTCTTCGTTTTTAATATTTTCCAACACAGTTTAAAAATGTTTATGACTTTAGTCATGTTGTGTGTCTGTCCGTTCACACGATAACTGCAGTAAAAGTGATTTTATCAAAATAAAATTAATTTTAGTATGCTATTGAAACGATCTGTGGGACAAATGGGACTAAAAATGAATAATATCATCAATTAATTTCGGATTGAACTCGGGTTGAAAAAAATGAAATACATTGAACCCTATGGGACCTAATTTTTCAAACATTTAAGAGAAGTTAAAATTCACAAATTATTTCGAGCATTTTAGGAAATATTGAAATTATCACATAAAATGTATAAAAAAAAAAAATTCAGCAAAATATGTTAGGTAGTTTTTTAAATAAAAATTGAAATAATAATTAAACCCATGATGTATGAAGAGATCACGTGATTCATTGCAAAATTAAATACGGCATCCATTTTTTTTAATGTGTAAAGTTCGTAATATTTAAGGATCTTTTAAATTTATATTTAATGTTGCATCCGTCCTAAAACAGCTTTATTTTTGCGTATTATCTGTGTATCTAAATTTCGTGCCTACGCAATTACAATATTTTTTATTTTAAATGATCACCCAACTTTGATTATTTCTACAAGGAGCCTAATTTTAACGTATGCAGAATGTAAGCAAATCAAGCGATTATAAGTTGAGTTGTATAATAAGAATTGGTGAATTTTTTTCATGCAAAATTATTTAGCTCTGGAGTCTGAAATATAAGTAATATGAATGAAATATTCATTAATTTTACATGGAAAAGCAAACGATTTATATTTCGATAAAGTTTTAAGTTTTCAAGTTTAATAAATCACTGTAGTATTGTGATAATTTAAGAAATATCACCATTGAATGAATGTATCCTATTTTAGAGATGTTGTTTAAATAAAATTCCACTACAGTTGGAAAGTGTTTCATAATCAATGCTTATGCATGATTGATCTTTCTTGCTATTAATTTTACAGTCATTTTATTTATTTTTGAATAAGTTTTGTCTTTATAATTTTCTAAGAGAATAAATAAATGCCTTCAGAGAAAAAATAGTATTATACATAACTGGTATCACAATTTTTCATATACAATTATCTAAACTCGAATAAAAATGTCTGAAGTAAGATTTTTCTATTTTACTTCCTAAAATAGGATTGCACCGAATTAAGAAAATTATATCATATTTCTTAACAACGTGCTTAAATCAAATGTATTTATACGGCAGATAATTTCTATAATTTTTCTTTTCGATTTAAATAATAAAGAAATGGAAATAAATATAAATTTTATAAATGAACGGTATTGCATTTTAGACTGGATTATATCAATTACAGTTTAAAGATTACGAGAATTATTGATATTTTCAATACTTTTCATCATGTTTTATTTTGGTAAAAAATGTATAAACTCATATATTGTGTTTAGTCAGTTGACGAGACAGAATAAAGACGGTACGGTATCTTCAAATACCATTTTAGCGCTTTCATTTTGGCATATATTTATCCAATTTCGTATTTTCTGTGCATTTGGTTACAAACGGGATCAGGATATTTTATTCTTTAGATCTCCTGTGAAGATAATTTTGTATACAGTGAAGATAATACAGTGAGAACAGATATTCTTATACCTTATGTCAGGAGAATTAAATACAATATTTTAATATAATACTTTGAATAACAATGCCATTCAGAAAACTACAGAAAGTTGCACATAATTGTAAATTTTTTAGTTTCTTTATATTATAAAATCCTTACGAAGAACGAGTATACTACTAGTCTGATATAAATACGTTTTATCTGCAAACAAGAAGAATCAATCATGCATAAAACATTGATTATGAAACACTTTCCAACTGAAATGAAATTTTATTTAAGCATTTAAAATGCGATACATTCAGCTGTAATATTCTTTTAATCATCACAGAACTACCATAATTTATTTCAGTTGAAAACTTAAAACTTCATCGAAAAAAAAAATGAAATTTATTCAAATGACGTCATCAAAATATAAATCGTCTGGATCTCTATGTAAAAGCAGTGAATGTTTCATTCATATACTTTTTTTCAGACTCCAGAGTTAAATAATTCTGCGCGAAAAAAATTCAGCAATTCTTATACAACTCATCTTACAAAGTTTTGTTTACATTCTGCATTCATTAAAATCAGGATTCGTTGTAGAAATAATCAAAATTTGATGATCCTTTAAACTCAAAAATATTATAATTGCTTTGGTGCAGAATAAAGCGGTTTTAGGACGGATGCAACACTCAATATAAATTTAAAAGAACTTTTAAAATCACGAATTTTACTCTGGGGAAAAAGATGGATGCCCTATTTTATTTTGAAGTGGGTCACGTGATTTCTTCATATTATATGGGTGTCATTATTATTTTAATTTTTATTTAAAAACTACCAAACCTATTTAAAAACTACCAAACCTATTTTGCTGAATGTTTTTTTTAATATATTTTTGGGATAATTTGATTATTTCCTAAAATTTTCGAAATAATTTGAATTTTAACTTCGCTTAAAAAATGGCTAAGAAATAAGGTTCCATAAAGTTCAATGCATTTCACTTTTTCATCCCGGGTTCAATCCAAAACTAATTGGGTGATATTATTCATTTACATTCCCATATGTCCCACAGACCGTCTCAACAACATACTAAAATTTCAATTTGATGAGGTCATTTTTACGGCAGTCATCGTGCGAACGGACAGGCAGAATGAGCAAAGTCATGAAGACTTTTCAACTATGTTGGAAAGTGCTTAAAAATGGGAGCCACTACTCTAAGTAATAGTCTTTTAAACATGTATTTAGTTTGTTTGTAGATAGGCAAGACTCGTTTCTATGCATATGTCCCACAGACCGTCTCAACAGCATACTAAAATTTCATTTTGATAAAGCCATTTTTATGGCAGTTATCGTGCGAACGGACAAACAGTCAGACAGACAGAATTAAAAAAGTCATAAACACTTTTCGACTATGTTGTAAAGTGCGAATCGAATGAACATATCGTAGAGAATATCGAATTAACATATCGTAGCTTTGACGATCCTGGGAAGAGCGGGCGAATCCAGCTCTTCCAGTTTGGCAATGTGGCTGAGCCGAAAGGGTTATCACATGAGCGTGAAACAACTTTTACAGGGGAGCAAAGGAAGGATACTGAAGCTTTTCGTCATGTCTCTTGATACGAAAAGACGTGCGAATTGTTTTTTCTGAAAATAATGTTGAAATTGAACTCTTCTGCACTTTGGTCAATGGAAAAGAGGTACTTATGTGTTTTAGGAGCGAATGGGGGTGACTTAATTTAAATACCTCAAAAAACATTCGTTCAAATTTACATACATTTTTCCTCTGCAGCGTGTCAGAATCAAAACTCAAATATCGTACTGATAAGGAAAAATGAGTTGGGGAAGAGGTACACCCCTCTCTAAATTTTCCTTCCCCTCGTTTCGGGTGGGTGTCGATGGCATGCAGGTAGGGTTACCATGGCAATTGGAAATGGTCAGTAAATAATTACAGTAGTTCCTGCACGGTTTGCTCATGTATTTTAGGGCTTCAGGTAATTGTGTCACGGAGGCTGGACCACGCTATTTGCTGATTACTTCGTTAGTTTATCAGAAGCTGTGTCTCAGATAGTGAAGTCATTTTTGTTTTGAATTAAAAGGAAGATACAATCAATCATATGCGCAACGCCACAAAAAATTTGTAGAGAAAGGGGGAGATTGCAATTTAAGCGTTTTCGAGCCGCAAAATGTATCAAAATATGCAATTTAAAAAATATAATTAATTGAATTTATTTATATTTTTTTAATTTCAGTATTTATTGAATAAATTTATTATTAAAAAATTAGTAGTAAAATTAAAAGTTTCATTTTATAAAAATTGTAATTTTTAAATTATTTCCTTTGAATATCCCATTTTTATTACTTCGATATTTTAAAAGAAATGGATGAGTTGTGAAGATTATTGAATAAGGAGTGGATGATTGTGAGTGTGTATGGATTTGGGATGTTTGGAAATATATTTTTACGTTTCCCTGTTAATTTAAAGTAAAAATTTAGGAATTATTAATGAATTTTTAAGTAAACATTTAGGAATTTTTATCGATATTTTGGTGTTTAAGTATATTTTATAAGGTCCTCGCCCGATATTGAATGTTTTACTTATTCGTTATCTAACTACATTCGTTATCCTAAAACAACACATGCAAGTTTCCTGCCCCACGATACCATTAGAAGCTAATTTCAAAAATTTGAAATTGCATAAGAAACTGATGAGTTCAATAAAAAATCTGATGTGGGCAGCGCATGACTTTCCTTATATAATGCAATGAATTTACTACTTTTACAGTAAAAAAAAAGATTATTTTTATAGTAGATATTTATATTCTTTCCAAGATATTGAATTTTCGTCAATGAGTCGTCATTTTCATTGATTTAGCCTTATTTTTATCCATTTGGCGAGTTTATCGTTAATTTAGCAACATTTAAACAAGTCGCCAAGTTGGCGACATTCCACCAAATTCGTCGCCAAAATTTCGCCAAGCGTTATGGAAGGAGAAATAAGTTATTCTTACAACAGATGACTATTGGCTATTGGCGTTCAAATACAAAAGTATTACTCAAAGTATCTTTCTTCCTGAATGGAACGAGTTAGATCCACAAGAATGATGTCACCCAATTTATCGCATGAAATTATATATGAAAAGCGAAGATGTTTCTCAATAGGTAATACTCTTTTTTTATTTTACATGATTTTTTGATAATTTTTTCGAAAAATATGCAATGTCTCGAGAACGGTTCATGCTAACATTTTAAAATTTATGTCAATCGTTTTCTGACGAAAATTTACATAAGAAATGTCTATTTGCGTAACTTTATTAAAGGTTTTGATTTTTTAATGATTTTTTCAAAATTTCACTCAGAAATTTAGGAGGGTTTGAACATTCGATTGCATATAAAAACAATAGGCTTCCAGTATTCACGGATTGTGATTTTTGTACCAAATTTCGTTCAAATCGGTCCATTCATTTATCAGTTATTGTCTCCACGGACTCACTGACACACACACACACACACACACACACACACACACACACATCACCTCATAAATGTTCGATTCGTGATCAGTGATGCTTGAAACGTGCTCTCCCGTCGAAAACTCGAATTCGAATTTTCGACCCCGTCACAATACTTTCCTTATACATTATTGTATGTAAGGAAAATAATTACTTTCCTAATTACTTAATTCTGTAGGGGAAGAAAATACTAAAAAAAAAAAAAAAAAAAGAATTTTCTATTTATTTTTTTTCTAAACATATTATACATACTTGTTATTATGTAATTTCGTATATTTTCAATATAAATTATTTTCGTAAATTAAAATATTGTAATCTGTATATTACGTCTTTCTAGCATGATAAGAAAATAATACAATAACAAACCGTTTCACCACAACATGATTTTCCATAAATATTATTGTCAGATTAGAGCTATACAGTAGGAACACCCTGTATAGAACATAGAAAAACGTAAAAATGGACATAAAACATTTCAGCAATGATACCAAGGCTCCGCAAATGATGTTTTCAATAGGGCCCCGAGTATCCTAAGATCGTGTGTGTGTGTGTGTGTGTGTGTGTGTTGTTGTTGAAACCCAGACCGTCCGACCTACCAGAAAGGTGTAAGGTAACTGTTTGGACGGTCGGGAAATGCCACCCAATTTAGACCGGAACCCAGTGGGGGAGGCATCCACAGGGACCGTACCCTCCTTTCCCTACCACCAACCTCTCGGAAGGACTTTCGGACCCACATGTTTAACGTGATCGTACTCCGCATGAACACGGCGGCAGTTTTGGCAGTGGCTGGAATCGAACCCGGGCCTACCGAGTGCAACTCCAGCGCGCTAACCAATGGGCTACCGCGCCCGTGTGTGTGTGTGTGTGTGTGACAATTAAGGCAATGTATGAAAACCGTAACCCTATTGTCTTTTAAACATGATGGGATATTCTTAAAGCCCCGGATATTCGAATAATCTTGTAAAGAACCTTGCTGCCCCAACCGGAAATGGAACCCTAGATCTTCAAACTGGCCAGCCGACCCTCTACCGTTGAGCTACTGGGACGGAATTGCAAGCTCTTACCGTCAAAGTGGACTCTACACTCTTTAAAGAAGTCTTAATAAAATCAGTACAGTGAATTATGTCAAATAATTGATTTTATGCGTGATCATATATTCAAAAGACGCCCTATCCCCTAATTTTCAAGTGAATTTTTGAAAAAATTATTAAAAAATCAAGACATTCAATGAGGTTGAATATATAATCATTTTATACGTGATGTTTCATCCCAAAATAAATGACACGATTTTTAGAACGCTGTAATTGTAAGCATTTGGGCTCACGATACCGATTTTTCAAAATCTTTTCTTGTAAAATTAGAAATAAAAATAGATGTTGGAGAAAGTCGAGTGGAGTCACACTCCAATTAATTAGTTTTGTTATCCTCAGCACACTTTAACGTATGTGCATCATTGCAAAATGGCATGCCAAGGGTACGAATAAGCAACTCAGCCAATAATAACCTTGCATTTAGCTTGCGTTGCCACGGGAACGAGTAGCGTGCCAACGAAGGGGGTTTCTTGTTCATTCTCGGGAGGGGGTACTCACTTATTCACTGATCATTGAAAAACTCCGTGCTGGTGTTCATATGTTCATTTTCTTTTTTAAGTGTAAAAATGGAAATAAAATATAGGTCATTCTTATCGAGCATTTTGCTTAATAATCGATGTCTGATAATAATAAAAAAAAAATTATATCGTAAGCCATTCGTAATTTTCTCTACATAATGCATTGGATCGACTTCTTTGGTAGAGAAATAACGGTGTACAAGATCCACGTACAAAGTATTTGGCATTGAATTATCGCCCGATAAGTGGGAATGGGTAGCTTTTGGCAACATGAGTACAAGACTTGTTCGTACCATGGAATTAGAAAGAACTCCTGTGGACGAAACGCTTGAAAATGCCACAACGCTCTGAGAATTATATCCAGATGTCGATAGTGTTAGTAAAATAGCCTCTATTGTTAGTTGACACAACAGAAAGGCATAGTATTGAGTCTATATATTTTTGATTATTTTTTAAATCAAGGGTTTCCCTAATGATGAGCATAATTAACCAGTATTTTTTCATAGTTGTAGGATATAGAGTACAGAATATAGGGAGATAAAAACAAATTGAAAAGTAAAATAATTTTGAATTGCGTAAGAATATTCTTTATTGCTTCAGTCCTTCTTTGTATTGTGTTCGTAATTGATTTTTACAAAATGGACAGTGTAAATAAATATTTTAGGTCTTTCGCTATAGAGATGTATGCAGTGCGCAGGACTACTTATCTTATCCCAGTGCCACCTGAATGATTGTCTCAAACTGTATTAGCCTTTTCTTAATATGAAGTTTTAACTTCTTTACCTCCATGGTCTGCCTGTTCTGCCTTTACTGGATAAACAGTGGGTGAACATATTTCCAATGAAAATCTATCAAATTTATTTCGGAGAAGAAACTAATGCCGACCAGTATTATTAATTTTTAATTGATATAATTAATTATTGATTTATAAATTGTCATTTATTTCAATTTAACCACGGATGTTGCACATAGATCAAAACAAATTAAAGCGCTGTTTGAGAGTACTGTGTTATACTGATTGTTGAAACAGGATAAAAATATCATGGGTATATCTTCTAACATTTCCTGTCTTCATCTTATGTTTTACACACGCTATATTTTTGTCACACTTTATATTTTTGTAAATTTGTTTACAAACGAGACCAGAATGCTTTATTCTTCGACCTGTTTGTGCAGATAATTTTGTATAGCTAAAACAGCAATTTTTATATTTTTTTAGGGAAAACAAATTAAATATTTTAAAAGAACTTTTTGCATAACAATATCGTGTTGAATGCTACTGAAATTTGCACATCTTTTAAATCGCAAGCAACGTCGGATATATCTGCTAATAAATTATATAATTGAGACGTGCTATCAGAATTATAGTTTCCTTTCCTTTTTTAAAGGCTTTAATCCTCGTCTCAATATACTTCATTTTCACTTTATGTTTTTCTGGTATATATTAATACTCGGGGGTGTTCAGGAGGCTTTAAATGCAGGTGATTCTTATTACGCAGGTGAAACGGAGTCCACTTACGATTTTTTCGTCCTTCACTTCATTGCCCCTCCCATCGTAACAACACGCGGGCGACACGACAAAAACCTAGTACCGTGTCGGCAATTTTCTTGTCATACGTCCTTTTCTCGTACCTCCAGTTCCGAAGAACGATTGTTGGAACGTGTCAAATTATGAGTGCGACAACTGAGTAACGGCTGTCGTACAAATAGTATGCAGGCGGACTAGAGTTCCGTAGCAATGTGCATAAAAACAGCGGGTTGAAATATACAGGATGTCCCAAAAAGACTGAAACGCGCTTTAATTCTTTACCTGGTGAAGATAAGTGGGCAATGTAAATTGCAAAAATGTTGAAAGTAAGGTAGGAAATAAGACTACGTTAATGAAATAGTCATCCCATTCATTTTCAAAAAGTTACACTTTTTAAATTTTTATACGACCCCCTTAGACAAATTGGGTCAAACAAAACATTTTTATTTTTAATGCAACAAGATCATTAAAAACAAGAAAGATCAATCATGCATAAAGCATTGATTAGGAAACACTATCCAACTACAATGCAATTTTATTTAAACATATCTAACATGCAATACATTCAGCGGTAATATTTTTAAAATCAACACAATACTATAATAATTTATTATATTTGAAAACTTTATCGAAAAAAATGAACTTCATTCAAATGACGTCATTGTTGCCTGGCTCTATAAAAAAGCAGTAAAAATTTTCATTCATAAACATTTATTCAATTCCTTTCATTCATCATAATACTACAATAATTTATTTTATTTAAAAAGTTTAAAACATGGAGAAAAAAGTAATTTAACTCTGTGTTTAAAACTTCACCGAAAAAGTCTGCTATAATATCGTTTGTTTTCTATATAAAATCAATGACTGTTTCATTCATATCAACTATATTGCAAACTCCAACGCTAAATAATTTTGCGTTAAAGAAATTCAGGAATTCTTATACAACTCATCTTACAGCATGATGTATTTACAATCTCCATATGTGAAAATTAGACTTCGTTGTAGAAATAATCAAAGTTTGATTATCATTTAAACTCAAATATATTGTAATTGCGTTATTTTAGAACATTGATGCTCAGAAACTAAGCAAAAATAAAGCGGTTTTAGGACGGATACAACACCAAATACAAATTATAAAGAACTTAATAATTAAATTAAAAATCATGATTTTGACACAAGATGGATGCAATATTTTATTTTGAAGTGGGTCATGCGATCTCTTGATATAACGGTCACGTGATCGCTTCATATAATGGGTGTAATTATTATTTTAATTTTTATTTAAAAAACTACTGAATATATTTTTCTGAAATTTTTTTTATATATTCTATATGATAATTTGAATATATCTTAAAACTTTCGAAGCAATTTGTGAATTTTAAACTCGCTTAAAAAATGTTTAAAACATTAGGTCCCATAGGGTTCCATGTATTTCATTTTTTCAACCCGGGTTCAATCCAAAACTAATTGGATGATATTATTCATTTATATTCCCATAGGTCCCACAGACCATCTGACCAAGATACTAAAATTTCATTTTGATAAAGTCATTTTTACGGCAGTTATCGTGCTAACGGACGGACAGACAGACAGACAGACAGAATGAATGAACAAAGTCATAAACACGTTTCAACTATGTTGTAAAGTGTTAAAAACCGCATATCTGTATCTTTAAAATCAACTGAATTATAATAAAGGAAAAAATATGACTTATGTCACTTTTACGTATCATGTGAAAGGATGTTTCATCAGTGAAAATAGGGATCATAAACAAATTGACGATGGAAATTGTTTAGATCAAAAATACGTTAATATGTGTCGACATTTGTTATCACAAATGTATCTAAATAAAGCATTACACACACAGAGCTCATATAAAGCAGTGGTACTGATTAAGCGGTTGGGTATCCTATGTATTATCATCCAGTTTTATCTTTTTTGTGATATGTCACACATTTACATTTCTAATTTGATATAGGGTTCCCATTCACAATGTTCAATTTTCAATTAAATATAACTCGCTCAATTTTAAAGATACAGATATGCGGTTTTTAACACTTTACAACATAGTTGAAAAATGTTTATGACTTTGTTCATTCTGTCTGTCTGTCTGTCTGTTCTCACGATGACTGCCGTAAAAATGACTTTATCAAAATGAAATTTTAGTATGTTGTTCAGACGGTCTGTGGGACCTATGGGAATATAAATGAATAATATCACCCAATTAGTTTTGGATTGAACCTGGGTTGAAAAAATGAAATACATTGAACCCTATGGGACCTAATTATTCAAACATTTTTTAAGCGAATATAAAATTCACAAATTCCTTCGAACGTTTTAGGAAATATTCAAATCATCCAATAAAATATATAAAAGAAATTTCAGCAAAATATATTCAGTAATTTTTTAAATAAAAATTAGAATAATAATTACACCCTTTATATGAAGAGATCACGTGATCATTATATGAAGAGATCACGTGATCCACTTCAAAATAAAATATGGCATCCATCTTGTGTCAAAATCGTGATTTTTAAAGCTCTTTTTAATTCATATTTAGTATTGTATCCGTCCTAAAACCGCTTTATTTTTGCTTAAATTCTGTGCATCTACATACTGAAACAACGCAATTACAATATATTTGGGTTTAGATGGTCATCAAACTTTGATTATTTCTACAACGAAGCCTAATCTTCACTTATGGAGAATGTAAACACCAAAAGATGTAGAATGAGTTGTATAAGAATTGCTGCATTTCTTTAAAGCAAAATTATTTAGCTCATGGAGTCTGCAATATAGCTAATATGAATGAAACTTTCATTGATTTTACAGAGAAGCAGACGATTTTTTCGATGAAGTTTTAAGCATAGAGTTACATTACTTGCACCTCCATCGTTTTAAGTTTTTAA
Organism: Amaurobius ferox; assembly: GCA_951213105.1. Classification (NCBI taxonomy): domain Eukaryota; kingdom Metazoa; phylum Arthropoda; class Arachnida; order Araneae; family Amaurobiidae; genus Amaurobius; species Amaurobius ferox. Next base: position 138,707,794 of record OX578144.1, on the reverse strand, counting down.
ATAAAATAAATTATTATAGTATTGTGATGAATGAAAGGAATGGAAAAAAACGTTATGAATGAAATGCTACTTTTATAGAGAGAGCCAGTCGATTTATATTTCGATGACGCCATTTGAATGAAGTTCATTTGTTTTCGATGGAGTTTTCAAATATAATAAATCATTGTAGTATTATGGTAATTGTATCGTATGTATCGCATTTTAGAGATGTTTGAACCAGGCAATGTATATTTCAATGCCGTCATTTGAATTAAGTTCATTTTTTTCAATGAAGTTTTAAGTTTTCAAATATAATAAATTAATATAGTATTGTGATAATTTTAAAAATATTACCGAGGAATGTATCGCATTTTAGAGATGTTTATATAAAATTGCATTGAAGTTGGAAAGTGTTTCATAATCAGTGCTTTATGCATGATTAATCTTTCTTGTTTTTTAATGATCTTGTTGCATTAAAAATAAAAATTTTCTGATTGACCCATTTGTCTAAGGGGGTCGTATAAAAATTTAAAAGGTGTAACTTTTTGAAAATGAATGGGATGACTATTTCATTAAACTAGTCTTATTTCCTATCTTACTTTCGACATTTTTGCAATTTACATTGCCCAGTTATCTCCAACAGGTAAAGAATTAAAGCGCAGTCCTGGTAGACAGACAGCCACATATCATGACGAGTTAAAACAAGAAAGATCAATCATGCTTAAAGCATTGATTATGAAACACTTTCCAACTTCAATGCAATTTTATTTAAACAAGTCTAAAATGCAATACACTCCTCGGTAATATTTTGAAACTTATCACAATACTCCATTAATTTATTATATTTGAAAACTTAAACCTTCATCGAAAAAAATGAACTTCATTCAAATGACGGCATTGAAATATAAATTGCCTGGTTTAAACATCTCTAAAATGTTATACATTCCTCGGTAATAGTTTTAGAATTATCATAATACTACGATAATTTATTATATTTGAAAACTTCATCGAAAACAACTGAAATTAATTCAAATGACGTCATAGAAAAATAACACATCTGGATCTCTCTATAAAAACAGGATTTCATTCATAACTTTCTCCCATTCATTTCATTCATCACAATACTATAACAATTTATTTTATTTAAACATTTTGTTTAAGACCATGGAGCTACAAAAAATTAAACTCTATGCTTGAAACTTCATCGAAAAAAATCGTCCTTCTCTTTATGAAATCAGTTAATATTTCATTCATATCAGCCATGCAGACTCCATGGACTAAATTATTTTGTGTTAAAAAAATACAGGAATTCTAATACAACTCATTCTATATATTTTGCTGCTTACATTTTACATAGGTGAAAAATAGGCTTAGTTGTAGAAATAATCAAATTTAGATGAGCATTTAAACTCAAATATATTGTCATTGCGTTGTTTCAGCATGTAGATGCACAGAATTTAAGCAAAAATAAAGTAGTTTTAGGACGGATACAACACTCAATATGAATTAAAAAGAACTTAAAAAATCACGATTTTGAGACAAGATGGATGCCATATATCATTTTGAAGTGGTCACGTGATCTTTTCATATCGTGGTCACGTGATCGCTTCATATAAGAGGTGTAATTATTATTTAAATTTTTATTTAAAAAACTACTGAATATATTTCGCTGATTTTTTTTTTATATATTTTATGGAACAATTTGAATATTACCTGAAATTTTCGAAGCAATTTGTGAATTTTAAATCCGCTTAAAAAATGTTTGAAACATTAGGTCCCATAGGGCTCAATGTATTTTTTCAACCCGGATTCAATCCAAAACTAATTGGGTGATATTATTCATTTATATTCCCATAGGTTCTACAGACCGTCTGAACAACATACTAAAATTTCATTTTGATTAAGTCATTTTTACGGCAGTTATCGTGCTAACGGACAGACAGAATGAACAAAGTCATAAACACTTTTCAACTTTGTTGTAAAGTGTTAAAAAAGCTTTTAAGTATGTGCAACTTTTGCAGATTTGGGAAAAATATATTTAGTAGAAATATAAATATTTATGTAAATAATCTTAATTAATTTGTAAATTTATTTAAATGATTTTAACAGCGTTATATGTATTTAAAAAACAGCTGATAGACATTCGACGAACATCAACAGTATAGTATTCTTTGCTAAAGGTATTCTAAGAAAAGCGAAGAACTTCGAAACTTTCGCCCTGGCAATGCGGCTGAGCCGAAAGGGTTGACTTCGGACTGGGAAACAACTTTTACAGGCAAAGTGAAGATCTTATTCAGAAGCTCTTTATTGTAAACTAATGCAATGAATCACACAGAATATAAACACACATTTTCGATACTTGGGAGTCTGTTAAAATAAATTCTATAAATTAGCTTTTGTTTTTAAAATGAATAAAAAGCTTTTAAAAGATATATAATTGTCTCATAATATATCTCACTAAGTTTAAAATTTTCAGAGCATGTAAATATAGACTATAGAGTAATTCAGCCATAAATCTATATATACCGAAAGCATTATTATGTCGAATTATGTTATTATTTCTATGTAATTGTTATTATTTCTATTGTTGTTATTATTGTCATTATTTTTATTGTTATTATTATTGTTAATTCTATTATCAGAAATTTGGGTAATACTCTTAAAATACAAAGATATATTGTTGTGTGAGCATTTTAGATTTACAAAAATAGATGTGCTTATTTTAAGAAAGCAAAACTATTAAGATTTGGAATATTATTTCAAATGAAAGATAATTAATAGAAAATATTGATTTGTATTTAAAAGAATAATTTGAAATTGAATTAATAATTTTTAGAATAGGGCAGTTTTAATAAATATTTAAATTTAGAATTTTTGAATACATTTGAATATTTGACACAACGGATGTAATCAAAGAAATTAAGATGTAACTTATTTAAGCGTGCTGAAATGGTTGAGTTTGATATAAAATTAAAATGCATACAACCATCCAGAAAAAAATGACGAGAAAAATAAATATTCTATTTTTTTATTATTTTACGCAGCTTTATAACAATTAAATTTATTTAAATAAATAAATGTAAAAGGTGTATTTAAACAGTACGGATTAAAGGTGTATCTCCTTTTGCAGATTATAGAATTCCTGCACCGTAGCTATGTATCGCTATTTTTATTTGTATTTTGATAGTCTAAAATATTTGTACTTTGTTATACTCTAGAGTGATTTTATTTATAATTTTGATCCCGTTCAGACCCTTAGTTATGCTTGGTGTCCCGTTCTCGACTCACTGCGTGTTAAACTATTGTATGATTTTCTGGATATTTAGTACCTTTTTCCTTTTGTTTTTGACGACATATCTATTAGCGACCCTGTAATTTATGTTCTTTTATCATTTATGTATTTTATAATTAAATTATGTTTTTTAAATGCATCGAATTTAAAATGATTAATATGCAAATATTGTCTCACGATTGTGGCCTGTCTATTAAAGCTCATGCTCGCCACCTATTTTTACTAATGAAGGGCATAATAATGCTCGAAAGCGCTCTAGTTATGTAATTTTAATGCACGTCATGGACGGAAATTTTATTAAAGACATTTAATAATAGCCAAATTTGGTTGTCTTTATTTTTTAAAGTTTTGCTTATTTGCCATTCAATTATATTTACTCAGTTAGTTCATTTATGATTATTCTAGAGTGTTTATCTGCTGATTGTACGCTTTGCTGATTATTAGCAGTGTCTTAAAAAATAGTTTCAGTTCAACTTTTTACAGTTCTTACAGTTTAGTTCAATATCAATAATACATTAAGGGAAAGGTTTGTACAAAATTTCAAAAATATATTTTAAAAGGTTTATAAAGAACCGGAACCTAAATATTAAAAAACCATGTTATAAAACAATAGGTATTTAAATATAAAAATGCGACACCTATGTGGCTCAATAAGATTTCAAAACCTTATTGAGCCACATACTTTTATCCTCAACATTGACTACAACTTTAATTTCACCCTCTTCTTTCTATCTCTTTAACATTATTATTATTATTATTATTATTATCATTATTATATTAATATGATATATAAATAAAATAATATATAAATATAATAATATTATACATAATAATATAGATAATTTAAATTATTTTTTATCAATATTGAATATAATTATATATTATATCAATTAATATATTATTATACATTTTACATTAACTACACATTGTTTATTATTATTAAATGAATTAATTTTAATTAATTATAATTTTTTTATCAATTTTATCTTATATTTTTATTATGTTATTTTAATATGCTTGTAACTATATAATATATTAGCATAAATTGTATAATTTAATAATAATAGATACTGTTATGACAGATATTTTTAAATATAAGTTAAAATAATTTCTAGAGAGACAATTTAAAATATTAACTAAAACACTTCCACTTATCACAAATTTATACATTATTATTTCAGAAATTTGTAAACTAAAGTTTATGAGAATGTAAACATCTCTAAATTAGCCATTTTTAATCTCCAAAGTTTAAATCCTCGCTCCTCTAAAAATTCTGGTAATTTTCGAATTTAAATATTTATCATTTTTACTTTATTTCTATTCAAAATACAGCATTTCTATTTGAACGCCAAGTTCGCCACAATCTGCATCAAAATTCCACAAAGTTGGTCCTCGAAAAAGAATTTCCGCCTCATTTTCTGCGCGCGAAAAATTAGTTCCCCCAATCAAGTCGTCCCGCGTCTTTATCTTACAACCTGTTGCTATGGTTACGAGTGAGAGGAACCGCAAGATAAGAAGGTATTTTAGGAAAATTCGGACACCAGTCCTGTTCCCAGTCCTCTCTCAAGCAAGTCCGGAAAAGATCGCAAAGTCGAAATAGTTTAGGAGGCGAACATGAACTTGAAAGGGAAACTTCCATAAGACTCTTCAAGCAAAGGAGGAAATCAGGTATATCTGGAAGGTCGGGTTTATGTCTTTCGCGGTTTAGACAGATTTAACTGTGACTGTAATGTTTATGGTATCCTATGATACCTCTCTACATCTGTTTTTTAACACAGATAATAAATTAAAAACATTTTTAATTCATTCTAACATTGATGAAAATCGTTAAATAACAGATTTCATTGATAAATAACATTTTTAATATAAACTTCAGAGTTTTGAATGAAAGAGCCTTACTTCCTGTATTAAAAAAAGATTTCTGTGCAGCAATTTTTTTAACTTTGTAATGTAATTATAAGTTACCCAGATAAAATATTCTGTATTTTTTCTGTAAAAAACTTTTTCTGTAACATTTGCAGCTTTTGTGCAGACGTTAAAATTTTAACAAATACATTTACAGCATTTCTGAAAACATTAGATATAAAAAAAAAATTTAAATATTTTCAGCAGAATTTCTGTAGAACTTCCGAAAGCAATTCTACATTATAAATTAGTTTACTGATTTTTAACTGTGCTTCTGCATATAAAAATATTAAAACATATTAGCTTACAATTGCTGCCGTAAACTTCATTGAATTATATCAAAAAGCTTTGTGCATATCTACAAAAAATATCAGATTAAGAAAAATTGAAAATCATTCATTTATTGTTAAAATAAAGTTTTAACACGTGAAAATATTTCGCATAAAATAAAACTCATGCTATTACGTGTCTTATGTTTAAATATCAATAAGAAAATATGAATAGTAAAATCTATTCATAGTGTTTGTAATTAATTTCAAAAAACAAAAACATAATTTAGAATTGTAAAAGCTTTTTCATAAGACAATTTTTACCCAGAATTACAGGATTAACTGCCACAGTTACTATTTAGAATTCAATTAAATTTAAGGCTATTTCAATAAAAATTTTCAAAAATAATTTATTTATATTCTATTTTAATAAATATTAATTTTTAACTCGAACGAAATTTAGCTTAATTATTTAAATTCACTACTAAAAATAGATATTTATTTATTTCTATTTCTTAATATTTAGATTAGGTTCTAGTTATTAAAAAGGCGCAAGAATTTTTATTTTAATTCAAAACATTATTCAAAACATCTTTTACATACGTAATGCCTGAAATGTGTGTGCAGTTTGATATAAATCTAAATTTTATTACATTATATTTTATAAGTCACAACTTTTGTAGATTATAAACGTCACTAAATTCTAAACCCTTGTTTTATATTTCTAAAATTGTTTTGTACAGTTTTGCATGGTGTTTGAATTTATAGTTATATTAAAATATTATTCAAATAAGTATGCGTTATTAAAAGATTTAAATTTGACACTTTAAAATTTTAAGGACGTGATTAACGTTAAAAGTCAAAATAAAATAAATTAAAAGCTAAGCCCTTTGCTGTGATAAAATATTCAATACCCGGAATTCATTTAATTAATTCATCGAATTTTTTTAAAAGGCGTAGACGCCCCCCCCCCCCCCCACACACACACACATTTTGAAATCAAAACTAACTACTGTGCAAATCGAATACGAAAATTAACTGAAATGTGGCTCAACTCGAGTCCCTCGTACCAGAATTCATTTCTAAGTAGCTTGTGGGTTTTTATTCTTCTTTTTTCACCCGAATTTTATAAGAAAAATTTTGAAAAATCGGTATTATTGGACCAAATGATTACAATTATAGAGTGTTACCCTTCACTTTAAAGCACTTAAAAAATCTTTCGATTAATAGCATACTTGAGAATGTATCCCCCGGGGGTAACTTGCACCCCCCCCCCTCTAAGGGGGCTAATGACGTCATGAACACGGAAATTGTATAGCGGCTATTTTTCAAAACAATGATTGAAACTATTAAGTCTCGGAATCATTGAACTATTTGAACCCGTTTGAACCCCCTATCATTGAACCCGTTTTATGCATGATTATGTCCAATTTTGTCCTATGCTGCCTTGTTAAATAAATTCGAATCCATTTAGAATTTTTCGTTCGATTTAAAACAAATTCTATGTAGTTCTAGATTATTTGATAATAAAGCTGGATATAAAGTTTCGGGAAAATCCATTCATATTTGTGCCAGCTATCATGAGCGCAAGAAATCGACCCCAGACAGACGGACTCCAATCCAAAAATTGTCAAAACGTGTTTGGAAGGTCCTAAAACATATATTGACATCAAAATCTCGAATTCGAAAAGTTTCGCCAAAATAATACTTTCTCTATATTATATTACGTAGAATGAGAAAGTAAAAATAATAATATAAAAAAATAAAAATAAATAAATGCCATCCCAGCGAATCTTCATAAGAACTTCGCTATTTCTAGCCCAATACTAATTATGATAATATAATACCATACTGCAATAATTACAATGATATATGTACTTTAAATTCACAAATTTAAAAGTCAATAAATAAAATCCACCTCATTAAATAAACAACTATTTTTTTTTCGTCTAGATAAATATCTGCACTCTTACCTTTATCGTCTGCCTAGAATACCCGAAAACTCAACAACGCATTTACGATAAAGGTGCCAATGCTTCCTATAGCAACGAACAGGCTGTGACGTTGAATGCAACGCCCTGTGTCTAGAAACTGAAGAATGAGGTCCTTCACCAGTAGAATCGAAAATCTTAATTTTTGTGCCTTTGTTTGGAAATTCCCCAAAAATAAAAAATAGAGCAATTCGAAAGAAAAAAAAAATTTGGATGCGAAGATATATATCCCTATTCTTATATTTCTGACACGATGAAATAAGAATCAGAATATCTAAAACATACGTATTTCGATGTATTAAAAATACATAAATAAATATGAAGAAATTATCTTACGGATTCGATTCGAAGATCGTTCGAAAGAAAGTTCTTCGATCTTTCCATTAATGTCAAGATGGAAACTCTGTGATAATACTTTCGATCGCCGAGGTTCGATTTGTGTGGAAAACGCTCAAAATCGGGCTTCTGTATAAAAATAACAAAATCTAATTCGAATTTTTAAAAAATCATTCAAGTGCATCATTCAAGTTCCTCTGCAACGAATTTTGCTGCTGTCTGACAGCTACAGACGACTTACAAACGCAGACACAAAATCATTTTATTTTATTATGTAAGATATATAATGACATGTAAGATATATAAATTACTTTTCATCTTTTAAACTTGCAACTGGGAATTCATTATTGCAAATATTAAGAAATAGATTTAATCTTTTATATGTCTCAGAGAATTTTTATTCTTAAATTATATGTTTCTAACATACACTTGTCTGCAAAACAGTTATCAAATCAAAATTTTTGCCGTAGTTTCTGAATATTTTTACAGCTATTTATAAAACTACTATAAAGGAAAACATGTTAGTAAAAAAGTTTAAATTTTGTCACTTCGTAATTTTATTTTAGAGAGAATATTATTGGGATTATATATAAGTTTAAAATACCGTTCATATTTCAAATAGGAATAAGAATAATCGTAAATAGTAATTTTAATAATACAAAATTAAGGAAAAACTTCTATTTTTCTAATCTTTATCGCGAGATGATTTGTCTTATATAATAAAACGCAAAAACTGTATATATGTGCTAATCTGTGTTCAAGATTTAGGAAATGCGAAGCCATGGTGAGGGCTTAGTGTCAAACACAGGTTGAGTGTCCTACAAAATCGGGATTTTTCAGAAATAAGAAAAACTGTTTTGATTGCATTTTATCTTTTTCATTTCTCATAAATCATACTCAATATAGACAAACAAAAAATAATTACATATTATATTGTTGTATTGAGCGATATTTCCAACATTTATTATTATTGTTTCCAATAAGTAAAACACACTTTGTGCAAAGGATAAGGAGAAACTAGATCAACGCAGATAAGCACAAATAACACAATAGTGCTTCATACAGCTGTTTTGAGGATAGGCTGGATCCCCTTCGTTAGTACAAGAGAACCAACAAACCCGAAGTCTAAACGAGGAATTTCCATTTCTCTTTTGAACTTCGGGATGGAAAAAGAAGGAAATTCCATTGGAATGGAAAAAGAGGGAAATTTCTCTTTTGGACCTCGGGTTTGTTGGTCCTCTTACACTAAGGAAGCGTGTCCTGGAAACAACTGTATGCTGCATTATTGTGTTATTTGTGCTTATTGACGTTGCTCTCATTTTCTTTATTATTGCATTTTTTAATAATTTTGTAATAATTAATGATATTAAGGCAGTGCAGATTGACATTAAGTTTAAAATAACTTAAAGCACATTACATTATGTTTGTTATAATTTGCATTGGTGTTTGTACAATATGAAACTAATGTTATCTCAGAACATACAGTTTTACAGTTAACATATTATTTCACTAAACCCTCGATATATTGCTATAAGCATCGTTATTTTTGAAAATTATTAAATAAAAGTCCAATTAAGTTTTACCTTATCCAACTGCATTTTTGACGTGTTTCTTCAATACCGTAGATAGAATTTTTTTCCACACTTATTTATTGTTTGGCGAAGGAGCCGGGTCAGGTACGAAACTGTTGATCATAAAGTGCAAATAAAACGAATCGGGTGCATTTTGGAGTTTGGCCCTCAGCGCAATTCACACACACTTACAAATCTAGGTATGCACACAAACCAGGGTGTATTATTCTGATATTTTACAATTAAAATTATTTATTCGCAAACTAACTTCAGTGATATTACTCATGATCATAGTTTCATTATTACACATCGGAGTTTCTTTACTTCTGTGTGTGTGTGTGTGTGTGTGTGTGTGTGTGTGTGTGAAAGCTATTATGAACTTTAAAATCAATAACTAGGATTCCCGACAGTGTGTGCATTTCAAGCTAAAAGCAATTTAAATTAGCCATAAAAATAACGTGAAAAATTTACCCTTATTAGTTTCAAGTTGCGATTTTTTTTCATTGACTAACTAAAAATAGTGAGGGCGAATCATTTTTGAAATGAATTTACCACAGCAATACGATTATTACAATTAAAAGTTTACTACAAATTGTATCTAAAATAACATTAGAAAGGAAAAGTGGTTAATTAATCAATAAGTGGAAAATGCAATAAATGACTTTGTTCAAAGGAATCGCAGAAAAGGTAAAATAAAGGAGCATTAAATGCTGTTAACCAAGATTGTTTGATATTCTAGTGTAAAATATTTTAATACAATCTGATTTTTTTTAGTTTATTATTATTATTATTATTATTATTATTATTATTATTATTATATAGTGGTTTTTATACAAGCATCTTATATTTATTTCATATTAAAAATAAATTTAAGATTGGCATTTTAGCTTAAGAAAGTCTGAAAAAGCTAAAATACTTTTAGAGATATTAACTAAAATGCTAAAGATATACATTTAGAAATTTAAGCGTTGGTGTGTGTGAAGGTGGGGGATGAGGGAGAGCGATATCTCATGAACAAATGAAGCGTTTCAAACATAATTTGGTACTATTATTAAAACCACCGAATATTGAAACGCTATTGATTTTAAACGCAATCGAATGTTCGAAAGACCTCCTCTCCCCCCATTTTGAATGAAACTTTGAAAAAAAAAATCTTTAATTAGAATCTTCAAAAACGATAATCATTTCAGGCGTATTTTCCTTTAGAAAACGAATGACATAAACCTGAGAATGCCAGCATTAACTGTTCTTAAGATATTGCACGATTTCTGAATAATATTTTTTAAATAGTTAAAACATCAGAACCTTCAATTTTGTTAAATAAATACTCATTTTATACGTCATTTTTTATTAGAAAATGAATGACATAAAGTTTAGAACGCTAACATTAATCCTTTTTGATATACTATCAAAAAGTTACAAAAAATAAAAATAATAATTCGTATCACCCAATAGGTTCATTTTCCCTATACAATATTATGCAAAACATCTGTTAACATCATTCTCGAATCATTCATTCTTTAGTTCATTCCAATCCCAAGAGAAGATGCATTTTGTAATAGTTTTATATTTTGACACCAAGTATTCGACAATAATCATTTATTTCACATAATAATAGTCCAATGTCAATTGCATTTTGATGAGGGTTTTGCACGTGAGTATAAATAAGCCACTCTGATTCGACTCCTAAGTTGCCAAAAGCGCACAATTTCAATTGTTGTGATATTAATTCCATGACAAAAAATTGCTTTGTGGATCTTGTACATCATATAATTTCGCTGGGAAAAAAAGTAAAGTCATTGCATTGTGTAGGGAAAGTTATGTGCTGCCCCCATCAGATTATTTATTCATACATATTTCATAAATAGATATTATTGGCTTAAAACTGAAGCCAGTAATGGATGATAACTGAATATCGTGTGATCTTTGGCTTAAATCAGAATTTCCAGAAATTTCATAACTTTGTTCTTGAGAAAACAAACAATACAGAATTTCAGATTCTCCTAGATACCTTGACATCCTTTCATGTTACGAGAAATGCACAAAAAAGAGAAAAGTTATCTTTTTTAGCTATCCAAAATTCTTTTCTTGTTGAACGATAAAGTTTTTCTCTTTGAGGCCTTTTAGGTTATTTTTGGAAATTTTAGAATGAGAATTCTGACACATTGACTGAATGTTCTATTCATTTAAAAATTATCTCACTGAAGTGTTTTGATTTTACCTCATTTTTTTCAACATCTTGAAAATGTAAGCTATCTCTTATATATATATATATATATATATATATATATATATATATATATATATATATATATATATATATATATATATATATATATATATATATATATATATTACTGTTTTTTGTTATTTAGGATGAAGTAATAATTTTTGCTATAAATATTCATTTAAAATACAAGAAAGATAGTTTTAAATATCTTTCAAATTATTATGCAAGTTTAAATGAAATTTTATATATAGAAGTTCGAAATACATATAATAAAGTTCTGTAAAAAGTATTACATATTTATAAACGGTACTTCTGTGGTATTTACGTAATTACAAACGGTACTTGCATAGTTATAAACGATAACAGTCTGGTGAAAAAAAAAACTAAACATCTCTTGTTTTGTTTAAGGTTACTGCTCTGTCTTTTCATACTAAAGACGGATGTTGTTTTTTGCCTCCAAAGTCTAATATCTTTTATCACTTAAAATTGTAGTACTTTGAAGAAGCTTTGTTTAATTTCATTTATCTTTTGTTCAAAATCTTAGTTTTATGGAATACAATTTTATGTTAACCCATTTCCTGACATTACTCTTTATTTAGTCATTTTAATTAATTTCATAAAAATGGATTATTGACGTTTCAGATATTATACAGGGTGATTTGAAAGTCATGCACATCCGATTTTAATATACCGATGAATTGAAATAGTAGAATTTGGGTCAGTTACATGGAACTCATATACCCTCAAAAATATGCCAGAAATACCGTCTGCCGTTTTGAATAAGTCAAACGATCATTAACAACCTATTTTTTATCAATAGATAAACATGACATTTTCCCAAAGTGTTTATTTTAGAGCAGCATTTCTTTACCCATTTTTAGAGAGCGTCATGGAGAGTTTGAGATGAAATACCCATGCTCTGAAACCCATTAACAGTTTAAAAATGACGAGGTTAGTAAAGAGCTTTCGGGAAATCGGATCTGTTACAGACAAAGCGAGAACAGGTAACAATTTCTGCTTAGGATAAACTGTCTGAAATAAAGACTGCGTTGCTGAAACTCTTCAATGAATTCTTGCCAAACTCCTCAATGACACTCTCATAATAATGGATAGAGATATAAAAATTATTTCTCTATCCATCTATATATTATATATTCAGTGGTGCATTCGTAAAATAATTAGTACCCGGGGCGCTTTACAAACTGCATCACAATAACATAAAATACTAGTATAGTAAATAAATTAAGCTACATTGCATGGTGTTACAATTGTTAATACGATGTTTATTATTATTATCAATACAATTATTATTATTATCGTCATGTATATCATTATTTTGTGCTCTATGTTGACAAGTCAAAAGCAATGCGGTAATATAGTTTTGTCTCAAGTGTCTTCCAATAAAATAGATTATTATCTAGTTGTTATACAAGGGAGTCATTAGGTTACATTAAGTTTTCTTTAGGTGGACACATAAAAAAGTAATATTAAATAAAGCAAATTTAAAAACCAAATATTTACTGTCCTTTTGTATGGCAGAGCACGCCCGGGTTTCATAAAAACGCACCGAGACGGCGCCCCGGTGCACCCTGGCACGACTACACAACTAAATATACAAGGTAGGATCAAAGAGTTGGGAGACTGTAGCTGATATCTCCAGCCCTGATTAGAGGAGAGGGGAACTGTTTTACCGTGGCGTAGAGGCACATGTGTCGCGAGATGTGAAAAGGAAGAAGCAGGTGTTTTTCCAGACAATGCGTGTGAGTGAAATGTAGTCGTTTGCATTCGTCGAAAACGGAAATGGCGTTTGAAGAACAACGTGCGAATATCAAATTATAAATACCTGCCAGCAGGTGCAATGTTTCTGTCGGCGATTTCCCCAAACGCTGGCAGAATTTGATATTCGCACGTTGTTCTTCAAACGACATTTCCGTTTTCGACGAATGCAAACAACTACAGTTCACTGACACGCAGTGCATGGAAAAACTCTGCACTGCGGACCTGCTTCTTCCTTTTCATATATGCCCCTACACCACGGTAAAATAGTTCTCCTCTCTTCCAATCAGGGTTGGAGATATTAGCACAGTCTCCCAACTTTTTGATCCTACCTTATATTAGTGCCATCTAACAGAAAACATCCTATTTCTTTTTTCAATTTCTCGGTATATTGCATTTAAAAAGGGAACGTACGCGATTAATCGATAACTCTGTATATATGCTTTTTTTTTTAATGACACGAACATTTCTGAGAAATAGGCCCCCAATTTAAATAACACTTAAACAAAACCTCTACTGCAACCGGTTAAACTTTCCAGAAGTTCTGTTACTGTCAGCTCCGTTATCCGTGGTGTAATATAAATCCTCGCGTTATCCCAAATCAGTAAACCGCCACATACCATGAACCTCTTCCCCAAACGAACTCGTTGACAGTCTGAACGACTCAAATCCCTCCATTGGGCCTCTAACTATGAATTCACGTCGACAGATTGGGCGGTAAACAAAACTTCCTTAACTGCAACTGTGACTGCCTTTCCAATGAAGGGGTTCTTTTTTCTCCAGTTTTTCCTCGTTTTCTGAACGCATGCCTATCTGTACCTCTTATCTATATTTATAAGCTAAAAGAAGGGGTTTATACTTATTCTTTACCCCCCTCTCCCCACCAGTAGTTGAGGGATTTGAAAAAATTAGTTGCCAATTGATTAAAGCAAGACAGGAAGAAAAGCTGGTGTCGGATGTGTTCAGTGGAGTAATTTTTCTTTTTGGATGGAATTTATTTTCTCCTTGTGGAAAATATTAGTTTTTTGTTCCTCCTTTGGCTTTTCCAGAAAAAGCATCCTTTATAGAATATTCAAATCTTACTATTGTGGTACTTACTACTTAGTCTTACAAAATGGTTTTAACTATTTTAATATATTATATTAGTAATTCTGAGACTGAAATACATTTTCAAATAAAATATCAAATAATAAATACTTTTAAAATCAACATTTACAAAAATTATAAAAATACTCGTCTTCCATACGAAAAAGAAATACAAAATAATTAAATCCCTAAAAGCAAAAATACCAAATACATTACAATTTTTGAAAAAGTTTAGCGAGGGTTGCAAAATACAGATTCCAGGTCAACGGAAAAATCTAATGTTTTGAAAATTAGAATTGGGAGATACGATGCGAAGGAATATTAAAAGAATATTAAAATTATTGAGTACTTCCACACGTATGAGAATCTTCATTTTGGTCTCATTCGATACATCTCAGCTTCTAGGTCAACAAAAAAATAAAATATTTCGAAAATTCAAATGAAAGGTTGTGATACAGAACGATTTTCAAAACACTTAAACAAATTTTTCCTCTGAGAACGAATGAAACACATATTTGATATCTTTTGACTGTCAATAGGAAAAAAAAATAAACAAATAAATAATTTTGTAGCGCGGAAATAGGATTCAATATATTTTCCCATTTAACATGTTAACAAAATTATAAAATGTTCGTCATTTTTATGCTTAAATCTGAAAGGTTTCTGATATTTAGAAAGGCGATCAACAATTTTTATTAGATGTGCACACTTGAGGAACAAGCAAAGCTCGTGTGGAAATGCATAATAACGAATTCTTTACTTTGGATTTTTCCAACATAAAAACAAAATAAATTGGAGTGTGACTCAACTTGACCTTCTCGTACCAAAATTCATTTTTAAGTAACTTTTTTTTCTTTCTTTTTTTCTTTTTCAAATTTTGCAAGAAATTTTTTTAAAAATATGTATCGATAATCCAAATGATCACAATTATAGCAAGTTACCCTTCATTTTAAATTTTGTTTCGCCTGAATTTCAGAAAATTCTATCAAGTTCCAAATTTTTCGATAACAAAGTCGGATATCCATTAATATTTGTGGTGAAAATCCATTAACATTTAAAATCCACTAATATTTGTGGCAACTATAGTGTACACAAGAAATCAAGCACAGACGAACATCACTCTAAAAATAATCAAAACGTGTTCAGGAGGTCCCAAAACATATATTGGCATCAAAATCTAGAAATCGAAAAGGTTCGTGAAAACAGTATACAATTTGATACTGTATTCTATAGTATGAAATAGTAAAAATCACTGAAAGAAAAGTATGATTATAAATTGAAGAAATCTTTTCATACAAAACAGATCGAAATCTATTGCATCGATTACACAAAGTATCGAATGCAAACGCATTGATATGTAATATCGATATATAGAAATGCCATGTATCAATAGGTCTATCAGTAATTCAAAAAATTTTCGAATACTAAAGATATTTACGCATTTTATTTTCCCAATATACGTTAAGGTTACGTACGATCTTTTGAAAAGCGTCCACAGAAACCTCAGGAGTCATGTGGAGTTGTTTTTTCCGTTTGCATATCAATGGATACCTGGTGAAGCGTGGGAAGACCTTTCAAGGTAGGCAAAGAGAAAATCCCCATCTCCATTAAAGAAAGGGGGAAGTAAAGCCTCCTCCGACATCTGGCCCACTTCCCCAGATTCGGACCTGTTGGAAAACTTTCACCTTAGATCAAAGAAGCTCGCTCCCTTTCCTTCTGAAAAGAGAGGAGGAGCATAAAAAAATTGTTTTTCACTTCGTAAAAAATATCCACAGGTGGGAGTCTGCCCTTGGGAGAGTTTTCACTCCATCCCTGTAAACAATGACCCCCAGAGAAACGTCTAGACCTTGAACCTTGCAGCATCACCGTGGCTTTGATGGCCGGATACTTTGATGAAAGTTGGCGAAAATCATGCTAGACGTGTGGATGAGGCGTATCCTTGACACATTTACTTTCGTTTTAAGTTCAAACTTATGCTGGACGGATCAGCATGGAATATCCGTTATAAACAAGTTTTATTTTCTATTATTCATGTTCTACTTTGTATTAGGATTAAAAAATTTACGAACAGCTGTTAGATTATCACGGAGATTTTATATCTTTCAATGGGTGCTAACAATATCCCTCTTCCCCCGATCTTGCATTTTACAGTATGATTTTAGAAGTCACAAATTTTACTCCAAAGTAGTTTATGAAAGTCACACTAGATGACAGGATGACAAATATCCTTAGCACATTGAGTTTCGTTTTTTAAGTTCGAACTTATGCTGGACTGATCAGTCCTTAACATCCTTTATTGACATGTTTTTCTATTATTGTTATTTATTCTATTTTGTAATGGAGTTCAAAACTTCTGCGTTTGAATTGTCAAGGAGATTCGATTGTTCAATCCGTGCAAAAAATATTGATTATTATTGATTATATTATATAAATTATCGATTATTCTCATCAGACTTTTGCTCGTAAATGTGAAATGGGACTTCAGAACAGTTATTTAATTATGAGTATTTTATGAGCAAGATTTAGTCATAATGACTGTAACGTTTTTGTGCTACAAATTATATATTATTTGATCTGAGGTTAGTTTAATTTTATTAAGCATATGGTTCATGTATCATTAGAGGGTTGCATAATAATGAATCCGCAAGTGTCTGGCGATATTAAGAGGGCACCCTCGTTCTGATAATGATAGTGAGACAAACAGAACTCAATACTATGGAATATTAATGTTAGAAAAAAAATCGAATGGAGACTCCCACTGCAGAGTTTAAATGGTAAGTTACCGAGATACTGAGCATTAAAAGGCAAAGACCGCAGATGCTCTGCGTGGATATAAAAGCTGTATAAAAATATTATCCTGGCTTTGGTTTAAAGCTCGTTGAAAAGATCCTTCTTTGATCTTACCGATGGTGTCAAGATGAAAACTCTGCAATAATATTTTTTATCATTAAGAATCGTTTAAAATGACTATTCTACGTTTAATAACTAAAAAAGCTAATTAGAATCTAAAAAACTCTCAATGAAGTATTTATTTTTAAGAGTCGGGGTATTCCTGTATCAAATCTCATCGCTGTGAATCGCTTAGATTTTCCACTACGCGACCGAAAAATGAACAGAAAAACAAACATTTTCGGTAATTATTAAAGAAATAGAAAAAACAGTTTTCCCCTTATTCATATCTCAGAACACCTTGACTGAAATAAAGCATTTTCTTCCGCACCTCGCCCGAAGTATGTCTTAACAAACAGACAGACAAACAATTTCGAAGTATGTCTTAACACACAGACAGACAAACAATTTCGAAGTATGTCTTAACAAACAGATAGACAAACAATTTCGAAGTATAGTCTTAACAAACAGACAGACAGACATATTCCGTTATTATTAAAGAAATAGAAAACACAATTTTCCCCTTATTCATATCTCAAAACATCTTTACTAAAATATAGTATTTTCTTCCGCACCTCGCCCGAAGTATGCAACGAGCAAGGGCAAAGGTTGTGTGGCAAAACCTTATCCACTGTTTGCGTATTATATTTCCCACTGACCTCAATTCTGAAATGATATTCATCGCCTTACCTTTGGGTAAACATAATTTTGGACGGAGAAACAACTATCTGATGAAACGAGATATACGTGACCAGTCAATGTTGCCAACATAATTTGATAAAATTTACACTTCCTGTTTCGATGTTTCGTGAGCAAAGATGAAAGGCTGTCAATATCAAATAGCTTGTTACAATTTTTGACCCATTCCAACAATTTCTCTGTACATTACCATGTATTATAGTGAAAGTAATAAGTGATTCGAAATCAATTAAGCAGCAAGAAAACAAACTTTGATCGAGCATGAATTTTATTTATTCCATTCTAAATAATAAAGTCGCATGTCTCATACATGATTTCCAAAGCCTTATCATACTCGTACATAGAAAAATAAATTATCAAAATTATTTTCTAAAGAGATCTAAAGACAGATCAAAATTTATATAGTATTCAGTTTAGAATATTCCCATACGGAATTGATTCAAATATGTAGAAAAAGCACAGGAGATAAATATAATTTATTCATAGTCTAGGGAGGATCCAAACATTACACATCTATTGAAAACTAGAATTTTAAAGTTTGATCCCATTACGATAATTTTTCTCTACGAATACTATGAGGGAATAAAGAAAGACTAATGATTATAAAGAAATTGTCATTATTACTATATAATTATAAGAAAATAAAAACTATTTATTGAAAAAAAATATTCAAAATTGAGAATTTCATTCTCAAAATAATAGTTGTTCCGACTGTGATTTTGTTTGATAGCATTGCATGAAGGCCCCAAGGTGGCCATGAGTTTATCTCCAGTCCCAAGCCCTTTGATCCACTCCAGATCAAAGGTTCGATTATCTCGTTTCTATCAGAGAGAGAGTAAGAGAAGATATTTTATCAATTGCTTGGATAATATTTTTTTCAAAAGGGTAGAAATGGGAGTTTAGGTCAATAAATAAATAGCTCAAGGATGATTTTATCAGTGTTTGTAGGACATGTATGTATATTTACATTGGTTGGGCTTTTATTTTATCTCTTTTGTGTTCTAAATTTATTTTTATGAGACTTAAATAGGGTTGAGAATTTAAAAATACATCTGGTGTGTACATTTCCACTCGACTTCCTGATGCATTCCCATTTTAGTTTCACTTATCTATATATATATATATAAAATTGAACGTTTGTTTGTTTATTTGTTTGTCAGTTTTGTATACAAACTCACAACCGACGAGCCGAACGGTCTGGGCTTTCGACAATATTTTACTTTTCTTTTCCCCCTTCATTTTTTTTTTCCCAAATTTGGTATGGTTATTCTCTGTTTCACTTTGAGCAACCCCATCAATATTTTTGGTTTCTTGGTTATCAAGATATTAATAAAAAACGCAAAATTAAACATAACATAGAAATATAATTATGCAAACAATTTTTTTTTCCGTAAATTTATTTGAAAAAAATTATATCATATTGCATAGCAGCTGAATTTATTCAAATGCGTTTATACGCAGAAGATGTTTATTGAACACGATTTAAATAATAAAGAAATGGATATAAATATAAATTTTATAAATAAACGGTATTACATTTTTGATTGAGTTTACGAATTTTGGATATAAGATTGAAAAAATTATTGATATTTTGAATTTCAAATCATCTGCTTCAAATTCATATATTTACCATTGCGTTTAACCGATTGTTGAAACAGGATAAAAGTGGTAGGAATATATCTACAATTTTAGCACCTTCATTTAGGCGTATCTTAAACGAACTTCATATTTTTGTAACTTGTTTTACAAGCAGGATAAGGATGTTTTATTCTTAGATCTGCCTACGTTGATAATTTTGAATAAAAGCAAAAATTCTTATGTTTTTTTAGGGGGATAAAATTAATAGAATATTTTGAAAAACAATATAATTTGTAATGCTACTGAATTTCGCACATATTTTAAATCTCTGGCAACTTCGTATATACCTGGTAATAATGACTGGAAAAAATGTATCTTTTATGCGCTTCACAAGGTAGTTTAACATTTTTTTTTTAATTCTTAAAAAGTTCCTTTTTAGAAGTTGGCAACAGCTTAGTAAATCTACTGAATTACATGCATTTGGATGATTTGTGTTAACATAAACTATTTTAATACCATTTAAATAAATAAGATAATTTAAACAATTACATTATTTCATAGACTATATACTGCAGTCATTGTTTCGGGAGTTATGATTGTTTCTCAGAGGAAATAACTCGATTGGAAACTATCAGAGGAAACAATAACTCACCTGTTTTAGCGTAAATTTGTCAATGGTAACAAGTTTTATTACACAAATCTCTGTGATTGAAGGTACCGACTATTACAAAAAAATAAAACCTGTGCCTGAAAGCTACTTAAATTATACATTATAATATTTTAACTAATTTATACTATATTTTTAATAATGATATTTTATTATTTAATTTACATTTACTTTATACATTATTAGCACATACCTGCGTTGGCAAAAGGTTTACTTGCACAGCCTGCATTTATTGCAGTTTTTTATAATTCCCTGCTGTACTGAAGAGCATTAAAAAGTGGAAAACCAGCCCACGGTTTACCTTATTTGCAATGGGAACGTGATCCTCATAATAATGTAGTATGTAAATGAAATAAAATATAGTATTATTAAAATAATATAATATAAATTAATTAGAATATTGTAGTTTATAATTTAAACTAAAAGTAAAAAATAATAATAATTTATACTATTATTATTATTATTATTATTATTATTATAACAATAATTATAAGTTTAACTTACAGCGTTTTTTTTTTAACTATACATGGAACATCTTATTTACCAAATTTAAATTTTGAATATGTTTAAGCAACTGTAACTCATACTAATCACAGAAACATTTTCAATCATCTATTATGATTAACTTAAAACTTATTGTAAACATTTTTCTACATGAAAAAAATAAATTAAATATTTCATGATTAACTAATGGAAACGTACTTTAAATTAGTTTAATTTTTAATTTAAAAAAATTAAATTTATGGCCTACATCACTAGAATGGGTATTTTTATTAAAAGAAATGATCAAGGTACTTTTTACAGAGAAATGTTATAGTATTTTTAGAAACGCGTTGCCAAAATAAAACGATACTGGAATAATTATTGCATGGAAATAAATAGTAATTAGTTATAAAACAAATTTAAAAAACAAGGAATCTACTAATGAAACTTTCAGCTTGTCAAAGCATTGTAATATTTTAACAAATCACCACGACTAACTTCGATTTTGCTCCGATTTCCGAGACCAAGCCTGTACAAGTAGTTTTCCAGTTAGGGTACAACCCTTTCGGCACAGCAAACTTGCAGGAAACTGCCGAAGAAGTTATAGTTATTTCTTGGCAGATACACTCAGCAGCCATTTTACCCAATTTTCATTCTTCCTTTTTACTACATTAATTTAATTCTACCCTATTTAAAAAAGCTGATGTGGGTAGCACATGGCTTTCTCTACAGATTCAATATATTTATTTATGTATATTTTGATGTAGATGTTTAAATAAAAAAAAAATTGACATTAATATTTGTTGGCTCTAATCTTAAAACTAAATATTTCATAAACTTTGGATTTTTGGAATTCAATTAAATTTTAGCATTATTAAAATAATGCTCAAAACAAATGATTTAATATTCTGATTACGTTATTTAACTTTGTTTTTCAGAATCTGTTTTAAGAAATGCATACAGCAAATAGCAATATTTACAAGCAGCATAAATTAAATATTCAATGTCCTCAAATTAAAATAAATGCATTTGTAAATTTAAAATTTAAACTTCTGCTTAAAATATTTATTTAAATACATAAATTTCAGGAATCGACTGAATTATATTTTCGGCGAGAATGTTGCATTTTGCGGGTATAATAATATATTTTTGCGTTTCATTATATTGTGTTTCTAAAATTTAAATTTTAGAAATTTAAAATATATTTATATATATGTACAATGAAACGTGTAAATATTAAAAAAATCTTTACTTCTAAATAATTTACTTATAAAAATCTTTACTTCTAATAATTCTTCTACTCAAACTTAACTTCAGTTAAAAATTTTCAAATAAACATATTTAAATTATTACAACATCAAAATGTTTTAAAAACTAATAAAAATTTTAACTAATTTTATTTTCATTACAAAAATTTCAACTTGTTTTGTATACTAAAATATTTTAATATTCTTAAAATACAATATATTTCAGAATTTAAAATATATTGTTATTTTTAAGTACTAGAATACATTATTATTACAATATATTTTACATACTAAAATACCTTATTATTCTTTTTAAAAATCTAAATATGGATAAAATATTTTTATTTAAGATTTATAATAAAAAAAATATTTTCTGCACAAACATAATTTAACAATTTAAAATAATGCCTTTCTTATGGAGGTTAGTATAGTATATCTTCAAGACACTCCCACTGCAGATATCAGCATTCATACACCGGTTTCACGCTTATTATGCGCTCGTCAACATGGAATAGCCGATATTTGCAATGACATAGTTTATAATATTTAATCTAAAAGTTTTAATAAAATTTACAAAATACTACTACTACTACTAATAATAATAATAATAGGTTTTTTTATAGCGTTTTTTAACTATACATACAAAGATAAATTAAAAAATCCTATTTACCAAATTTAAAATTTAAATAGATATAGGGGGAACAGCAACTCCTACTCATTATAAGAAGATTTTTCATTGCATATTCTGATTAATTTTAAACTTATTCTAAACATATTTCTTCATCGGAAAAAAATAACTAAATATTTCATGATTAACTAATGGAAACGTACTTTAAATTAGTTTAATTATTTATTTTATGAATTTAAATTTATATCTCATTTTACTAGAATGGATAATTTTATTTAAAAAATTCAGGATATTTTTATTAAAAAAATTTCACAGTATTTTTTACACCGAAATTTTATAGTATTTTTAGAGACACGTTGCCTAATTAAAACGATGTTGAAATTATTAATGCAAATAAATAACTAGTAATAAGTTATAAAACAAATTTAATACACAAGAAATCCACTAATGAATATTTCGGCTTGTGAAAGCATTGTAATATTTCAACAATTCACCTCGATTTCCTTCGATTAACGCAGAGACCAAGCCTGTACATGTTGTTTTCCAGTTAGGGTACAACCCTTTGAGGTACAGCAAGCTTGCAGGAAACTTAAATCCTGCCGAACAAGTTATTTCTTCGTAGATACTTCATATACACTAAGCAACTATTTTACCTATTTTTCATCCTTTCTTTTTACTGGATTAATTTTTATTCTACTCTAATTTTCCCAATTTATAAAAGCTGATATTGGTAGAACAAGACTTTTCTAACAGATTTAATTTATTTTTTTTTCTTCTGCAGATGTTTAAATAAAATTTTTAGCTGACAGTAATATTTGTTGGCTCTGTTAAAATTAAATATTTAATAAACTTTGGATTTTCGGAATTCAATTGAATTTTAATATTGTTAAAATAATGCTAATGATTTGTAAAAAGTCTAATATTACTTAATATTCTTAATATTCTTATTATGTAACTTAATATTCTGATTACGTTATTTAACTTTTTTCAGAACTTGTTTTAAGAAATGTGTACAGAAAATAACAATATTTACAAGCAGCATAAATTAAATATTATGTGTCCTCAAATTAAAATAAATTCATTTGTAAATTTAAAATTTTAAACTTCTACTTCCAACTTTTACTTCACTATACAAATTTCGCGAATCAAATGTTTCAATTTTTAGGGTCATGGATTAGTGAAAATTCTATTTTACAGCATATTGCATCTTACGGGTATAATACAATATTTTTGCTTTCCTTTATTTTGTATTTCTAAGATTTAAACCTTAGAAATACAAAACATTTTTTTCATGTTACCTATCACGAAATAATGCAAATAATAAAAAGAAATCTTTACTTACTTTATATCTAAAGATGAAGTTCTCCTAATAAAGCAAATTTACCGAAACTTAACTTTGATTAACATTTTTCAATTAAACATACTTAATTTATTGATCAAATAGTGGAGAAATAATGTTTAAAATTTTGACAAATTTTATTTTAAATTATAAAATGTTCAACTTTTTTATATACTAAAATGCTTCTGTTATTCTTAAAATACAATGTATTTTAGTATATAAAATACATTGTTATTTTTACATACTAGAATACATATTTTTTTCAACATATTTTACATACTAAAATTCATTGTTATTCATTTTAATAATTGTTATCCTTTTTAAAATAATGCCTTTTTTTCGAAGTATTATAATTAGTCAGTCAGTTTAGTATAGTTAGCGCAATTTTTAAAAACGCCAAGCCGCCAAACGGAACAAAAATTTATTTTAAATTAGCAATCTCGGTGTAACTTAAAACTAGTACACACACACACACACACACATATATATATATATGAAATAGGGATGCATCCATAACAAACAGTAGAATTCATTATGTGTGTGTTATTTTGTGCAATAAAACCAAAGACAATATAAATATAGAAAGAAAGCTATAAAAATTGCATTTGCGACAGTAGGTAAATTCATGAGATAGATGTCCATATCAGATTTTTTATTTTAATGCGTGCTCGATTACATTGTGTTTTACTTATCTCTTGAGCAAAGTTGTTTCATTTATTTATATTTCAATTTCACTCATCTTTGCATAAACACTTAACTTTCGCTAGCTATTATCGAGCAGCCCTAAGAGTGTTTTGACAATAGGCCTTTGCAGGAAGTACGGCCCAGTGCGCAGTGGCAGGTCTGTCTGGTGGCAGGCGGCAAAGTCTCTTGTTTTGGGGGTATTTTTTTTTGTAAAATATCGACTAAGCCTCTTTCAAAGCTGACAGTTTTTAAATTTATATGAGAGATCGACTGTCACTAAAGTATTTCGACATCACGAGAATTTAACACACCACAGGTTCCGAATTATAGGGTGTTGGCAAAGTCTGACAGAGTTACTAGAGATATGAAGCTGGTTACTGGAAATTGTTGACAGAACAAGGAAAATTTCCAAAAGGTGTGCGAGGTTCCGTCCCATGCCCACCCTGGTAGCTCAGACAGTAGAGCGCTGGCCTCGAAATTCCGAAGTGGAGAATTCAAGTCCTTCATTATGAAGCACTTTATACTGAGCCCTTTTCTCAACCTGTCTATAACCCTTGGCAATTAATTTGGTGACAATCCGATGACTTTGTTGATAATTTGGTAATGTTGACGACATAATTAGCGAAATATCGCTAACTGGCAGCTTTTGCAAAATATCGCCAAATTAATGGAAATACAAAATCTCGTTCAATGTTTATTTTATTTGATAATCCCTGTTGTTCTAAGGGAAACAGTCAGGAGAGCGACAGCCCAGTGGTTAGCGCTCGGGGACTTACCCTCCTTCCCCTACCACCGACCTCTCGGAAGGACTTACCGATCCACATGTTTAACGTGATCGTACTCCGCGTGAACACGGCGGCAGTTTTGGCAGTGGCGGGAATCGAACCCGGGCCTATCGAGTGCAATTCCTGCGCGCTAACCATTGGGCTACCGCGCCCTGAATGAGAGGGGTGTATATGCGTAAGGAAATCTTTTGCGACTTTATGAATAGCAGATCTGAAACAATCTTTTGCAACTTTATCCCGTCTTATGCCGGGCTTATCCTTCTAGTAAGAATTAATAATATTGAAGGGGGGAAACTGCGTAGTCTGCATAGGTCCTGTGATATTACGAGTGCAAGTGCTTCAGGCCGTGGAATAGGGGGGAATCTTTTTCAACTCTATATATATAGTCAGAGGGCTTTGAATTTAGATGAGAATATTATTGAAGTATTTAATCTAATAATTTGATAAATATGAAAAACCGGTATTTGCGTATCAATACCGGTATTAACCAGTGAATACAAGTTCTCAGGTGCAGTTTACCGGTGATTACCAGTTTAGCAGGATCCCAGTATTGCAGTCTCTAACGCTCTGTTATTATTGAAAGATATTACTTTCTCTACATACATATAGTATTATGTATAGAGAAACTATTGCAAGTGGGAAAATTTTTTTGAATGTAAATTTTCAACGGCAGAGCACGTTTAAAGTATCTCTGAACACCAATCGAACGTTTTTAAGGTAATTTCTGAGTGTGTTATGCGTGCGTGTTGTACGGCATTATCTATGTTGAAGACCCAGACCGTCCGACTCATCCTGAGGACTTGAGTAACTATTTGGACGGCCGGGGCATTATCTATGTGAAAGAACTAACGGTATTGCATTGCGCAGAAAAAGTCGCGTGCTGCGCATACTAGATTTTTTTTTTTTTTTAATATTTTTGAAAAAGCATATACTTGGCAGGATTATTAAAGATACATATCGGACTTTTAATTCCCTTTTGACCTAAATACTCGTATTAGTGTCTACCTGGCAATAAATAGAAGCTCGCAAATGATTCCTTGCGTGCGTCAGGGCGCGGCTGCGAAAACATTTCAGTTTCGATTCAATTCTCAGATATAACGGGTTCCTTCTGTCGGGTTCCAAAAATGATCTCAAGGTCTTCGCTACCTTTACTTTTCTCAAATACTGAAGATGTTTCCGCGATCGAGTTGTGCGTCCTCGCTCGTCCGTGAATATCTTATTGTGGCAAATATTGCACCACCTGCGTGACTAAGAAAACTGCGCAACTTCTCTTAATTTGCATTTTTACCTAGATAGAAAGTAGACTAGATGTGGGCAGCATGTGACTTGCCCTGCAATGACTTCAATATACTTTAGCAACAAACTAAGGATGGACAAGATCCTTGGCACAATATTTCTGGCGTTAAATTACATTGACATTGAGCGCTTTTCCGAGTGCCAATGTATAAATATCTTTTGAAGTAGCAAATCTGTTTATATTTCGCGCAAATCTAACTTGACAATTATAAATATTAATAGAAATCGCAATAGAGTCCATATATTACATCAATAAATAATATATATGCATAATTTCTGTAATACAATTTACAGTTATGCACACAGAAAGGTAGAATTTCAGTATAACCGAACCAGGTATGGACCTTGAAACGTACATGGTTTCTGAAATACTTTTCACTTTTACTAATTTATTTCTTTTTCATGTATGATACTCTTAAAAACATTTTTTGGAAACCAGGAAAGGAACTGAAAAAACAACTTCGTTGTTGAAAAGATTCAAACTGATAAAACACTGATAAAACAACATTCTTTTATCAGTTTGAATCTTTTCATCTTTTGTACTATTCATGCATTTACCCATGTATGGTAATGCAAGGAACAAGGGGTTTAGTACCTGTATTACATATATGATTTATAAAACTTTTAAACATTAATTTAATTATTGGGTGTAGTTGCCGGCGTATATATTTAAAAGACTTTCACAACATAGAATCCAATTTTCAGTTGCTTATCCTGCACAGGGTGTCCCAAAAAGATTGAAACGCACTTTAATTCTTTACTTGTTGGATATAAGTGGGCAATGTAAATTGCAAAAATGTTGAAAGTAAGGTAGGAAATAAGACTGCGTTAATGAAATAGTCATTCCATTAATTTTCAAAAAGTTACACATTTTAAATTTTTATACGAGCCCCTTAGATAAATTTGGTCAATCAGAAAATTTTTATTTATAATGCAACAAGATCATTAAAAAACCCGCATATCTGTATCTTTAAAATTAAGAGAGTTATATTTAATTGAAAATTGAACATTGCGAATGGGGACCCTATATCAAATTAGAAATGCAGACTTGTGACATATCACACAAAAGATAAAACTGGATGATAATACATAGAATATCCAACCGCGTAGTGAGTACCACTGCTTTATATGATTTCTGCTTTATTTAGATGCATTTGTGATAAAAAATTTTGACACACATTAGCGTACTTTTGATTTAAACAATTTCCATCGTCAATTTGTTTATGATCCCTATTTTCACTGATGAAACACCCTTTCACATGGTACGGAAAAATGGCATAAGTCAGATTTTTTACTGTATCATAATTCAGTTGATTTTAAAGATACAGATATGCGGTGTTTTTTTAATGATCTTGTTGCATTAAAAATAAAAATTTTCTGATTGACCGAATGTATCTAAGGGGGTCGTATAAAAAGTTAAAAAGTGTAACTTTATGAAAATGAATGGGAGGACTATTTCATTAACGTAGTCATATTTCCTACCTTACTTTCAACATTTTTGCAGTTTATATTGCCCGCTTATCTCCAACTGGTAAAGTATTAAAGCGCGTTTCAATCTTTTTGGGACACCCTGTATATGGAACAGGGAAAAATAGGGTATTTCATACCTATTTAGTACCTGTTTTACTTATAAAAGAATTTTTCTCCAGCCTAACGTTGAATCTATTTTATTTTTATATTTACACACGCTCTTCGGACCACTTTCAATAAAAGATCAGTCACTGGTATTTAAAATACAAGTTATTAAAATTCTTATATAATAATCTTTGATTATTTGACGTTATGGTTAATTTATTTCAATAAATAAAATATTGTAGTACAAAGTGTTGCAATTCGGACTCTGAAAGTTTGTAAACATGCTTCTAAAAAGCCTTACAATTTAATTTCGAAGCATAAATATGAACAATGAGTGGGAAGTTAAATAAATAATATTATATTTGATAATCTCATAATTAAATGCTTTTATACACTTCTAAGAAGTCTGCTTTTAAGGAAATGAATCCCAATTTTCATAAGGACTCGTCCATCTTTCTCCAGCTGAAACACCTAGCACCCACTATCTTGATGATCTGTATGCATCAATATTTTCTGTCCAAAATATGACAGTATGCGGTCGAAGTTCGGCCATCCCTATCTTCTTGCCGCCGCGTGTGCCAAACCGGTAACGTCCCAAAGCCACGGAGTGCAGCATGCCTGTTTGTTCGTGCAAAGGTCGGAGGGAGCTGGGGAACTTCAGGTAAAGCTCCTCTGATAAAAATCTGCAGGGAACAAAATTCAAGACGATAATGAATATTTTTGAGAATTAATTTTAGGCTAAGGTAGTTCACGAGACGCTGGCCGAGGAAGAGCTTAAGTTAGAGTGAGGAGCAGATAAGCCGAGTTGTCAATGCACATATTGCTGTTCAACATCTTTTTAATTAATTATTCTCAATCCTCCTCAGGCAAAATTGTTCTGAACAGAAGGTAACTCATTTCTTGTTTCTCTCTATATTTAAAAAAAAAAAAAAATGACGCAGCATTGCGAATAGATGGCAAAACATAAAGTTCTAAAATTTTACATACAGACTAACATGAATTCGTAGATATGCAAGACGGGATTAGAATTTTGATTTAACCTTAGCTAATCAAATATTAATTAATTTAATTTAGCATCACCAGTATGGGCAAATGTTGAATGGGTCCAGACTTCCAACTTCTCTTTGATGGGTTTCTATCAGAAACGTCACATAGATAATAGCCAATGAAATTGAAGTATTGAAAATGTTAAAAGCAAACATTTGCAATTGTGTTACACAGATGGGATTGCCATGAACCGATAGCCATAAAATATAATTATTAATGCAGTTAAAAATTATATGTCTTACTGTTAATTCTTCACAATTAAATAAAATAATTACGAAAAGTAATTGTTCATGACCACGATTGTTAGAACTTTTAGCATGCTACCTTTCCGTTTTCTATAACTGATAATCATTTAATTTGTTTACACTTAAAACTGTGTACGATGAGATGCATTTCACAAAAAAATATCAAGGTTTACATCCAAAAAGGGGAATAAAATCGAGAACACTGTCTGGTGTTATCATAAGAAGTATTAGTTAAACCTAATATGTTGTTGATTCATTAGCTTTCTAAAAAAAGCGTCAATATCTTCTCGGTACTGGGTTAGCAATCGTAACGAACAGAGACTGGGTACACAGACCTTAAAGTAAATTAACTGGAGTTTGGGTCTACTCTATTTTCTCATAGCAGAATCTCATATTTTAACTAGCTTCTGATATTTTTATTTTAAGAAAAATTTGTATCATTGGTCCAAATAATCCCGATTGTAGCATGTTGCTCTTTATTTTAAAGGAATTGAAAAAAAATATTTCGATTGATATCAATATTGATAATTGACGCCCACCCCCGAGGGGGGATAATGACGTCACGGACATGAAAATTATATATCGGCTATTTTTCATTACATTAATTGCAATTATAAGTTTCGGGATCATTGAACCATAAATATAACTCCTTTTATTCATGATTATGTCACATTTTGTCCTATGCTGCCATGTTAAGAAAATATAAAATGTGGATTCAATTTCAAAGTTTTCACTCAAATTTCAAAGATACTCAGATTTTTCGATAACAAAGCCTAATATAAAGTTTCGTGAAAATCCATTAATATTGGCATTAAAATATCGAAATCAAAAATTTTTGTAAAATTATTTTTTCTATACTTCCTATGAGAAATTAAAAAGAACTCTTAATGTGAGTGAATTTACAAAAAAACTCTTAATGTGAGCGAATTTGCAAAAAGAACTCTTAATGTGAGCGAATTTGCAAAAGAACTCTTAATGTGAGCGAATTTACAAAGAGAGCTAGCTCTTAATGTGAGCGATAATGTCAAGCAATATATATTTTTTAATTTTGTCTAATAGAAGTAGTTTTAGACATATTATTCAACCTCTAATACTCTATCAATTCTTAAATGCATGCATATCTTATATATTTTGTTAATTATCTGTATAAGGCAGAAGGAATCTGATGCACTGTAAAACATTCTGAAGCCTTTGCTCATTTTTTTCAGCTACTTTGTTCATAATTTCAGCAAACTGGTAAGGAAAACCACAATTACAGGCGTTCATGAAAATTTCAGCTCTACTTCTGAAATATTCAGCTAATTATCGTCTTCCGAAGTGTTATTATTGTATTTATATTATATATATATATATATATATATATATATATATGTATGTGTGTGTGTGTATCTATGTTTATATATATAGAGAGAGAGATAGATAGATAGATATAAAAATATATTTAAAAATGCAAGAATTTTTAGTGTTTGAAATAAAACTATATATTTACACTGTATCTGAATATGTATGGCGCATAGCAGACGTACTCCTTCAGCCACCAAAATATAAATTTCCAAAACGATCGAATGAATAATGAAGTGACGTACCACAAATTGGTTGTGGGGGGGGGTGACCCCCACTCCCCGGTTAAGCATGCTTTACACCGTGGTAACACTCCCGGGAACAGGTATATCACAGATGAAATGGCAAAAACCACAAAACATATAAATGACTTGAAAGAAAAAGAAAAGGAGGAAAATAATACGTAAACCATCATTTAATTACATCAAAAACACTAAATTTTTATATAAACAGGTAAAAGATATATTATATCAAATAAAAACATAAACCTCAATACACCAAACCATCTTAATTACCTCTATCAAATCCACAGCTACTAGTGCACAAAACTCCAATATATACCTCTACCACACACTTGTAGTTTACACTACCAGAAGTATCTTCGAATCTCTCACTATCGTTATTTATACCCCTTATTAGCGGGTATTGCTCATGACATTCAGTTAAAGTTATGTTGTAAAAACTTTTTGCTATGTCCATCAAAAACCATGGTGGATATTCCTGTTTTATTGCTGCTTGCAAGTAAGCCACATCACAATTATATTGGTCTATGGTTTGGGTATTTAATTTTTTACTTCGTTTTAAATGATTTATAATAAAGTTTCTGAATACATATTTATGTACTCTACGCCACGGTAAAATAGTTCCCCTCTCCTCCAATCAGGGTTGGAGATATCACCACAGGCTCCGAACTTTTTGATCCTACCTTTTATATATATATATATATATATATATATATATATATATATATATATATATATATATATATATATATATATATATATATATATATATATATATATATATATATATATATATATATATATATGTATATATAATAATAATAGAAGTTTGAAAATCCAATGAACGAAAAGTAAGAAGATGTAACACGATAAACCTAACTTTTTAAAACACCCACAGAATAAAATATAATACAGCAAATCAACAATCAAATGAATAAAACATACAAAACACAAGCTATCAAGTTACAGAAAATCAACAAAATTAAAAGGTATGGAAACAAAAAAAGAAAAACTTAAACTAAATTCAACTATCTAACTGGCTTACAAAACAAAAGTAAAATCAACTAATCCTCAAGGAAATGGAAAAAAACAATACATAAAATAAATATCGAATCAACAAGTCAATGAAAAATATCATAATACAAAGGTATGGAATCGAAATAAGTATAACAAACGAAATCAAGCACAAACGCCATACACGTGGACGAGGCTCTAAGTCTAAATCATGAATTGTTAACCTCTACAAAAATCTAATCATGTCCAAGTTTTTTGTAGAAGCAAACACAAAAATGTATGTTTCTGAAGAAATAGATGGATTATATCTATAAACTATTTCTACTTGGACGACATACATAAAGAAGGAATAAAAAAGAAAAAATGAATACCTGGAAAAAGCACAGCGTATGTACAATCGAGTCGATACAGGGAACACTGATAGAAGAGACCAGTGTTGCCATTCGTAAAGAAAAAATAAAAAAACATTTACTGTTGCCATTCATAAGAATTGAAAAACAGTGAAGCGAAATGTTAAGAAAAAGTATTAATATACAAAAAGAGCTACTAAAAGGAGGGGCAAATAATAGTAATGCTGAAATGGAAGAGAATGTAAAAAAAAAAAAAAAAAAAAAAAAAAAAAAGATATATATATATATATATATATATATATATATATATATATATATATATACAAGAGAATGGAGATGTCTGGCTAATATAAGATACTATGAATAGAATTATATGATACTATGAAAAGAATTATAAAAATCCAGCTATTTTAAATTTTTTAACAATACTATTTACTAAATAAGAGGGATATTTATATAAATTGCTAGTAATTTTGAGATTATTGATATGCATAGAATGAAATTTTTTATCAGATAATCTATAAATTCTAAAAAGCTGATTGAGTATAATATTTCTAAACAATTGAATCGAGTTACAGGAATTAAATGGTAAGATTTTATTAATATTAAAATTATAAAAGTCTTTTTTATCATATAAATTTGTAACAATTCTATTAGAAGGATCAATAAAAAGATTTAAATCCAAAAAATTAACATTTTTACTAATAGTAGTTTCATTAGGAATTAATTCCAAATTGTCTGGATAGTAATCTATATCTATGAGATAATTTTCTGTATGTACTAAGCAAATCAGATCATCAACATATCTGTAAAAAGTATAATCTATTGAAGTAAATGACCTTTCATAATGATAAAGGTATAAATTAGCTAGCATACTGCTACTGCAGCCACCCTGTGGAACTCCTGAGACTTGTAAGTATAATTTATTTCCTTAAAAAATATAATTATTGAAAATAACAAAGTGAAGAAGTTTAGGAAAATTTATAAATTTAATTTGATTTGAAAGATGTGTAATATAAGCATTATATAGAGCTAAAATTACATCATATAGATCAGATATCTTAATATTATTAAAAAGATCTTTAAAATCAAAAGTTTGAAATCCTATTATTTTTCTAAGAGATGTTAATTTATTCTTTAATTCTTTACTATTATTTAGAATATGGTAATTATTGCTAGTCTGGCTTAAACTATTATTTATTAGATTTAAAGAATTTAGTAATAATTTACTCGCAGCAGTAGAGTAAGTATTATGGCCACTAGTAACTGTTCTAAATTTAATAGGATTTTTATGAAATTTTGGAATAAGCACTATATAAGGAAATTTAAGATATTTATATTTAATATTTAAATCACTATACATATTGATAATTTTCAATTTAATACTATTGATGGAATGTAAATCAGGTTTAAAAAGACTATTATTTTTTAAATAATCTAACAGAAATTGAATATAAAATTTTTTACAGATAATAGCATAATTATTAGAGGCTTTATCAACATAGGTGATAACAAAGGATCTTTGTAAATCATTAATGGAATGTTTAATATTATCAATATTATATAAAGATCTAGACAATTTAATATCTCTAATAGCATTTTTAATTGATTCTAATATAGTAAATTTCCACATATTAAATGCCTCTAATGTCAGAGTGTATTTACAAGCTAATTTATATATATATTTATCAAGATCTAGATTAATTGATTTTAAAACTTTAAAAGAATTATTACAAGAAGGTATCCTAAATTTAGTGTCACTAACAATGTCTAAATCTCCTGTAACTATATGCCCCAAGTCTGGATTTAGAAATTTAGCAAATTTGTTTAATTTACAAATACATTCACTTGCTTGAGGATTAGTTGATTTTACTTTTGTTTTGTAAGCCAGTTAGATAGTTGAATTTAGTTTAAGTTTTTCTTTTTTTGTTTCCATACCTTTCAATTTTGTTGATTTTCTGTAACTTGATAGCTTGTGTTTTGTGTTTTTTATCCATTTGATTGTTGATTTGCTGTATTATATTTTATTCTGTGGGTGTTTCAAAAAGTTAGGTTTATTGTGTTACATCTTCTTTTCGTTCATTGGATTTTCAAACTTCTATTATTATTGAAATCATTTTATTTATGAGCTGCATTTGCGCAATAAATTAAATGTATTTTGCATTTTCAATCCATTTACTTAATAACTTTAAATTCTTTATTTAATCATATGTGCATAGTATCCTTCATATTTTATTAAGCTATAATATATATATATATATATATATATAATATACTTCTTTAGCTTGATGACCAGTAACATGCATTTAAATATTTAAATTTCCTCATTATGATTGAATTTCTTTTTTACTTCTTTATATTTTGTAAGCAAATTTTAAGTTAGTGTATTATGAGTTACTATTTCTATTCTATCTTCGGATTTTCATTTTTAATATTTTATATATATATATATATATATATATATATATATATATATATATATATATATATATATATATACCTCATTTAATTTTGTACATACTAATTTTATCATTGCCATAAGCAAATGCTTCAAAAAAGGCATGATTATTTCCAATCCACTTTAAATTAGTCATTCTCTTTTTAATTAAATTACCTTTTGATTTTATTAACTTATTTGTTTTTTGCCAGGAAGAAGGTGGGGTGGTAAAACGTTTGCTAAACCGTTAACTGCTGAGGGTTCATACTGTCAATATTATATCACAGAATTTAAACAGATTCGAAAAGACCGTCATTTTATTTACAGAAA
This sequence comes from Amaurobius ferox, assembly GCA_951213105.1. Lineage (NCBI taxonomy): Eukaryota > Metazoa > Arthropoda > Arachnida > Araneae > Amaurobiidae > Amaurobius > Amaurobius ferox. The sequence continues at coordinate 138,672,483 of OX578144.1, read as the reverse complement.
CATATGTATTGTATTTGTATATGCAATGTATCAATAAGTAAAAAACATTTTGCGCAAAGAATGAGAAAAACATGAGCAACGTATTTAAAAATTAATATTTTATTTGTGTTTAAATGCAATGCTCAAGTTTACCATATGCAATTTATACATAGTAAAGCAGCGCAAAGGACTACACTTAGAGACAACTACCTAGTGAGTGCATAGGCTTTTGTAGCAAGGACGCCATTTAGAGGGGGGCTGAAGGGGCTCGTTTTATTTATAAAACATATGCATTATTTGCATACAATTTGCACAAAGAACTACATTTAGGAACCAACCATTTGGTCAATACGTCTGCTTCTGTAGCAAAGGTGCCATTTAGGGAGCTCGGGGTGGGAGGGGGGATGGCCTGTTCCCCTTCCCACTAGAAAAAAAAGTTATTATGTTTCTTATGCCATTTTTATAATAATTATATTATATAATTTCTCATATATTGTACATTGAAAGCCCGGCTGTAGCCAGAGACAAAATTCAAGCGAGGCTGAAGGGACATTCAAGGAAAGGGGGGGGGGGCTCAACAGTCTTAAAGGAGGGGCTCACCAAAAACACAATTTATCATTAGCATTTATAAACAATAGTTACTATTATATATTTCAATGCATATAATTTATTAACAAATAATTGAATATTTATATTTGCAAGCTAAGAGCTGGTTATTAATATCCATATAGCTACTATGCGTCCATATTAATATATAATAATTACAATTAATTTAAATATGAGCATTAACTAGTAGTAAAGCTGTTAATCACACCAAGAAAATTTCCGAAAGCTCATATAAGTTAATGTTTAATATTAACTCTTAACTACTTATCAGTTGAATTTGACTCTATGATGTACTGAAACAGTGAACCCCGCAATAATACAAAAGTATCCCAAATACTATTGTCATAATTTTTAAAAATTTTAAATATTTTCAAATTAAATATATAAATAAATGGAACATTAGTATAATCACAAATTCTGCTAAATTAAAAAATCTTTAAAACGAAGTAATTTAGAAAAAATCTCAAAGAACTTTTTTATGCAAAATCTGAATGACATTTTAAATGAAATTTGATATCACTACTAAAAATTTAATATTTTTATCAGAGGGGGATGAGGATACCTCTTGGGGGGGAGGACTTAGCTCCCTCTGGCCCTTGCCTGACTACGGCCCTGATTGAGAGACTATTTGACTTGATTCTTTATTTCTATTTGAGAAATAAAATTAAGCATGGGTTTTAAAATTTATGTCTACTGTAAGTAATTTTCTCACAATATACAAAATTCTGAGTTGACTTTAACTTATACGCCCCATTTTATACTCTTCTTGTTTAAATTATCTCCAGTAGTGCAGATTGTAGGGGAAATTCCCAAGTTACATGAATTTCTGTAATTTTTTTCAAGTAGGAATTTTGAGAAGTTTCACGGTGAAGTATACACATTTATAAATTTTCTAGCCTTAATATAGACTCATTTTTCACTTTATTAAGTCAAAGTTCACTTCGTTTAAATACATGCCAAATTGTAGCAGTCTGATCGAAGTATAGCACCTGAAACTCTTAGCTTACAGATTTTCTAGCATTCTGAATGTCATGTGCGTGCATTCTCTAAAATGAGTTGTAAGAAGACAGTATATAATTCAATTTCTATAATTTATATTGTACACTCGTATCGCAGAGGGGCTCAAACCACCGATCTCTGACTGACCAGCCGATGCATTAAGCTGCTGAAACGATAATCTTTCCATCTATATTTGAAGTAAATCCTACAATATACATATTGGAGTATTACGGCAAACGAAAAGGGGTGACAGAAAAGATGAGATGAAAAGACGAAGAGCATCATTTGCGACTTTTAAAAAATAAATCCCAAGACAAGAGGCGGAAAAGTGAAAATATAAATTAAGGTAAAGTAACCCAATTTTGGACAATCGATTTTATTCTATATGTTGTTTTTAGATAATAAACGCTCTGCTGTCAGGACCGTAGCACTAGCAGATAGAATATAGAGAGGACTGATCCCCCCCCCCCCCTCCCTACTACACCCAAGAGTTTTCAAGAGATATTTACTTTTTAATACTGATACGACATTTTATTGAACATGTCATCTAAATTTTGCGTGAAAAATTGCTTTTGAATATTTTTCTATAAATTATTTCGTTTTGTTTGGTATAGAAATAATATACTTTAGTTTAGCTGAAAGTGTGGCTATACTGATGATTATTAATTTATTTACATGTGTTATTTAAACAAAATAACCAACAAAATCAAACCCATTCTCGTTCACATCAAACCAGATACATATTTGTTGACGATAAGCCAAACCACCATTTTCATTCTAAACTAAACGAAAACACCTTTCGGGACAACAAGATAAATATCAAAACTATTTTTCTCACACGTAACTAGGTCATCGGTGAACCCTACCTTAACTCATTATTCTGCATTAACCTGTAACTTGTTTACTCTTTTCGCAAGGCTTACGTCTGGGCGAGAGGGGTTCCGATAAACACCGGGTAGAGCTGTTTATCTCCTTTACCGGGCAAAGGGTATTTTCTTCCCCTTCCCGAGATCACCTTCATTGTTGCCACCCACAGAAAAAAAAAGCGGGGCAGTAGGAAATGATGTGGCAACATATGGGTTATATCGACTGTTTAGAAATGGAAGAGGTGTTTTTTGAAATATTTCACATAGAAATAGAAGAAACTGGGTCATAGCTGCTGGATTCCGTTGAAGGAGTGACGGGGGAGAGGAGAAAGGATAAATCGAGGAAGATATTTGAATGATCCGAATTTTCTTTTTTAGAAAAGGCATTTCCTAACTCTATGAAGAAAAGCAAAAGCAAATAGTTGAAGAACTTACTAGCAGGTGGTGAAGTATACTATAAAATATGTGCTTTTGATAGCGAAGCATATTTCCTCATGCATATTTTCTCACTATCCACTCCGTCGTGAAGCAGACGCTTCAGGAATCCCTTTGCAATAGAGTCGTCTGCCATAGAAAGTGAAAATGTTTTCTACTCACAGGAAATATAAAACTATTAGAAACAACGTTGGAAGATATTTGTTATGCTACAGAGCTACGCAACTTTAGAAAGGATGCAATTTATAAAATTAACATAGAAAATAATAACATAAGGAAATACATTCTTATGTAGCTTGTAAATAACAAAGAAAAATGTTCAAAATGATTTCCAATTATTTCGAAGTTACATAAACCTATTATAAGGAAGGAATTTCAATAATATTGCTCTCCTTTAAATTAAATAACTTTATATGCCTAGTTAGAATGCGTAATATTGAATGAAAACATAAAAATTTACATAAAAATAATAAATATTATTATAAATATACTTTCTATTCTATTTTACAATATAAATATATAAAATGCGCTTGAAAGTACAGCATTCTTAAATGCTTTCTTAATAAACTCATTACTATAAAATGCAATGTTATTGATAATATGCATTTAAAAATTTTTTTTTTGTACTTTAAGCATTACTCAATCAGTGAAAGGACGTAAAAGATTAAGATACGCCTCTTATCAGAAAAAGAAAAAATGTTATGCCTCAGAAATCTTACTGCATAACAGCTATGTAACTAGGAAATTTAGTCCGTTACGCAAAATTTAATATATTCTCAAATAAAAGTATTTGAGAAAACGTTTTATTTATTTTCTTTTTTTATGATAAGGGGTACATTTTGGAAGAGGGAGAGGACTAAAATTTTGGCGCTTTTATTTTGAAGGCTAATTTGAAATTTTTTATAATTTCTTTAATTTACTTTTGTTTTTCCTTTTGCTCTTCCTCTTTTTCAAGTTCCACTAGTAATTGAATAAAAATTATTTTCGAATGTGTTAAAATAGTTTAAGAAACTATTTATTCCTTTAGCTAATATTAAAAAACCATTATAAACTTAGACCATTTACGCTTTGCACTTAACAATAAAATACTTTTAAATTAATATATTAAATATATTAACTTAAAGATGTTTGCAAAGATGTTTGTAAAGATATTTGTTTTTCGTTTGCTCCTTTTACCATATGGACTAAATTTTTTTGTCTCCTATAATCAAGCAATCAATATTACGACTTTAAAGTTTTCAATATAAACTTTTATATGCTTCGATCAAACTTTCTTCGGTTCTTTATTTTTATAACTATCAATTTCTCTAAATTTTAGAATCTCCCTATTTCAACACCGTATACTGCCAACTTTGTCATGTTCAAAAAGATATTGGCAGAAAAGTTTAACATACAGATTTTGCAATTATTTTACAAAAGACTTATTTTTAAAATAAAAAAAGAAAATTAATTAATACACTCACACAGACTTTGTACCAACTTTAGATAAACGAGATTTTTCATATATGTATACTCGTTGCATAGTCAGAAATATAACTTGTTTTCATCTTCTTGAAGCAGGGAAAACCTTCGACAAGAAGTAAACAGCTTGGGGTAAAAGATAAGGGTTAAGGTAGGGTAAAATGGTGACCCAGTTATACCCTGAAAGGAGTCAAAGTTGTTTTGATGATATTTTTTCTTTCATTTTGAAGTTTTTTCATAAAAGTATCCATGTATTTCAAAATACTATCAAAAAATCTGCTGTATCCAACAATTTACACCCCCAATAAATTTACAAATTTTGATTTTATGAAATTACAAAGCACAGAAATTACTATTTCTCTGCGTTTCAGAAAGCTAATAAGTTTATTTAATTTTTATAATTACCCCCTCCCTCCCCAAAAAAGAAAAAAATTGACAGAGCATAAGATAATGTTGTTCATTCTTCAAAGCTTAGTCTGAAGCAATATTTCTCAGCGGATTTGTCGTGGCACATTAGTGTGCCACGAAATTCATTAAGCGTTATAATAGTGAATTTAGAGAGCATATAACTTCTGAAGACAAAGTGTGCATGCGCATTCCAGGTTTTTTAGAGGTGTTGCAAACGTGTGTGTTCTATGTGATACAAAAGAGAGAAGGGTATGTTTTGAGCAAAGTAAAGGTTGAGAACTCCTTAAATCACTCCTTAAATCAGCATCTCAGTATTCCATACGGAGAGAGGTGATCAATCCAGAGCGAGTTATGCGATAACATGCCACACATCTGCTGCCACAGCTACACATGTACGAATCTGCCCATTAATAAAAAACCAAGCACACAGGACCTTTATCAGCCTAATTGCTCACCGTGGTAACAACGTTGCATTAATATGCGACACATGGAAGCCCACTATTCTTGACGATAGGGAGGGTCCACGCCAACGAGTCCACCAGACATTGATGGAGCATCTATGAATGTTGACAGAAAAGATAGGGGGAGGAGGGGAAAAGTAAGCAAGATTCATACAACTATCATGTTGTGGATGACCAAGAGTTCTTAAACTTACATTAAATCACATTTAATCTCAATAATGAATTATGATAAAAAAAAAAAAAAAAAAAAAACAATGTCTTCCTCTACACGGTGCACGAAAAAGTAGAAGATAAATTTTAATCACAGACGAAATTGAACTCATTTGAGGGTGTATAAGCAGATCTAATTTAAAAAAAATGCTAAATAAATCTTATCATTATTCAAAATTGATATTAGGCAAAATAGTTTAAGAGAAATAAGAATGTAAGCAGAAGAAATAGTTTCGACCCTTTTGCATGATATCCATTTCAGATAATGGTAAGATATATATAGTATTATTTCAAATTGAATCTGCCTACACCCTCAATAGAGTTCCATTTTGTTTGTCATTAAAATCTATATTTTGCACCCACTTTTATGTAGGAATGGACATTGAAAATATGTTTTATCTCATGATTTGTTTCATACTTTTTAGCTTTCATTTTATGACGTAATTTGAGTCCAAACCTATGTAGTGCTATATAAGAATCGAAGCTCTAGGATTAGGAAAGTATAATAATGATGATAAAAGACGGCATTAATATGCAACACATGGAGTCAGAAAACACTGCCATTAAAGATTGTAATAAATACACAGTAGAGAGTTGGTTCTGCCATTGACAAAGCATCTTCGATTGTTGACTAAAATGATGAGGGGGAGAAGGGAGCAGAGTTCAAACGATTCTCAGGGTGTTTACGACCAAAAAGGTTTATCCACTGCAGAAGGAGTAAGCCGATAGTGGTGAAAAAGGTGATCAATTTGTATGGAGGATGCTACAAGACCTATATCGGATGTAGGTCTCCAACATCCCATGATATGGTGTAGAAGACCTAATATTTCTGTTACACAGTTGCAAAAAATTGCTTTTAAAAAGAGGTGCTTCGGGAATTTGTCTATTTTTTCATACTATAGTATATAAACAAGCTATTTAAAAAAAAAATTGCGAATAGAACACTTTATTATATCTGCTGAATACGTACCTTTTGCGTTCGATAGTCGCAGTATTAGTAGTAAATATATTTAATTAATTTTACAAATCAAAAGTGTTCTCCGAAAAATCTGCACATAAATAAAACAAATTAAATATGTACACGGCAATTTATTAACAAAATATTAAGTTTCATTTTAATGGAATTTATGTTGCAGTTTTTTTTTTTTTTTTTTTTTTTTTTTTTAAATTTTAAATTTGCATCGCATTTGAAATAATGCTGCAAAGTTTAATGTTCGTGTCAGAAGGAATATTAAATCTATCTAGTTATCGTAGCAACATAACAGAAAAATCCAAGCTCACATAAAAAAGTAGTAGTATAGAGAAGGAGTCCCAGGATTTTCAGTTTACAATATTTGAGGTTTCTGTTCTAATTTCACCTAAACCAAAAATGTCCTGTGTGTAAGTCTCCACTCTTCTTTCTCATACATTCATATACCACAGTGTATATATGAATCACAAAACAAAACAAAAAAAAAATTCAGACTCATTTAAATTCTTTAAAAGTTTCTCTTCACCATTTGACAACAGCTTTGTTACGCCTATGGATACATTTGTCTCATCTGTGTTAATAAAAATTATTGTGATACGTTAAAATCCATAGCCTATGGTTCAAATTATCAGTTAAATAATTAAAGTGGTATCACGTCTACTTCAATACTTAAGCATAAAATTAAAGACGCAAATCCGATACAAAGATCATTTAATCAAATAAGAACCATCCTATAAGACGTACAAATATTAAAAGGCCAGATCGGTTTCGGGCATCAGTGGCTTGGCACTGAGGAAGGGTGATGAGGAAGGGTGATGCCCGAAAGCGCTCTGGCCTTTTAATATTTGTACGTCTTATAGGATGGTTTTTATTTGATTAAATGACCTTTATATCTATGATTTGCGTCTTTAATTTTATGCTTAAATATCAATTAAATGCCTAGTTCTTCATATAGATGATACTATCTCAATTACACTTAAGACTCTTTTATATATAATATTATAAATAGTTCTAATGTTTCTTAATATATGACATTGTTTTAATTATATTATGAATTTTCAATATATAATATTATAATACTAACCGCCTTCGGCGACTAGCCTGCTGGCTACCCTTGAAAATTCTGACCGTGGCGAATTCGCTGGCGCCATAACCCCGTGGAGTTGTTGTTGAGACCCAGACCATCCGACCTACCAGAAAGGTGTACGGTAACTATTCGGACGGTCAGTAAGTGTCACCAAATTTAGACCGGAACTCAGTGGGGGAGACATCCACAGGGACCGTACCCTCCTTCCCCTACCACCAACCTCTCGGAAGGACTTAAGGACCCATATGTTTAACGTGATCGTACTCCGCGTGAATACGGCGGCAGTTTTGGCAGTGGCGGGAACCGAACCCGGGCCTACCGCGTGCAATTCCCACGCGCTAACCACTGGGCTACCGCGCCCTCAACCCCCTGGCGTTAACAAAGTTTGACTTAGTTTTATGACGTTAAAACTAATAATGAAATTTTAAGGCACAGCGATTATCTCCATAACTTTTTATTTATTTATTTTATTATTTTTTCAGTGTTTAAGTTTTTCATTGTGGTCCCAACCACCACCCGATGTAAACAATACATCGCCACAATTCAAACCAGCATAATGAGCTTGTCCCTAGGCCAAAAACCGTACAAAAAGATTTTAATTAAAACACGAAACAAAATTATAAAATGTTTACAAATTAAACAAAAATCTAAATACAATTCTAAAAAGAGAGATTTATAAAAAAAGAAAGAGAAGTTTATGTTCTTAAAAGAACAATAAATTCTTATCTTGAAGAAGCTGCGCTGCTTCTATCCTGAAGAAGCTGCGCTGCTTCTATCCTGAAGAAGCTGCTGGAATGAATGTTTGGGTTGAGTTGCAAGAAAAAATGACGTTTTTAAAAAATTAATAAATGCATTTAAAATGAAAAGTAATTTATTTCGAAAATAATAATTTATTCCAATAACATGGATGAATAATTTATTCAAATAAAATGGATGGTTTGTTTTAGTTTAATGACGTACATTCATTATTTGGCAGGCATATATATCGAATGTTCCATTCGATTTCGCTATTCATGTTCCATTTGATTTCACTATTGAGTATTCAAAACCATGATGTCCCCTCCACCTCCCCTCCTTCATAGAAAGACAGTGCGTCTGCGCGAGCAAAAAACTTCTGCAGGTGAAAAACGCGGGTGAAAACTTCTTTAGCGGTTTACCGAGAAATTAAAATTTGGAAATTCTTAAAATCCCGATCCTGCAGCTACTTTTTATTATTTCTTGATCAGATTAGGCTTGTAAGAATGCCTGATGTTTGAGCCTTCTAAAAATGTAAATTAATTAGTCAAAATTGTCGGAACTTTTCCCGATGCGAGGATTTAAAAACGAAAGTTCGTTTTTTTGAGCCAAAAGTGACTTTTGTTTTAAAATCTTTAAAAAATATTAGAATTTGTCCCCGAGATTTGAAATTAATATAATTTTACTTACAATTGTCTGTTCTTTCCGGTCGTGTGATTTGTTTTTTCTACGACGTCTGGATGGTGGTGAAAAAAGGGGGAAAAATGTTCGAAATCGCATAAAACATTAAATAACAAAAAAAATAATTCAAATTTTAAAAATCGGTTTTCACGTGTCACCCCCCCCCCCCCCCCTGGATCTCCGATTGCCAAATTTCGTAGCTCTGCGACGCAGGTCGATGAGCCTATAGTGTATAAGACAGACAGACAGACATTGCTTTTATTATATAGAAATATATAAAATTTAGATACATAATATACTAATTACTTCATCATTAAACTTATTTGTATGTTTATAATTGAGTTTCAGATTTATTCCCAAATGATTATACATTTCTACCCAATACATCGTTCAAGAATTTCCGTATCAAAGACCATGTTTACAACGGCGACATGTTTTGCTCGTTGAAGGGGTCGATATCTCTCCACCTTTCGTCCATTGTCATGAAATGTGGAAAGGGTAATAAATGGGAATTGCCATGTTTTTGTGCCTGAAACTAGGCCTCTTAGCTCCCACTAACCGGGTAGAAAACTTGACCTATTTTCTTTAGAATGGTTGTTGCATATTCTAGCAAAGGGGGGGAAATAGTAATATTTCTGTTGAAACAGCTGAAGGGTGGCAACTAAAGTGCTACAAGAACGATTTTGTTCGTTGATAGGCTCTCAATAGAACACGGGAAGGGAATGATTTTTGTATACTTGAAAATAGGTAGCCCATACAAGTTATATAAAAATTAAAGAAAAACTTATTGTTAAGAAAAATGAATTATTATTATTTTTTATTTTGTAAACAGCTTTTATCTTAGAATTCTGCTTTCTTTATACATACATAGTATAATGCATAGGAAAATTTATATGACTGGTTCGAATTCGCATTTTCGATAATAGCAAAAAATATCTAGATTTGATAATTAGCTATTTAAAATACAGTTTTAAACTTCGCCATTTTATGACTAGATTTAGCCATTTTAGGGTGCTAAATGTTGCGAGAAATGGCTAAATCTATCCATAAAATGCCCAAGTAGGCAACCCGGTAACTAGTATAGAAAAGTGTGAAAAATAAGTTAAACGAGTTATGAAAAATAAGTACCTTTTACTCTCTTAGAGTAACTCTACAATTACAGTTATTGTCCTTTTTTAGAAAGTGACAATTACGGAGCTCAGTACGGCTACAAGTAACGCGGTTACTTTTACTCAATCACTATACTCCTCGATCTGTATGCATCCAGTTTGGCATTTGATATCAAATAATTTTTACTCTCGTATAGTTCATCATCCTTTTGTAACAGACATTTATCAGATAGGGTTTACTCAGCCCCTTTATACCTCAACGGAACTATTGATTTTTGAGTATCGTAACCAAACTCATCTGCCGATTCAAACCTTTTCGTGGCACGCATCCTGATGCCTTCCTAATCCTTTCTTATTATTCCCAAATCCATCTATACGTTTTTCAGGGTGGGAATGACTGCCGGGAATTTACACCTGGAGCAAGGATTATTGGGAGAGGGTGCATAGGTTACCGTTCAGAGGGAAATGTTGGTATAATCAAAGTTTCATGTGGTTAAATATAGGAATTAATGTAGAGGCGATGTACATTTTCCAGTAAAGAACGTGTGGTGATGTCATTACTTAGTCATGAGGTGCAAACATAAAGATAAACTAAACAAAAAAGATCAATCATATATAAAGCATTGATTATGAAACACTTTCCAACTGCAATGTAACTTTATTTAAACATCTCTAAAATGCGATACATTCAGCGGTAATATTTTTAAAATTATCACAGTACTACGATAATTTATAATATTTGAAAACTTAAAACTTCATCGAAAAAGATGAACTTTTTTCAAATGAAGTCATTGAAATATAAATCGCCTGACTCTCTATGAAAAAGCAGTAAGTATTTCACTCATAAACGTTTTTCATTCCTTTCATTCATTACAATACTACAATAATTTATTCTACTTAAAAACTTAAAACCATGGACGTAAAAGTAATTAAAGTCTATACTTAAAACTTCATCGAAAAAATCGCCTGCTTCTCTATGTAAAATCAATGCATATTTCATTCATATCAGCTATATTGCAGACTCCAGAGCTAAATAATTTTGCGTTAAAGGAATTCAACAATTCTTATACAACTCATCTTACAGCTTAATGTGTTTACAATCTCCATAAGTGAAAATTAGGCTTCGTTGTAGAAATAATTAAAGTTTGATGATCATTTAAACTCAAATATATTCTAATTGCGTTATTCCAGATATAGATGCACAGAAATTAAGCAAAAATAAAGCGATTTTAGGACGGATACAACGCTAAATGTAAATTAAAAAGAACTTAAAAATCACGACTTTGACACAAGATGAATGCCGTATCTAATTTTGAAGTGGATCACATGATCTCTTCATATGATATGGGTATCATTATTATTTTAATTTTTATTTAAAAAACTACCGATTATAGTTTGCTGAAATTTTTTTTTATATTTTTTATGGGATAATTTGAATATTTCCTAAAACTCTCGAAGCAATTTGCGAATTTTAAATTCGCTTAGAACATATTTGACAAATGAGGTCCCATAGGGTTCAATGTATTTCATTTTTCCAACCCGGGTTCAATCCAAAACTAATTGGGTGATATTATTCATTTATACTCCCATAGGTCCTACAGACCGTCTGAACAACATACTAAAATTTCATTTTGATTAAGTCATTTTTAAGGCAGTTATTGTGCTAACGGACAGACAGACAGAATGAACAAAGTCATAAACACTTTTCAACTATGTTGTAAAGTGTCAAAAAAATTAGAAACAACGATTGTGACTGTTCAACTCAAATTGCACCCTCCAAAGTAGATCAAAAATTCCGCTTGCTGCTTTTAATACATCAGGCGATCAATGCAGACCTCTTTTCTATTCATCGAAGAACCGGGTGTTTCCCCAGGGTGAAGAAATTTTAATTTTAAAGCAATATTTCTTTATCCATTTCTAATGAAGAGTTAGTTATACGAGAAGAAATATCCACGCTTTAAAATCCCCAACAATTCAACAATTACGAGGTTAGTAAAGCGTTTTCGAGAAAGTGGAGCGAATTGCCGACAAAGCAAACAGATCTCATTTTAGCTGAGAATATACTGTAATTGTTGAACATTTATATAGATTTTAGAGATTCTTCTAAAACTCTTAGAAATAATGTTTATATAAACATTAAATATAATATAAACATTATAATATAAACATTAAACACATATAATATAAACATTATAACACATATAATATAAACATTATTTCACTCTGAGACGGATAAAAGGAGGTATGTCATGATTGTCTGGCGTATTTAAAACACCGAATGATATTTTTGAAGCATTTTTTAGGGTATATGAGAGCCACCTAACTGAAAATTATTCTACTGTTTCAATTTCTCGAGAACGGTTCTAGCCTTTAATTTTCTAATGAAAAATTACGTATACATAATGATTATTGTTAAAACATTATTGACCGTCTTCATGTTTTTATGACTTTTTTTTTAAATTCATTCGAAAATTTAGGGATCTCCTGACTTTAGATCGTGCTTAAAATCAATCAACAGAGTTCCGGTTTGTGCCGTTTGTGATAATCATATAAATTATGTTCAAAATGCTCTATTCGTTCGTGAGATATTGAAATCCACAGACTCACACACACACACGTACACATACATACAGACATCACTTCAAAAACACTAGATAGGAGAATCTTGGAGGATTGTTTTTTTATTGAAACATTTTACTTTATATATTTTTATATTATTTCTTTTATTTTAATTTTTATTTTCAGCTTTCCACGTTCATGGAGCTGTGTGTGCTCTTTGCGCTTAAATTAAAGATTTCGCACTTTGTGGTGATTTGGGTTGAAACTGACTTGTCGATTTGAGAACTGAATAGTATTATATAAGTAGCGAGCCCTTATTTAGGACTGAAGGTCTGAGGAAAAGGTTCGCTACACCCTGAAAATAAATGTTCCATATTCTAGGACTAAAGACGAGCTTAATGGAGGAAGTAGAATATATATATATATATTCTAAAATTTTAATCCCCTACCCCAGAATTGGGCAGTATAGAAAATACATTTTTAAAATACATTTGTAGTTTGTGGTGGTGGTGGTGGTGGTGTCGTGTCCACAGGAGTCAGTCGCTTAAATAGATCCATGAGCGAAGACCACTGCCCTGGCGATCGCAATGATGCTATGGGAGTAGAGCATCTCCTGTGGAAATTCCACAATGTTTTGAAGTGCTGCCAAAATGGCAGGACATGTAAAGGCATGTTCAGGAGAGAGCTCAGTTTCGCGACAGTTTCTTTTTTTAGTTTGTATTTAAGTATTAAGTATTTTTTTGTATTTAAGTATCTTTGTAGTTTGTATTTTAAACTTAAAAAACTAAAGTATTTTGGTAATGCATTGAATATGCATTTTTAAAGTATGTTGTATTTTTAAAATACTCAAAATGCATTTCTTCAAATGATGTTCAAACAGCAAGTGAACGATTTGCAAAAGAGAAAACGCGGCTAATCTGTATTTTGCCTAGTCATTGAATTCGTCTCTAGGAGTTAATCTAAGCATATTTTTTCAACCTGTCGATAAAGATGTTTATAGTTTCTGCAAAATATCATTCTGTCTCTTTTCTGTCTATGTATGGAAAGGAAAGGGATAAGAAGAGCGCTTGAAATTGCGTTCTTTGTGAAAACAGAAATATAAGCAATCCAAGTTCTGCTGTGCATTCAATTTTTATTTTAAAGAAAATTAAAGAGTAGCAATGCGGGTCAGTTACTACAAAGACATGAGGAAAGATGGAAGATGCTTCTGTTCGTGATGAAAATGTATCAAGGAAATTAATGGACGATGGTATGCACGGTGTGCTGTATTAGATCGAAAATGTTTTACAGAGATATCTATTGATGATAATAGAAAAGTCAAGAGGGAATGCTAATTATGCAAACCAAAATGGGCGGTTAAAAATGGATCAATCTTTAAAAAGTATCTAAAGGTAGGATTTTATTTTTATGCAGTAGTACCTCAATTTAACGAATAATTTTGCTAGTCCCTTGACTTTCGTTCAACTGTGATTGCGCAATATTATGTAATCAATTTTATTGGTAAAAATGCTTTGTGATATTATTTTCAGAAAAATATTTCCTTAAAATATGTATATTTCTCGAGATCTACTATGGATAAAGCTCAAATGATAACTGATTTAGAGTTATCATCCTATAGAGGAGGGGTTGAGGGGGGGGGGGGGTTACCAAGGATTTCCATTTCCGTTTCTTATTTTCATTTCCTAATCAAAAATTATTATTTTACTTGAAATGACACTATTTTAAAATTGGCTATAGATAGAGCTTAGGTGATAACTGGTATGGATTCAAAATCAAATTCTGGAGGAGGTAGAGTGGGTTCACTAAGAATTTCACTTCTAGTTTCTTTAACGCTTTCGTTTCAAAAAATTTTCTTAAAATTTTATTTCTCGAGATTGGCTATAGATAGAGCTGATATGATGACCTATATGAATTCAGCATTAAATTCGGAAGGATATTAATCGTTCAATGAAGATTTTCACTTCGGTTTTTATTTTGTTTCACTTCTGTTTGTTTGTTTTTTCACTTCCGATTCAAAAAAATTTCTTGAAACATCTATTTCTAAGGACTGGCTACAGATAGAGCTTTGATGATGACCGATATGGATTCAACGTTCTGATATAGAATCGACGATTGATATGGATTCGACGTGTGAATTTAACGTTCTAGAGTTGGTGTGAGGTTAACTAAGTTTTTTTTATTTTCGGTTTTGGAGACGTTCTTCTGAAAATTCTCATGACTGTACGAAATATGTATGCAAAAGAGACTTAGTAGCTCCCTCAAAAGTGAACAAACAAACCATTTGCTATCATATGAAAGTTTCTTCATAAATTTCTTATATATATATATATTACAAAAGAAAGATCTAGGAAATGTACACGGAAGATTATGAAACACAAGGAACAACTGAAACAAATAAACAAATAAAGGAGTGCAAACGGGGTATCAGTAATGTCTAGGGGGATTGTGACCCCTATATATATATAGTATATATATATATATATATATATATATATAATCTGTGTTTTATGAAATGTATACTCCCGTATTCATTTTGTGTTTTATTATTTATGTTTACTTTATTACTATGGAGATTTAAAATTTCAAAGAATTTAGTCTTTAAAGTCATACATTTTTAATATATTCTAATCCTTTTAAAATGCCAACGTTAATGCTTAACAAACATAAAAACTTATTTCCAATAAAATGTATGACAAATGTTATTTTGCATTGAAAACTCAATCCAGTCCAACACACAGCAATGTTTAATTTTTTTAAATGTATTTTGAATATATTTTGAAAGTACATGTATTTTGCATTTTTTTTAATTTGAAAAGTATTTTGTATTCTGTATTTTATGCCCTAAAACTTATGTATTTCGTATTTTGTATCGAAAATACACATTTTCAATGTATTTTGCCCAACTTTGCTCCCCCCAAAATAAAACCCGGCAATTACTACAATTCGGATAATTAAAAAATATGAATGAACAGAATCTGAGTAATTAAGATTACACAAGGATAAGCAATTAAAAACAAAAGTAACTGATAGACTTTTGACGCTGCAGACCCTCCATACATCGTCCCACCTTAAAGTCTCTTCGATCCTTTATTTTTATTCAACATGATCTTTTCACACCCCAAATTTGCCTCTTTAACTGTCTCGTATTTGAGAGGCCCAAGAAATTTGAAAATCAAGGCCGGAGCAGTGTCAAGGGCGTACACGTCTTCTAAAGAGTGTACAAGGCCCTCATGAGGCTTTTTCTTCTACCCACCTATACCTTTGCCACCAAGGTTATCTTTGTTTTTCTACTGAGTCAAGAGTACTATAGCAGGTGGTTTGGGGTTTCTGAGTTGTGACGTATAAGGAAATAGAAGACAGTTAAGCGGTTATGCGGATTATATTTATCGGTGATTCTTAAATCTTTTAATTGCCGAAGTGCATTGGTGAACAACAGATCTTTGAAAACATCTGCATCCACCTTGATCTATTGGTCGATCCCTCGGAAAATGAGCGACGAGAATGGCAACATGATGTTATTTTTATAAGCATTACTTACCGAAAATTCGAAAATTTAAAAAATTCATTCCTTTTTTCACGTTTTCATATTAAGATTTACGTTCAAATACAAAATATTATATGCAATCATATTTCCATCTAATGCAATAAAAATACGATCTAATAAAAGTAAAAATCTGTCTGTGTGTTTGCTTGTCTCATCATCACGGGAAAAAAATAGCTACGCATCGAATTTCATAAAATTTTGTGGGTAGCCTTGAAATAGCGCCGCTTAAAATTTAGTCTATACTTCATGTTTCTATGACCAGGGGTTGTCTAAAAACGAATCTTTTATTGAAATAGCATTATGAAGACGATATTTTTTTCGCTATTTGAAAATTCTATTATGTTGCTCAGAAGAATATTATGTTGCCGAAAAACCCACTTCTTTCCTTTTTGTGAGAATTATTATAAAATTTAAAAAAGAATTTCAAATATTAAAAGTTCACCGTAAATTGTGAATTTTATGTTTCTTTATTATATATTTAGTGCGAAGAACAAGTATACTGCTAGTATAATATAATAAATAAACGGTAAAAATAATATACATATATATATATATATATATATATATATATATATATGTAATCCAAATAGGATAAAAGAACAATACCAAAAAGTGGCTGTGGAGGGGTTGTGACCCCCCACTCCCCAGTTGAAGCATGCTTTAGTAACTTTTTAGTACCTTTTAAATTATTCCAAACACTAGGGTTTTATATGTTTATATATATATATATATATATATATATATATATATATATATATATATATATATATATATATATATATAATTATTGATCCCTAGCGTATCATTATTCCACATTTTAAAGATGCTTCTCCCGGCCATTCATCAAGCTGCTCTATGTCCTAGGATGAGTTGGGTGGCCTGGGCTTTCGACATCTTAAAGATGCGAAATTAGCATTCCGCATTTTATGTACAACACTATCCTCTTTGGTTTAACCGTTAATTAATTCCTTTCATCATGTGATCACACCCTTTTCCTACCCTATCTACTGAACTTCATTTTCTGAACGACTGTTGTAATGCGTACGAACATCAAACTCTTGTTACTTATTTTACATCCATTTCTTCGGCTGTCGTCAAGAGATACGATGCCCATAGAAATAAACTATCATCGTATTCAGAAACAAGCATTGGTTTCGGATGAACTCGAATTGAATGCCAATTTTGTAAAACAATTCAATTCTGATCTGACCTCCTGCATAAGCCTCATGGTTTCCATCTCATTGAGTATATGGCTGCTATTTATTTTCTGGTTAGAACACCTAACTTTCTTTTGTGTTCTATTTCTGTTCTTGAACATATTATTTTTGCTATTTATTCGCATACTTTAATTTTATGATAATAAATGAAATGTAGAATATAATACAAATAATAAAGGTAGAATACAATACAAATAAATAATATATATAAAATAGGAAAACAAAACATATCTCGGAGAATAGACCCACTGGGAAGACCATATCAGAATTGTACACTCTAATTTAAAACTTTTTCAAATCGGATGTATGTGAGATTAATTGCTGAAGAGATAATCCTCGGTAACAATGTTTACAAAACACACTCTATACACTCATCGAAATTTTGTCCAAATCCCCTCAGCATTACGCAATTTATTTACGAAATTCCTAACCACACTCGCAGCCTCCTAAATAAAATCACCACAGCCATAACTCCCCCGCGTACGGAAACACAGAACAGCGTACCCTGTGACACCTCAAAATAAAAAGCAAAAGCGAATCTGTAAACCTGCCAAAAGGGTTAATAATAGACACGTCTGATCCCCGCAACAGCAAAAAGAATGCAACGTAAAAAAAAAAAAAGAGTGAAATAATGCTGATAAAGTGTGTGCGTTAGAGAGAGTTACGGTAGCAGGTGCTTTATCAATTTCCCGGTTGAAAAAATTCACAAGCCAGAAAAGTAAATTAATAAAAAAAAAATAGACAACAGAGGAGAAAAAAATAGCTTCGAAGCGAGATGATGGGGTTATGCAACATCCCTCAAACATCCGTAATGGGTTGCAAAGATTGCCATCGACGCTATTTATCCTCTTGTTGGCTAAGTTTCCCAAACTCGCATGTTGAACATGGATTTCGTCCGGACCGAAATCAGCTATGCAATATTCAGGCCAAGCATGAAACCTCTGTTTCATGGATTACTAATGTCTTAGCGCTCTTTAAAAAACCGAACGTGTTATTTTTTTTTCTTTCACTACGTATATAGGTATGTATGTGTGTCGAATTTCTAGAGCAGGATGTTGAGATATTAATAAACAAATGCAAAATTAAGCCTTCTATAAAAATAGAACTCTCCAAATGATTATTTTTTACCAAAAATTTATTTGTAGAAAATTATATCATATTGCTTAGCAGCAGCTTTTAATCAAATATATTTGCATACGAAAGATGATTTTCATTCTATTTATGCGATTTAAATAATAAAGAAATTAATAAAAATAAATTTTATAAATGAACGGTATATATTTGATTGGGTTGTATTACGGCCTTGAGAAGTAAGATTACGGGAATGATTGATTGATACTTTCATTTTTATATCACCTGTTTTACTCTGTCAAAGATTTTTCAAACTCATATATATATTCTATGGTGTTTAACCAATTGTTGCTATAGGATAAAAATGGTACGGGTATAACTTCGTGTTAGAGTCTTCATTTGGGCGTATGTTAAATCAAGCTTTATATTTTTTTGTGTACGTTTGCTTACAAATGGGGCAAAGATGTTTTATTCTTTGATTTGCCTCTGCAGATAATTTTATATAACGAGGACAGAAATTCTTGTAATTCTATTTAGGGGGATTAAATTAGATATTTTAATAGAATTTTTTGAAGAACAATATAAATTTAGAATACTACTGAAATTTACACATATTTTAAATCACGAGTAACACCGAATATATTAGCTAGTTGATTATAAAAAGCCATTTACCCGAAATGTTCCAATATTTTATTTATTTATTTAAAAAAAAAAACAAAAAAAAAAACACTGATTTAAGAACACTGACATGAGTAATTGTAGAGATATTACATTTTTTTTCCAAATAAATTTATAAAAAAATGTTGCATAACATGGAAGAACTGTAAGGTATTCTTGAAATATCGGGCTTTCCATTGCGATATCCTTTAAGTTTGTAAACATCAATTCCATGTATTTAGCATGTTCTATCAACGTAAAAAAAAACAAAAAAAAAAAAAAACCACCAGTTTTCTGTTTTAGCTCCATCTAATTCACCAATTTCTTCTTATTTTACTTACTATTACCAAATAGCAATCTTCTTTTGAACTAAAATTTAATTTTGTGGAGCACGTCTTTTCATCGCAGCCATCCACAAGAGTGAAAATAAGTATTTTCCTAATAATATGAAACGAATTCCTCACGATGCATAGAGAGACAATTTGCTGCTTCCCCACATCCGATTTTTCCTCCTCTTTCATCTAACGTCGCACCTGAATTCTAACTTCACAGCCGATCTCAACTCAGGTTTCTCGCCAGTTTGGCGTCCAGGGCACGCGACTTCGCCAAGCCCGTCCGCGGCTTGTCAAAAAAGAGAAAGGGTAATACATTAGACGTAGGGAGGCGGGATAATCGCTGGAAGGGGTTAATTTGTAACTTCCTGCTTTGGCAAAAACCCTTTACCGCATAATGGGAGACGCAATTTCAAGCGTCAGCGCCCACTTCACCCCTATCCGAAAGGATTAATTCTACAAACTCTTTCCTCCCCCCACTCTTTTTTCTCTTTCATCCTTGTTATAACACGGATCACTTGTTGACTCTTTTGTCGACACAGTTTTTTCTTTTTGCTACAGCGAGTCTGTATTTTATTGCTTTTTCAGACGGGGACGTCGTTGCTATGGTGCAGCTTAATTAAGAAGAGAGTCTGGTGTATCTGGTATCAGCGCTGGTGTGAATCAATACAATGATGCTTCTGTCGAAGTTTTCTTTTTTTTTTTTTTTATTCTTTTGCAGTTTTATTTTTTTTTAACTCTTTATCACGTTGTAAAGACATCCAACTTACCGTGTAATAAATTCCGCAACAGTATGTTAGAGGGGGGGGGGGGCGGGAGTATCAAAAGGAATAAATTTCCACAATTTATATTTTGTCGGAACGCTTAGAAAACAATAATATTGTGCTCTTTTAAAAGATTTTTGACTAAGACTTATAGTTGGAACAGCAAACTTTTAATCATTCGGCACACGTTACGTACTTCAGCGGTTCCAGACTACCCAATTTGACGGATTAGCGGACGTCAAACTGAAATAGGGTAAAAAATAATTTAAAACAAAATAATGGATAATAAATGTAATATTTATCTGCCCACAAACACGTTACACACATTGGATTACACTGTACAATATGCTAAAGTAAAAAAATAAAAATATTTAAATTAATTTAAAAATTATAAGATTAACTTCAAAGAACAGAAATCTGTATGATGCGCGAGCTCACGAATATTTCCGAATACAACAGAACATACCTCAATGCCGTTTGACAGGCGTGCCGAATTAACGGAGGTTTATTGTATGTAACAAAGTCACATACGAGTCATGTATGTCGTTTCCGCGTAGAGGTTTAAAATAAAAACTATAATATACAAAATAAAGGACAGAACCATTGTGTTGAATTTTAATTGAAATGACTGCCTTTCCTTGACATAGAACTAGTCCATATGAGGCGTTTCCAAAATTCGAGATTCCACTGCAAATACTAGCGTACTCGGCCCGGTTCCACACCTTCATCGAGGATTAACAGATAGCTGATGCAATAGCAGCAAGAAAACTATCTGTGCTAATTTTGCGAACCCTGTGTGACCAATGAGTTTGGGTTCAGGCTACAATGAAAACATTCATATGAACGCGACCATTGTAGTCTTATGTAGCCTGATCTTGATTGTTTTCTTGAAATTTGAAATCTGCTGCGTGGTATGACCTCTGTTGATCACCACAGAGGTTCGTAAAATTGTGGCTCATAGCACGTTTTCTGGCTACAATTACAGTTATTGGCTATTCTGTGCTGAAGAACACAAAAGAGTGCGATGTCTCCACATATGGTTTTATCCCCAAAAGTTTAATTTTGTGAATATAGTTGTAATGACTTATTGCACGTTGTTAATACAGTTGTAATCAGTTACATTTTGTGAATGCAGTTAACATATAATTGCTACGAAATCTTTTTCTCTCATCGTGTGTTGCTGTGTATGTTTATTACATTCTCCAATTTTGCTACAAATAAAATGTTGCTCTATCTCTTGAGCTACTGAGACGATATTCTTATCTTATATAGCGAAAGTAGAACCTGCAATCTAATACATAAAGGAAAACATTTCAATGCGAGCTGCTAACTTAAATATCTCATGAAGGACGTGATCGTAAGTTTTATCACCCTACAGTGAAGTGCGAAATAACAAAGAATTAAGTACCTGATTTTGTATATATGTCTATTTGTCTATCATGGTCATATCATCAACGTATTTATGTTTTTTTCATTGATTATTTAAGCTTAATAAGGAACGGGTTTATAAATAAAATAATGTACCATTTTAATAAATTAAAAGGGGTAATTTCTAAATACGCTTCGAAGCTAAATATCTCCTGAAATATCAATGTAATGGGGTGGAATTTTTTCCGAACAATGGCACTGGATTTGGAGAATGCTTTAATATAAGTTTTATTCTATTACACCACCCCACGAACAAAGATCTAATGCTACTAATGTCAGCTTTGTCAGTCTGCGACGACTGCTTTATAGTTTACAAACGGCTCAACCTATTTATATGCTTTTTGATTGGTTTGTTAAACATAACAAGGGATGCATTCATTTATGGCTCAAATATTTCCGATTCTGTACAGCGTTCATTTGATTTCAATATTATCCTAGGCAATGATTTTGGTAACACATTATATAGCTGAGTACTCGTAATTATCTCTGTAGTCAGATGGATGGTTCAATTAATAATGCAATATGCAAATGAAAGGCTCTAAAGTCTTGAGAGCATAAAAATAGCACGCAATTACCCAACATAATTGACATTGATCGTCAAAAGAACCCAGACCATGTTCTTCTGAAGCCTCTCAGTAAAACGTCATTATGAAATAACGTATTGCTTTTTATATGCAACTTATTGATTTGCCATTTATTTACTTTCGTTTTCATTCGATTTTCGCTCTGTCCTCTGGTAATTTCCCTCTTGGCTCATTTGACTGCACAGACTGTCGACCCCCTCTTTTGTTATTTTGCGGTTTTCCACTACTCCGAGTTCTCTACATTCTGCAAATGAGCTGCACTGGTGGTGCTGGTTATTTTTCATTCATTTTATTTTACTTTTTTATACCAGGGTGGGGTACTCTGGAAAGGAGGGGGTTTCAGATAAATCCAGAATTCCCCCACCCTGGAGTTTTTTTTATTTATTTTTTATATATATATCCACCCCGGCTGATTGATGAGAAGGCCGACAGTGCGTCATGGCAGAGTAAAAAAGGGAGAGGGATAGAACGAGAGAGAGACAACACTCAGGGATGAGAGATAGAAAGAAAGAAAAATTCTCGCTGATTATCGTTTAAGGAGACTTTTAGAAACAAACATTAAATGGTACAGGGTGGGGAAGCAAACACTGGGCAATAATTGGCCCTAGCATGGTTCCGCGTCTAGACACTGCAAGAAGATAACTTCTACGTGATATCTTTTAGTTTGCCCTGTTCTTTTGGAAAGAACAGAGGGTCATTTTTGCCCTTTGTGCAGACCCCCGCTTTTCTTGATATAGTAAAGGAGGAAAAGAATGAAAAACAAAAACCCTGCATAAATTCAGGCAACACCATGAATGGTAAAAATATCAAGTATAATTACTATTACATTCTAAAATAATTGTTTTCTTTCGCATACAGATTATTAATAAAAGCAATGACTGCATCTTAAATCACTAGCAATTATCACTTTATAACATAAAGTCAAAAATATTTTCTAAAATATATTATGCATTTTAAAGCAGTTTTATAAAGTGGGTGCAATAGACTGTTCTAAGAGTTTTAAAACTTTGACAAAGACAGAATATTGCCTGTGCTATAAAACATTGCCGAAGAAAGCATATCGTCTGCGATAGTTGGCGAAGACAGAAAGGCATCAACACAGAGTAGTGGAGACATATTTTCTTCAATAAACAAGTTCTTTCCAAATAAATGGACATTACACACATTTATATAGACATTTATTTTACAATATAAAATACTTACGAAATAAAACACCAGGAGACTGAAATAAGGTTACAACGGTGAGAAAACTTGTCTCTATGAGGAATCGAACCACCGATCTCCGTCTGAGCAGATGATTATTTTTCATTTTATATTTAAATTGAACCCCCCGCAACTGTATATTTATGCTTTATTGCAATATCAATGATTATTGATTCAGAAATATTTAAAAACATAAAACATGACGCAATCATCTGAAAAATACTGCGAATCCGTGACATTAGCTTTATCAAATATCACTTTCAATAGGATTAGAATATTTTGAGGAAGACGAATTTTAGGTTAATATGATAAAATCTTCAAAAGTTCATGGAGTGAAAATTCGAATCTTTGGCCATTCAATATTGATACAAGCGATCTAAAATTTAACTTACCCATAATATGATAAAATTCACAATGGTAAGTGTAATATCAATTAGTTTGCTATAAATAATATATGATATATAACATCCATTGTATTTTGTACCAATCTAACTATTAAAATTTTGAGATGCTTTTCTGCTATTCAAAACTGTTTTACGTCCTATATATATATATATATATATCTGTTATCAATCTGTGTGTCTCAAGCGTTTTGAAGGTATAAAGATAAATTATAATTTCATAAGAATTTTTAATCTTTTCCAAGATCGCCATACATTATCAGTCGGACTTGCTGCTCAAAATTAAAATCTGACTGAAATCTCAGTTAATATATGAGAACTGTTTTTGCATGTATTTGTCAGGATACGTTGTAAAGTGTTCTTAAAATACGAAAAGAGAAACAAAAAAACGAATAAATAGGACACTAACAATTACTGAACTAAGTTAATCAATTAAACCTAATTATAATGAATTAACTTTTAATACGATCGAGGCAATTTTAAATTATTTAATATTTCTATTATTGAAACATTTCTAAAAACTAAAAATAATGATTAAGCTTTGATAATTATCAAATGACATGTATTCGATTCTAAATGATTTTGGAACTTTATATCTTAATTTGGATGTCTAAGTAAATTTTGGAATTTGTGTTAAATTACTTAATTGTGGTCTTAAAACAGTGTCCGTATTTTTGGCGTCAAATTTAATCAAAATGTTTGTTTTTTAATTATATTTTTAATTTCATATTATTAATTTTAAAAATATTTTAGAGGTAACAAATAAATTTTAAAGTTCTAATTATTCATATTTCTATTTAACAACACTAATAATATGAAATGACACTTTGCTTTCCTTGCCTTACATAGCGTATGTAAAGGGGAAAAATATTGTAGTGGGGTTAATAATTTAACGCTCGTATTTTGACAGATCTATCCATTTTAAACATCCCTAAGAACAACAAATCAACAATATTTGAAATAATCTCAGCGGGTCTTTCAGTTTGTGCCCTTGTACAAGTCTGTGAACACAGTTTCCATGATGTTTAGTACTTATTAATTTAAACAGTAGACAAAAAGAATATTATTTTTTGTGAGTAATCCAAATAAAAAAGAAAATTCGTTTCAAATGGTTTTTATTTTCCTAAACATTAAAAACACCGTAAAAATATTTTGGCTGGAAGAAAAATAAATATTAATCTATCATGTAGGTTAAAGATAAATACGAAATTAAAGAGAGCAGAGTGTAATATTTGAAGCAAAAAGTTTTCCAAACTATAATTGGACAGAGAAACGTTAGAGAATGTTTTTAATTTATCTCAGATAATAGAATCTTTTCTTAAGAATAATAATAGGAAAAACCTCTAACTTTTTCGCTCATGAACCTAACTCTGCTTTCCTGTTTATCTTGTAATTATTTAGCTGCACACTGGATGTAAAAAAAAAAAAAAAAATGCCCTTAGTAAATATAAGGTGTCTTTAGATGTACCAGGAAATTGTTCACTTAAAGTCATGGTGTAACATTTTTTTTTTCTTCACAACTTCCGCGAAAAATTCTTCGAAAAATATTGAGAGGATGCTCGACGTTTTGACTTATGAGTTAAATAAACATCCTCAATCATGGAAAGCTATCCTAGTGCAGTGTTTCTCCTTCCCACCTGCTTATATCGCTCAGTTACACCGTATCGATTTATTTTTCGCGCTCCTACACCACCCCATCCCTACGTCCGGGCATTTTGCGTTCTAGGGAATTTGTCACCTTCATTTCTGAACGCATAAGTAGACGACACGGCACATAAAAAAGCTGGACACACGAAAAATAAATCAAAATCTGGAGGTGGGAACACATGGGAATCCTGAAACCCAACACCCCCATTGGTCCTCTGACAAACCTTGTTCGTTCCCTATTGGGCGCGATCTCCAGAGCGCTCTCATCATTGGCTGACGGGGATCGACCTCCCCCCCTTTGCTCTCTCTCACCCTCTTACTCACCGAGATCTGGAGTGGCATTCAGTTGAGAAAAAGCCAGCAAGAGGGGGTGAAACGAAAATCGGCCGCGGCCATCCAAACAAACAAACGCGAAAGAGAGGGTTGTGCTGGAGATCGAAAAAAATCAAAGAGATCTGTGAAGGCGTCTGCACGTTTTGAAAACGCGACGCAAGTTGTTGGCAGAGAAATACAGTGGCTGGTCGCGACAGCACGTGCACGCTCACGAAGAGAGAGATACAGAATGGGAAATTGAAGGAGTTGGATGATATGGCGGCGGGTGCTGTCGCAAACAGAGAAGAGGAGAAAGAGAAGGTAGGTTTCTCTTTGATTTATCCACTGCCCGGCCAAGAAGCCAACGACTAAGGGGCAACTCTGTGCGCGGATACTTTTTGCGGCAAAATAATGTGTCAGACAGGGTTGCCCCTGAAATTTGTATGCTTAATTAAATATGCTGTTTCATCATTGAAATACTTGCTCCATTCAATATTCATGAATTCATCTACTTTTACGTCCATTAGTATAACAATTAACAGTATTGGATTAAAATAAATGTATGCTTTTATGAGCTTTCCGATAAGTTATTCTCTCGAATAAAAATTTGAAGTTAATAATTTAAGTTGGGGTTGTTGTTTTTTTCAGTCAAGCTGATGGATCTTCTTAATTTAGCTGATCTGTATTACTGTGTGCTAAATTTTAATACATTTTACTTGCATTGCGATTGAGAAACTATTGTATTTACCTGTATGGATTGTTATAACTGTTCCGGGAATGACCTCTATTGGAAATAATGCTAGGAAAATCTTCAATTTCAAATTATTCTTGTTCTAATCGTATGAATTACAAATAATTCTATCCAGTTTAGTTTTTTGCATAATATAACTATACAGAAAACTTAACAAATAAGGATTTTATTCAGGTGTGCTCGTTTCCACGCTTCACCCACATAAACACACATATACGAACATATTTCATAAAGTGACAGAAATGTGCTCATGAGGTCGTAGGATATGTTTTGCCATCAAAATATCGAATTCAAAAATTTTCAGCTAAACGATTTTTTTCTACATAAAAATAAAATTAGTTGAAACAATCTAAATATTCTAGAAAAACACAAAAGGGGTAGGTTCAGGAATTTCAACCAAAAAACGCATTTTTAAAAAGTATGAACTTTGGTGCTTAAAATGGCGTTACAATTGTTATTCCAGCTGCACTAGAAGTATTTTTAATTATTTTGTTTTAAATAAGCACTAAGTACAAGTAAGTGTTTCACTAAATTTTTATTTTCCTGAAACAGTGCTATTTACCATAAAAGGAACATTTTTTTTCAAAAACTACTGCTGTGAATAGTAAAAAAATTTTGCATTTAATTATTACATATTTTAACCAAGGGAGTTTTGAAAACATTAATTTAGAGCAATTTAATAACATTAGTGTTTTTGAAACAAAATACATATATTGCAGTTAGATATGTTTAAAAAAATAACAGTGTTTTAAAAGCATAAAAGCTCTAATTAAAGTATTAAAAATAATACCGGAAATATACAGCAAAAAAATTTGCAGACATATAAAAGAATTCTTGAAATGCTTGAGTAATTTTAACATTACTGACATACGGATGGATTCATGCTTGTAAACAAACCCCCTTAACGGTTCTAAAATGTACTTGCATTTAATAAAAATAAACGGCAAAACCCTTCATCCTCATAAAAAAAAAATATTTTATTTCTAAATTCGTGTAGTCTGAAATCACATGTGAAAAACAGATAAAGTACATTTATTCTTACAAATATCAACAAAAAGCTAAAATTAACATATTAAACTGCGATTCTAGCTTGAACTTATTTTGAGTTTAAAAGTAATATGTTTCTAATTGATATTAAACAATAACATACATAATACCAAGGAATGATTTTTCAATATGTTAAGACTATTTTTACTATCTTCTAGGCTAGAAAATTTTACTTATATTCTTATTTATAGAATTATATATTTCTTATTTATTCAAATTATTTTACACGGATGTTTTTTATTGTTATAATTATGCTATGTAAAATAAAACAGGAAATTTCGGTATTTTTTCCAAGTGGATTTCGAATTTGATGTAATTATAAATTTAAAGCCCCCCCCCCCCCCCCCCACACACACACATATAAATAAAAAATTAAAAAAAATACATATATTTTTAAAGAGAAAATCATATTATTTAATATATCTACAGGATTCTTTATTTTTACTGCTAAGAAAATATATAAAAAGTGGCTTAACGAGAAACTATCTTTTCACAGGAGTAAAGTGACATATATAAAATACCACAAATTAAAAAAGTACATTTGCTCTTACAAATATCGACAACAAATTAAAATTAACATATTAAGATGTGTTTTAAATACCTTAGTTCTAGCTTGAACTTATTTTGAGTTATATCAATTTAGAACTTGAAAAATTGAGTTCATGTTCTTGGAAATAAAATTATAAAATTCTGTTTCACAGTATCATGTTAACACAGTTTAAATTTTTAAGTTTTAAGTATAGAATCTACATGATATTGTCATTGAATTATATTCTATTTAAACTTTTTTTTGAGGATTTAATAAAAGTATTTCAGTTCTTTTATTTATTTATTTTTTATCGAAACTTTTGTGTCTCGAGCCCCCTTCATACATATGAATGAGATCTGTTACTGATGTTAGAAGCATATATTAATATTTTCTGAGAATAACTTGTAATAAAACAATGACGCACAAATTTCATCTTGTTGGAGATAAGTTGCTTTATTTCAAAATATAGTTCTTTTTGCAACTGTATTTATCAGTATTACTAAACCATTTTTATCGCGTCATCTACTAAAATACACTGAAAATCATTATGATATTATATTGCTGTACTAAGAAGCATCTGTACAGGTGAAATATCATATAATATCACAGTAGGCTAAACTCAATTAATTAGGCTCACTTAACTTCATTGTATGCTTCCTTTCTAAGTAGAATATATGTGATTCTTGTGATAAATAAAATATGTGATTATTGTGATAAGTAGAATATGTGATTCTTGTGAAAATATATGATTCAGTTTTCGGTTTGCTTTCTACATCTTATACATGATGTTGCAATATTATTTATAATTCCTTAATATATAAATTATAAAAAGACAGAAGCTTTCGATCACTTTTGTTTTTATTGTTTCTTAGAGTAAGTATGCTTTGCAAAATTTTGGTTATTTCATTATTTTGGAACTAGTATCAAAATTTGTATTATGATACAGTTTTTTGATGCTTTTCATTTTTTGTAATTACCAAGTTTTACTTTCTGATATGGAAATCTAGCTCTGCCATTTAAAATAAATATTTTTAACTGCGTTATTTTCAAATAAGTGATTAGAAATTATCAAATTTGTAAAATTTACATCATTTCATATGATTTAATAACGAATTGACTGAATAATCTCAATTTGATTTAGTAATTCAAATGATGTGTTGAAAATAACACATATTTGACATTCATTTGAACTCTAAAAGAACTACTGAAAAGCATTTAACGAAAGACAAAACAAGAGCAATTTTAACGAAATTTAAAAAGTACTCAATTTTATTTGAATTAACTCAATTTTTTAACAAACAGTCAATAACTATTTAATTTTTTACTCGTGAAATCCCTTACGCGTCTATTTTGTTTCAATATGACATTTGTATTTATATATATATATCATCTATTTAATTTAATACTTCAAATGATGAACTGAAAATAACACGTTCTTGGCATTTATTTGGGCAATAAAAAATCACTTAAAATCAATAAAATAAAATAAGAGCAGTGTTAACGAAATTTAAAAAGTATTAAATTTTATTTGAATTTATTTAATATTTTTTATCACCTTTGATACTACAAAGACAATAACTGTCTAAAAGTTATAACGAGAAACATAATTTGATTATATGTAATATTTTCATTGTTTGGTTATTATTTACATATAAAATCAAGCTATCTTATCATAAAAACTATACAAATTTTCAAACTAGTTTCCAAAATATTTATAAAATCCCTTTAGCATTTATTTTGTTAAGATATGGCATTTGTATTTCATGTAGCATCTATTTATTTTAATAATTTAGTCCTCTGTTTTATTCTGAAAATCTGAAGTTATATATTTATCATTATTTTTGATTCAGGTTTTATAACTTATGTTACTCAGATAACACGATACATGCTTTCATTTGTTGTACAATATGATCTAAAATAACTGAGTACGTGATAACTGTATGTACTGTACAAAGCAATATTGTAAAAGCCATATTCATATTCAATATTTCTATATTCACTGTAGCATATTTTTGAATTTATTTTTAATCTTTAAAGATTATTGTCTTGAAATAGGTTAATATATTTCTAGAAATAACAAAATTAA
The DNA here is from genome assembly GCA_951213105.1 of Amaurobius ferox. Taxonomy (NCBI): domain Eukaryota; kingdom Metazoa; phylum Arthropoda; class Arachnida; order Araneae; family Amaurobiidae; genus Amaurobius; species Amaurobius ferox. The sequence goes on along the minus strand of OX578144.1, from coordinate 138,642,344 downwards.
TTTTGTTTTCAAAATAATCATTCTAATAACCTAGAAATATAACTCGTGATATAACATTTTGTTTCATAAAATATTTATAAAAAAGTTCCCATCATAACATGCAAAATGCTAACATTTCAACTGTTAAATGTATGTAAACTGATTGCAAGTTATAAATCTAATTAATTATGGAATTTACGATATTATATATATATATATATATATATATATATATATATATATATGTCTTCTTGGAGCAAATATAGCCTGTTATTGCTAAATATTTCCCTGAAATATCAGGATTAAAGAATGAAAAAAATATATGGCTACTTCCTTTTTATTTATCTTATGGAAATTTTTAAAGTTTTTGTGTCGGTTTATGTTTTTCATAGTATTTATTGATATAACTATATATAATTTAACTATTATTTTGAAGAGATAATTTCTTTATAATTTCATTATTATTACTACCTTGGAACATTTTATAATCGCTTTTAAGTTAAACTTAATGACAAACATTACAATCTGTGTTTCACAGAAATCCACCTTATGTACAATTAGTAACTCCGTGCTGCTGTTGGAAGTTACGAAAATGTGAAAATATACCAATTCCAATGGTACACAACTTCTTTTTATTTGTCTCTCCTCCCCCATGTTATTACTTTAAGTTTTATCTTTTATACCTGATGTATATATTATAAGTGTCCTCTATGTTTAAAGTTCAAAAGAAAATTATATTACATCAAATAATCATTTGAATATCTAATAAGAATACACCCTTAATACTTTCAAATCAACATGCATTTGATCTGTTGAGAACTAAATATTAAAAATTCACATTATTGTTTCTTAAAATAAGAATTCTACATGAATCTAGGATTATATGTCTATAAAACTATAAATTATTTTTAATTTTGTCTAAATGAGAATATTACCGAAATTCTCAAGTATGGAATACAGTTGTTTAAAATATTTTCACTTCAAATTATTTTGTTTGATATATTTTCTTTGGGACCCATGTTTTTATTTGATTATGCTAGAATTTTATACTTAACAAAAACAAACTACGTCTGTGGATGAAAACGTTATTAGTAAAGCCGTATAAAACAAAGAGTAAGATTACCAACCGGTTTCAGAAGCAAAACCAACCTCATTTTTCAGGACAAGAGAGACAGAGTAGACAAGGAAAACATTGAATACACCTGTTTTGATAGAGATAATTTTCATTCTTTTAATCACTAACAATAACAGGGAAATTGCGACATCTCAAGCAGCTGTAAAAATATATTTTCTTGGTACACTCAAATTAGACTCACATTTGGCTTTCTATTACATTTTAACTTCAAACAATTAAGGGTTTGAAAACTTTTGTACATCATTTATTAAATATTGGTTTCTTTGCTTGTTTTGAATTCGTAACACTTAATAATAAACAGGAAGTTTCATCATGTGCTTTATTGAAAAGGTATCATGCAAAGAGAAATACGATTCTATTAAAAATTATTTATCTTTAAAATTACCTAAAAAAATTGCTATGCCTTATATTGGTTTTATGTTTATCAAAATTAAACTGGTTTTAAAATTGCACTTAAATCAAATTCGCATCATTTACTGCTTAATGATACACATTTTAATTCAAAAGCTACATATTGTGATTTGGGTGATAAGTTGATGGATTGATATTCAAACTCTGCAATATAATTTGCAAAATAAAATTACAAAAGTAATCAATATACGATTCAATACAGAATAAAATAGCCTATTATTTTATCTTTATGTTTGCTTGAATATGTTTAATTTATATGACAACACAAAAAATCCAAACTAAATTAAGCATTTCTATAAATGCGCAAAATTTACTCTTTTTATTGGTACTTATGACTTTGATTTTAACAAATTGAATCTTCATCATATTAAGAATAATTAACTGGTTTTAATATCCTCAAATGTGCTATATTTGCTTTTACGTTCAAATTCGATGAAGCTCAAATTTTAATCTACATGCTACACTAATGTTTTTTCGAAAATAAAATATTCATTTTAACGCAATCAAATCATCTTTGAAAAAAAAAAGTCATTTTGTAATATATTTGCCTTTGAAGAGTTTATTTCATAATTGTTTCGACTAAATACTTTAATACTTTCATATTTATATTTTATAGAATACGGAGCACATTTTAGATTTTTTTTTTTTTTTTGTAAATTTTCTATTACAATTTTTTAAAATAAATTTGCTAGTTATACCAAAAATTAAAAAAAATCTACACACTTTTATATCTCAGTTTTATCAATTCCAGTATAATAATCAAAATATATTGATTATTAATTGAAAAGAGTTAATGTATATGAATTGTAAATAGTTGTTCTAAAATAATATATACAATAATATATTCAAAGAAACTTTCAGCTGAAACAAATAAAATGTGTAGCATAAAAAGCACGAAATCTTTAAATGTGTATCAAATTCTTATTATTAATATTTATAAGATGACAATAACCATTGCATATATTATTACATCATATGCAATACTTATTAAAAAGTGGATTATATTAAACTTTCCTGAATATATTTGATGAAATATAAAATAACAAAATCATTGAACTAATAATTATGCTTTTAAAATAGCCTAATTATTAATAGTTAAATTCAGTGAGTTCTTTACAAATTAAAATTTACATTAATATTATTAAATCATTCAGTTAATTAAATTTATAACGAAGTTTCAAGAATTATCATTAATAACCGATTTTTATCTAGCTTCAATTAATTTATAATATAAATTATCATTATTATTATTATTTGCATTATTTCTATGATATGCAAATTATTTTGCACTTTTGTTCAAACCATGCAAAATAATAATTATTATCTAAGTATAATTATCGTTCATTTTGAGATAATTCAAAATTATTTAAAATGAATATTCTGTAAAAATAGGGATTTTTGTACCTCTTAAATAAACATAAGCCATCATATTACTTGAAGAGTGCTACATTTCCTGAGCTGCTTTACTTAAAACCATAGTATTTAATGTAATAATGATAAAAGTAATATAAAGTAACAAAACTATGGAATACTCACCATTTCAAAGTTGTCATATTCAATAAGATAAAGTAAACACCAGAAGACTGTAATGTATTAAGAATAGAATTAACAAAATCTCTATTCTAAGTTGCATAATGGAATAATTATCAACTTTAGGAAAGAATTGACATTTTTAATCGAAAAACGAAGGATGAGTAATCACTGTAAATTAACTCTTTTTTTGTAGTTTCTTTGTTGCCACTTTCTTTCCACTGAACTTAAGTAATTGCATATAAAAAGTGATTCGAAATCGTCTGCTGGCTTAAAATATAGTTAAAGAACAAACTTTTTAAAATTTATAAAATCTTTCGTCCTAAATAAGTGTACGAGTAATAAAATTTACGAATATAAAACTATATACTTTACTACATTTTACTGCACTTTTTACAACTATACTTTAGGAAAGCACTGGCAATTTTAATTGAAAAAAAACGGAGGTTGACCAATCACTGTAAATTAACAGGTTTTTTTGCAGTTTCTTTGTTACCACTTTCTTTCCAGTGAAGTTACAGTAATTACGCATAAAAAACAATTCGAAATCGTCTGCTGTCTTAAAATAAAGAACAAACTTCTAAAAATTTACAAAATCGTTCGTTCTAAATAAGTGTACGAGTAATAAAATTTATGAGCATATATATTGAATGCTATTATTATTTTGTTTAAGCAATTATTTAAAGTTTAAATTTATATTGTATATTTTAGATTTCCACATTTGAATGGATCCCTAAGAATAAAATGTACAACCATTAAAATTGATCGCACAAATCGGACGTTAAATGAAATAATTAGAAAAAAAAACTTTAGGAATATTTTTTATAAACCATTTAATAACCCTGAACAGTTGAAAATTCTGCTAAAATTTAATGTTGGATTACATTTTCTCTTTTATTTTAAAAAAGGGAATAGTGATTTTGTCCAATTTATGTTTAGTTTAGTTTTTGAGTGAGTTACAATGTATTTCACAAAATAATTTAAAAAATATATATTTAATTAATAAAGATTTTTCTTTGTTCGACATAATTCCACTTTGGAACTCAGATCCTAATTTACAATCTATATTAAGTAGTTATACAAATCAGCATAATTTTAAAATCAAACAGTTTACGGTTTAAAATTACTATCTGTCCTTAGAGGAAAATAAAAAATCGTTTATTTGTCACATTGATTTTTTAATAACAATTTTAAATTTGCAACATTGAAAATGTTAATCAACATTGTAAACTTGATGCCGGCGACGTGGTGTGCCTGATTCCCTTGGTCCCATTGAGTTTCGTAATTTTGGGGCACACGGCAATTTTCTCGCTGACACAGGAGTATCGTCTATTCGTGCTGAAGAGCCTTAACCACCACGAAACCGGTGCTACATATGTTCAGGCGCATACGCAGAGCCTTAGATAGGACTAAGTTCTTGTATCTGGTCTGCATTAATCAAAGTTAGTCTGAAACATGACGAACTTTTAGTCTAAAAGGGTCTGACTACCCCACACACACACACACACACCACCACCACAGCAGTCGCTGATCACGCCCCTGCGTATGCTGAAAAATGAAAGTGATTTTAAGCTTTGGGAATGCTCTTAACCGCCTTTTTTGCGACTATGATTCAAAATTATTTTGAAAGTGAAAAGGGACAAAAGGTTCCTTTCAGACGGGTTCTATGTACATGTATATTTAAAAAATATTTTAATATTTTAAAAGCCATTCTTTAAACATATTTTTCTGTAACAAACAATCCGTATTTCAGAAATGTTATAGTGAGATTCATTCATTTCAATCAAATACGAGTCTAAAACTAAAAAATAACAGTTGTTTCGGTTTATTACAAATTTTTAATAAATTACCATTGAAAGGATTTACAAAATTTAAACAACATCCAATGTTCTGACTGTTTGCCTCTATTACTACACTTTCATGTGCTACAGCCGAATCACTTTCCGTGTCGAAACATCCAGTATCACATGATGCACAGGGCCTGATTAATCAACCAATTTAGGGGACGCACAACCCCATTTCAATTTTGTAAGCATGGCCCAAGAAATATTCTCTGCTCTCTCTCATCAGTGCTCGAAAAATTCTATTACCGCATTGCCCTGGCCAACTAATAGTTCTCATCAACAAACTGATTTTTTTTAAAACAATTTGCTTGTACTACAATTCCTAAACCATAGTCTATTTTATTATTTAATCACGGATGGTCCATGTTTACTTTTGCAATAAGTTCTAACTGAAATATTAACTGCAATTCTACCTTTAGTCGTTAACAGTTTCATATTTAAATCTAAAAAAATAAATAAATATATACAATACAAATTTGGGCTCAGACAACCAAAATATTTTTGTTTTTGCCTGTACGGGCAAGATGCTATTTAATTTAACTACTTGACAAATAACTTACATTTCAGTCAAATATCATTTCCTTTTCTTTTAAGGGAAAAACTCTCCCTAATTGCTTTTGAAACTAAGAAACTATTAAGATTTTCTTTTAGTTTAGATGTTTTCTTAAATAGATAAATATTCAAGTATTTAAACATTAGATATAATTAGATTATTAGATTATGATTAGATAGCTATTAGATATAATTCTCAAAGCATTATGGCATTTTCAAGCCAAATTTTTACTTTCCTTATATACATAATGTATAAGGAAAGTATTGTGACGGGGTCGAAAATTCGAAATCGGGTTTTCGACGGGAGAGCACGTTTCAAGCATCCCTGATCACGAATCAAACATTTTTGAAGTGATGTCTGTGTGTGTGTGTGTGTGAAAGTATGTGTGTCAGTCAGTCTGTGGAGACGATAACTGACGAACGAATGGACCGATTCGAACGAAATTTGGTACAAAAATCACAATCCATAAACACTGGAAGCCTATTGTTTTTATACGCAATCGAAGACGAATTTTCGAGTGAAATTTTGAAAAAATCGCCAAAAAATCAAAATCACTAATAAAGTTACGCAAATAGGCATTTCTTATGAAATTCTTCATTAGAAACGATTGACATAAATTTTAGAACGCTAACGTAAACCGTTCTCGATATATTGCACATTTTAAAAAAAAATTATCAAAAAGTTATATAAAATAAAAATAAAAAGATTTCCTATTGAGAAGCATGTTCACTTTTCATATGTAATACCATGCGATAAATTGGGTGACATCATTCTCGTGGATCTAGCTCGTTCCATTCATGAAAAAAGATACTTTGAGTAATACTTTTGTATTTGAACGCCAATAGTCATTTACCTGCTGTAAGAATAACTTATTTCTCCGTCCATAACGCTTGGCAAGGAATTTGGCGGAATGTCGCCAACTTGGCGACAGTTTTAATTGTTGCCAAATTAATAAAAATCTCGCCAAATTGATAAAAATGACGCTAAATCAATGAAAATGACGACTAATTGAAGAAAATTCAATATCTTGGAAAGAATATAAGTATCTACTATAAGAATAACATTTTTTTTAACTGTAAAAGTAGTAAATTCATTGCATTATATAAGGAAAGTCATGTGTTGCCCACATCAGATTTTTTTTTCATTTTCATTTTATCTCCATAGTACGACCAACCATTCTTGAAACATTTTAATTTATATTTATAACAGGCGATTTTTTTTTTTTTTATATTCCATTTCAATTTTTATGCAGTTTTGATTCCATTTCTAACGCATGGAGTTGCGCCTTAAATACCGAAATTGCCCACTGGCTATTCTTCTGATCAAACTATGGAAAATATTTTTTATTAATGATTGATTTTCATATAAAGATGTTGTTGAAAACAAGGCCATATACAGCGATCGAAATTGAAATATTGTTTTACATACCACAATTTATGTATCAGAAGTATATGTATTTATGTATCACAATTTATGTATCCCTATGTTATCAGAAGTAGAAAATGTGCGAAATTTTTATGCTCCAATTTGAAACGATTTTTGATATTCAGAATTTTTATTAAATGTATAGATGTCACAGGAAACGGCTGTAGTACAAAAATATGTTTCTATTCTGATTGTGATAGAAATAGACCTAAACACTACGGAATATGCATGTATGAGAAAGTCAACTGGAGATTCACACTACTGTTACTTTTAATGTTTATATCGTCTTTGAAATGACTGGGAAAGAAAATGAAGTTGGCGTAACCTGAGGAAGCATTATGAATAGATTAATTTAATTTTGTTATTTATATATTCTCTTTCGTACACGTTTCTTCATCTCCCACTTATTTATTACTTTCCTTATATACATAATGTATAAGGAAAGTATTGTGACGGGGTCGAAAATTCGAATTCGAGTTTTCGACGGGAGAGCACGTTTCAAGCATCCCTGATCACGAATCGAACATTTTTTAGGAGATGCGTGTGTGTGTGTGTGTGTGTGTGTGTCAGTGAGTCTGTGGAGACGATATCTCACGAACGAATGGAGCGATTCAAATGAAACTTGTTACAAAAATCCCAATCCATGAATACTGGAAGCCTATTGTTTTAAAACACAATCGAATGTTCAAAACCCTCCTAAATTTTCGAGTGAAATTTTGAAAAAATCATCAAAAAATCATAACCTTTAATGAAGTTACGCAAATAGACATTTCTTATGTAATTTTTTCTTAGAAAACGATTGACATAAGCTTTAGAACGCTAGCATGAATCGTTCTCGAGATATTGCCCATTTTTCAAATAAATTTATCAAAAATCCCATAAATTAAAAAAAAATATTAACTGTTAAGAAACATGCTTACTTTTCATAAGTAAGTAATATCATGCGATAAATTGGGTGACATCATTCTCATGGATCTAACTCGTTCCAATCACGAGAAAAAATACTTTGAGTAATACTTTTGTATTTGAACGCCAATAGTCATTTATCTGATGTAAGAATAACTTATTTCTCCGTCCATAATCCGATTTTGACGACGAATTTAGCAGAATGTCGGCAATTTGGTGACATTTTTAAATGTTGCCAAATTAACGGAAAATCTCATCAAATGGATAAAAATGACGCTAAATCAATGAAAATGACGACTCATTGAAGAAAATTCAATATCTTTGAAATAATATAAGTATCTACTATAAGAATAACATTTTGCTTAACTGTAAAAGTAGTAAATTCATTGTATTATATAAGGAAAGTCATGTGTTGCCCACATCAGTTTTTTTATTTACTTATTGGGTTTTTCACATACGTTGACTTTATCGACGTAATACTTGTTGCCTTTCTTTGATTTTTTTTTTCACTTGCATTCAATGTGTCAGCACATCGTGAACTAACTCGAACATTTATTAAAAAAAATTATGTCTAAAATAATTTGAAATTAAAAAACTTAATTAGTAACCATCTAAACAGTTTATTAAAAGTATCAAAAGGTTTTGGGGGTAAAAAGGAGCCTTCTTCTTCAGAATAAAATGACAAAGCAGCCACACCGGAAAAAGCAAGATACAGCTTGTTTCCTTCATTTTTGTTACAGACATAATTTTATAGTCTTTTCTTTTTTCACAAGTATTTTGATAATGATTTTGTGCATGTTTTAAAGTTAATTGATGATGATGGTCATGTAACTTCCGAAACCGGTTATTTTCATATCTTATACGGCACTTAAATTCGAAAGTGATTGACTGAAAAAGTGCTCTGAAACCTCCTACTGTTCTTTTTCCTCTCTCTTAGGGTTTTTTAACACTTTACAACAAAGTTGAAAAGTGTTTATGACTTTGTTCATTCTGTCTGTCTGTCCGTTAGCACGATAACTGCCGTAAAAATGACTTAATCAAAATGAAATTTTAGTATGTTGTTCAGACGGTCTGTAGAACCTATGGGAATATAAATGAATAATATTACCCAATTAGTTTTGGATTGAACCCGGGTCGAAAAAATGAAATACATTGAGCCCTATGGGACCTAATTTTTCAAACATTTTTTAAGCGGATTTAAAATTCACAAATTGCTTCGAAAATTTTAGGTAATATTCAAATTGTTCCATAAAATATATAAAAAAAAATTCAGCGAAATATATTGATAGTTTTTTAAATAAAAATTAAAATAATAATTACACCTCTTATATGAAACGATCACGTGACCACGATATGAAACGATCACATGACCCACTTCAAAATGATATATGGCATCCATCTTGTTTCAAAATCGTGATTTTTTTAAGTTCTTTTTAATTCATATTGAGTGTTGTATCCGTCCTAAAACTACTTTATTTTTACTTAAATTCTGTGCATCTACATACTGAAACAACGCAATGACAATATATTTGAGTTTAAATGCTCATCTAAATTTGATTATTTCTACAACTAAGCCTATTTTTCACCTATGTAAAATGTAAACAGCAAAATATATAGAATGAGTTGTATTAGAATTCCTGTATTTTTTTAACACAAAATAATTTAGTCCATGGAGTCTGCATGGCTGATATGAATGAAATATTAATTGATTTCATAAAGAGAAGGACGATTTTTTTCGATGAAGTTTCAAGCATAGAGTTTAATTTTTTGTAGCTCCATGGTCTTAAATGTTTAAATAAAATAAATTATTATAGTATTGTGATGAATGACATGAATGGGAGAAAGTTATGAATGAAATCCTGTTTTTATAGAGAGATCCAGGCGTGTTATTTTTTCTATGACGTCATTTGAATGAAGTTCATTTTTCTCGATGAAGGTTTAAGTTTTCAAATATAATAAATTAATGCAGTATTGTGATAAGTTTCAAAATATTACCGAGGAATGTATTGCATTTTAGACTTGTTTAAATAAAATTGCATTGAAGTTGGAAAGTGTTTCATAATCAATGCTTTAAGCATGATTGATCTTTCTTGTTTTTTCTAATTTTTGTTTGACAATAAGTTCTTTTTCGGTACACACGATGTTACTCTCTATTAACAGCTGGCGTGATTGCTCTACTTTTTTTTATTCTGAAAATTGTTTTTGCTTCCAAAATCGGTTGATACTTGCAATCAACTGTTTATGCTATTACTATTTACGCATTTTAATTTTAAGTAAAACATAATTTCATATTCTAATTTCTGTGTTTGCATATTAAGTTTCTTTCCCAGCATTATACATAGGGACTTTTTGAACAGACTTTTGGGGGAACAGGGGTATTTATTTTGGAATGGAAGGGGGGGGGGAGAGAGATTCGTCTAAAATTAACTAGAAACACAGATTTTCAATGCCATATTATGGATATTTTCTTGAAAATTTTAAGTTCAAAGAAGTTTTCAATCGTTTTATCGTCATCTATAAATTATTTGCGTATAACCAGATTCTCGGAAAGGGAGAAGTCTCGGATCGAGGTGGGAGGGGGTGCAATGCAGAATTTCGTTTTCTCATATCAACTTTATAGACAACTAATGTCATTTCCCCGTCAATTAGAAAGAATTATGACTCCCCTTCTCGGGATGTTTTCTAAGAAAATTTTTGCACTGCACAAGCGGGCACTATATTACTAACATATAAATTGCGGAAAAAAGGTGAGGGTACATCGAATTTTGCATCTCATGGAGAAAGGGTGATATCGCCTTTTCTTAGACAGCTTAGCCATGAAATTTAGCTCTAATGCAGAATTATCCTACTGCGTCAGCCCTCGAGTAAGAATAATGCTTAAATAGCACATTTAAAATTTACTAAACGAGTAACATTTTAATAAAAATTATTATTAAAACATGAACAAATATTAATATACTTTGAAATACATAACTGTAATAAAATGCAATGCACAAATACTACTGAAACAATTTTCAACAGCATTAAAAATATTTTGATCGAAAATGTTACTCTGTACTTTATACAAGTTGAACAGAGTTGTATAAAACGTAAAAAATTAGAATGAGAAAAATTTAAAATGGATGTTTATGTGACTGCTTTTTTTCCCCCGGAGATATATAATAGTTCATTATAGTTCATACACATTGTGGGGGCGCGGTAGCCCATTGGTTAGCGCGCTGTAGTTGCACTCGGTAGGCCCGGGTTCGATTCTAGCCACTGCCAAAACTGCCGCCGTGCTCATGCGGAGTACGATCACGTTAAACATGTGGGTCCGAAAGTCCTTCCGAGAGGTTGGTGGTAGGGGAAGGAGGGTACGGTCCCTGTGGATGCCTCCCCCACTGGGTTCCGGTCTAAATTGGGTGGCACTTCCCGACCGTCCAAACAGTTACCTTATACCTTTCTGGTAGGTCGGACGGTCTGGGTTTCAACAACAACACAACATATTGTGCACTTTCTTAGCTTCTTCTTGTGAAGAAGAGTATTTCTACCCAAATTTTTCAATTTTAACAAATTGTTCACCGTTATTAGAATAAATAAATGTAACAATTATGAAAAATATATATATCCGCTAAACCCTAGCAGCAACACTAAAATATTTCATAAAAAACTTTTTTTCACACTGCACACATTCTAGTTTCATACTGCACGCATTCCAGTTTCATACTGCACACATTCTTTTCGAACTGCACAAATTGTGAGATATTGCACAGTAAAAACAAGAAAGTTCAATCGTGCATAAAGCATTGAGTATAAAACCCTTTCCAACTGCAATGCAATTTAATTAAATATCTCTAAAATGCGATACATTCAGCGGTAATATTTTTTAAATTATCACAGTACTAAAATAATTTATTTTACTTAAAAATTTAAACCATGGAGGTAAAAGTACTTTCTAATTCAATGCTTAAAACTTCATCGAAAAAGGCAATGCTATAAAATCGTCTGCTTCTCTATGTAATATCAATGAATATTTCATTCATATCAAGTATATTCCAGACTCCAGAGTAAATAATTTTGCGTTAAAAATTCAGCAATTCTTATACAACTCATCTTACAGCTTAATGTGTTTACAATCTCCATAAAAGTAATTAAACTCTATACTTAAAACTTCATCGAAAAAATCGCCTGCTTCTCTATGTAAAATCAATGCATATTTCATTTATATCAACTATATTGCAGACTCCAGAGCTAAATAATTTTGCGTTAAAGGAATTCAACAATTCTTATACAACTCATCTTACAGCTTAATTTGTTTACATCCTGCATACCTTGGAATTAGGCTTCGTTATAGAAATAATCAAAGTTTGATGATTATTCGAATACAAAATTATTGTAATTACGTTCGCGTAAAATATACGCAAAAATAAAGCGGTTTTAGAACGGATGCAACACTCAATATAAATTTAAAAGAACTTTTAAAATCACGATTTTGACACTTGGAAAAAAGATGGATGCTCTATTTTATTTTGAAGTGGGTCACGTGATCTCTTCCTATAATATGGGTATAAATAATATTTTTATTTTTATTTTAAAAACTACCGAACCTATTTTGCTGAATTTTTATTTACACATTTTATGGGATAATTTAAATATTTTCTAAAATTTTCGAAGCAATTTGTGAATTTTAAATTCGCTAAAAAAATGTTTAAAAACTGAGGTCCCATAGGGTTCAATGTATTTCATTTTTTCAACCCGGGTTTAATCCAAAACTAATTGGGTGATATTATTCATTTATATTCCCATAGGTCCCACAAACCGTCTGAACAACATACTAAAATTTCATTTTGATAAAGTCATTTTTACGGCAGTCATCGTACGAACGGACAGACAGAATGGCCAACGTCATAAACACTTTCAACTAAGTGTTAAAAACTGCCCCTCCTGCCTATACTATTGCTTCAAGTACATACCTGATGCTATACTGCAGAAAGATCCAAAGGATTGGGGATATTTCCCTATAAGTGATTTCATGCAAGATATTTCGATCAAAACATCTCACTTTAGCCCCATTTTAAATACCGAATTGACGCGACGCTCCATCATATTCCAATTCTACACGTTCATCTTTTATGACATTTTTACTCTTAAAAAGAAAAAAGGAGAAGAATGCAACGCAAAGCCGAAACGTGCTTCTCACTTTATTCGCGTATCCGCGCCGACCCCTGCTGGAAACGAGCACGCGAACGCATTGTAATACATAAAATACCGTTAAACACTCCAAGGCCTCCAACGTTTGGACGAATTAAAAAAACGAAGAGAAAAAATTGCGCGGAAACTCTACAGATGTTCCCCCACATCTTAGACTGCTGCCACACAGCTTGGAAAAAAGTAGGCACTCATTTTTTTTTTTCACACCACCCCTCTATTCCCTGCTTCTACTAAGTGAATGTGATTTTACCATTCCATTCACCTCTTCTTCCCTTAAAATTAGAAAGGGCACATCCACCCTGCTCTTGTATAAGAGAGAATTTATACATAGGAGAAAATTTTCTCTTGTGGACGATTCGTAGGAAAGTTTCCCTTTTCCCCATATTAAATTATGGAAAATAGTCTCCAACTTCCAGTTCGTTCAGTTTTTAGAATTTTTTTTCCCGATGTTTTTCGCCGATCATGAATACTAGGAATAGAAATGTTTGTGCGTTTTTAAAAAATATCATTAAAATCATTAGAAGTATTTGTAATATGCATCGTAAAATAATGCATTTACTTAACAAAAATATTAAAAATACTGCAAAGCCCACTTCGACTTTGCAGTATTTTGAGAGCTTACAATTTCGTCCTAATAGCTCAACGGTAGAGCGCCGGTCGGCCAGGTCGGAGATCTATGGTTCGATTCCCGGTTGGGGCAGCAAAGCTCTTTACAATGGCGTCCGATAAAATCAACCCTGTAGGTTAGTGCAAAGATGTCGGAGGTTTGAAAGTGACCCTAGTACGACTAGTACAAATTCAGTGGACTCTGGAAGATTGAGCGCAGGTTTCAAATTGAGAAGATAAGATACTAACCTGGGTAAAAGTAGGGAGGGGGTGGCAGGAGGTGGTCAGTCAGATTGCCAGTTGCCCGCCCATCTCATATTAGAGGGTGGAGAATGCAGAATCCACTTCGATAATAAGAACTTGCCATTTCGTCCCAGTAGCTCAACGGTAAAGAGTCAGCTGGCCAGCTGGAGATCCAGGGTTCAGTTTCCGGTTGGGGCAGCACGGTTCTTTTACAAAGTGAATGTGATTTTACATTTCATTCCCCTCTTTTTCTCTTAAAATTAGAAAAAGCATATCCACCCTGCTCGAAAAAATTTTTATACACGATTCGTAGGAAAGTTTCCCTTTTCCCTATATTAAATTATGGAAAATAGTCTTCAACTTCCAGTTTCTTTCAGTTTTTAGAAATTTTTTCCCGATGTTTCTCGCCGAGCATAGATGCCTAGAATAGAAATATTTGTACGTTTTTAAAAAAATCATTAAAATCATTAGAAGTATTTGTAATATGTATCGAAAAGTAATGCACTTATTTTACAAAAATATTAAAAATACTTCCAATGGTTTTACCGAAAATTTAAAAGAAAAGCATTAGCTATTTTATAGACTGTGGAATTTATTAGAAAAAGTAAGAAATTGTTTTGAAATGAAAATAGAAGTTATTCAAGAATCATTAAAATTTTTTATATTTAAAACGCAGCTTAGAATCATTGCCACATTTAAGAAGACAAAATATTTTTTAGAGAACCAAGACGTAAAAAACATTCAAAAATCGATTTTTCGTTTAGTAACTTAAAAAATAAAATAAACTCTGCTGATTAAAAATATATATAATTCATACACCTTTCGTCTCATAAAAAGTAAAAATTTAAAACTTTATTATATGTATAAAAAACAATTTAAACATTCATTCTAAAGGCCGTACAAAGTGCGTTTCCTCAAAATGCATTTCTTCCTACCTTGTTACGCTATATATGCATTCTATAGCATCTACATTCCTGAAAAAAAAATTTAAGCGCATCAAATTTATGATTAGGCATCTAGTGAACCTCAACTTTACCATACTTAAATTACTTGGTATATTTTAAAAATGCATAAGAGTTTGGAAATTATTACGTATATGCGCACATTTTTCAAACACGTATACACTTTCTGAAATACAAAGTAATTTAAATAGAAAAATTCAGTTCACTATTGACACAATTATAAACATTATGCTCTTACAAAATTTCACGAATGCAAATGCTATAGAATTTACATAAAATGTACCAAAGCATGAGAAAACACATTTTGAATAAACGCTTTTTGTTCAGCCCTTTAGAATTAGAATGGAAGTTTACATTGTTGTTTATATCTTAAAACTTAATGTACTTTTTTTCCCCCATGAAATAAAAGATACATTAATTATATATTTTTGTAACCAGCAGAGTTTATTTTATTTTTGGCGCTACTAAACAAAAAAATCGATTTTTGAATGTTTATTATACGTCTCAATTTCCTTAACATGCACAAATATGCTTGAAATGTGACACAATAGTAAATCCTTTTTTAAACCCTGCTACTTGAGACAAATACTAATGCATTTTGATTAGAGAAATTTTTTCAAGAATGTAAAATTCGAATATTTATGAATTTAAAAATATATAAATTGAAGTGAAGCTTTTAACTTCTGAATTTCTGCGTTTTATTGCGCGGTAGATAACCTGATTTCGAACGGATTAATTAATTAAAATAGCTGTGGCGTCTAATGAAAGATACCACCAGTGTATATTGTTATTTTAAAACTGCGAATTTAATGTAATTTTAAATATAAGTGTCTATATCAGGTGTTATTTTATGTGGTAACAAAAGAAATAAAAAGTAAAATATAAATTTGACTCTTGCTCATATCATATAACTTTCTCCATATATACTATATATATATATACATAGTATATAAGTATAGGAAAAGTATTATGACGGGGCCGAAAATTCAAAGTCGAGGTTTCAACGAAAAAGCACGCTTTACGCATCCCTGAACTCGAATCAAACGTTTTTGAAGTATTGTGTGTGTGTGTGCGCGCGATATCTCATGAATGGATATAGCGATTTAAACACAATTTGATATGATTATTAAAATCAATGAATACTAGAACCTTATTGATTTTAAATGTAATCAAATGTTCGAAAGAGACCCCCCCCCCTCCTATTTTTGAATGATTTTTTATTTTTTTTAAATCATTGAGAAATCAGGAGTTTCACAGTTATATAAATAATCATCATCAACAAATAATCTAAAACGAATAGCATAAATTATAGAAAGTTAGCATAAAACATTCTCGAGATATTGCAAGTTTTCCAAACAAATTCTCCACAAAAATTCATAAATTAAAAAAAAAATTAAGTACCAACTGGATGCAATATCATTCAACAAATCTGTTAGCACCATTCTCGTGGATCTGGTTCATTCCATTCATGAAAAAAGTTACTTTTTGTAATAGTTTGTGTTTTGAAACCCAGGAATTCATCCCTAGTTATTCATTAAATGTCGATTGCAGGTGAGTATGAATAAGTCATTCTGTTTGGACCCATAAGCGTACGATTTCAATTTACGTGGTATTAATTAAATAAATAATAAATTGCGTTGTGGATCTTGTCCACACTTCTTATTTCGCTGTAAAAGATGTAAAGTCATTAAAATCGTTATGTACAGATCAAGTTTTCACTTTCCCTATAAAACAGAATGTATAGAGAAAGTATCGGAATCTTGTTGAAATTCGGAACTCGAGTTTTCAAAGAATGGACACATTTCAAGCAAATTGTAAATTGGATGTCATTTCAAATGTGTGCCCGTGTCATTTTGTGTGCCATTAAACTCAATTTTATGGATTATGAAAGAAAGAAAAAGAAAATAAATCGAAGTCTGTAGAGAAAGTCATGTGCTGCCCACACAGCTATTTTATTTGGTAATATAGCCATAATTTGCAATCAACGAAACATTTAAAACTAAATTTGATGTTGTATAAACCGCACAAACTAACATTTTGATTTATCGTATTCATTGCATGCAATTATCACCACACAGTGTTACCCCTGGTGGAGTTCATTTCCGCCTCCAAGAGTAATCTACACGTTTAGCGTTCTAATGGGGCCGCCGAACGAGGAGAAAAGTTTCGGGCAGGAAAACTAAGAATGACTCACGTAAATATAGGAGGAAACAAGGCCCTGAGTTGCACTTGTAGGTGACATGGCAGTAAAACTGGATCGCTTGGACTACATAGCAAACACTGTTACAAAATAGTATTGCAAAGCATTGGAAATTATGCAATGCTTCTGCAAATTCCTTGTTGTGCAGGAAGAATTATATACACAGGACTGCAGCCAGAAACGAAATCCAAGAAGGGCGGGCTGGAGTGACGTTCAAGGGGGCTTAACAGTCCTGAAGGAGCAACTAACAAGAACGAGGGGAGGACGGGGGAACAATGCACTAAAGTATTAAAAAATATTTTAATTAATTGTAACTGTAACTTTTATTATTGGAAACCACTATTATACTATTATGTGTTATGGAGTCAAAGTTTATATACTATACAACCTATTAATCAGCATCTGCAAACTGTATAATAAATAGTTATTATTATATATTTCAATTCATATAAATTTCTATATAAATTATCAACAAATCGTCAATTGTATAACTATATTCGTAAGCTAAGAGTTAATTGTGAAAACCTATATACGTAGCTACATACATTCATATTTTCTGTGTGTTATCTTACGGTTGTGCTATCTGTTCTACATTGTACGTAAAGGAAACTGAAAAAATGTGTGCCTATTTTATCAAGAAATGGTTTGACCTTCCTAAATGGACTCCGACTTACATTGATCAGACTGGACACTGGATTGGTGTCCATCTTTTTTTAGTTAAGGGGCTCAGGACCCTTAAAAGTGCCATAAACAGGGTGAATTTCCATGTTTCACTTTGTACCTCTTCTCATATACATCGATAATACTTAAAATTTTTATGACTAACAAGTGAACACCTGTAGCATATATGATAATTTTTTCAATAAGGTGAATCCTATGATAATATTTTAAAAATTGTATAATGTTCATATATTTATTAAAATGTTATTTTGATATAGGCTGCAACAAAACCATTGCTTCCAGAAACAAAAATACTGCTGATTAGGATGCAGAAGTATCCATTCAAGAAGACTTAAATCGAAATCAAAACATCTGCATAATTAAAGTTAAAAAATAAATTATTAAAAATTAAAAATGTAATTAAAATTTAAATTTAATTTAAAAAAACTTAAATTATGCAAATGTTTTGATCTAAGACTTCTTAAATGGATACTTCTGCATCCCAATCAGCAACATTTTTGTTTTTAGAAGCAATGGTTTTGTTGCAATCATGCGCGCAAGCAACCTATACCAAAATAAAATTTTAATAAATTCATGAGCATTATACTATTTTTAAAAATATTATTAGCAGATTCACCTTATTGAAAAAATTATCATATATGCTACAGGTATTCACTTATTAGTCATAAAAATTTTAGGCATTATCGATATATATGAGAAGAGATACAAAATAAAACGTGAAACATGGAAATTCACTCTGTTTATGGCACTTTTAAGGGTCCTGGGCCCCTTTAAATTTTTTGAAACTTCCGCCATACAGACTACCCATACTATCTTTTTCTAAAATGTGATCATTGTTATAAGTGGAAGCAGATTATTAAATGAATTTATTGTAATGTTGGTTTAAATTTTGCTTCGAATTCCCAATATACCCTGATTGCTTATAGATTTTTACCTACTGAACTCATACAACGATCAAATACTCCAAAAAGATTTATCTTCGCTTTTATACCCCATTTCTGCTTTTTACCCTCGTTTAAAAACCTTCCCTTTTGTAAAGAACTATTTGCTCTCTTGCTAAACGTTACGCGTATTATTATGCAAGTACATTTAGATCAATGCCACCTGTTTATTTATGGAAAATATTATAAAATTAATTTAAATGAATCATGCCAGCTACGTATTTTGGGTGAAAGCAAATTTTGGAAACATGTTTTTGCTAATGACACTAAATACATTAATGCATAATAAATGGATTGATATACATCAATATCATACATAGTAAAAGAGGATGTTTGTCTTATACAAACAAACGAAACAAACCTTCATATGGGATATGAAATAAGATGGATGTCCTTAGAATACTCTGGTCCACTTCATACAAGCAATACCTTCGCTCTCAAGGTACTCATCCACCAACCCTGCTTTGTGTGGACGAGCGTTAAAATCTATCTGGAAGAGTTTATCTGTGTGAATGAGAGTTAAAGTCTATCTGGAAGAGTTTATCTATGTAAATGAGTGTTAAAAAGAAAATATGTACCCACTGCTGCAGCGTATAGTCTCACGAAGAGTTTAATAACTTGATCCCGATGCCTTCCCGCCGTCACAGTACCCCCTGTGAATACGCGCAGGTCAGTGCAATATTCCAAAGAAAGTCATGCCCATGTCAACACACTACCACGACTAAAGTCGTTATGTTCAACGGTGTTATTAGGCTGGTTGCGTTTTCTTCATTCTCACCAGAACTTTACGCGTTTATTGTCTGAATCTGGGCAACTCGTAACTCATCTGTGATGAATGCATTCGACCATAGCGCTTCTATACAAATCGTATACTAATAACACCACTTTAATTGTGCTCCTCTGGCCTTAGCGCTCACATGGATACAAATTCGTGATTTCCGAACACAGAGCTAGCTCTTTGATATGTAGCCTTCTCCTCATAGTACTAGCAGATATCGATTTTCCAATTGCTAGGATAGCCATTGCTCAGAGAGGCGTCATAACAAAGCTAATCTAATCCAAAATCAACTCTAATACTCTTCGAAAAGTTTTCTTTAAGCATTGAAAATCTTAGGCGAAAATGAGTCGTGCTTCATTTTCATATTGTTCGAGGAGCCAGTGGACACATCATTTGGTATTCGCATATCTCCATTGATGATAATAATAAGTTTTACCCAATAAAATCTACAGATGCTTTCGTCATTTGAGAATTTGAATCGCGTGCTTAATTTTTGGAAGACAGTGCTATAGTGATAATTCAGGTTAGGTGCTGAGATACCTCGGAGAGATTTGTATAAAATTCGAACTAGTTGTTTTTTTTTTGTTTTTTTTTTCGCAATTTTTAGCGATTTTCACACAAATCGATTCCTAAGCAATCGAAAATAGTATCACACAGTTTCCATATTAAAACCAACGGAGAGATCGAAGAAGGCTCTTTCCAACGAATTTTGAACCGAATTCATAGAATTATTCCTTCCTATTTAAAAAAAAAAACATCAGAGATAAACTGAAGTATATGTTTAAAGTTCATTCAAAAATAATTCATTTTTAATTTCGTGCATCGAAGATTCACACGATTCTAATTCTTTGCGTAAATATGAAGTGATATCTCAGCATTCTAATTAAAAAAAAATTAATTACTGCATTACTTATACGGAGCATCGAGGATTTTCAGCAAGCAATGATGTATGTATAGAGTGATTGGTAAATTGCGTTGTACAATTTTCTATGCGCATGGAAAAAATGGAGAGCCAGAATGATTTTTGTTTAAAACAGACGTTTTAGAAATTGAGCTGTGTTATCTGTATCTGTATTATTTACGTAACGGGAGCTCATTCGAGGCCCAAGCGACCTTAGATCATTCGTTTTAATTATATAACATATTATTATAAACATCACCCCCCCCCCCTTCCAAAAAAAAAATATATATATATATATAATAATAATGATAATATTGATCGGGAGAGGTGTGAGCCCGGGAATTTAGGAGCGCTGGTGCTACTGGCTGACTGGTGGAGGGAAATCTTTTGCATCACTTAATGCACCCCTTATAGGACGGTCTGGACAGGTAGTATTTAAATAAGAATAAAGTAGACTCATTGGTTAAAAACAAATTTCATGAAAGTTCCATTGTCTTTCAAAAATTTAATAAATAATTAATTTAAAATGAAATCGAATTCAATGGAAATTCTAAAAGTAGATCACTGCGTTTTTTTTTAATTGTCATCCACATTTCTTATTATAAAAGATAGTTTTTATAGTAGTTTAATAATTGAGGACACGCGTTTGCATTCTATGGTCACTGGCGCAGTACCCATAGAATACAAACGTGTGTCCTCAACCCATAGAATGCAAACTTAAACATAAATCACGTGCCAAGTTCAACCACGTGCCAAGGGATGACTGCAGCTACTTTTCATTTCTTTTCCATTCAACAAAGAAAAATATCATTTGAAAAGAAGGATGTGGATAACCGTTTTTCCTTGGAACCCGTCTGCTTGGACTATGTAGGTTAAACAAGTTTATTTATGAAAACGTGTTCTTATACAAAAGCTTACTGCCGTTTCTGTCACAGCGATTCTTTTTCGTTTTCAACACGCTCATGCCGTACTTCTGGCCGAGAAGCGTGTCGGAAAATGCAAAAGAATAAATAAAACTAAACATGCAGCTTCTGTAAAAACCCAAAAATGATTGGATTCTTTGATCAGGATTCTCAACCACGCCACGTGGTACCCTGTAGCTTCGCAGTCCCTCTTCCCTATTGGGCTCATTCACGATTTTAGATGCCGCCTCATAGGATTTAACTGAGACCGTCTCTAACATAGACGTAGGCAGGAATGTCTGGGTCAGTGGTTGGAAAAACTACTTTATTATTGTAGTGATCTGCAGCTACAACTACATTATGACAAATGTAGTTAAGCTACTTTTTTAAAAAAGTAGTGACTACAAACTATTTTTAAAATGTAGTCACTACATAACTATACTTTTATAAGACGAATTTAGCCACAGCTTCAATTTTCACAAAAAGTTGAGGATATGGGTATATTGTAGTCATTTAACATACTTATTCTGAATAAGTAAAATTTACTGATCAACTTACCAATCTTTACGCTTTTACCCACTTCTGAAAACAGTAAAATAAAATAAGAGTATAAACTTTAAATTCAAAGACAACCAAAGATAGGTTTAAAAATCCTTTAATAAAATCTCCTTCCCTCGGAAAAGAGATTTTATTAAAGGACTTTTAAACCTATTTTTGGTTGTCTGATTTTAAAGTTTAATTAAAGTTGACGTGTATCCATTTTATTTATTAAAAGTATAAAATAAAATAAAAGTAAAAACTATTTAAAAACATGTTTGTTCATTTTTAGTAGAATTTGCATCTCAAAATTGCAATCAGATAAGCAGGATCTTTTGGGACATAACATATCTGAATATATCCATATGAAAAATCAACTTCATGAAGCCTAACCCTGCAGCCATGCATCGTACATCGTTGCGCAAAACACTCACTTTCGTACGAATGAAGAAAGGGCGATCACATGATACGTAGAATGGCGCCTTGTTTGTTTACTGAAGTAACGTTAAAAGTAGCGTCCAAACTCGATACAAACGAGTGATTTATTGCATCGGGCTACTCGCTACACTACTTATTTTTAAAAGCAGCGCTTTACACTCCAAACTACAAGAAAAAGTAGTGACTACTGTAGTTTCGCTACTTGTAGCGCGCTACTTCCGACCACTGGCCTTGGTGGCTGTCAAAAGTGTCAAGAAATTGCCGTGCCTTATTGTCAGTGTTTCTTTCGGGACTTTTTGGCCAGAGGGGGACGAATGGAAATTTAGAGCGGTGCGGTCTATTTGCTTTATATAAATATATCTAAATGCCCCCCCCCCCCCCACACACACACACCTGTGATGTATTCCTGAAAAAAAAACACTGTTTATTATTGATTCATAAACAGAACTTTTCACAACTATGATTGACATGAACAATTATGATTGAAATTTAATTACAGACGAGAGAAGCGATGTCTAGTCTCCATTCCAAACGAGACGAAATCTACATTTGTCTAAATTATGTGATCCTTTTCACCCGAAAACTACAGTAGGTAGCAGATGCAATTTTGCATATACACGTGAAATTGAACGCCGATTTGCGCAATCACACTACGCTTCCTACGCATTGCCTTTATCCACTCTAGCTAAAAACTAATAGAACAAATTTAACAAAATTTGGTGTATAATATTTCAATAACCTACAAGTGATTTATATACCAAATTTCACAAAATTTGGTATATGAATCGTTTGTAGGTTATTCTAGTACGATTCGGGAAAAAGGAACGGGCTATTTTTGCGAAATGGCCCGCAAAAATCGTTAAATATAAAAATAAGAGACTACGTGTGCTCAATTAAATTCCTATATTATACGTGATTTTTGACAACAAAAAGAATAAGACTAACCCCATTACTCTAGGACTAGCCGTTCTTGAGATATTCTAGTTTTTTCACGTTTCCGCTACGCCACCTTTGACAATAAGTCCAGCTATCAAATGAGAACCAAATTCAAGTTTAACGTGCAAATTCAATGTCATTTAAAATACTTATGGCTGTTATTTTGTGCAGATAAACTCAAATTATTATTGAAGAAATAAAGAGAACGTGAATCTAGTCTGCAGGGAAAGACATGTGCTGCCCACATCAGAATTTTTAACAATATTACAACAATGATTTATAGAAGTGAACGGGGATTATTTGCAGGCCATTTCGAAAAAAAAGTAGGAGCTATATTTAAAGATCCACCAAATTTTTGTAGAATAAAATGTTCAACAAATTTAAGTTGTGTACCAAATTTTAACTCTCTAGGACGTAGGAAAGTGCATTAAAAATACCATCAAATAAGTATATTACGAAGAGTTATATAAAATTAAAAAAAAATTTGAAAAATTGTTATCTACCAAATTTATTTTAAAATGTGAAGCCTCTCTCATATATAAAATAATTAAACTCTTGGAATGATATTTATCATATAATATATCTCTCTTTTCCTTCTGGAGGATATTCCAAAAGTCAGAATTTAATTGAATTTATTTTTCTCCCTATATTAAATAATTTTTAATTAAAAAACTACCTAACATATTTTACTGAAATTTTTTTATATATTTTATGGGATAATGTGAATATTTCCTAAAAATTTCGAAGCAATTTGTGAATTTTAAATTTGCTTAAAAAATGTTTGAAAAATTAGGTCCCATAGGCTTCAATGTATTTCATTTTTTCAACCCGGGTTCAATAAAAAACTAATTGGGTGGTATTATTTAATTACATTCCCATAGGTCCCACAAACCGTCTGAACAACATACTAAAATTTCATTTTGATAAAGTCATTTTTACGGCAGTTATCGTGGTAACGGACAGACAGACAGACAGACAGAATGAACAAAGTCATAAACACTTTTCAACTATGTTGTAAAGTGTTAAAAATGAGACAAAGTTATACAATATGCTATTATTTGCAAATCGTATACATATGATCAAAAAGCGTTTTGATGTGAATAACATTTGTGGTTGGAGGTTTTCTGGTGGAAAAACAGAGCGCTAGGGAAAATGTAAAAGGTTTGGATGCTTATACTCCCGAACCTAATAGATAAAAAAGTAAAAAAACATTCTTCTAATAGATAAAAATATAAAAAAAATTCTTGTTTTGTCGGAAATAGGGTCCAGATTTTGAATATATAAAAGTAATTTCAATATTTTAATATTTTGAACTTTTTTGTTTCCGAAAAAAACTTTAAAATATAGCTTTCTAAGCAAGTTTTTTCCCCAACTTTCACTTAAAATATCTAATAAATTATAATAATTATAGATATACGTAATAAACGACAAAAGTGTGTACCAGAAAATTTAATATTAAAATCTATATTTATTATTAAAAAAAGGCTGCTTCCCCCCCAAGTAATCATCTTGTCGAGTTGAAGTAGATTGAAAATTTTCCGTTTTTCAAGTTTGTAATACTCATACCTCAAAAACTAAAAGAGCTAGCTTTGAACAACAAAAAAGAACTTTTAGCTCTTTAAAAGCTCTATAAGAATATATAATTCAATTTTAGATCTAATTCTATTTTTTTGAAAAGAAATTAAAAAAGTATGTGTGTGAACGAGTTTTCTTTTCCATACTTTTACTCGAAATATCTTTGAAACTATAAAGGATTATAAATAGTAAACGACAAAAATAAGTATCAGGGAATTTAGTTTCTAAATTTATATTTATTTAAAAAAAAAACTTTTATAGTTTTAAGTAATCGTCAAGTTGAAGACGTAAGAAAATATTAAGGTTTTCAAGTTTGTAATGCTTATATCTTAAAACTAAAATAGATAGCTATAAATAATAAGAAGGAAGAAGTAGAAGCACCAAGAAACATAGCAAGAAGAATATATATTCAAGAATACGCATTTCTTTGAAAGTCCTATAAGTGTATGCAATCAGATTTGGAATAGAGTTCTTTTCTTTACCTTCCGATATTACAAAAGTTGAGTTTTATTTTACAAAATGTTATTCATACAGAAAAATTTCAGCTTAATTGAACTGGAACCACCGCCAATTTTTTTTTAATCCGCTGAGGTTCAACTAAACAAAATTCACCGTAATAATCAATTCAATACATCTTAAGCGAAAGTAGAACTCAGCCATAATGTTCCCAACAAAGATCGCGAAAGCACTCCGGCTCGTACTCTACTACTAAAGTTACTAAATGTTTAAGAGCCTAGCATACACTAAAGACGGCCCTGAGTTACCTAGGTCGTGGTAGAGGTGATCTAGAGTCGGTACGAATTGTACCCGCGTATTGTTTTTTTAATTTTTCTAAGGTCTCAATACCAGTTGTTAAATTGTGAGAAATGTTTAAAATTAATCATTAAATTACATAAAAATTCAGAATGCCAAAGGTTTATGTAAAAACCATCAACGAAACTTATAAATGCCAATAAATGTGCATTATGCTTATGTATTATAGTTCATCAGCGAACTGCAAATGAATGATGCGACACTTCAGAACTTCATCTGCATTTTTATAAAAGTTAGAACAAACTTAAACAAGTTAAATAAAATTGAACAGGGTTCACTAGGCTGAAATAACGAAGTTTATAATTACAGAACCCACCGATGAGGAGAGTTTCAAAAGCTTGAAATCCCGTTCACATTGCAGTTTCCAGCATCATTGAACCGTATCGTTTTCGATAAGGTTCACGGCGTTAAAAAGGATAAATCCATGGAGGTTGGTATCTTCACTAAAATACTGATTTGAGATTTATTATTTGACTTAAGATGAGAGTTTTAAGCAGGTTTCAATGCTCGAATGCACTCCGTTCAGCGAAACATCTGTTTACATCTCCCTCACGAAGAAACTCAAAGTTCAGTAGTTGTTTGCTGTGTCTTAATTTTTTATCGCTCAATTAAAAGAGGTAGCCATTGCTAGGTGCTCAAATAACTTTATTGTTTCAGACATATACGTTCATTTTTACGAACAAAATATTTATAGAGCATAAATTCTTCAATCCTTCAGCGCAGCGTCCAGAACATATCATCAATGGATGAACGAAACTGTATTTAATTTAGTTCTTCCAATTGAAATGTGAGAGACGTTGGGCGTCCCAACCTCGAGAAATGTTTCTACAATGTTTCGAACAGTTATTTTATTTCGAATATATTACAAACAGTTAGTTATATGATTCATATAAGTGATTTCATTAGATTTCTTTTTCAAATACACATATGAAATACAAATCAAGTTATGCTATAATTTGTGTAGTTATAAACTCGATAATTTTTTGTCACTTAAAATAGAAAACTTTCTATTTTTTAATTTAAGAGAAAAGTCTCTTGGGAGAACACTACTGGTATATGCAGCATTTTTAACTTCAAACATTTTAAAGCAGTAATCATTGAAAAGTATACTCTCTTAAAAGAGCTTCTTTTCAACAGGAGGAGCTTGCGAATAACTGGTTGAGAACTGCTGGACTAAATCACATTTATATAATTGAATTCTGAAATTATTCGCTGTTTGTTGATCTTGGCTTCATTCTATTTTGAATCCTTTATATATGGTTATCCTTCTTGTGTTTGCAGGTGAGCCGTAACCGGCTGGCTGGAAAGTGACGATGAAAGAAGAATCGGAAGGTGGTGGTGGCGGTAGCAGCGATGACATACCGACATCAAGAGACGCAGACAGCACTGTCTCGAACGGTGGCATCAATGGCCCGAGGATGGGCATCCTTCCAAACGCCCTTTCTGTTCACGAGGGATTACCGCTAGATGGCACAACCCTCGCTAACGCCTTGCTAGGCATCGCCCTCGATCGTGGTTCCACCAACGGTGCTAACAGTGGCACCAATGGTGATGCCTTACTTGGAATCCATTCGACGAATGTAAAAGGTGTGAAGACCGAAAATAACGGCCAGAACAGGGACAAAGTGTTTGTATGTAACATCTGCAACCGGTGTTTTGGCTATAAACACGTTCTGCAAAACCACGAAAGGACACACACGGGCGAAAAGCCATTCGAATGTAAGGAGTGCCACAAGCGATTCACCCGCGACCATCACCTGAAGACACATATGCGGTTACATACTGGAGAGAAACCCTACCACTGCTCCCATTGCGAGAGACAATTTGTACAAGTCGCTAACCTCCGACGACATCTACGGGTTCATACAGGTGAGCGGCCTTACGCTTGTACTCTGTGCAGCTCACGCTTCTCTGACAGCAATCAACTGAAAGCCCATGTTCTAATTCATGAGGGTGTGAAACCATTCAAGTGCCAGAAGTGTGGAGGACGCTTCAGGCGGAGGCACCATCTTGTGCACCACAAGTGCCCGAAAGACGAAGCAAACATCGGAAAGCCTCGGCGCGGGCGCCGCCCTAAGGCATACGACGAGCTGCCAACATTACTATCCCCCCTTCAGAGAGAACGTCTGTCGGCATCTATTCCAGACGAAGAACTGGCAACATTACTACCACCAGTAAAACGGGAGCATCTGTCTACATCTATTCCAGACGACGAACTGCCAACATTACTACCAGCAGTTATGCGGGAGCGTCTGTCCACACCAAATCCAGATGACGAACTGCCAACATTACTACAACCAGCTAAGCGAGCGCGTCTGTCCACAACTATTCCAGATTTACCTCCCCCTCCACCTTCTTCTGGAGCAGTCAGTTTAACATCAGTGATAACTCGGGGACCATCCCCAACACTTCTTCCTCAGCCAGCTCACATGCAGCAAGCAAGGAGGAATCACCATCCAATGCACCATCCGCTTCTTAACCTTGGTAGCTCCAATGGTGGTAGTCGATTCCACGACACAGTGCAAACAGGACCTCTCGATATGACAGTTTCGTCAGTGTCAGCCCCTGTATCCGTTATTGTGCCGCGTATTCCGCACGCCACTTACCACCATCCGAGCAACAACAGTTCCATGGAAGGCGTGGTGCTGGACTTGTCCAATTCAAGAAGCGACTCTGAAGCAGAGCCCATCGAAGAGGAAGTGGACGAGGAAGATGACTGCTTAGACGAAGGTTTGGATACCGATAGCGATGAGGAGGAACACCTCCGATTGATAGCCTGTTCTTGGAAGCGAGAGAATATACGTCGCTTGGAGGACATTCATCATGTTGAGAATTGCACCCCCGTAAAAAGAAGGCGCCTAGTGTAGGGCTTTGGTTTCATATCTTCATGTGTTAAATTAACATCATGATCCAACCATTTCTCTTCTCCATAGCAATTGGGACTCAAATTTTTCTCAAGAATGTAGACCTCGCCCATTTTTGCATCTTGTCACTCATCGTTCAAGGAAGCGATTTTTCATAAACGAACGCATTTCTAATCAAAAACACTTTTTTCTTTCTTCAATAATTCTCTCCTTTCCCAAACTGTATTAAATATCTTTCTTTACTTAAGACTCGAGCAGTCGGATGTAGCACCGACCATTTCGAGCAATATTTTCGTTGCCTCATGTTTGCATTTTCAAAATTGTCCTTCTTTCGATTTCAATTTCTCTTCGTCCTGAGAATTAAAGTCAAAATTTTACTTTTAACAAAGTACCCCTTCTACCCATCCCCCCCCCCTCCCACACACATATACCTTGAACCTTGAGTATCATGTTGAGAACTTGCGGCAGGGCATCGGAGACCAATACGACAGCTAGGATGAGAACAGCAACTTGGCGCTCCAGTTCAACACCTCCTAAAATTACCGTTCACTTGCTTTCAAATCAGGGATTTTAGTGTTCATCTCACCTTCACCACCATTTAGTCTTTTTCTACAAGAAGCTACCTCAGTAAGGACGGTGGGTTAATTTTTTCCAATCAAAGGTCGTCGCCATTTGTGCACTCCCCTTTTCCTCGTTCCCTGCCGAGATATGGATTCGTGGTAGTTGGGTGTCAACGCTAGTCCCAACGCACAAAAACATTATTTTTCTTTTTTTACATATTTTGTATATTTTTTTTCCTAATCATTCATACAATGAGCTTTCCATGCCTTCATGGCTGACACACCAGAAAAGTTGATTGGATTCCAGGTAAGATTTTCTAAACGTTTACAAGAGAATAGAAAGGACTTTTTTTACACTTTGGTGCGAAGTTTTAAGCAATTTTTAAAGAAAGATAACAGAATGATCAAAAGAGAGAGATATCTCGGCAGAGGAGGAATATAAATATAAATCGTTCAAAATTTTTAAAGTTTCGTTATTTATTTTAAAGAATTAAATTAAACAAAAATACCCAACGGGATAACTGTTATTCACTCAGGAATGAGACTCTTTGGCCGGCCTGATTCAAGGTTTTTATGTACTCGTGATAAAGGAATCAAAAACAACACGTCAAAACACTGCATGAATTAATTATGCAACAGTCAATAATGTTCCTATGAAGTAAAATCAAAATCTTATTAGCGTATTTATGTAAAAAAAAAAAAATGATCAGTCGAGTTTTGAAATGAGAATGTTTTCAAAATTGTCTGTCCTTCAGCCTGGTCTGGCCAGTCGAGTGTCAATAAAATGTTAAAAAGTTTGCTCCATCTGGCGGCGGCCCTTGAAACTAAGGCAGGCAATTCAGTCCACCCACCAGAGAGAATCCTTTATATATACGAGAAACAGATATAGATATATATAAATACATATATATAAATATTTATTGTACCATTGCCTATTTTTGGTAATGTGCTTGTTCAACTCGCCAAAAAAATATTTAAGGGCGTTTGCAAATTATTTGAGATCGTACGAGTGCATGATCTTCAGTCATTACTTAGATTTCACGATCTTCAGTCATTACTTAGATCAGTTCGAGATCTCATTTCACGATTTCAATAAGTCTCGAGATTAAAGATTCGTACGACCTCAGATGAAATCTGCAAATACGTACTTAGGAATGCTCTCAGGTGATTAACGGTAAGAAATAATTGTGATCCATGTTGTTTTTTGAAAAAAAAAAGCGGCTTTCCTTTGTTTAACGTCTATAGTTATAGGGGATATGCTAAGCCTGCTGCAATAGACTTTCTGTGGTATGTGCTTGAATATTTTGCAAAGTTTACACAATGCATCCTGTCTAATGCAGCATGTTTGCAACTAAGAAATGCACCTAAATTCTTTTGAATCCCGCACTCGTGAATGTAATTTCTCTAAATTGTAGATATGTCTTTATAATCAGAAGATGCTTGTAAAAAAATTATGGAAAATTTATTTATGGTATGAGGATTCAATCATTCTGAGATTCAGAAAATGTTACATTTTACAAGTTTCAAATTTTTTGCGTTTCGCTCTTGCGCTTTTTGTGTATTTTTTCTTCTTTATATATATATATATATATATATATATATATATATATATAATTCTCGAATCAAAATTCTGAAATCCACATTTCTTGTGATGATAAATAATCTGTTTTTTATTTATTTATTTTTATTCCCAGCCTATCCTTAGCTAATCTTTATCTCTAAAATTAAGACATGGAAGAAATTCTTGTAATTTTTCTATATTACTTTTACAAATACTTATTTTATATCAATGTATTTTTTTTTTCTTTGTCTGAAATATGTATAAAATGAATTTGACGACACATATGAAAAACATTTAATAACAATAATCATTTACTGTGTAATAATGGTCATAATAAACGTGTAATAATTATCATTTTCTTAAAATCTAAATAATTGTTACTATTATTACGAATAGTGTTTTTACTACAAGTAAAAATTTTGAAGTTCATCAATAAAACGTTTGGAATAAATACTATTTAAATGACAGAAAATACAGAAAATGAACTCAGATCATTAAAGGGCAATTGAATGATGGCAAACCAACCACGCCAAAATATACAATATATTTTAATTCACCCGAACAATTGTTTAGAACATGTACCGTCAATGATGTATATGTTAGTTAATGTTGAAACTAAGTTTTGATCGATTCATAGAACTAAGAACTAACTTCGAAACTAAATCTCGATTGAATTTAATTTGTGTTCGAAATACAAAAAAGTTCTTTAATTAGAAAAAAGAAGCTTTGGATTCAATTAAAACTTTTGTACAATATAATTATTTTGCGTATTTGCCTGTATCTGGTATGTATCATTTGCATTTTCATCGTTTATTTGAAAACGTTTATCATTTATTATCGTTTACTTGATAAAAAAATAAATAAATAACGCCTGCATTGCTTATTTAAAAATAATCATCGTTTATTTGGAAAAATAAAAACTATCGTCTGATGACATAATTAAGGGCTCATTTCCCTACACGATATTCTGTTGTTACATATTTGTAAGAATTTCTTCCTGTCATATTCCTTAAAACCGATCTACCGTAGGATTCCGATAATAAGCCCACATACCGAAGTATATATAACCCCCGCACTTCTCCTCTAAAGTTTCGTATTCCATAAAATTTGCGTTCTTAACCTAATCCTTTTTTACGCTTTTCAAAATTTTAAATTTGCTATAGGACAGGCTCACCCTTTTATCCACCTGTTTCTTTTTCGTCGGACTTGAAGTTGTGACTTCTTGTTCATAGAATACCTCATGCTTAAAGCATGAAAATTATTATAAGTTTAATAGAAGTTATCCTACGCCTACTCCCCCATTTGCAAATCAAGATTGCGAGAAAGAAAATGAAATTTATTTTTGAAGATCATTTTTATTTTTATATAACAGTTTATCGGATGTAAACTGTATTAAAATTTTTTTAAATACAGCGCAGAGTCTCTAATCTGAAAATTCGAAGCGTAAATAAGAGGGACATCCTCTTATTTATATATTCGTAAATTTCAATTTTTTGTTGTTGTTTTTTCCAAAAATTCTAATCATCATGTATTTTCTTTGAAAAGAGATGCGGGTTTTTATCGGAATTCAACATACTAACAACATAGTATCCAAACATTTCTATTGTAAATTCAGCTAACTAATTTCAGCCTAAGTTGACTCGTTTCATGGATCAGTCTGAAAAGAATGTTCAAATCTGAAAAGATATCACCTGAGAAACTTTTAGTTGAAACAATCAAAGCATTTAGCATAGTTCCTGAATTTTGTTCTATCTCAAAATGGCGCTCAGGCTCCCGTGTTCTTCTGCAGTATGGTTGCAACATACCGTGGAGAGAAGGAGGTCTCCTTCCCTCCACACTCCATACGATCAGCAGACATGGCCCCCAGCGTCTTTGCCAAATTATGTTATTAGTGTACATATCATAGCTTATATGCAGCACGGGGAAACCGAAATTCGATGCCTGCGTCGTTTGTATTATAAAAATATTATATAACCGGTTAAGGAGTGAACCGGTTCAGGCTTCGTTTTTCGATTTTTTCTATGCAGTCCTAACCGTTCAATAGTTCTTTTTGTGTCATTTACCCAAGTATATGAATGTTACCCACTAACGAACTAATTTCCCGGATCTAGTGTTTGGAAATCTAAAACTTTTTCTGTTGTGAATGTTGATATTTAAATTTTCTAGTTCCTATGACATATATATGAATTGAAACGTGTGCTTATTTTTTTTTTTTTCAAAGTGTCGTATATGTATTTAAATAGCTATATTAATGAGGTTGCGGGTCAAAGTAGTAGTGTATGTAGTCTGGGGAGAGCAGTTAGAAATTATTATTTTGTTTGTTATGTGGTAAAGATTTGTTATATAGTTTTATTTAATATAATTTAAGTTTTCAACGATGTTACCATAAGATATGAGTGAAGTATATATATTTTTATTTTACAGTAATTTGTGACAATGGTGGTTCGTTTAGAAGTATGCATTTAAAATTTAAATTTGTTTTTAAAAAAATCTCGAACGCTAGATAATTTAAATTCAACTCATTAAATGTTTTTTTTTTCTAAGTTCAAAACTTCTCCAGTATTTTGAACAAGAAGTTACCAGATTACAACATAAAGCGTGTTTTACACAAATTTACAACATATAGCGTTCGCAATCGAAACACTTGGCGAGCGAGCTAAAAGTGTGGGGGTTATTCTTCGGATTAACCCATTAAATTAAATTTAAAACTACCTGGCGCCAAAAGATGCGCTTAATAACCATAAACTAAAGTGGCAGTGTTTGAAATAATAAACTTATAAAAATGCTTTTAAAATATTAGCATTTAAAATACAATTTAATTTTTAATTATCAATAATATAGTAATAACCACTTTTAACCACTAATAACCACTTTACAATTGCGATTTTATACAGTGAGGATAAAATGACTTTTCAGGACATATTGAAGTTCTAAATTTTTTGCAAAACACAAAAGTATAACGATTTGATAAGAATCTTTTAATTTTTCAAAATTGCGTCTCTAGCTAAATTCTGAAAATGGATTGTCATAAAGTAAAATGTTTAAATTTGAGATTATTTAAGCTTGTCTTTGAGTGACCGAAACTACTTCAAACTGTCTTCGTACTTTTGGTAACATCGAGAATTTTGTGATCTCTTTAGAGAGAGAAAAAGGATTACGACAAATAAGCTGAACTTCCTTGAATTTTTAAAGTGCATTCAACGAAATATCGCAGTTTTCTCCAGGGACCTGATTAGAACGTAGTCGAAGTTCAGCTTCTTTCGAGTACCTTTTACTATATTTAGATTCATTCTGCGGTGACCAAACATCCAGGAAGTTACGACTCAAACATTTTCATGTATTTTCGCTCTAAACAGTACAACACAAACTTTCGGGATGGGATTTGAAAGAAACTTGGGCACATTTTAACAATTTCGTTTAAGCCCACTTTGACGTGTTTTCAAAGGCTCGTTGCAACAGACTAAAATTTTCTATTAAATCAATAAAATCAGACATGATCCATGCTCATTTTTCGAAGTAAAATTGTAAGGCATAATAATGAAATATCATTTATATAAGAAATTCTAATATGAGTTTTTAGAAAGTTCTTGCCAATTTATAAATTTCAATGATAAAGTTGTAATTTAAAGCTGTTATTTTCATTCGGCCATTTCCAAATAATTATAATTAGAATTGTTAATATTTTGTTGCATAATCATAAAAAGAATATCAAATTTCTTCCTGGATATAAACAAATTTCCATATTTTATTAATCTTACTGCCTTACCTTATGCTTTCAAATGCCTTTACTTGCTGTTTAATAAACTGTAAAACCCATCAAAAGATGGCGATAGATAAAATAAATAAAGAAGCCCTTTATTTATTTTTAAATGTGTCAAAAATATTTTGATTTCTATACTTAGTTTGCTCATTATCTTTCGCATAGTTTGCATATTAACAACTGTATTTTTACGATTACGAAAATTTAAGCATAACAGAAAAAATTACGTACCTAGAAAACACGAGCTGCGCAACATTATCATATAAGTAGCCAGATAATCAACTGAAAGGGGGGTGTTCCAAAGCATAAACACACTCCAGAGCAGCTGCCAACATTTCTGGTCAGTTCTATTTTCGCTAGAGCTCATAAGCTACGAAAATCAATTTCGCTTTACGATCTGCATTCTTGAATGCTGGCTGTTCAAGCCTAACCCAATCCATTTTTCTGTACACTTGGTCACTGCAGGACAAACTTAGTCAAATATTTTATATATATGAAACGCTCAAAGGAAAGTATTGGAAATATTTGTCATAGGCTGCGTTGTGACATTTGGCTCAATGATTTTTGCCTTTAACGTAACGACCAGGGTAGCTAATTACAGGCTCAGCAATACATCCCGGACAGCAGAAGCTCTGAGATTGTGCAAAGAACGCTGTTGGCGAGATTGTCAGAAAGATTTGGCGAGACACTTTGGTTAAAATGGAAAATTGATAAAAGAATAGGCTTCACTTCGGGCACGAATTTGCTCTGCTGTTGTGCAGGTAAGCGAAACTGTCATTTTCTTTATTTCACCAGTCATGGCTTCGATTTAAAATTATTTTGCAATGTGTGGTTTAATTTCGGGAATTAATAAATTCAAACGCACGTAAAGATCCATATTGGGATAAAATGGGAGTCAAGAAAAGAAATTCTTGTTGAAAACGCCTTTTAGAAATCATAAGATATTTCTTATTATCTAATAAAATAATAATCGAAATATTTTGGGATATGTTTTGAATTGTATCACTTTATCCCCAATGACATGAGCAAGTATGCGTCACGTGTAAAATGCATTTCTTAAAGTTTATATAACACCAAACCCATTTAGTCAAAAGTAAAAAATATGTATCTCAAATAGGAAAATCTTATTATTTACCTTGAATTTTAATTAATATAAACAAAAGTTAGATCTACACAATCCAAACAAAATATAGAACCACACAATTAAAAAAACAACTAAAGTTAGAACCACATAATCCACACAAAAGTTAGAACCACACAATCCATAAACTAAAGTTAGATCCAACGCAATTAAAACAAAAATTTGATCCACACAAAAGTTAGATTCACACAATCCAAGCAAAAATTATATCCACATCTTTGATATATCTCTATATTTTTATTAACACTTTACAACAAAGTTGAAAAGTGTTTATGACTTTGTTCATTCTGTCTGTCTGTCTGTCTGTCTGTCTGTCTGTCTGTCTGTCCGTTAGCACGATAACTGCCGTAAAAATGAGTTTATCAAAATGAAATTTTAGTATGTTGTTCAGACGGTCTGTAGGACCTATGGGAATATAAATAAATAATATCACCCAATTAGTTTTTTATTGAACCCGGGTTGAAAAAATGAAATACATTGAACCCTATGGGACCTAATTTTTCAAACATTTTTTAAGTAAATTTAAAATTCACGAATTGCTTCGAAATTTTTAGGAAATATTCACATTATCCCATAGAATATATAAAAAAAAATTAGTAAAATATGTTAAGTAGTTTTTTAATTAAAAAAATTATTTAATATAGGGAAAAAAACAAATTCAATTAAATTCTGACTTTGGGATATCTTCCAGAAAGAAAAGAGAGAGATATTATATAATAAATATCTCTCCATTTGTTAAAACGTTTTGCATATGGGTGTGGCTTCATATTTTAAAATAATTTGGTAGATAACAATTTTTCATTTTTTTTAAATTTTATATAACTCTTCATGATAAATTTAATTGATGGCATTTTAAATGCACTTTCCTACGTCCTAGAGAGTTAAAATTTGGTACACAGATTAAATTTGTAGAACATTTTATTCTACAGCAATTTGGTGGATCTTTAAATATAGATCATACATTTTTTTCGAAATGACCCGCAATTAATCCCCGTTCACTTTTATAAATCATTGTTGTAATATTGTTAAAAATTCTGATGTGGACAGCACATGTCTTTCCCTGCAGACTCATATTCGTTCTCTTTATTTATTCAATGATAATTTGAGTTTATCTGCACAACATAAGTATTTTAAATAACATTGAATTTACACGTTAAACTTAAATTTGGTTCTCATTTGATAACTGGACTTATTGTCAAAGGTGGCGTAGCGAAAACGCGAAAAAACTAGAATATCTCAAGAACGGCTAGTCGTAGAGTAATGGGGTTAGTCTTATTCTTTTTGTTGTCAAAAATCACATATAAAATAGGAATTTAATTGATATAATTGAGCACACGTAGTCTTTTATTTTTATATATAACGATTTTTACTGGCCATTTCGCAAAAATAGCCCGTTCCTTTTTCCCGAATCGTAGTAGAATAACCTACAAATGATTTATATACAAAATTTTGTTAAATTTGGTATATAAATCACTTGTAGGTTATTGAAATATTATACTCCAAATTTTGTTAAATTTGGTTCATTAGTTTTTAGCTAGAGTGGATAAAGGCAATTTCTGCGGCCATTTCGCAAAGAAGGCAGATTCTTTTATTACGAATCGTACTATAATCTAATGAACATCAGGATTTCCCACAAAAAACATACCTACCAAATTGTATGAAATTCGGTCCATTAGTTTTTCAATTAGAGTAGATGTAATATCCACACAGACACACAGAAACATACACAGATACACCCTTACACACACAGACGTCTTCCTAAAAGTAGTTTTTTCGTGTTCTAGAAGTCCCAAAACGTGTAGATACTTTGAAAATTCGAGTTCCGATCTTCGGCACGATTCCAATACTTTGAGTACATACACATACACATATATATTATCTGTGTATTATCTGTGTATCTAAATTCCGTGCCTATGCAATTACAATAGTTGTGATTTTAAATGATCCCTAAACTTTTATTATTTCTTCAAGGAAGCCTAATTTTAACATATGCAGAATGCAAATATCTCAAGCGATTGTAAGATGAATTACATAAGAATTGCTGAATTTTTTTCACACAAAATTATTTAGCTCTGGAGTCTGGAATACAAGTTATATGAATGAAATATTCATTGATTTTGCATAAAGAATCAGATGATTTATATTTCGATACAGTTTTAAATATTTAAGTATAATAAATTACTGTAGTACTGTGATAATGTAAAAGATATTACCACTGAATGAATCACATTTTAGAAATTTTTAAATGAAATTACATTTCAGTTGGAAAGTGTTTCATAATCAATGCTTATGCATGATTGATCTTTCTTGTTACAAATTCAATTTGATATTCCTAAAATTAGTAATTAACATATTTTACAACAGCAACATATTTTGTCATTTTTAAATGCATTGTTAAAAGAATAACTAAAAAACTTTTAAATACAAAGCTCATGGTTATGAACAAATTTTTCATTAACAAAAGATTACAATAATAACCAGATAATATTTTAAAGCTCCTTATTAATAAGATAAATCTAAAATATTCCGAATTACATTCTGTCCCAAATTAAGTAAAATACTTGGGAAGTCATGACTGGATCAAATATAAGAACAAAAATATGCCATACAGTGATTTGAAATATGAACTTCCTTTATGAAATCATTCTCTTTAAACTATTTTTTATTAAATGTAATTTGTATGCAGTTCCATTTTAAATTCCCACTTCATGCTGACATGCTTCAGGAATCATCAATCTATGTAAGTAGGAATCTTATTATGAATTATTAGTGATATTGTCAATTAGTAGATTTAGTGCTGTCATTGTCATATAAGTTGTTTAATATTTCAAAATATCTTGCACTCAAATAAATTGGTATCATTTTCTACATTATACACTGACTAAACTGTATTTATAGGTCAGAATTAATATTTTTGCTAATCTGTAATTTTACGCCAAAATTAATGTGTCTTTGTGAAATGAAATAGTATGCCCCCCCCCCCCACCCCGCTTTTCTTTTTACGACAATTCAACAAAATAAAATGAAAAGAAATTTCGTAAAATAAATTCGTAACTCACTCATTTTTACTCTGAATCGCATGAATTTTGGACACATTACACATTTCCGTGAAATGTACTTGCATATCCAAACTAAAACATATAATAATGAGATTGAGAAAGTTAGAATTTTGAATTTGTAATCCCAGTCCGTCCTTTACCAAAAATGTTTCTCTCCGATACCAAACACTAGCATTCCGCTACTCCGTCTTGGATTTCTTTGTTATCGTGGATATCATAATACTGGCTTCTTTTGTAGCAAAATGGTCTAAGTCTCAATACTTGCCAATTAATTACAAAAAATTAAAAAGTTATTATTGTTATTTTAATTTTCATGCACATGATTCTAATCTCAAGATCAGTACCCCCCGTTCGAGACAAGTCTTGTTTTTCCACGATAAGAATTTGCGTTTTAAAACCCTGGACATTCAAAGATTGTGAAATATGGGGTTTGAGGATGCTTTTCTGCAAACAATTATACAGGTAAATATATAATTTTTTGTTTTCGTAACTTTCCTCCCAAGATCAATACCTCACATTTAAGACAAACCTCTACTTTTTACACCTGGAATTCCCGTTTTAAGTGTCTGGAGCAACACACACATTTCAGTAACGTAGACTTTTCTTAACGTGTCCATAAAAAAAACTCAGCACCTGTTATTTAGGCCAGCGTTTGCGTCGCTAACAGGCACCCCCTCACGCACTTGTTTTTGAATCCCAGAGAGAATTTCGCGGGAAAATTCGAAACCATTCCATTCATTTACTTTTCAAACCTTTTTTTTTTATGCATAAAAGCCTTCTCGTCCATAAAACAATTTAGTCACACTCCAACA
Organism: Amaurobius ferox; assembly: GCA_951213105.1. Classification (NCBI taxonomy): domain Eukaryota; kingdom Metazoa; phylum Arthropoda; class Arachnida; order Araneae; family Amaurobiidae; genus Amaurobius; species Amaurobius ferox. The sequence continues at coordinate 138,603,101 of OX578144.1, read as the reverse complement.
ATCGGAGACCCAATCAAAAGTCCCTCCAGCGAAACGATTAGTTCCATTCTAACCGGAAACGAAACTGGCAATGCGTCCTTCCAAACCGACGTTTTTCTCGTCTTAACTACCTCACCTAAAGAATAATAATAATAAAAAAATCAAAACCAAAGGAAAACTCTAATCAAAAAACCACCCCGACTCCTTATGTCGCGTGACTTTTTTCCTCTTCTTCGATTCTCTACTGCCAAACGCCGTAGGTCCCGTCGACTGAATTAGTAATAAGAGGGTCCCTGTCGTCGTGCGGATGCATTTTACATTGGTTTCCATAGCAACCGAGTCCGTGCACAAAGAGGATGGGGATGTAGTCCCCTTTTTTAACGGGAACTTACTCTTTCAGGAGAAAAAAAAGGGGAGACCACTCTCCGGTTCTGTGTCCGAGGGTCAGTTGCTTTTCCCACTTGCCTTGGGGATCCGTTGAAGCCTTAGAAAATTGTGAAAACAGGGACTAGAAGCAGGAGAAATAATAATCTTTCAATGTCTTGCATACGAAGAAAACTGAAAATGGTTTGTTTTACAAGAGAATCGATAGAAAAGAGAAAAAATTTTGGACATGCACCCATGCAGGGGTAGAATTAGGAGAATTATAAAATCCTATAAATTCAAAGAAATAATTTAGCTAAAATTAAAATCGTTGTTAAAAACACAGTAGAAAACAAATAAGAAACGGTATCAATCGGTTTCGAAAGCAAAAAAGCAGCTTCCTCCTTTAAGAGATATATACAGAGCAAGCTCACCAACAAAAGTGTTGGTATGGTTCCTTTGTCTTTATATCCTTTTGCCTGCGAAATCGATAACGTTACAAATTTTCTTTTCATAATTTGTTCTTAACGAAGATTTTAATTTTTAACACTTTGTGCAACAATTTGATCGATTTATTTTAAATCTTTAAGTATTACAAATAAGAATGACCTAGCACAAAAAATATTTTGTCTTATTATATGACATATTTCATAAATAGATATGAACTTTTGTGAAATCAAATGCTTATCCGATACAATATTTATTTCTACTGAGTCAATGGTGTAGGAGGTAGAGGGGTAATGACTTCCCATTGGCTGAACAATTCCATTATTTCCTCATAGAATTCATTTTGTAAAGAAGTACGACACTGTAAACTCCATTTGATCGTTGACCCTAACCCAACAGACAATCTAGCTATCTATGTCCATGTATGGAATTGCAAGCTTAAAAGTCTAGTCACATCAGATTGGAACGCCAAAATTCTAGAATTTGTGAGTTTCTGAATAACCTATATTTTTTTAATTGCCAATCCACATGAGTGATATACTATCACAATAAAAAACTCAATTTGAACAGCACATTTTCTTTTTTATTACAATCTAACTACAAAAATTCTGTAAACACGTTACAATTTCGGAAACACAGGTAATGTGTTTTCAAATAATTTTACGTAACTTTCTTGATAAATTTATTCGTAAAAACGTATATCTCGAGAACAAAGTTCTAAAGTGTATCATTCGTTTTCTTGTGATACATGAAGTATAAAATAAATATTTAAACAAAATTAACAGACTTTAATAGGATTGTTTCACAAAAGAATTCAAAAGTTTGGAGAAGGGGAGCGGGGTACGAATATTCCACCATTTTAAGATTACGGTAATCATGTCGAATTTGTTTGGATTTGCTCCATACGTTCTTTAACTATCTTATCCACAGACTTTTTCTCTTTTACAAGCATGACACCCCCCCCCCCCACACACACACACACACATCCGTAAATATACACTCAAATATATACAACAGACATTGTCTCAAAAATATTCTAACTTAAGAAATGATCAAAACGTGATTATCAGTTACTCGAATTCGAATTTTCGACCCCGTCACAATATTTTCTACATGCACTATCATGCATTGTAGGTAAAATAAAAACAATATTTTTTTTTTCAATTTTACCACTTCTCTTCATATCGGCGTTCCAAAATTCCTTTTCACTCTACAACCATCCTTCCTCGTAGATTTATGCCCTTTAGACGCACTTTTGTTCCTCGTTTGTTTTAGGGCATCTATCGATCAAACATTCTGCTCGCCCAGTGCTCTCATATGGAAACCACCCACCCTTAAACCAAGTGGGTTGCAAATGTACGAATTCCCCATTTTATTCCCCGGGAAAAAATGGCGAAAAAAAAAACGAGGGTTAAGGGGGAAAAGCAACATAAAAATGGCTTCGGTCATTGGAGATTCCTCCCTCTGGAAGAACAAAAATTGGAGAATATATTCTATAACTTTCCAGGAAAAACTCTTAATTCCCCAGAGCGTACAGGTGAAATAGACAGTACGTGAATCTGTTATGTCTAAGTACTGCGTTCGTTCTTTTTTCATTATTTTTCATCTTTTGGATATAATGTTGGCAATGTTGTTCCGTCCCACTGCGACCGCTGTTCGAAATTTAGGCCATTAGATCTTAAAGAGGGGGAGTAATAGAGTAATGTGTGTTTCGAGAAAATAATTCCAAGCGCTGCTTCTCATACGAATGAGCAGCAAGAGGCCAGATGATGCAACTGTTTGTTTCCTTCGGGGTCCAGGGAGGGCTATAAGCATTTTAATGGCACACAGCATTTTAACACTTATCACGGGAAATTTGAATGCAAAATATCTCCGCGGCACCGTGTGAAGTTACTTCGGATAAATTTAGAGCAGTCATTTATATTCGCGTTGAAAACCAATGTTTAGCATCAAATTAGCATCTCTTAAGTTGAAATTTGACGCTTTGAGCTTGACCCATGCAAGAGTTCCAAGTCTGTGTTTGATTATTCTAAACTTTCTTTCCTACTCGGTTGCGGGCCTTATATTCTACTAGATTACAGATCTTCCTGCTAGGTTGCAGATCCGAAACCTGACTTTAAGTTAATTATTTGAAAAGTAGGAAAAGTAGTCAAACTGTGGTTCATACAGCCACTAATTGACTGCCGCAGTCGAACCACATTTCTATCAGAAGCTTTTACGATCCTACTTCTTTTCCTATAATACTTCGATAATAGCAGCATAGAAGATTCGTTAAAACCTTCAACCAGTTTTAAATGCATAAAATAGCTTATTTCTTCATAATAAACAGACAGAGCAACCGCACCAACGAGGCAGGAAGATGTCTATCTAAGACAGTCCCACAGACTTATCTTGCTTTTGCTGGTGCGATTGTTCTATATCCTGAAGAAGGAGGTCTTTAAAACCGGTTAAGACTTTTAATTAACGTCTAATAAGTTATTAAAGAAGCATTTTTATTGTAGACCATTATTTTTACTATTTTTCAATTTTATGTCTCTAGCATGCAATGTTATGGCCCTTAAACACCAGTAAAGATTTAAAAATGAAAGTTCTAACTATGTGAGCATTTTTAAAAGTGAAAACCTGTAAAAATCTGTAACCTTGGCATCATTGTCCTGATTCACTCGCTTCCAATAGTTATTAAATTGGCGACCCCCTCCGCATTCCTACACTGGCTCTAATCCTTAAAAATAAAAAAATAAATAATAATCATAAAAAAAAAAAAAAAAAAAAAAAAAAAAACCGGTTGCAACCCCTGCTCTTGCCTTAGTAAATTCAAATACAGGGGAATAAACAACACCCGTCTTCTGAACTTGTGCCCCCCTTTTTCTACCTCCCTCTTTTTTTAAGGGGAATTTTTTTAACCTCCTTTTCCTAAAGGGCCCCTTCTACCTCCAGGTAAACAACTGCATAAGTTTAGCCAACCTGTTATTGTCGAAGCAGTTACAGACGGAGATAGCCGACAAAAAAAGAAAATCTTTAATTTTTTATAGCTGATTTTTTTTCGGGGGGCGCATACCTGGAGGGGGTTGTTTACGCTCGGCTGAGGTCGCGGGTTGTTGTTCGTTGACCCTGATGCTGCATTCAATCTCTGGCTGTACCCTGTTTGTCTAGTGCTCGTTTGCTGGGCCTCGCAGTTGTTTGCGAGAGAATTAGGAAGAGGGAAATCTGGGGGCTACTTCTTCCTATTCTCTCTGCCCGTGATTTCTGCTCAACCATGGCACGCATCCTACAAACCTGGCCACCGCTACAAAGACATGTCTTCAAAATTTAAGGAGAGATTTTTTCTCCAAACTTTAATTTTAAAATGTAGGTTTGTTTAATTGTATTTTAACTGGTTCTTTTATATGTGAAATTTTTATTTTATAATATCTATAAAGTTCTCTCACTAACCAGTAGGTTTGAGGATCTGATTTGAAACCACATCTGATTTAACTTTAGCCAGTGTTTTGACCAGTTTAAAACCACACCGGATTTAATTTTTGCCAGTGTTTTAACCAGTTTAAAACCACACCCAATACAACTTTTGCCAGGGTTTTAACCATTTTGAAACTCCACCTGATTTAACCTTTGCCAGTGTTTTAACCAGTTCCCATCTCGTTCATCTAAAATTTATATTTAGTTCCAAACTTGGGTTTTTAAAAAACGCAGATTTAATTCACACCTTTATTATTTTTCTGTGAAAACATTATTCAAGACCGGTCAGTCGGCAAAGTGCTGGTCTCGAGATCCAGATGTAAGGGCCCGGGTCTTTTCCAGGGCAAAATATGCAACTCGGAGTAGAGATCTGTACGGGCTCGGGCTCTTTTGCCCATTATTCAAAACCCGGCCAGGCCCATTAGCTGGGAAAGGCCACATTTATATTTTAAAATTTTGGACCAATCGTCTAGACCGGACTAGGTTCATATTTTCAAAAGTTATTAATGAATATTAGCGCAAAAAATTTGTAAAAAAAAACAATTATTAATTTCTGCAATTCAGAAAGAAGAACTTAACACAGCACCTTAACTTTGAGTACGTAGTAAAACTCACTTTAATGACTCAGATTCATGGTCTTAGATATATCTAAAAACAAAAGTTCGAATTGGGTCTGGTCGAACCAAGGTTCAAAAGGTTTGGGGTCGAGGCGGGCTTAAAATTAAAAGATGTCTTCGAAATCTGGCCGGGTTCGAGCTCTGTTACTGCCGGGCCGGATAAAAGTTTCGGCACCTTCAAGCCTCTAACTTAGTTACCTTTAAACTGACTAAAAGGCAACTTTAACTTAATGGCAACCCGCTTTAATGTTGACATCATTATACACCATTTCGATATAACATAATTATTTAATGTAGGGATCTTTAAAATTTGGATACCATGGATTCGAGCAGGGCTGTCCATACACACTGTAGGAACCTACGAACATTTATCACGTCCCCCCTCCCCCTCCATATTTGACTTTCCTCTCTTTGTGAATTTTTCATGTCTTCTACAGCCTCAAAACAAAAATATTAAGGGTTCGGGCCTCTTCTGGAGGCCCCCCCCCCCCACATACACACACACACACACACACTCCCACACTTGAGTGGTATCCGTCCTCTCCCTCCTATGGATGGCCCTGACCCAAGTGCCACAAGCCTTTTAATAAAGCTCACTCAGTCCTAAACTCAGCTAAAGCCCACTAGCTCCTGAGCAATATTTACGAGACAAAGATCATGTATATGAGCAAATAGGAGACGACGAAGTATAAAATAGAGAGAGATATAATAAGTGGTTTCGTTGAAGCCAAAAATGTCTCGCTCTCAAATTAGGAGAAGAATAGCATAGAAATTTTCGTATATATATATATATATATATATATATATATATATATATATATATATATATATATATATATATATATATATATATATATTAATGCATTTCCGAGAAGAAATAAATGTCTATAGTTATTGAACTTAAAAATGTTTGTCTTAAAAAGCACCAGTGAATGCCCCCAAAATAGGTGGAGTAGCAACACTGCAAAAACAGAGATACAAAATGTAGGTCGAAGTAATATAAATATTGAATCAGCTTGGAATAGCGGAAGAGCAGTTTGTTGCTTGAAAAATAGGGTTAAATGCTTCATTCGTTTATGTAGATCAGAGATCCACCTGTGTTTGATAACCATTATTATGGGCAAAGTAAAAATGCTCCTGGATTAAGTTCTTGGCGTAATCTCGTAATTGGAAAGAAAAAATAATTTTGAATTTTATGAAAATTGAGAAAGGAAATTCAATGGACAACGGTCGAAGAGGGTCATACTGCCGATGACAGATGATTTATTGAGAACTTTCCCAATAAATTGCGTGCTTACGTTGTGTATGGCCAGCTTCTGTACAAATGCCTTATGGCGTTTGTGTAAAAAATTTTGCATATGCACATTGCTTATTTGCACCATGAAGAAGAGAGATCTCTAAAACGCCCTCAAAATAATTACAGTCAATGTCAATGTTTTTTCTATATGAGCTTCAAAGGGAAGTCTGACCAGTAGATTGCTGCATGACCCCGCATTCACCTTTGAGAAAATTCTAACTGTAATAACCTGTCCAAAATCTAATAGCAAAATAAAATAAGTAATTCTACTCAAAGTTATCTTTCTTGGGCGAGACAGGTTTTTTCGTAACCTCGCCAGGCATGCTAAGCGTGCAGTCTCCAAACAAACAACAAGTGCCTCAGGGCTGGCTGGGGTTGTTGCATAACGATCAAAGGGGGCTTTCTGACCCTAATTCTCGGCCACCTGAGGTTGACGACCCTACACCTGGCTCCTTAAGGGGTCCGACCCGAAGGGGGAAGATAAAGTCCTGTCAAAAATGGAAGAGTAACTGGCCCTCACTTTTTTATTGGCATTGCGTCCGACGGAGCCCACAGTTGCATAATTGCGACCGCACAAACAGATGCAATCTTTTTCAAATATCATGTCCCTTTGTAGAGTCCTATGTAGGTTTTTTTTTTTTCCTTTTCCCTGTCTGGAACTAGTTCCGCATTCATTGGGGGAAGGTATAAAAAGGAAAGTAGGGGGTGAGTTTGTGAAGAACTTATTCTTGGACAACACAGTTTGGAGATGCAACATCTCGATACAGCAGGATACCGTTTATTAGGATAAAACGGAACCGAAGAGGAAGTAATCGGGATAATCCAATAATAATGTATTAAAAGTATCCTTAATAAATTTAACAAAAAATAAAACAAAGTCTGCAGCGTTTTTAGGCCATTCTAATGTTTCAATTTGTTTTCCAAAATATATGAATGTCACATGCCCTGAATTCCGACACTTTTAGAAAGTTCACCGTGAAAGCATGTTGCTTTTAACAACGCAATCAGATACAGTCATGTTGCCAGAATTAAAAAATCGCTTCAGTTAAATGCTGTCTCATAGCAAAATGCTTTTCATTTTTTAACAGGTACAGATTAACATATAAACTTCCATCGAGTAAAAAAATCGATCGAGATACATAACATACGCATAAATTCCCACATGGACATGAAAACAATATTAAAGCAAATCATTACAGCAAGCATTAACCAATTTACAAAAAATATTAATGGCAAAATGAGTAGTCGCATTTAACCGACAAAAATTCTCGCTAAAGACTATCGATCTACATCTCATACCCGTTTTCGGAACATCAAGAAAAATAGTGTTCAAGATCTGCGAGCAATCGATAAGATTGTTATAAAGGAAAACCATTAAATTCTTCTAATATTTAATAGTTTCTTCAAATACTTAATTCTAGAATAGAAAATACTTTTCTCAACACCGCACTGAACAGATCATTAGAACAATAGCCATTGACAGTAAAAAATATATATCTTAAAAATTTAGACTGGACTTTTATAGTTAAATTATATAAGACCATGAAAAGTTCTAATCAAGAGCCCATGATTCCTGAAAGCATCCAATAAACTATAGGTGAAAGACTGAAATCTAACGTTACTCTTGTCAACATTTTGACTGCAGAACGCAGCGGTGAACAACCTGCCCAAGTCAATACAGGCTTGAATGAACGCAAAGTAAAAGTGGGCTTTAATATCCCATTGAATCGCTGCACGTGATGCACGTAACGCGATATAACCCTCTTTTTCGGTCTTTAATCGACATGGTACACGCAATAAATCTGCACAAAACTGTTCGGACCATCCTTCATGTCACGCCGATCCCAAAACAGAACTTCAGCCGATGGAGTCGTTTGGCTTGTTTCAAGTTCAAACCACTTGATTTGTTCTAATAAAATATATCGCTGCAATCATATTCTTAAATATTTTAATAATTACATAAAATATTTTTTTAATGCAATAGAATTATTGATTTCTTTTTTTAATGCTGTGTAGCACAGAATTTTATCATCTTTTTTTTATTATATGATTACTATAAAAATATTTTTAGAGTTGCATTCGAAAATCTTCCAAACTGTAAAAGCATTTCTAATAATTCTTTCTGAGAGAGTTACAATTCCATCACCACTGCATTCATCTTGATTAATATTCCTTTATTGTTGCTGTCATATAATAGGAAAAAAACATATACACCAGTTATTTTACCTCTGGTAAGCCTTGATCCAAAGGCCACTAGCTGATGGCTATTTGTCATCTGTCGGCTTTTGCTTTTATATAAATATATGAAACATTACATATGACGAACTCCATTTATTTTTTCTTGATTACAGCCTGTGTTTGCTTCTTCAAGCGGTATTCTGAAGCGAACACTGCAATTTGCTCATTTCAAGTATTAGAAAGTTTAAAAAATTATTTTATTTATTTAAACTGACTCATAACGCAAGGCCAGATTAAAGCCCCCCCCCCCCCCCACACACACACACACACCCGAAAAAAAGGCCAGCATGTGTAAACAAGAGCAAACTAAATATCTGTTTATTTATTTTTATATTAAAAAAGTTACAGTTTGATCAGTAACTTTTGTTTATAAGTAACGAAGATGAGTATGCAATTTGAACAGGTGATAATTTCATAATTTATGCAGAGTACAAATTTATATATATATGGCAACAAAAACATTAAAAGTGTCATTTTTTGCTCATTAAAATACATTGTTAAAAAATGAAAAATTTTCTGAAATGAAAAATGGTGAAAAATCTGTCCCCAATGTTAGAATTTTATTTCAGTTGGATGGTGAAGTGTCGTAAATCTTCAATCCTCTCCTATGAGTAGGGGGCTCCGGAAAAGCTTAGTCAGACCCAGACACTGACATAATGCTTCCTTCATTGTACATAAATTCTAAACAGGTAGCTTTGCATTAGTGTCATGATTCTAAAAATCCGAGAGTCTTTCACAAATGAAACTGAAAACACCGATTAACAAAATGCATTAGCTGATTACTAAGATCTAATTCAATCTATTCTTATATAGTGGAAATAATAATTGATAAAGAAATTTTTGAATATACGAAGAAATATAACGAAATTAATAAATAAATTCAAGCACTTTTTGAACACTTAAGATTTTTAATCAGAAGAACGAAAAAATAATTAATAGGTTTTGGAGTAAAAAATCATGTAGCATCATCGCTACAAATAAATCTTTTACCTGATATTCGTCTAAATCTAATAAAGTGAATTAAAACATATGGCATCAGTGTTGTAATAATTCACTCAAATTGATGCAAGAAAATACCTGTGGGTAAAAATCTTAGTTAGTAAAACAAAAAGAAAACCTAATGTACCACCCTTGCTGTTTTACTGATGACGATTTTTACCAGACCAATTTTACCTAAGCATTTATAAACTTCGAATTAGAGGCACCTATTCCAAAAACAATAGGTACAAAACAGTCATTATCGAATTATAAAGTAACCCCCTCGGTTAATTTACAGGATCAGCAAATCAGAAGTTTATGCGGTTTTCATTGAATGATTATGATGATCAAGAACTCATCCGAATCTCTAGCACGTGTAGCTTCGTACCTTCTGATTGGTCAAATGAATGCATGGTGGAAGGGGAGCTGAGCAACATCGATTTTCGATGAGGGGAAAAGTAGTAGAACGTCCGCAAAAATGGAGAAAATTTCACCATAAATCTATCAATTGATTTTACTTCAGGTGCACTACAGTGCGCTTATTTTTATTTGCAATTGCAGTTTTACAGGGCTATCGTGACCTAACAAAGGAGGATTTGGTGTTTCTGTAAATAGTCTTAGTCTGCTCTGTCGTTCTTATATGCACACTTTTAATAAACAGAAAAAATGATCTAATTGACATATCATGTATGACAAGCATAGTTGATATGGATTAAAAATAATGCTAACTTATAGGTAATACCGGTTTTTAAGCCTACTTTTAAAATAATGCTGAAACTTTAATTACAAGATACAGACTATACAATAATAGGGCATCTGGACCGAGCCTCCGTATCCCCAGTCGGATGACACATATGTGGGTCTCAAGTTTACCACTGAACCTAGTTCTTTAACTTGAAACAATAACTGTGCAATGTTTCTTTCAGGCATACATCCGGGCAGGACTTCGCCCCCCCCCCCGAGACATTTTATATTAACTTAGTTTCTATTTATGCGACAGCATTTAGATATATTTATATAGGACAAATAGAAAATCCCCCCCCCCCCAACCCAAAAGTCCTAAGACTGCCTGTGACTGTGGCGTTCTAAAATTCTATGTCTGAATATTCTTAGGTAAAAGACGGAGATTAATGACATGCTTTTTCCAAATGGCAATTGCTTTCCTGTACTAGACCTATTTTGAGAATTGATAAATTTTTGTTTTATGCTTATTTTCCCCGCAGACAACACCAACATTTATTTCTCCTCTTCCTTTAAATAGCTTTATATTAACTTAGTTTCTATTTATGCGACAGCATTTAGATATATTTATATAGGACAAATAGAAAATTCCCCCCCCCCCCCCCCCACTTGTAAGTCGTTCTTCAACTCCACGTTACCTACCAACAAAAGATTTTGCAATTTCCTTTCAAATGTCCTTCCTAAAACAAAATCAAACCCATCAAGTATTTCCTACCCTATGTATTCACCAACTTTCCGTTTCGCACGAGAATTGCTGTGCACTTTGCGAAAACGGTCGCCTAGCAACGTGGCGTCAACTGACGCCCACGTGCGCGACCTACTTTATCTCAATTTTCGGCGGAAGATCTCGAAACCTCTAAACTGCATTTTTATGGCTTATCTAAAGATCAATGACGAATCGACCAATGGACATTTGGTTTCAAAATAATTAAAAGAACAAATTGTTCCCAATAATTTGCGCAATGCGGTTACCGGATATATAATTTTTCAGTAACTGCGTTGTGTAAATTGAAGCAATATTTGTAACAAGAAAATGTACGCATAAGAACCTTAAAAACATGCACGAATTGTCTCCAATATCAACATAAAAATTAAAATTGTGTGTCGAATGCCCTGGGTGAGTCCCAAGCTCTTTGATCACGACGGCTGACGTATAAGAGGAGAAAAGCTAAGATCTTTTTTTTTTTATTGGAGATGCATGCTGAGGATACCAAAATTTCTTGCATTACCATCAAAGCTATAATGAAGCATACAAACAGCAGCGTCAGAAAGTTCTCTGACGTGAGGCTCCAGGCGAACTTTCATGAAAAGCCCCAACAATAAATGCAGTAAATGATTGACGCCACAAATCCGAAAAATCGATTATCCGACAATGTATTGATGTCGTTTTTACAAATTCAAATATAAATACAGAATCATTACTTCAGTTGTTTGACTTTAGGATGTGGCACAGAATTCTGGGCTTCCCCTCCACTCCGGGTCAACAATATTTTAGGGGACCTTTGTTTATGGTATACAGTATTCTCGAGCTCGAAACTACCTTGTCCTAATGGATTATTCAGCCCTGATTACATAACCATGTTTTCTCTTTTTTATCAAATACCTAAAGATCCATATTTAAAGCTCCGGCAGGAATACTGATTATGCAAATGCCGATGTCCATTAATCTCTCCTGAAATTCGAAGGGACCAAAATAAATATATAATACTACACAATCTACATTAATACCAGTAAATCAGTTAGAGAGCGCACCGTGAGGCCCATAGTATCACGACCCAAAAATGCTGAACTACAAAAATATTGTACAGTTAAAGCGCAGAGATAACTGAAAACTGATACAAAATGGCTGAAGGTAAAATGAAGAATTGCATAAGATACAAGAAAGTGTTGGAATTAGCTACAATGTTCTAATGAATCTAAAAAATGTCAAGGGAGGCCCAATAAAAATATTGTACAAGATTTTGAGGTCCTTAGCAAAAAAGAGGCCCCAAGCCGTCGCTTGACCCTCGGGACATCCATACATACAAACATGTATGCATGAAAATATTTCTGAAGGTACTTAGCTCCAAAAGCATTATTTAGAGCGGGACGAAAGAATTTCTATGTTTTTATATAATTTCCCCCTGCCTAATCATATTCCCATCATTAATCAATTACTCTTGCCCTCCACTCAGGGCCTGATCAAGTCAAAGTGGGGCCCAAGTGTTAATTCGGGGACCCCATACCGTCAAAATATATCAAACACAAGCAAAACATAACAAATTTCGGGCTCAGAATCATAGCCCCGAAGGCCTTTTAGGACATGCAGAAACTTTCAAACTTTTTAGTTTAAAGTAATATATGTATAATATTTTAAACTATCGACATATTTTATAATTTAAAATAACAACTAGTATTACAAGTTCTAAATTAATTAAAAAATTATTTTTGCTTAAATGTTTTTATCACATACAAAATTTAGGGGGCTCAGGGCCGCAGCCCTGGAGGCCCGTACGTTAATCAGGTCCTGCCTCCACTACACATGACATTTTTGAAATGGCAGCCCTGCTTCCAATCTTCCTTATGCTCCGAGTTTTAGTAATAAAACTACGAGTGCCAATTCATATTTCGTTTTTACAACATTTCATTACAAACTATATTTGAATTATTGTTAAATATGACAGCACCCAATCTTACTGACCCTCATAAAGGATGGCTCATTCCTTGAATAAATCTGTATGGCATATCACTGAAAAGTGAAAGCCAAATCCTAAACGGTAAAAAAGAAAAATATATAAAGGTTATGAATCGAACCCAGAATGTGCAGTCAGAAATGATTCAGTAAGTTTAAAGGATAAAAGGGGGATAGGGCCAACTGATAAATTGCTCATGTGTTCAATTGTGATGTTTTATTATTTTTATCAACACTTTATGTGTACAGATATTATATATATATATACATATATGTAGAAGTGGAGAGATACATTTATTGTGTTTCCTCATCTCGCACAGATTCATTCGTTTTATAACATTGTCAGATGCTCTTGCTCTCATTTTGTTTGGATCCGAAGATATATTAAACTAGATCTGTCTTTTAAGTCGTGTAATACTGTTAAATGTAATCTGGAAGTATGTTGAATATCGAAAGTTGCCACCTATCTTTGAACTCCCAGTAGAATGAGATGTCATTTCCTTGAGGCATAAATTATGAAGTATATCAGAAAAAATAAGCTGGATGCAATAACCTAATACCATAGCAAGGTCATAAATCCTAATTATATTCTTAAGATGTCCTTTAGAGTGAAAAAAAAAAAATTGTTCTTAATATTCTGATAGACACCCACTGGAATCTGTTTAAGACTTTTTTACACATTTTTTTTCTCAAAAAAGTTTACCACAGAAAATCCAGTTGGTGTGTGCTTTGAATTATTCCGGACATCTTGTTTTAGATTATCCTTGGATGACATTTTTCAATCATCTTGAGTCCAAAGAATGTTTCTAAAATGTCCTAAATGTTGTGATGTAATAAGACATTCCTGGGACATCTTTTATGGTCTAGTAAAAGGCATTTGCAAAATTCGAATAGTATCAAATGTTCATTATCGGAGTGTGTAGTATTACATGTTGAAGACCCAGACCGTCTAACTCATCCAAGGACACAGACCATCTATTTGGACGGCCGGATATAGTATTACATGTGTAGTATTACATGTGTAAAAATGTAAACAAATCTATTTTAAGAATTATAAAGTGTTTGATCTATTTTTAAATAAGACCTTTAATTTATGTTGCATCTTTGTGTTCCATTGGAACACTGTAATAAAAAACCATAAACTGGCAGAACATGTCATAATTCTAAAATACAAGATAGGTGGCAATTCTAAATATATATCAGCTGTGTTAAACTCAACATTTTTTATAAATATATGAATACTTTTGATTATCTTTATTGAGCTCAGAGTGTACTTGACAATCCTTTCAATAACATGCATTTTAAAATTCTAATTTTCAGTGTTTTAGGAACATATTACATCAAGAATTTGCAATGTTTGTAGAATAGTTTGTTGACTGCATACTTAAAATGCATTAAAAAAGAATTAATGAGCATAATTCTGTTCAGCACAGGAAATTCCACTCAGCAACAAAACAGTTTTCAAATCAACAAATTTTTATAACTGAAATGTTAGCATAACTTCCTTTTAACATTCTGTAACATAATTTGAAATTCCTATTCTAGTCATTTTAAATCAAGAATTTTCACAATAAATTCATCAAAATCACCACTAGGTTTCATAGACTTTAAAAATTTTAACTTAAATTTGAACATTTGAATCAGTAAAATAAGTTTTAAAAGAACACCATCATTTCTAAGTATTGAATGGATTATGCATAGAAATATGTATTAACAAAATATTTAATAGCATAAATATTTATTATATAAAAATATTTTATATATATATATATATAATCTATCATTGGAATTTCATATAATACTTTATATATATATATATATATATATATATATATATATATACACAGGGTGATTATAATTAAAATTGCAATTTTACAACACTGTAAAGTAAGAACCACTGGTTAGAATGATCTGATATTTGACATGAGTCTACGTGAAGCAATGGAATTTTGTTTGGCGAAGGAAAAGAAATACTTAAAAAATGTACCGATAGATGGTGCTGTATTTGCCAAGGGTGTTAGCCGAAAGAAACCAATAAACATCTAAAGAAAACTATAATTTTATTAACATAATTTAATAATTGATTGAAACATCACGAAAACATGAAACAAACACCTACGATATACGCAAGAAATGTTCAATATACTGTCCAACGTGCTCGACTACGAGTTGGAACTGAAAAACAGCATGTTCCACAACAGATCGGAGTGTATCAGAGGTGATGCTGTAGATATGGTGCGTAATGCGTGCTTTTCAGTCAACCAAATTCACATTCCGACCACTGTACACAGCATTCTTGAGGTGCAGCCGAAGCTGAAGTTGTAAAGATTAAGGTCAGAGGGACGTGGCGGCCAGACGGTTGGAAAATGACGACTGATAATTCTGTCATTTCCGAAATGAATATTCAGAAGCTGCTTCACTGGTGTTGCAATGTGCGGAGAAGCACCATCTTGCATAAAAGTTGTGTTATCCAGATATTGACGCTGTTGAAGTGCGGGAATGATGTGGTTCCGCAAAAGAGCTTCATACCACTGACCAGTGATGGTACAAGTTACAGGGCTTGCAGGACCTATCTTCTAAAAAAAAAATGGGCCATCGATAAACATTGCTGTAGACCCACACCACACAATGATCTTTGCAGAACAAAGAGGCAATGGTTGCAGTGGGAATGGATTCTCGTTCGCTCATATTCTGCAATTTTGCATATTGGCAGTACCTTGCAGATGGAAATGGGCTTCATCTGTCCACAAAATGTTCCATGGCCATCCATTGTCCACTTCCATCTGAGCACGAAATTGTAGTGCGAAAGCTTCTCGTTGTGGCAGATCAGCAGAAAGTAACTCCTGAACATGCGTAATTTTGTATGGATAACATTGCAGGATGTTTCTTAAAAGTTTACGGACCATACTGACAGGCATGTTTAACGATCGGGCAATTCCCTATGCACTGCAGCTTCGCACACTACTGGTGGTCTCTTCCTGTAACACTATAGCCACATATTCCACTGATGTCTCAACAATTGCTTTCCACCTCCTTCCTGAGCACGGAATTGTAGCGCGAAAGCTTCTCGTTGTGGCAGGTCAGCAGGAAGTAACTCCTGAACATGCGTAATTTTGTACGGATAACATTGCAGGATGTTTCTTAAAAGTTTATGGACCGTACTGACAGGCATGTCTAACGATCGGGCAATTCCCTATGCACTGCAGCTTCGCACACTACTGGTGGTCTCTTCCTGTAACACTATAGCCACGTATTCCACTGATGTCTCAACAATTGCTTTCCATCTCTGTCACTTTCACGCCCAATGCACCAATCTCTTCAAATTTAAGAATCATCTTCCGTAGGTCAAATGCAGATGGTGTACCAGATTTTAAGCCCTTTAATGTCCGGATCCTCCTGACAGCAGTTAACACACAATCACAGTTCTGGTAGAAAAGCACAATCATTCAGCGACAGAGTTATGACAAGGCACTCAATGAGAACTCCATGTGCTCCTCGTTTTTATTGCAACTGTAATGTGCGGTGTGCTTGCCCAGTCTTAATTAGCATACCTCCAGAATAGAGGTGTGCTTCCACACGCGACCTAGCGGCTAATTTTTTCGTTCTTTGTCAAGCAAATTCCATGTTGGATTCGTACATTGCCATCTATCGGTACATTTTTGAAGTCACTTTTTTTTTTCTGCCAAACAGAATTCCATTGCTTTAAGTATTCTCAGGTCAAATATTAGGTCATTCTGATCAGCAGTTCTTACTTTACAGAGTTTTAAAATCGCAACTTTAATTATAATCACCCTGTATATATATATATAAAAACATTTTTTAAGTTACAATTTCACTATAATTTATTAGTCAACTTGCTCTAATATTTCTAGAAATAGAAATCTTGGGATTTTATATACTTTTGTTTAATTTGTTTGAAAGTAAAACAAATCCTGATTACGATAAATTATACTAAACATTCTGTGTTTACTAAACACATATAGTGCAATTTAAGACATTCATTTAGTTTTACCTAATTACTCAACGTTTTAAGTTATATAGTAACAATTAAAACACTATATTCTTCTACTGGTCTTAAAATAAAATAGCAATTAGATTTCAGTAAATATATATTTTAAAAACTATTATTTTTTGATGTCAATGACATATGGACATAGCCTTTAAAATAAGAATATCATTTAAAACTCTACAAAATGATTAAAATCTTAATAGCTCAATCTTTTTTAATTTTGTTAAACTCAATAGAATATATGTAATGAAACATTCCTGTGTGTGTAATATAAATATTATAAATCAATGCTCAAATATTAAGACGCAATTTTCAGAATATTTTCTGAAACATTTTTGTGATACTTTTGTAGCATGTAGTGCATTTTTTGTAGCTCACAATACTAATTTATTTCATATATATTTTTTGTGTGTGAAAGATGCCTCAGGTTGAATAAATGTTGAGTTTAATCTTGTTGCTGTTCTTTTAGTGATATGCACCCATTATTTTTTACCATGTGATGTTTCTTCCAAATATTTTATAGCAATTTTATTCCTTAAAACTTACGATCAATAAAACTGATAACATTTTTTATATTGAAACAACATGCCAATCTTACTATATATTAAAAATTGCTTACTGTGGCATTTTCCAGAAGATAACTAAGCACATTTTGAATATGCATTTTATAATACTTGTGTATTATCTTCCGAATTGTTATAAATTATGGTAATATTCTGCAAAAGTTATGTTCATATGTGAAATACACTACTATGTAAAGTTTACATTTCACTTAGCCATCATTTTCAACAAAATGCAAATAAAATCAGTTGCAATAAAATACGGAATGCAAATAAATATTGCTGCAAAATGTTAAAACTTGGCTATGGCAATTGAAGATGAGAATAATACACAAGTATTCTTTTTTAATTCAAAGCTACAGGACAAGGATTTTTACATATTTCAAGTTAAATTTGAAATTTTCTAAAATGACATCTAGCATTAGTATACCTTTGGTTCATTAGTATACCTTTACAATCACTTTGCCAAATACTCTCCCTGTTGGACATATATTTTTTTAAATCAACTTACACTTTTATAGTTTTATTCTTTTATTCATTGTAAACATTTAAGTTATTCGAACTGCATAAAAACAAGATTTAAGACTGGCACAGTTACCTGTGTTTCTTTGTAAACCATGCAGATGCTTCATATCAGTTTTGCACAACAGCTTTAAATAATGGACACCTTCCGGATCCCATGAATTTTTCCTGCTATTCAGAAAATGCAATTAGCTCAAAGCAATTTTTTGTGCAGGTGTAAATTTATCAGATATGTGATTAATAATTTTTTCTTTAGGCGTGTTATATTATAATACATTTATTTTACTTTCAACTTAGAAAGTAATGTTTGGCACTTTTAGATCTGCCTAAGAATTGTAATGGACCATTTTCCCCAGCTCTATTAAAAGATCCACACAATATTTTAAATAAAATCAAATTTAAAATTTTTTACAAACAATGTTCTAAGGTACAAAGCAATTAAGCTAAATTTTAATGGATATCACATTCACTTAATGTCTGTAACAACAACAAAAAAAAAAACATGTCACATGACCTTTTAAGTTTCATGAGAGTGGGAACAGACCTTTTCAAGCTGTTTGCTTCTTAAGGGTTGCACATTAATAAAAGTTTCACTGTATTAATTTAAGGTTTAAGAAATTATTTGTTATATTAATTGCAATTAAACATATGTTAATTCAGGTGCATAGTTAATTTTAAACAATCAAATTATAAGTTTTTAATAAAATTCAACTGTAAATGTTTCTGTATTATGTGATTATTTATCGGGCTTTTACTAAATCAATATAAGTAAAATTTTGGAATCAATGACTTTTTTCTTTAAAGAAAAGTATATCAAATATATAAATTGCAAAATCAGTATTGATTTAAAAATTTTTGATCCATTTCATTCATAAAATTACTATTTTTCCAATGAACTATTTATTACCGAGTTACAATCAAAATATCTTATTAATAGTTTGATATTTTATATTATTAAGTTGTAAGCATTTTGATTTCTGTGTATATATATTTTATTAGTAAATGCAGTATGTTTTTCCTACAACTATTTATTTTATACAATTTGCACATTCTTTTTTTGGAAAATCTTTTATTATAAAAAAAAATATTTTGTGGAAATAAATATACTATGAAAATTGAAAATGTTGAAATTGAATTACTATTTGAATTGAAAAAAATGGAAATATATATAATTAAAATATCAAGTAATAATGAAAAAATATTTAATTACAAATATTACGAAGCTCATAGTTTCCAGATACAATGAATGTTACAATTTCCTAATATTTCAATTATTTTTATATTTATTATTATTATTTTTAGCATAAAGGTTATACAATCCAAAAATGTGTAACATAGCTTATAATTTTCTGATAAATGCTTTTCATGAATTGATATGTCTTTAAATTTCTATTCAGAGGTAAAATGTGTACCAATGCTAAAATCTTAAGTTATTTCAAACTACATGCATATAAAAGGAAAATCAAGAAGTTCTACAAATGAATTATGTTTCATACTTTTTTATAAACTATTTTTACAATCAAAGTGAAAGTATGAAAAAATGAATGATTTATTGAATGTATGGGTATGCTAAGTGCCTTTTAGCACAATATTATCATACTGTATACAATATATTTTAGATATTTAGACAAATCTAAAACAAACAAAGGTGAAAAATAACTAAAATATGTACTAGAATATATTATATTTGGAAAACAGACATTTTTATTTTTAAAGCAAAAAAAACCATATGACCATTTTCACCCAATCTATGTAATTAAAAACAAATAGTGTGCAATTTATTTATATAAAACAATGATTGATCTCAGATAATTTATCAAATACCTTTTAGAAAACACATATAATGTTTTACAAGTTTTAATAAACTTATATAAATTAAATAATCTTAGTTACTTTAGGTATAAATTGTCAAAAACAAAAAATTGTGAAAGAATGTGTTATGAATTAGTGAAAGAATACTACACTTGTAGTAAATACTATATATAATTTGAAAATAAATGCAGACCTCGTGCATCTAACCTGATAACCTCATGCATTAAATTTGATTTCAATTTTTATGCACATAAAAATTGATCTATATTATTGTTAATGGATCAATTTGTTAGAAAAAATATTTTCTAAAAATTCTATACATTTGTCAATATTTCATAGTACTCACAAATGTATAGAATTCTATTTATGTTATGATGTAAAACATGTATTTTTAACAAGAAAATACAAATGCAAGTATTTATTATAAAAAACAAATTTGTCATTTTAGTACCATTAAAAGTGTATATAGATGAATAACACAAACACCTCAACTCTACTGACCTCAAAAGAAATGTGGATGTTCCTTTCTGTGTATTGATTTCAAATCTCTGCATTTGAAACTGTAATATTTGAAATGTTTTCACCGTGTATTGATATATATATTTATATAGTGGTTTAAAGCAATTTTTATTGTATAATATTTCTTTGTTTTTGTTGACGTTGTTAGAGTATATAATTGAACTCAACTATTTTATCAAAAATGCAAGCCATTTTTGATTCACTGCAATTCAGAAAAAGTTTGTGTGTTTGCTCACTTCTGATTTTTTTTTTTTTTTTAAGAAAACAGAAAAATGATATTTCAAAGAAATACCAATCATTTACAATCCAAATGTTATTTTGAATCAAATTTTGTACAAATGTGTGTAATGTAAAAATATTTTACTGTGGAATTAAAGTGCATCTTGAGATCTTATAAATTGATTAAAAATTCTTCAATGAAATTCAAAAGAAAAATGGTTTGAAAATTTATTCTATTACTCCAACATTAAAACACATACATCTCATAACAACTTATGTACAAATTTATGTATACAACTTTAGATTAAAATATTATAATACCAGCACATTACATAATATATAGTAGATAATATATATAAAAACAAATATTTTATAATAAAAAAATAGAAATGCTGATACACTCCTTACTTACAAATATGAGGTTATAAAAAATCTTACATAAATCTTCTTTGTGTATAAGTATTACATTTTATCTTACTTAAAGAAAAGTTAAATATAATTTATCTTATCATGAGCTATCACTCGAAGTTATACATTTCTATTCCACATTCTGCATTTATGTATCATCATAGTATACTGTAGAATAACTTTACATGCACCCCCTCAAATGTGATGTAAAATCCTGGAAAATGTAGAGGAGGGGGATACTAACTGGGAAATTTCTTCTAAAAGAAACAAGTAGAATTCCACCAATTCATTCTTTAAAATGCTATGGAAAATCACAGAGTATGTAGTAGGGGAGGAGGCTAAAAGAAATAAAATAAATCTATTTAATTTGACGATGAGTGTTTTTCCCAAAGTTTTGTCTATGTTTAAGAGGGGAGGGGGCTGTTTTGTGGAAATTTTCAAAATATCAAACTAAGACAACAGGGGTTGCGTGCTTTCCTGGGGATGATGCATTGACAGAATTCTGTGGAACTGTATTGGCATCTACATGCTAAAAGAACTAACCAAAATTTAAAATGCGATTATGGAATTCTTTACATTAACAGACTTAACCAATCTCTAAAATCAAAAACTCTCTCAGAGACTTTTCTCAGCACATAAAGCCAATGCATTATAAAATATCAACAATTTTCAGAAGCAAATATTGTATTTAAAAAAAAAAATTATATGCTTGCCCATAAATATCTTGGACAATTCTACAGCAATGTATGTGACATTTTTACAGAAAATTCAGCTATTTGCATTACTTATTCAGGAAAAATAGTAACACAGATATGTACATATTTCTGTTTCACATTAACCTTTATTGCGTTTTCAATGTTTTAAAAAATAATTGCACTTTTGTAAATTATTACTAATTACTCATAAAAATAACAAAACATGTAACATATGATTCATTTTAAACATCCGATGTCACATATGTTACATACTCTGTTAATTTTATAATTAATTATTGATACTTCTCAATACTAAAAGTGCAATTTCTTTTCTAAATACAGAAAATACAATAAAAATTAATGTGAAATAGAAAAAAATATAAATAACTTATATTTCCTGAATAAATAATACAAGTAGCAAACTTTTGTGCAAAAATGTCCCACACATTAGAGTGGAATTGCTCTCTTATAAGGGCAAAATTAAGAATAAACTTTTGTAATCAGGGTAAAAAATCTATAAAAATCTGCATAGCTATGTAGAATTAAGAAAATAGAAAATATGCATTTCGACAACAGATTGTATACTTTTCTCATTACATACACATATTTAATGATATTACTTTTACCATAAAATATTGAAAAGTCAAAATGACAAACAGTATAAAAACCTAAAGTACTGTCCTTCCTGGATCCAATGATCAAAATATGTTCTTGACTGCTAGAAGTTTAGAAATGTATATTTGGTTAATATTTTAAGACAGAAATAAGCACGATAATTATGAATACTTAAGTGCCATAGTTTAGAAAAATGAATAAAACCACAATTGTAATAAGAAAAAAAAAAAAAAACAGTTGCTACAAAAGCATTAAAAAACCATATGACTAAAGTCAGGAGAAATGTGATATTAATCAGAAGTAGAGAAAGAACAAAAATTCTGGAGTTTCCTGTCTGAATTAGAAGAGTTAGTTCTGCATTAACCAGTAAATTGTAAAATACCTTACGTAAACTATAACATTTGTGTACATTCTGTGTTTATTGTTTTCCTGAAATTTTTTCAATTTGAGATCTTGATAGATAAGTACGTGTTAATAGCTCCTGAACCCAATATCCATCTGTGTGTGTATGAAGTGTGGGCACAATAACTTAAAAACAAATATACTACAGTTATCAAGTTTTATATGGAAAACTAAGATTAGATTGGATGTTTAATAAGTCAAATTATTTAAATTTTAAGAGTTTCATAGCATTATTCCTTAATAGAAAACAATTATAATTCTCTGAATATTTATGGTAGTATATAAGGATTAATAATATGGACTATAATATAAATGTTAATGACATCACAATAGTTTTTTTACAAATAAATCAACTATCAGCATCATTAAGCTATTGTCAACTGGAAAAAAGAAATGTTTAATAAATGTATACAACAAATAACTTTTGATATTACATCTGAAAGAAAAAAAATTTTTTTTTTTCCATTCTAATGATTGAAGATTTATAAATGATAGAAACTGGAAAATAGACATTGCAATCAGAGTAAATTGCAACCAAATACTACAAATAAAATTCTTAATATACAGTAAACTCTGGATGTAACATTCTATGACAGACAAAATTGTATAGTTCATGGCAGTATGAACTTTTATTTTCATAAAAAAAATTAACACATGACTGTTGAATTTATGTTAGTTATAATAAATAGAAAACACAACTCTGCACACAAACAATAAATAACTAAATCACAACATAAGATGTTGCGTAAATAAAATATAGAAAGCAGGTGATAATTTCGGATATACTTTCTTCAGTGTGAACAAGCCTTTGCATTTAGCTCTAAGATTGTCCATACTAGAAAAGGACATATATTTCTGAAACAATCATTTGCTTTCTACATATTATTTCTGCAGCATTTCATGCTGTAATCTAGTTGTAATGGCTGCCTTTCAGAATACAAATTATCCGTACTTCCTTAGAAAATTAACAGGGTTATCATCTAATTGCTATATATCTGGTTTTACAAGCATTAAAGCATTAAAGAAATAGGAGTCATCTGTGTATATGTTACAATAGCTACTTCAAAAATACTTTGTGTAAAAACCAGTTTCAACAAACTTATCATTTTATCTTTAAAATTTCTGACTCTAATAATTTTAATGTTTTAGTGTCCATATGAGATTTCACCTTGTAAAAGTTATTTTTCAGCTTAAATGTAGTGAAAGATATTTCAGATCAATTTTAGTGTAGACGTTACCTCAATGATTACTTAATTGCAGTTTTCATTGATAAACTGTAGTTTTAAAAGAAACTATAGGCTCTAGAATAAAAATGGCATGCTTCATTTCCTAACATATAATTTCTGTGGTGAATTAAATTTTATCATAAGTCGTTCATGGACAAAATATAAATATCTATACATAGTAGAAATTGGACCAGTCATTTAACTTTATAATAGAAAAAACATGCAAACCAATTTCACATTTCACATGAAATAGCACATCATATCCTATTATGTTTCAATGTTAATAAGAAATAAATATATACATTTGTTCAAACTGCTATCTAAAATATTCTGAAACTAAAATATTTTGTTAGTAACAGCAGAAACAGTTAGTTAAATGCACCAACTGATTTCAGAGACAAATATGAGCTTCCTTCTTCAGGAAGAAAAAAAATTTGTCTTCTTGTCTTTGCTGGTGGGGTTACTGTCTTTTTATCCTGAAGAAAGAGGCTATTTTTTACCTCCTAAACCATATGATACTTTTAATCAACTGTTTATGCTGCTGCAATAACATTTTAATTTCAGACAAAAATGAAATAAATAATAGTTTGCGATTGTTTCCTTCGTATTTGATTAGAAACATCAATTTAGTATTAAAAATATTTTATCATGTGACTTTTATACTAGAGCGATACATTACATCTGTTTGGATAAAGCAAAAAAGTCAACATCATATAAAGTCCCTACAATATAAGTGAACAAAATAGTATGTCCTTTATTTATCATACATTAACTTAAGCAAAAAGTCTTATAAATGTAGTGACAAGGAGGGAAAAAACTCCCAAAATTATTGTGGTTGAGCGATGTAGCTCATCGCACATATTGGAAACATGAACACATATACAAAATATAAAATAATTCACTGAAACTGTTATGAAAATAATTTAAGAATTAAAATACTTCATTAGTAACAACCTAAAACAAATGTTTAAAGGTTACACAGATTTAAAGGCGAAATAAAGTTTTTTGTCAGATTAAATGAGATAGAACAATCACTCCAGCCAAGGCAGAAAAATGTGTCTGTACGGGAGTAATTACTGTTTCAAGTATCCTGGCGAATGGGGCTATTTTATGCCTCATTCATACAATATTGAATTTGACAGTGACGTCGAGGCTTGTTTACACTGAAGAAGGAATTTCAAAGATTTCTGAAGCATACTGGACCTTATTTACACAGCATTTTATGTTATGATCCAGTTTACTTATTGCTTGTACACAAAGTTATGTTCTATACATATAAGTTAATAATTTGTGTTACTGATGAAATAAGAGCAGCAGGAATATTTTGAAAAGCCAATAACAATAAGACTGTTTACACTGATAGCTTAACCAGTGTTAGTGACAGTTTCATTTTTATTTATTCCACTAAATTAAAGCTAAATATACAGGATGAGAAACATTATAAATACAGAAATTATTAAAACAATTGTAATCAGTCAGGGCTCTGGTACACACCCTATGATGAGAGAGAGCTCAAGTAACCTATGTTTGATGCATAGATCACCCTTGCAGTATGAACGAAGGGTATATATTTTTTCCAATTACAAGATAGACTACCAAATACAGATATAAAAAATAAAATTCAAGATGGTAGCATAAGCCGAATAGAAACTGCTGCACCTACATCAACAATCAAATAGATAAAGGATGAATTTTTAATGTGTGGGGAGTTGAAAGAGAACCAAAATCAAATTTTGAAAAAAAAAAAAAAGAATTGTACACAAAGTAAAATGTATGATAGCTGCCTAACCAAATTAAAAAAAAATACGTAATTTTAAAAACATGCTATTAAACTTTTCTAAAATACTTGAATTCCAAACATGGAAATATCAACAGTTTGAGACATACTAGCATAGGACATACAATATTGAGGTGGGTCGGAAAATTTTTTGGAAATGAAAAATTTTCTGCTATGTTTTTCCAGAATTTTTTTCTTCTTTTTAATTAATTAAAAAAAGGAATGTAATACTTCTTCTAAACTTTTTTTTAAGCTTATATGATCAAAGATTTATTGCAAGCAGCTTTACAATAAATCTTTGATCCTATAATTATTTTTTAATTTTGAGGAGGAAATGTGTAAGGTGTGTATTTTATTTTGAAGAAATTATGAAGGATAGATGTAAACAAGAATGGTACATGTGACATTTTACTCATTCTGAGAAAAAGAAGGTAAATTTTTAAGAAGTCTATTCCTTCAGTGTTAAGTTATATAAAATTTATAAAAAATATTAAAAGTATGGAATGTGCTTCTGCTGAAGGAATATGTTTTAATAGCTTTAATGTAATAGCTTTAATAGCTTTATATGTTTTAATATACTTAACTCAACTCTTCTATTTCATGACACTCACTCATTCAATTACAAGCAAGTATTTTTTTCTATAATAATTTACTTTTACAAAGGGTTTAATTACAATCATTCATTTTTATCTTATTTTTTACACATAATAAACACTTACATATAATAAACGATTGATTTTTTTACATATAATAAACATTTTCTTTTCCTACTATTATTATTTTTGAAGAAAGAGGTAGAAAGATTTCCCTATTAATTACTAGCAAGTATTTTTTAAACATTTAAAAAATATATTTAGTAATTTATTTTTAAATTACAAGCAGTTTTTAATTTTTTTCTTAAAATATTATATTTAATAATTTATTTTCTATACCTATAATAAATCGTAAATTATTTAAAATTTTGAATAAGTTTAGCAATTTTCAATTATTTTCCATTCAATTGCTTTTTCTTCAGTGTAATGTTTTAAATTTGCGATTTAAAGGGGGGGGGGGTGTTATGTTATTGACAAAATAGAATTATTTTATAAATTTTCAAAAGCATATGTACTCAATGGAAATATTAAATTGTAGCTGCTGACTGCAGCATATAAAGGGTTATACAGGCATAAAAAAATTTCATGCATAGAATTTTTTATATAAATTAAAAAAAAAAAATCAGCCATGTCATGCAATATATGCTTGACTATAACTATAATATAAGAATAAATACTCATGCTGCAATAATAAGTCACTAGACATATTATTACAGCTCAAATGTAATATTGAGAATAATTTCAAAATTTTCAAAAAAAAAAAAAAATCCACATCTCTAAACATACATAATAGCACTTGTCAATTACATTAAAACTGGCAAATATTTCACAATATATTCAAGCATATTAATTAAAATAAGTTCTTTGAAAAAGTAATTCTTCAAATGTTTATTACGCCTAATATAATCAATTTTAACACCGGTTTTATATTTGTAACTAAAACTATAAAATTTTTCTTTAAAATATCACATTTTAATACAAGTAAAAAATTTTATAACCTTTCTAAGAGATGATGGCTTTGGTTGACATTCAGACACATTCATGCTTTCTACCTGAAATATTAAAACATCCTTATAAGTCAAACTCTGGATTTCTAAATAAACAAGAACCATGATTTGTTATACAAACTTCTTAAAAAAAAATTCAAGCACAATTCAAGGATTATTTAAAGATTTAAGGTGTAGCAATAATAACAATGCTACGATGGTTAGTTCTAGATCCCATCCCCCTAACAACAAATTTTCTTCAAACTTTTCTTTGGCAGTTTGTTGCAAAGTATTTAACTGAAATGAAAGTAATACCATTATTATGTTTTTTCAGTTTTTATAGTCTTTAGTGCTAATTCATTAGCAGATTCTGTCAATGCATGGATATCTATTTCAAACATCTTTTCTTCTTCAATATCTCTATTTCTGAATAATCAATCTCATTTTGATCATTGGTATTACTCCCCAAATGAAACATTTTATCATGATTTGGAGCAATGGCGATCCACAGCTAGAACCCTGTGTAGAAAATATGGGTTGAATTGTGACTTTTAAAAATTTGTGTAAGTTATAGTTTTTCAGAAAAATTATGCCAGTTATAATTTATTTTTACTTTTTAACAAATTCAAGGACTTTCAAGCACTTGAAAATGAACTTTTTTTTTCAATCACTTTTCAAGGATTTTTACAAACATATGAACCATGAGAAGAACATCTAGATTGAAATAACTAATATTATAAAGAATCAAGTTCAGGCATGATGCTAATTTAAGTAATGTACCCAAATATTTATCAAGGTATAAAATATTTTCTTATTCCTTTTCAATTGATAAAGGCAATAAATATGCAATAAAAATACTTTCATTAATAACAACGTAAAAAAATTCATTTAAAGTATTAACTGATTCTGAAGGAAAAATACAGCCCCTTTCTTCAGGATGAAAAATCAAAGTAACCACACCAGCAAAGGTAAGGACGAGTGACGAGTCTGTCAATAAATAGTTGCATTATTATGAGACCAAAAAATAAAAGGTTAATAATTTGAAAAAAAAAAAAAAAAAAATTAAAGAAGAAACCTAGGAAGAAGAAAACATAATAGAAAAAGATTCAAAACACTTTCTCAATGTATAAACTATGAATTTAATGTTTTATGATAAAATAAATATGGAAACAACCAATTTTGAAAGATGCATGAGCAACATCATCAATTTAAAATAAATTGCTTAAACGGCTGCAAAAGTAACTAAAAAGCAATATCTTCATTAAAAACATAGCATAAGACAAATTAGTAATGTCAGCAACCAGTTTTGGAGGACAAAACTCAGCTTCCTTCTTCATGAGGATACAAAGACAGAACAACTATACCAATAAAAGTAAGCAGGCATTTGTCGTCAGCAAAAGTTACATTAGCACCCTAGTAAATTATTTTTTGCATGTACTGATATACTATATTACGACTGAAATCATTGATGTGAGAAAGGCTTTAGTTAATATTATATATCCTCAAACTAATATTCAAAACTCTACTGCAGAACTTTAATGTGCAGTAGCTCATAATTTGTGCAGTATGAAACTGAAAATTTGTGCAGTATGAAAAGTGGCTTTTGATTTTTTTTTTTTATTCTTTTATTATTCTGTAAAAAAAAAAAAACCTTAACATTGTAAGTAGATTATATTCCATGTATTAATAGAATAAATGTTTCAGCAGCAATAACATAAAATTTGGATAAAACTTAAAGCTGCAAAAGTGCTTTCAATTGATTTCTCTTTTAAGTGTGCATATTATACCAACTTACCCCATAACTATAATACTTAATGTTTACCCTATAATATATCATAATTAAAAATACTACTTGAATAATACAATTGAAAATACTCACTTTCCTGTTTTCCTCACCTCTACAGACATTTTCTATAGATCTGGCAGGATTCTTAAAAAATGGTGACACCCTTTGTCTTAGACAAATATTTTTTCCTCGATTCAATTTCGTTTTTTGTTCTGAAGAAGGCTTCTGACATACTCTGAATAGAAAATATGGGGGTAAGAAGCAGATACTTTGATTCAGTCAGAGAAACAAGTACACTTAACAAAAGATACTAATCAACATATCATTTTCCTATTGACAAATAGCAACTAATTTACATACGATACATTGTATCAAATGTCAACCATTCTGAACACAAAAAACCCATAAGTTTTTTATTATTTAAATTTAAAAATTTCTATGAATGAAATTCAGTGCTTTTTAAAGATATCAATTTCAAATATTTTGCCAAAATAAAAATAATCACTATATTTCAAGAACACTATCCTATAGTAATGAAAATTTATGCATTTCCTCATGTAAAATTACAAACAAAATAATTATGTAATAAACTAGACCACAATGCAAAATACAGCACAGATAAAGATAAATAATACACTTTGGAAATCATTAGATTTTGTTCTTCAATGCGAGAAGTCTGAAACATAATATGATAGAACCTGATATATATTGGGTCTATTTATATTGGATTCTATCATTTAGCCATTTTGTGTTTGACTGAATTCATTTGCGCTCATTTAGACATTCTGGCCCAGGCTTGTTGCACTGAAGAAAAAAATACAATAATTTTCAAAACATGCATATGCTTACTTACCTTTATTTGCATTGTATTTTACATTGTGAACCAGTTTATAATTGATAATGTGCAAAGTCATGTATTTTACTTAAAACTAGCAGTATACCTGTTCTTCATATGAAATATATAATATAAAGAAACTTAAAATTCGTAATTATGTGGAAATTCCTGTGGTAATGATATTATTATCCACAAAATTCTATTAAAGTATTTAATGTTATTGTCCTAAAAAGAAATATAGGAAGCTCTGTTCTTTATACACAAAATTATTTCCACAGGCAGATCTGAAGAATAAAATATCCTGGTCCTGTTTGTAAACAAATTTACAAAAAAATAAGAAATTAGATCAATATATGCCAAAGTGAAAGCACTAAAATTGCACCAGAAGATATACCACCAATACCACTTTTATTCTCTTTTACAATTGGCTAAACACAATATATGAGCTTAAAAAATATTTGCAAAAATAAAACAGAGAATGTAAGAAATTGAAAATATCAATAATTCCTATAATCTTTAAACCTGAAGGCTGAATTGATATAATTTAGTCAAAAATGCAATTCCGATAAAATTTATTTTCATATATATTTCTTCATTATTTAAATCAGAAAAGATTGAATAAAAATTGTTTGCTGTATAAAGACATTGGATTTAAATGCATTGCGATAAAATGGATGCAATTCTGACAAAATTTATTTTTATATATATTTCTTCATTATTTAAATCAGAAAAGATTGAATAAAAATTGTTTGCTGTACATTGGATTTAAATGCATTGCTAAAGAACATGATATCATTTTTATCAAATAAATGTGTAAGAAAAATATCGTCTGTATAATGCTATGTCTATGGAAGGTTTATTTGTGCATTTTTTATTAATATCTCAATAACCCTTAGTCTTAGAAACTCGCAACATGGACTCAATTTTAAATGGTGCTATTCCAAGGATATCCACAAAATTTCATGAAATTCGGTGTAGCTATTCTCTTGTGATAATGAAACAAATACACAAACATACATACAGACAGATTTTCAATTTAATTTACTTAGATAATTACTTTTCAGAAGACCTTGGTTTCAGCCAATTGTTGCCTTGAGTTCAATTTGAATCTAGAATTCTACAATTTGTGTCCAAGCAATAAACAGTCTGAGGTAGTTGAGGACACCCCCTCCCCCTTTCTCAGCCTTGTTTTGAAGAGTGAGAATGTAAAATAATGCAAATTTTCCCTTATATGGCCAAAATAGTGCAACTGGTAACATGTTTTTGCATAATCCAAGAGCACTGTGTTTAATAGCCACTTGTTTAGACCCAAAAATTCAGTCCTAATTCTGTGCAATAGTTAAGCATGTTGGTTTTTCCTACCACATTTTTTGTATTTGAAGACCATTTAATGAAGGAGTCTTCAGTTGTTTTAATGAGTACTCCCAAGCAACAAATTGTGGATGAGGATAAATGTTAAAACTCTAGATTGTTTAGAATTTGATATAATTTTTTCCCTCTCCCCCAACATAGATGCTTAAAAGAGAATTTTTGTGATTTTTTTTTAAAATTCAATAAGCAAATTAGAAGGATTTTTATTCAGGTATTAAAAACTTGAAGGTAAACCTATCATATGACTTAACAAGATGCATGAAGTTGCGAAAGATTATCTCCCATCTGTAACACTTATGCTTCTACTACCTATGCATGGGCATATCCAAGCCTTGCACCTTTCCCAATCCATATTATTATTTCCTACACGAATCCCTATCAAAACATACATACTATACCATTTCCTAATGAAACGCAATTAGTTTACACCCCCTAGGCTCCCTTAACACACCTTAACAAAACATACCAGTCCCACAAACAGTGAAACTCGTTATATTTTGAATAAAAAATAATAAATTAATAATTTTCTCAAAGCAGCAGAGTTTATCAAGGGCATTAAACTTAATTAGAAGTGAAGATTTTAGGAGTTGCTGAATTTTTGTCAGGCTACATTTTTGTGAATTTAACGACGTTTTTCAAAAGTCACCAAATTTGTGCCCAAATGGAACGGCCAGACAGACAGACAATCTCTACCAAAACAATTACAATACCATCCCCTAACAAAACACAACTAATTTGTTACCTCCTAACAAAATGTACACATTGCACGAATAGTGACACTCGTCATATTTTGATTTGCCAAGTTCATCAAATTAATATTTTCCACAAAGTGACAAAAATTGCCAAAGAAAATTAACTTAACTATGCAAGATATTGAATTTTCATCAATTTGGCAACATTTAAAAACAAGAAAGATCAATCATGTATAAAACATTGATTATGAAACACTTTCTAACTGAAATGCAAAATGTGATGCATTCAGCGGTGATATTTTTTTATGTATCACAGAACTGCGATAATTTATTTTACTTGAATACTTAAAACTTCAAAAAAAAAAAAAACTTTATTCAAATAACGTCACCAAAATATAAATTGTCTGGTCCTCCTAAAGGCAGTGAATATTTCATTAATACACTTTTATTCCAGAGTTAAACAATTTTACATGAAAACAAATTCAGCAATTCTTATACAACTCATCTTTACAATCACTTGTTTACATTCTGCATCCATTAAAATTAGGCTTCATTGTAGAAATAATCAAAGGTTTTAGGACGGATGCAACACTAAATATGAATTAAAAAGAACTTTAAAAATCAAAAGTAAAAGTTTAAAGTGTTAAAAGAGTTGTCAAGTTGGCAATACTTTGCCATGCTTTACAGACAGAAAAAAAGAATGTGTGGGGAGAAGGGCTATTCTTATATAGTGATACTTCTAATTACCTTAAATCTTAAGACTGCCCACATTTTCTTATTTAGTAGCATTTATGCTTACCAAAAAATGTACAGAGAAATTTTAGAAAAATTAAATGGCCAGCCTTAATATTTTTTACTTTATTTTAACATAGAAAAACAAAGTCCAATAATGAGGGGAAATGCTCTTTTAAGACTTTTAAAAACTTTTTGGTAGAACAAGAACAATTCTATAAGCATATATCTGACATACTTTATTGCAGTCTGTAGCTCTTGAACCCAGCTTTGAGATTCACCGGGTATTTTAGATATGAGAAGATAGGACAGGGTGCCACATGTTACCTGTAATGGAAATAAACCAAATAAATAACTACTGTTAAACAAAATATAGTATTAATATAATTTAATTTTTACATACCCTAAAAGCAAGTAATATATTAAAAATTTCAAATTCTAAAAAAGTAGAAGATGAAGTCAGGTTAATAAATAATAATTTCACTATATGTTTATAAATGAACTATTTTTCAGTCAAGATATTTCAAGCTCTTTTTACTTTCCCTATATACATAGTATAATGTACAGGGAAGGTATTGTGATTAGGTCGGAAATTAGAATTCACGTTTTTGATGGAAGAGAATGTTTCAAGAATCCCTGAACTTGAATCAAATGTTTTTGAGGCGATGTATGTGTGCGTAAGAATGCATGTGTGCTAGTGTGTGAGTCTGTGGAATCAATATCTCATAAATGAATAAAGTGTTTCGAATAAAATTTAGTATAAATACCACAATCGGTGAATACTGGAAGCTTATTGATTTTAAAAGCAATCGAATGTTCCGAAGACCTTTAAATTTTCAACTGAAATTTTGAAAACATCATTAAAAAGTCAGAACCTTTAATGTCACATAAATTATTATTTCTTATGTAATTCTTAATTAGAAAACGAATGACACACACACACTTTATAAGGCTAGCATGAACCTGCACACTTTTGTAATAAATTTATCAAAAATATTACATAAAATTAAAAAATTATTAACTATCATGAATATTTACTTTTCATGCAATATTATGTGGCAAATTTATATTTTATATGACCAACAAATTGCCAATAGTCATTTATATATAAGAAAAGCTCTTTTTTTTGTCTATAATGTTTGATGATCAATTTGGTGAACTTGGAGATTCATTTACAGAAATATCGCCAACTCGGCAGTATGTCCCTCCAGATTGACAAAAATATAATCAAAATTGCAAAAATGATGTTCAACTAACGGAAATAATGCCATCTCAATGAATTAATTATTAAAATAGTTTAATACATGAACTCTATTGCTTACTGTGGATACTATCAATAATGCTAATTGTCAATTAGAGTTGAGCAAAATAAGTTAATTGGGTACTTTGAAATAGTTTTACATGTTGCCATCCGAAAAAGTGTCAAATGTACAATTTAATATTAAAATCATTGTACCATGGATATTATACATAGAACAAAACTAACAAACAAAAACTGCTAATGAGAGATGAGTAATCCAATCCGTGTAAAACTGAGATGGATAAAAGACATTTTTAGAAATAAATAAAAAGGATTGTAATTAAAAGTTTAAAATATCATTTTGAAGTATGAAAATAAAATGATATTCATTATAATAATCATTCAAAGCTATTAATTTTATTTTTGTGTGATATATATGTCACAAAATAAATGACTGTTCTCCAAGTGAAATAATGTTTTATTACAAGCATAAACTGTTGAGGCTAAAGAGGTTGAGGTTTTGACAAAATGGGCCTATATCAATTTAAGATTATAAAAAAGGGGCAACTGAAAACTATATAAAGATTTTGCTATTTATTATTCAAGTTTTTTTTTTCCTCACAAGTTTTTTCTTGTCCCAGTTTCAAACCAAAAAATTAAAAAAGAAGGCTTTATGGACTAGCCATATCATATGAAAGGACATGAAAAATCCCTTTTAATCATGCTTGTTTGAACATTGGAAGCCTTTTGTTTTCAAAGTAATAAGAGTTCAAAGTATCATGTTTTGGTAAAAAATAAGTAAATTTCACAGTTTTTGGAGGGCTGTAAATAAAACAGAAATTACCAACATAGAGCTAATATTTTATTTGGCTGAATATATCTAATCCTAAAACTCACAAAATTTCAAAGAATTCCAGAAAAATCAGGTTATGAATGTTATTTTTTGGGAGTTGATTTGATAAGGAATGACACAATGCTGTTTTACTTAAAATTAAATTTTTTTCTGATCCCATTATCAAATTTACAGGACATGTACAACAATTAAGTATGCAAAATATAAAATGTTTTCGAATTTTTAAAAAATATGCTTTTTTCTTCTTTGCAGTTCAAGGTCAAAGGCTATATTGGATGATCTTGAAATGAAAAACATCAGTACCAGAGTCATGTATCATAAGAAAGATCATACATTAAACTATAAAATAAGCCCTATTTTAACACAATCGATACATTAAGTCAGCAGATACAAGCTTTCGAACAAACCTAGAATTGCGAAAAAATTACCCCAGTTTTTCAAATTTCAGATTTTTATAAATAAAAAAACTAATGCACATTGAGGGCTAAAATTTTGCATAGTATCTTATATATGGGTGAACAACAAAATAGCCAAATTTTTAAAAAATCTGGAGAGGTCAGATTGTGGGCTGATTGATTGACATGGAATGACCCGAATGTATTTCTCAGAAGTGTGATGTCACAACAGGGGATTGCTCATTGCTATGAAGATTTGTGTGGTACACTTTTCTGTGCACATGGGGGAAAATGTTTTTTATTTGAAAAGGAATATTTTTTATTCTAAATGGATATATTGGAAATTAAGTCATATTATCTCTATTATATACATTGCAGGCACTTATTTAGAATCAGGATGATGCTGGGTAATTCATTCTGGTTTTCAAATGAATACCAAAATTTGTGCTTTTATGCTTTCAGTATTAACAGTTAAAATTTAAAATAATCTCAAAAATAAATGTATCCATCTATTTTCACGATATTCCACCCAAAAGACAATATCTGAATTATATCTTAAACAATATCTGAATTATATTATCAATTGCTCAAGAGATATTTAGTCATGCAATGTTTTTTAAAAACATTGCATGACTAAATATCTCTTGAGCAATTGGTCATAGACCCATCGTTCCCATTCAAGGAACAATTTAATTAAGGTAGACAATCATCACATGCAAATTTTGATCATGTGACACCTTTTAATGAAAAGTACAAATTGTGACTTTTTAATCTTCAGAAAATTGTTCAAATATAAAAATATTTTCCACAAACCAATTATTAGTCAAACAAAAAAAGATCCATTCATGCCATGTCATGCGATCAAAATTATCCGAGATATCATTAATTATAGTTTCCGATAAGTAACTGGGGACAGTATAAAACCTTTGCTATAGATATACCCTGTGCAAGTTTTTAAATGAAAATTTTATAAAATGAAATTTATTTTTGTACAACTCTTGAAATATATGTTTTTATCATTTCTTTTGATCTGGTTAAAGTGGTTTAAGTACTATGACATTGGCAATTATTTCATGGCCAATTATGCATAGATTAGAGAACCAGGCTCATTTTTTCTCTTTAAATAAATAAGGAATTATTTGCTAATTGGTACTTCAATTGTAGAGGGCCCATATAAAAAGTTAAATTTTATACTTATTTACTAAAATGTGTCACATCACCAAAACTGTCATAGTTTAAAAGTCTATCTTATTTAAAGCATTTTTTAAAGTGGAACCATGGGTCTGCAACCCATTTTTCAAGAGATTTTTAAAAGCCCTTTATACTGACAATGAAAGTACTACACAGCATTACATATGGGGCGAGACAGCCCAGTTGTTAGCGCGCAGGAATTTCACTCGGTAGGCCCGGGTTCGATTCCCGCCACTGCCAAAACTGCCACAGTGTTCAAGCAAAGTACAATCACGTTAAACATGTGGGTCCGTAAGTCCTCCTGAGAGGTTGGTGTTAGGGGAAGGAGGATAAGGTTCCTGTGGATGCCTCCCCACTGGGTTCTGGCCTAAATTGGGTGGCACTTCTCGGCTGTCCAAACAGATACCTTACACCTTTCTGGTAGGTCAGATGGTGTGGGTCTCAACAACAACAGCATTACATATCTACAGTAAAACTGTTACAAACCTGAATAAAAAACCTGAATATTGCATCCTCTTTTTGTGAATTGACCCTTATATGAAAATTTTAAGTGTCATCATCCTCTAGCCATTATTATGGTAAACAGTAAACATCACTTCATGTCATCTTGAAAATTTAACAAAATCCTTTTTTTTTTCAAATTATGAAAAACTATTATTAAATATTTAATAAAATAAGAATATTACATATTTTTATTAATAAATATTTAATAAAATAATATTCCATATCTCTCATTATTTTGGAATATATGACATACACTTATTAATGTTTGTGCATTGCTGCATACCTTCTTCTTTAATGTATTGTTTCGTCAATGTTAAGCACTAAAATATCACTTTAAATATACTGTCTCTTTCCGCTATCAAATTCATGTAAATATGGGGGTAATGCAATTATTTTGAACACCACTGTACATAATTTATATGCACTTGGAAGCTCTTAACTATATTCCATACCTTGAACAAGGCTCCTTTACTTGCAGAGGAACCTATTACAAAATTCACCGAGCACTTATCAAGAGGAAACAAAGTAGAAAATAATAAAGAATCATTTTCATGCCAGTCAAATGTGTCCGAGAGTATTTTGCAACACAGAAAAATGTCATTGAAAAGGAAAAATACTCTTTTTTTTAGACCTCTGCCTTGGCCTTTCACCTGCAATGCAAATGGAAAAAACTATAATTTTAAAGCAAAATTTGTAACAGTTTTTAATTAATTATGACATAAAATAGTTATCAATGCGATTTTAGTCACATGGACAAAAAATAATTATAATTTACAATTAATTTATGAATTATGTTTTTTACAATGAATTTCATTATGTTTTATGAATTTTATTATGTGAATATTATTATGTGAATTTTATTATGTTCAATGAATTTTATTTAAAAAAAATTAAAAAAAACATTAATAAAAATTTCTTTAGTTAAGAAATAAAATAACATGAATTTGGTTTGATTTCAGTATAAATTTTTTCCCATGATACAAGAAAATATTTATTCATTAGGAAACAAGATGGGCAACAGATCAATTGTAAAGAAGCCCTAAATCACTCATACCTCAAATCAAAATAAGACTCAAAATATAAAAAAAGTCTCTCTTTCAGTTGTACCCCCCTGTCTATTTATTTCAATTACATCAATTTCACAGGTGTTTCAATTTAATAAATATTGTAATTGTTATTATCTTTGATTTACAATAATGAAATGGCAACATTATTTTTTTCTTTTTAAGTCACACCGTAATTTATTAAGTTTTAGGGAACAAGTATATAAAGTTAGATGTTTACTTCAGAAATTTTCTGAATGCATACAACACATGCTAATTTTTTTAAAATATTTATGAAATATATATAGATAACTGATTGAAATGTATAAAAATTAAAATGCATTGTTAATAATCTGTCTCAAAAATGGTGAAAATACTCAACTGGAATCAAAAACATGATATATGCACTCTTCATCAAAAGCAGTAACTAAGTAAACAGCAAACCTCTTTGCCATATTTTTAACATAAATTTTTGACTTTACAAATATTACAATATATTGATGCTTGATATTAGGGTGTCATGCTAGCTTACTGTCTAATTTCCCAAGAACAAACATCACATGGAAAATTAAACAAATACTCATTGACCAGATAATTACTAGTGATAAAAATGAAAATTGAATCCAACATAATACTATCCTTTGGAAAACAGTGGGGGGAGAAAAAACAGAAGTTAAACTATTAAGGATATTGGTTTTTCCTTTAAACAAAAAATGAAGCTATCATGTAAGATTGAACAGAAAGGGTATAATACAAGATGTTATCTAACTAAAAAATTATATTTAAAATAAGTTTGTTATTAAAAATATTAATTATAAATCCTTAGTGTTAAATACTGACTCATTTGGTGCTAAGGAGTCATGGTAATTAAAAGTGAGATAGACTTATAGAATAATTTTTGCACTTCTTCATATATAATGCATATGTTAACAACGTTATGCAGGATTTTTCAAAAAGATTTCAAGACTAAATATCTCTTGAATGATTAGTTGTAGATCCATAGTTCCAATTTTAGAAATGCTTTAGGTAAACTACTATTGTATACAAATTTCAGGGTGGTCACAAGAAATTTATTTTGAAATTCCCGATATTTTCCCCCTCGAAAGATGTTTATCAAGGTCATGTCACCTGTTAATGAAAACTCTCCCTTCAGCCACTTGTTCAGAAGTATATTTAAAGGAGATGAGTGATGGGTCATGTAATGCAAAATGAAAAATGTGACATCATGGAATGAACAAGAATTGTTCATTCAGCTAAAAGAAAACTATAAAGTCGCAAAATGAAAAAAAAATTTGCAGAAATACACAGTTTTCCACGACTTTCAATGGAATTCCCTGATTTTTTCCTGACATTTCCAGAAGAATAAAATGCCCTAATAATTTCAGGTTTTCCCAGTTTTCCAGGTCTGTGGTCACCCTGAATTTTGACCATGTGGCATCTTTTAGCAAAAAGTATAAAATTTAAATTTTTATATGGGCCAACTATTTTATTTCAATTATAACAGTATTTCCCCTAATATAATGAGACAAACCAAAAAAAAATTTCATTGTTATATGATCAAAATTACCTGAGTTATCATTCCTTAAAGTTTTCTATGAGTAATTGGGGACTGTATAAAACTTTTGTTAAAAATAGGTATGTATGTAAGTTTTTGAATTCACATTTTATAAAACGATATTGCATTTATGTACAACCTCTGAAATCTATGTTTTTACATTTCTTTTAAATGAGAAAATGCAGTTTAAGTCCTATAAATTTAACAAAAAGATTTCGGCCAAGTATTATATTACAGAATGAGGTTTTTTTATGTGAATAACATCCATGGTTGGAGTATCTCTGGATGAAAACAGGGTGTTATGAAAAATGTAAACAAACTGAATGCTTATATCACCAAAGCTAATAGATAAAAATGTCAATATGTTAATATTTTGGCTCCAATGGAAGGGATAGCTGTAACATTTAAAATATCATTAGTATTGCAGTTCAATGTGTTTCCTCCTTGGTGAAATATCGGTGCACAAACACTAGAAATTTTGTTTTCATTTAAAGAAATTAGGAAGTGGAGATCTAAAGGAGGATCAATTAATGAGTTTTGAAAAGAAGAATTGGAAGTATGAAATTAGTTTCAATTTAATACATGTTTATGTGCTACCAGGTTAGTTTATAGGTAAGTTTATGGATTCACATAAATCTTGTATAATTTTAGTTTATATACCACCAAGCAAGTTAATAAAATAATTTTATAGTTTGACATGAAGTCTATGATCAGAGCATCTTGCTGAAACAGGAGCTTAAAAACTAAATGTGCTAGCTATAAACAGTCTACAAGTAATTTGTAGACCTTTAAAGGCCCTACAAAGATACAAACTGGATTTTGGATTAGGTTCTTAGTTTTTGAAATAGAGTGGCTATAATTTTTATATTTTGAACTATTTTGAAAAGGTGATTCTAATTTGATGTTTTAATATTTTGAACTGTCTTAAAAATGTCTAAAGGAGATAAACCATCATCAACAACAAAAAGCCATTATTAACGCAAAATCATTTTGGCTTCATGTAACAGGAGCCACTGCCAATTTTTTTTTCAAAAAATCTTTAAATGAATAATGAACAATTTGGTAGCAGAAACTTTTGTAGAGGACGGGTACAAAAAGTTAAGTTTTCTACTTTTAACTAAAATGGGTCGCATGGCCCAAACTGTTGTAATCTGACCTTATTTGAGGCATTTCTTAAATTGGAATCATGAGCCTGGGACCAATCAATCGCTCAAATGATATTTAGTCATTCAATCTTTTTTAAACATCCTGTATAGCAGAGGTCATTTATATAGCAGTTTTTAAATTTATCTATGCTCATTATATTCAATGTTTATTCTGCTTTTTTAAAAACTTTGCTCTACTTTTCAGTAATTTTTGTTTATAAGCAAGAGACTTAATGCCTAACTTACTGTATGAGTGAGATTATATTGTTAAATTCTACTTTTAAATAATACATAATCAAATTTTAAAATAATTTTTACACTCTC
Organism: Amaurobius ferox; assembly: GCA_951213105.1. Taxonomy (NCBI): domain Eukaryota; kingdom Metazoa; phylum Arthropoda; class Arachnida; order Araneae; family Amaurobiidae; genus Amaurobius; species Amaurobius ferox. Next base: position 138,562,305 of record OX578144.1, on the reverse strand, counting down.
ATTAGTAAAAAACACCGGTTTTCGTTAGATCACCGAAATCATGCAGCATCGGCACGGTTTGTACTTGGGTGGGTGACCACTTGAGAACACCGTGTGCTGTTGGCACATTTCGGGCGCGGTAGCCCGGTGGTTTGCACGCTGGATTTGCACGCTGCCACAACTGCCGCCATGTTCATGCGGAGTATGATCACGTTAAACATGTGGGTCTGTAAGTCCTTCCGACAGGTTGGTGGTAGGCGAAGGAGGGTACGGTATGCCTGTAGGAGGGTACTGTAGATGCCTCCCCCGCTGGGTTCAGGTCTAAATTGGGTGGCACTTCCCGGCCGTCCAAACGGTTACCTTACACCTTTCTGGTAGGTCGGATGGTCTGGGTTTCAACAACAACAACTCTCATTAGTAACATTTTCCCAGTTTTTAAATAATTTCAAACTTTCACAGCATCAGAACTTACATTAACTAAGCATCCATTATAATCTCTATTAAGTAGGCAAGTGTGGAAAACCCAGGCCACCCGACTCACCCAGGGTTATGAGCATGAGTGGCCAAAGCAGGCAAGTGTGTGTAAACATTTGGGAAGAAAGACAAAAACTTTATGTTCAAGAAACTCCTCCTTCCCAAGCAAATGTCAAAATTATCACAATTTTATTTATCAATACCATTCATTCCAAGCATCAGCAAAACAGCATATATGGGTCTTTAATGAGAAATAAATACACCTGTCCCCTGATTTACACGGAAGATAGGTTCTGCACAAAACCGTGTAAATTGAAATCTTGAATTTTGCTAAGTAAAATCGTGTAAAACGAAAATAACCCCAAAATGTGCATGATTCAGTCATTTATTTAAGTAAAACAAAAGTAAGACATCTTAGAAAACTTAAAATTATACTTAGTTTATAAAACAACAAACATATGAATGTAGTAATATAACATATTTAATGTATTTTACATTAGGAACAAAGAACAAAAAAAACAAAAAGACCCTTAAAAATTAATTATAAGTTTAATCATTGTCATCCCTTTCATGTACTATCAGTCTTTTCTTTCTGATAGGTATGATGTCACTTTCATCACTTGAACTTTCTTGATGAGATTCTGGCTCAATGGTTGATGACTTAGGCAAGATCTCGGGTTGACAAGACTTTGTCATGAAATCGGTAATTAACAATTGCGTAGGTTTTTTTTGCTAAATCTTTATAGACCTCTTCATATTGATTTAAGCAGTTACGAAGGTCTTGCTGGAATCGGAGTGCTCGATTAACATTTGTGTCATATTGTAAGAAATGGTTGCCCCATTTTCTTCCCAAATCAAGTCCTACGCTTATGATTCTTACTATGAACGCAACTGGTTCAGATTGCTCTTCATCAGAATCATTGTCTTCATCATGTTTGTTTGTTTCACGAATCATGTTAATTAAATCATCTTCATTCAATTCTTCATCAGCCATTATTTCTTCAATATCTGCCTGAGCTAATCTTCAAAACCTTCTCCTCCTATATACATTTTAATCAATTTTTTGAAATCTGTTAATTTATAACCCGTGTAAAAGCGAAATTGTGTAAAACAAGTGCCGTGTAAATCGGGGGATAAGTGTACATACAAAAAATGCAAAATTGGAAAAAGAAACAACTTTGAGAGTACAATTGTGATGAATTCATATACTAACCTTAAACAAAATTCCCTGTTTTAAAACTGTTCGTCCTGGGCTGAGAATTTTTGGCCGGCGTCTGATGAGAAGCCTTTGAATTTGAAGAGTTCTTACAGCATTCTTTCGTACAGATGATGCATTTTTAATTTTTTCATCAATGTTTTCTATAGCATTTAAAATATCTAGAGCAAAAAAATTAAATATCAGTGATAATCAAAACATTTATAATAAAATTTTCTCTATATACTATAGAATTCCGCAGTACTCCCCCCTCCCCATGTTTTTGTCTCAATTTGAAAATTTTCATTAAATAGCCCTTCCCTATTCACCAGGTAAAAATTTTCATCAAATAAAGTAAATTTATTGATAAAAATACAGGGTTCATACTCAAACTTGATATTGAAATTCCCTGAGTTTTTCAGGTTTACCAGAAGAATTTTTGCAAGATTCTATACTCTAAATCATGACATTTTGTAGTATGTAATAATTTTATTTAGTGAATTACATTCAAATTTAGTAACATAAAAATCGGAAAAATGAATCAATTTGATGATAAAAACAGGAAATCAAATTTTTCAAATTGAATCGTTGTTTTAAGTACAATAAGGTAAAAGAATATGGAAAATTTGAGCAACGTATTTAATAAAACTTTCTAATCCTTCCATAAGAAAAGCCCTTCCTTTTAAAAAAGGATTAGAAAGTTTTATTTACACAAGCAGAAATTTTATTTATAGCAATGTATTTAAGCACAAATAAAATAATAATGCAGTATACAGCTATTTCGAGGATACCTTTCATCAGTGCAAGAGAACCAACAGAACCCAAAGTCAAAAAGACAAAATCAGAAGACAAAGTCAAAAAGAGGACTGTGTATACAGGGTCTAAAACGCTTGAAACACACTTTAATTCTTTACCTGTTGAAGATAAGTGAGCAATGTAAATTGCAAAAATGTTGAAAGTAAGGTAGAAAATAAGACTACATTAATGAAATAGTCCTAACACTAATTTTAAAAAGTTACACTTTTAAATTTTTATATTTTTTGCCTCCGTAATATTATGAACTACATCAGTACTGCTAATACTAGCGATTTTTCGCTAGATTTGGGGTTTTCCCTGAAAGTTGTGAGAGAAATATAATATGGTTTTCCGTGGTTATCAATTCAAAATTCATAATTTATTTTAATAATGAACATCACTAAAAAGGACGTTCAACTACAGACACTCAAGACAATTTTTTTTGGGGGTGGGGGAAGAGGGGTAATTTAACATAAAATAATGTGATTTAATAAAACATGCATTTTTTATTTATTTTACATTTAAATACACTTTTACGACTTGAGCTTACTTATCCCCCCGCGGGGCACAGGGGGTGGGGGTGGGGGGAAGGACAGCTATGATGGGACACATGAAGTACTGGTGGGACATATGAAGTCCTGAAGGCAGGGGCATAGCGATAACCCCTGCCGCCGCCGCCGCGGTACAGGGGTCCCCCCATTCGCCTCATAAATATATATGTTTGAAAAAAAAAAGAAATTTTAAAATGGTGGTCCCCCAGATTTTGTGCTACGCCACTGCCTGAAGGTGAACTGACTCTGCAACAGGTAGGTTTAAAAAATTGATAGTCAAGGGCGATACTTATCTCAATCCTATTTATTACCACATTAAATTAAAAATTTTAATTTTTGTGTTTTTGAGGGTGAGCAGTTTTTCACTATTGGTGGGGAATTTTTAATCACTAGTGGAATAATTGCTCATCAATTGCTATCTTAAATATGTTCTGGATCACTTGCTCAATAGGACATTTTGACAGGCTGTTAATTGGCCACATTTTGGAAATAATATAAAAAGATATTTAAAAGAATTTTTTCCCAAATCCAGGTTTGTCAAGAGAATTGGAAACCCTTTCCTTGAAATGCAATACTAGTTAGGAGGAATTAAATAAAACTACAAGTAAGCTATACAGTTTCAGAGTATAAACACACAGATTTCATAACTTACATATGAAATGTAACTCCAAGCTTCGGTTTCGATGATCCTATATCTACACATCCTATAGCAGTGCAGCTCAGCATTGAAATATTATAACTGTGTTTACAATAAGTATTATTTAAAAACCCACGAGTTACCAATTCAATATTACCAAAAGCTTACCAAAAGCTGTACCAAAAGCTTATATTTTGGTTTGAACCTTTTGAAGGAGAGTAATCTAATTATTAATATTTTTCCTTATATAATGATATGCTACTTTATAATAAGTGTTTCTAATGAAAACATATGCTCAGATAAACTGATACTAAAAAAAGGGTAAATGAAGATCCACTTAAGCAGTCGTTTTTACCAGGTTTTAACACTGAGCAATGAGAGGGATTATTTTTTCCTGCACCGGTCAAGATGGCTACCGGAAGTGGGACTTCAGCTGTGGGAGAGTGGGGGTGAGTGGGAAAATGGCTTCAGCAATATTGTCGTACGCCGCTTCCTGTTATTTTAATTCCATGGATTTTTCCTTTATCATAATTCAGTTGATTTTAAAGATACAGATATGAGTTTTTTTTAATGATCCTGTTGCATTAAAAATAAAAATTTTGTGATTGACCAAATTTGTCTAAGGGCGTCGTATAAAAATTTAAAAAGTGTAACTTTTTGAAAATTAATGGGAGGATTATTTCATTAACGTAGTCTTATTTCCTACCTTACTTTCAACATCTTTGCAATTTACATTGCCCACTTATCTCCAATAGGTAAAGAATTAAAGCATGTTTTAATCTTTTTGGGACACCCTGTATAATCATTCAAAATACCGAAAATTCTATCTTGTTCGTTTCCTCACAATATATCTGGTGTATAAAATTTTATAAAAATTTGTGCATTTGATTTTGAATTATTGTGGCCCCACTTTACAGTAAATTAAGATATGTACTCTTCTTGCCAACCGTTTTGCCTTTTCAGAACTTATCAGCCATGCAAAACAATGAGTTTATTAGGATCTCCATCCTGATTATATTGATATGCACCTGTGTTGGGTCCTTATTATACTGATATGCAGTCGTGTTGGGTAAGCTGGGGTAATATACAAGCATGGGAAATATGAGAGTTTGCATTATTTTCAAAATAACTCACAAGGTGAGTTGAGCATTATTTTCAAAACAACCCACTTCCTTGTGAGTTGTTTTGTTCCTTATAAATAGTTTAGAAGGTTAAATTAACTATTAAGCTTTGTTCTTTGCCGAATTTTGCACATGTTGACTGGTATGTATCTCAAAAAACAAATCTGCTGTTTGTGATAATATAATTTTTTAATACTCCCTTGAAGAAAGCAGGCATAATAAAGTTAAGTGACTGCAATTATTTCAGGGGTGTTATGGTCCTTCATCATTAGGCCGAGAACAGTGTGCTCTTAACAAATGCTAAGATACAACTGCAACCTGGCAGGCAAATAAACATTTGAACAAATTTGGAACGTCCAAAGCAAACCATTTCAATGGCTGATACCACCCACTACCAAACTCCTAATTTGAGTGTTTCAGCACTGTTCAAATGTCTTTGTCTACAAAATCAAAGTTGTATCTCAGTGTTTGTTAAGAGCAGACTGTTCTTGACCTGAAGAAAGGGCTCACAATGTTCTGCAGTCATCTAATTTTCTCATGCCTGCTTTTTTCAGGGAAGTATCAGAAACTTAAAGGATTTTTTTTAACTCTGATATTATTCCTTAAACTTTTAAATCCTCAATTAATTTATATTTTAGTGTGGGGAAGGGGTGATGGCTATGATTTTATTGCATATTGGTTCTTATAGAGTATCAAAGAAGTAAGACTACATTCAATACAGTCATGTGTTATGAGTGTTAGTTAATAACATATTTGAACTGCCTTTAAGGTAATACACCAGTGAATATTTTTCTAATCTATAGTTCTCTTTTGAATCAAATTGTGATTTGAAACATTATGTTCTTTTCATAATTATATTTCACTGTTACCTATTATTATCAATTTTTATTTTCTTATACTATATAATATAGTATTTTCAGAAAAATTTTTGATTTCGAGATTTTGATGCCAATATATGTTGTAGGACATCCTGAACACATTTCGACTATATTTAAAGTGATGTCCATTCGTTTATCTTTGGTCGTAATCTTGTGTACATGATAGCTGCCACACATAATGGATTTTTACAAAACTTTATATCCCGCTTTGCTATCAAAAAACTTTACTGGATAAAATGCTTTGAAATTCGAGCAAAAACTTTAAAATGTACTCGAAATTTTATTTTCTTAACATAGCAGCATAGGACAAAATTTGACATAATTATGCATAAAAGGGGTTATTTACAGCTCAATGATCACAAAACTTCACAGTTTCAATCATTGTAGTGAAAAATAGTCGCAACACAATTTTTCTGTTAGTGACATCATTAGCTCCCCGTCGGATGGGGGGGGGGGGGGGTACATTATTAAACTTTGTATTAATCAAAATATTTTTTCAAACATAATTATGTATAATAATCTTAATAATTGTGATCATTTGGATCAACAATACAGATTTTTCACATTTTTTGTTGCAAAATTTGCAAAAAAAATAAATAAATAAAAAATAATCACAAGCTATTTAAAAAAAGGATTCTGGTGTAAGAAAGTTGAGTAGAGCCACACTCCAGTTAATTCTATTCAATAAACAATGCAGTTCCATATGTACAACTGCTGCTAATGTAAAAAAACTAAAATATTCCTGTTAAGAGCAACATACCATACAAAATGAATAATGTTGATCAGTTTCAAAGGCAAGATATAGCCTTCTTCATCCGAACATACAAGAAATACAACTTTTACTTATGAGAATTAGATTGACAACTGATATAGCTCTCATGAGTCAAGTTGCCAATCTAGCTCTTGTGAATGAAGGTTGCTCTTCTTGTGTGTCACGATGAAGAAGGCTATTTTTTGCCTTTGAAACGGGTTGACACTATTAATTTTGTATAGTGTATGTTGCTCATAATGAAGTTATTTTAGTTTTTTACTGCAGTTACAATTTTAGTTCAAATTCTTAAATTATTTCTTGATTTGCGGTGGTATTTTCCCTAGACTGGTGTATTTCCCTAACCTGCTAGGGAATATGCCAATATGTAAATATATTATTATTTAAAAAAAAAACATATATCACAAGTCGATTATATTCTATTAATTAATTTAATTAGTAAAATAAATATTTCAGAAGCAACAACAAAAAGTTTGGATAAATTATTAATTTTGTGTTGCACGTTACTCTTAATGAAGTTATTTTAGTTCGATTAATGTAGTTCCAATTCCATTTCCAGTTTTTAAATTATTCCTTGATTTGTGATGGCATTTTTCCTAGATTTGTATATTCACTAACCTGATGGGAAATATGCCAATACATATAAATATTATTATTTTTAAAAAAATAACATCTATCATAAGTCAATTATATTACATTTATTAACAGAATATTTTAGAAGCAGCAACACAAAATTTGGGTAAAACTTTGGATTAAAAGTGATTTTAACTGACTTTTCCTTTAAATACGGCACACAATCCCGACTTACTCAATACATAAATTTAATTTATTATAAAAAGCAAATCAAAATATATTTCTTACCACAGTATATTTCTTCAGGTTGAGCGGTATATAAATTTTGGAACAAAATTTTGTATCTAGTAATAAGAAATATAGAATGAGCATAAAGCAACACTGCAGAAAACAATTGGCTTATACAAATTACAATCATATTTAAAATTTTTGTTTAGTAATAAAGAATAATTTGATGAGCAAGAATAACACCAGTAACTTCTCTTATTAAAAGCTCTTTTTCATGCATGCAATTATGTTAAAAAATTTTTTGGGGCCATATGCAAAATCTGTATGTTTTTGGAAGATCTACTCATGAAACATAATTTTTTAACATTTCTCTCTTCCAATGATCAATATATGCCCGATTTGCATATATATATATTTTTTTCTTAAATCATTTAACCAATTCAAGGCAAAATTTAATACAGATTGGTTGTTAAATGCATTTTGCATTATCCAACACATTATCAAATTTACATGAAATTTTGCATAGAAAAGACTGGAATAAGAAAGTAATATGATATAATGAATTATGAGTGAGAGCTAATAAATTTCATTGGCCAGTAAAGTGTTATCGATTGGTAGTAACTGGTTAATAACTTGCATGTAGATCAGATTGCTTTAACAACCACATTGATCATAAAGCGCAGGCAATAAAATTGTCTGGCAAATAAAACCTTTGGGAGAATAGTAAAATAGAATAGAATAACAATCAAATATCATAAATTAATTATTGAATATTATTTTAATTACTTATTCATCTTAGTGCATATAATATTTTCAATTGATAGGTTTAGAAATCAAAGTTCAATCAATCAATTTTCAAAAGTGACTTTCATTTCTGCTCCAATTTCTCCTTTCAATCTAAATTTTTATTTTTCTCTCGGTGTTTTTAATAATCCTAGCAATATAGGAATAGAAGATACCCGGCAGAGATGACTGAATAATATGAATTCCTTTTCTTCTACTCTACTTTTGCGAATATGTTGCAGTGTGCTCGTATTCATTAGAGGACCATTTAATTTCCCTTTTCCTTTAAACATGCAAGTTCAATTAACATTCCTCTGCTCTTTTGTATTCTGGATTTTCCTTTGACTTAACAGATTAAATTCCAAAAGGATCACACAAGTTTGAAATTGTTCTACAGAAGTAGTTATTCCAATGGCTTCAACTTCGCCATTGAGGGATTTAGTATTTGGCCATAGTAATCAACAGAAACAGAGCGGCCTATCACAATAAACTTCCATTCCTAAATCAGTGATCATTTAGAGCTATCTATATATACCTGCATTCATGTTTGTGATAGACTTCAAAGAAAGTAGACAGAAAAATACAAATCTAGATTTTTTACTGCAGTGTCAGAGCCCGACTTAGCCTAACTGGAGCCTGAGGAATACATTCCTTTGGGCCCTCTGTGGAATTTTTAAAAATATATACTTTTTGTGTTTTGAAGACATAATTAATTTAAAAATTCAAATATAAAAAAAAAAGTGAATGAAAATATGATCTTATAAATTTAATAGCAACTCCTTTGAATATTACACACTGTTCCAACACAAAATTTTTGTTCCTACTGCTATCAGTTCATTAACTATAATTTTTAAAAGACAACATCTCATGATCTTTTAAATGTGCTATATTTTGTTTCAATTATAACAGTTTGAAGTTTGAAAAAGTATTAAAAATTAAGACAGAAAAAAAGGTGCTTACACATTAACGGCTTGTGAATGCTTGTTTTATAAAAATAATCTTTGATAGTTCTTACCACAGGAGTTACAGAAGGTCATTTGCACTTTATGGAAACAATTTTAATAATTAATGTTTATACATAAAGGGCATATTTTTGGTGGTGATTTGCTTCTATCTGATAGCCTTGATTCTTGACTATAGCTCTAGCTCGAATTTTCCATGAAAGTAAACTTTTTCTTAGTACGTACCGTCATGTCAATTTTATCCCACTCCTTGGGTGGTTTTCTAAAGTCTGTTCAGTGTTCTTGGGTGCCATTTTTCTAAGGCTCATTTTAACAAACGAAAAGCGTAGAAGTCCATATGAGAAACATCAGGTGATTTTACAGGTATTTCATTAAATGGGATACATTATATTCCTGTTTCTGATTCTTTCTTTGCTAAATATGCAGCAGTTGACTTAGACGTATGCCTAGAGGTTCAACTTTATTGATGTCTTTTCCATATAAGGCTGGAATTTCTTCTTAAAAAATTGGTTCTAAAATATTCTGCTGATAGTAGAGTGAATTAATTTTGCTTTACTTTTGAGCTTTACTTGAGACTTTACTTGAGTTTTAATTTACCGTTGTAACAAAATCCTGCAACTATCATGAATCACTTTGGGAGCTTTTCTGTACATTGACAAAAGCATTTTGTATGGTCATATTCATCAGTTGAGCAATAGAAAATTGCTCTTTTTTTATTACAGTCACTTAAATACATCTATGCCTTATCGAGTGTTACCACAAATTTCCATTTATCAGCAGCTAGGTGTTTTTCATATAATTTTCTACAATTTGTTTTTCTTTCCGCAATATGCTTTGGAAAAAGAAGATGAGCTTTAGATTTAAACATCTTTTTTAACTTCAAATCTTTATGAATGATTTTACTTACAATGCCAGAAGACATTCTCAGTTTCAATGCAATGGATCTTTGAGTTGGTGGATTTTCTTTTAGGATCAGAGACTTCACTTTCTTGATATTTACCCATATTCGAACAGTCTTAAGATGCAATTTTGCAGTCATTTTTTCATTTTTACTTTCAGCTAGATGCTTTTTCCCTTTCAAATTCAATATATTAAAAATATCTTTCTTTGAAATGTAATAACCTTGATTTTTATACCACTTTACAATTTGTTGATACGAATGTTTTTCCTCAGAAAGGGCATTTAAGTAACCTTCGAGCCATCTATCAATTTTAGGAGCTATTTTCAAAATAAATCTTTTATTCTACATTCCAATTAAAACAAAACAGTAGCAGATGATTATATTGAAAATGCCAAATCTTTATCTCAAAATGCTAACAAGAAACATAAATACAAAATTGTTTCCATAAAGTGTGAAAGACCTACTGACTCTTTTTACTTTACATATATACATATAATGTATAAGAAAAGTATTGCGACGGGGTCGAAAATTCAAATTCGAGTTTTCGATGGGAAAGCACGTTTTAAGCATCCCTGAACATGAATCAGGCGTTGAGATGATTTCTATGGTGTGTGTGTGAATGAGTCTGTGGAGACGATAACTGACGAACGAATAGACTGATTCGAATGAAATTTGGTACAAAAACTACAATCTATGAATACTGGAAGCCTATTGTTTTTATACGCAATAGCATGTTCAGAACTCCCCTAAATTTTCGAGTGAAATTTTGAAAAAATCCTCAAAAAATCAAAACCTTTAATAGTTATGTAAATAGTCATTTCTTATGTAATTTTTCATTAACAATTAAAATAAATTTTAGAACGCTAGCATGAACCATCGTTCTCAAGATATTGTACATTTTTCAAAAAAATTATTAAAAAATCATATAAAATTAAAAAAAATATTACCTATTGTTGAAATATGTTCACTTTTCATTAGTAATATAATGCAATAAATTGGGTGACATCATTTCTGTGGATCTAGCTAGTTCCATTCATGAAAAATATACTTTAGGTAATACTTTTGTATTTGGATGCCAATAGTCAGTTATCTGCTACAAGAATAACTTATTTCTCCTTCCATAACGCTTGGCGAAATTTTGGCGACGAATTTGGTGGAATGTAGCCAATTTGGCGACTTGTTTAAATGTTGCTAAATTAACGATAAACTCGCCAAATGGATAAAAATAAGGCTAAATCAATGAAAATGACGACTCATTGACGAAAATTCAATATCTTGGAAAGAATAAAAATATCTACTATATCCGTTCATAACGCTTGGCAAGATTTTGGTGGAATGTCGCCTACTTGGCGACTTTTTAAATGTTGCCAAATTGATAAAAATAATGCTAAATCAATGAAAATAATGAAGTAAATATGAAAATATTTTAATATATGAACTATATTGCTTATTAAGGATGCTATCAATACCAATGTCTGTTTAGAGTTGCATGAGGTATAAGTTAATTGAGTATTTTGAAATAGTTTTACATGTAGTCATCCTGAAAATCACCCAATGTACAATTCAACGATAAAAACACAGCGCCGTGGATCTTATACATTATTTTTTTATTGTAAAACTAGTAAATCCATTGCATTATATAAGGAAAATTATGTGCTGCCCACATCAGATTTTTTCAAATGGTAAGCAACATTTTATTAAAAACTGTTAAAATTTTTTGAGGGAAAGAAAGTTTTGAATGTATTTTGCCAATTCTCCCTTTAAATCATGCTCTCTGTTAGTTAAAACATTTACATTCCTAAGACACTCCTTTCTTAACATACAGTAGTTGTACTGTAATAAAATCTTTCCTCCAAATTTCCTAATTTAGAAATATGGAAAAAATATTACTAAAATAAGTAATTCATCGACTATTAGATTCGTCCTGGAAAATAATATGTAAACTTCATCTTAAAGTTCATTCCCTGGTAATTTCTTTAATTCATAATTCTTTAAATAATTAATAATTTTTAGAAGGAATGGCAGAATATTTCCTAAATTGAACAGCTGCCAATTGCAATGAATCTGTCACTAGATGGCACCCATAACAGCAACCTTTTCTTTCTTATGAGGAAATCAAGGACACTTTTCTACTATGGAGTGTCCCTTTACCATCATACTGTTGACAGACATTTTACTACATTCACCCATATAACTGCTCTGTTCCACTCATCCTGGTGGAGGCACTTTTTTGCCTATCAAACTAGTACATACATTTAACCAATTACCTTATATAAAGGTAACTAATGACAGGGTGAGTACACTTTCCTTAAAAAAAGTTTCAAGCACTTTTCAAGGACTTTCAAGTACAATGCAATTATTTTTCAAATACATCATTTCTTCCATATTATGAAGTTGTATGTGTTTCTGGGAGGAAAAATCATAGCAAACTAACATTATTGTTTAATGAAACCTTTGAGGAAATTTTGGAGAAAAAACGTTGTTTAGAAAAATTTCAGCGACAAGGTAACTGCTAGGAAAATTTCCAGAGAAAGCAGAACTTCTAAAAAAAAAAAAAAAAAAAAAAAAAACCCTCAATACTGGGAATCTGCAGAACACTTTCAACCTTGCCTTTTTCAAGCACTTTCAAGGTTCAAGGACTTATCCAAGAAAATGGGAATTTTCAAGTACTTTCCAGGCCTTGAAAATGTAAATCTAACAATCAAGTACTTTCACAATTTTCAAGCACCTGTATGCAGCCTGTAATGAAGTATTTTAAACTTCACATTTAATCTGTAATTTACATTGTTTTTTACCATTTGCTGTAATATGGAGGTTTTCATTAATGGTTGTTTCAAGTACATTTGCACTATTTTCTTTCAGAATCTAGGTTTAATGAGGACTAAATATTAGAAATAGAATGGAGCATGAAAAAAGCATCTTATACATCTCTAGTAAACAGGGAAATTAAAAAGATTAATACAAGTAAACTGCTTTCGCATTTCGTATACCACTTACCTAGATATGTGTGTCATAGGCTCATCTAGCAACTCAATAATGTGCATACCATTTCTACCATGTAACTCAGAGAATTTCTATAAGAATTTTTAAAAAAGCATTAAAATTGATTTCTAAACATGTTTTAAAGCATATACACATTAAAAAAATAGAAAGAAATGTTTTTAAAAGGTTGAAAGTATATACTAAAAATAATTATCCCACTAGTAAATTTATTAAAAGTAAAGGAACATAGCCAATGGAAAAATATGAGCTAGAACAGTAATTAACAATTATTGGCCAGTCTGCAATATGTCCAGATGTTGTACATCAATATTTCAAATTGGTTGGTTGAAAATTAATTAAACAAAGGCCCATTTCTTACCAGTCTTCTATTAAATAATTATATATATAATAAAACTACAAAATGTACCTGGAATTGCCCGATACTTATTGCTCTATTGCACTGTTACATGCTTAATACCTTGAAAAAGGACCATACATCTGAAAACCCTAAGCCAATTTCTGTAATTTTGTAAACATCCTATAATTTTAACAATAAAGATCAATCATGCATAAATCATTGATTATGAAACACTTTCCAACTGCAATGCAATTTTATTTAAACATCTCTAAAATGCGATACATTCAGCGGTAATATTTTTAAAATTATCACAATACTACATCAATTCATTATATTTGAAAACTTAAAACTTCATCGAAAAAAATGAACTTTATTCAAATGACGTCATTGAAATATAAATCGCCTGATTTAAACATCTCTATAATGTGCTACATTCAGTATACAATAATACAATAATTTATTACATTTGAAAACTTAGCTTCATCGAAAAAAATGAACTTTGTTCAAATGACGTCACTGAAATATAAATCACCTGGCTCTCTATGTAAAAGCTGTAAATATTTCATTCACACACTTTTATTCCATTCCTTTCATTCATCACAATCTACAATAATTTATTTTATTTAAAAACTTAAAATCATGAAGGTAAACGTAATTTAACTCTATACTTAAAACTTCATCGAAAATGTCTGCAATAAAATAGTCTGTTCACTATGTAAAATCAACGAATGTTCCATTTATATCAGATTTCAGACTCAAAGAGCTAAATAATTTTGTGTTAAAGAAATTCAACAATTCTAATACAACTCATCCTACATCTTTATGTGTTTACATTCTCTATAAGTGAAAATTAAGCTTCTTTGTAGAAATAATCAAAGTTTGATGATGATTTAAACTCGAATATATTGTAATTGTGTTGTTTCAGAATGTAGATGCACAAAAATTAAGCAAAAATAAAGCAGTTTTAGGATGCATACAACACTAAATATAAATTAAAAAGAACTTTAAAAATCACAATTTTGACACAAGATGGATGTCATTGATCATTTAAACTCAAATATATTGTAATTGCGTTATTTCAGAATGTAGATGCATAGAAATTAAGCAAAAATAAAGTGGTTTTAGGACGGATACAACACTAAATATAAATTAAAAAGAACTTTAAAAATCACGATTTTGACACAAGATGGATGCCATATTTTATTTTGAAGTGGGTCACATGATCTCTTCATATAATATGGGTATAATTATTATTTTAATTTTTATTTAAGAAACTACCAAATATATTTTTCTGAAAGTTTTTTCATATTTTTTATGGGATAATTTGAATATTTCCTAAAACTTTCGAAGCAATTTGTGAATTTTATATTTGCTTAAAAAATGTTTGAAAAATTAGGTCCCATAGGATTCAATATATTTCATTTTTTCAACCCGGGTGCAGTCCAAAATTAATTGGGTGATATTATTCATTTATATTCCCAGAGGTCCCACAGAACAACATACTAAAATTTTATTTTGATTAAGTCATTTTTACGGCAGTTATCGTGCTGACGGACAGACAGACAGAATGAACAAAGTCATAAACACTTTTGAACTATGTTGTTATGTGTTAAAAACAAACTTTGATTGTTTTGCACTTCACGGCATGGAACAACAAAAATATTTAAATGAACTGAAATATATCAAATTAAAACATTTCTATTTGAAATGTAAAAAACACACTTGCATATATTACAGAGAAATAAAGGTATGCCAATCTATAATATCAAAACAAAGAATAATAAAGTTTATAATGCATTTAAAAACAATTAATTCCCCCCCCCCCCCTTATCCTTGAAGTGCCTCTGGATAAACAATGTAGTTTGTCCTTCCATTTGGAACCAAGACATACAAGTTATCAAAACTTCCAACTCTGGAACAACTAACACACAGCTGCCTATGAGAGAAATATGGATTTGCAGATTTAGTCCAACTACTGTTAAAGATTGAGCTTGAGCCATGTTGATACTCATGGCAAAATTTTAAACATACAGAGAATTGAAGACACTTATATTCAAACAGGACATCAGACAAAATGACCGGTATCCAAGGAATAAATACATCCTGCAGGGTTCATTCTAAGATTTCGAAAGGGCAGGGTGCTATCTTCCGAAAAAGGGCCCAATTATAAATTTTAAAAAATTACTTTGCCGAAAATACTGCCATGACTTTTTCGTGGCATTAATAAATTATGAATGAGAAAAAATGTCACACATTTCTCGATGTTTTGAAAATTTGAGAATATATGGAATGGAGAAGTGTCATTTTTAAAAGAAGGGTGGCATTTTTTTATGTAAGGGCACAAAATTATAGTACTGGAGCCTGCAGGACGGGTTTTCTAATTTCTGAGGACAGGAGGGTGGGTTTTTTAATTTCTAAGGACAGCGGTGAAGGCAGCTCCATGAAAAACACCTAGGATGAACCCTGCATCCTGATCTGTATCATGTCCAGTTATGATGGTGGTGTAAATTACATTTGATAGTTTCTTAACAGTCAGTTTTTGTTCCATTACATAGTGAAGGTGGATTCAGATTCCTGAGATGTATAACAAGAGCACCAATTTTTAGATTCAAAATGTGTGAAGGTACACTAGGTAGTTCCAATGCGTTCACAAACTAGAGTGAATAGTTGACTGCCTCATTACTGTGTCCGGTAGTTTTGATGCTTTTATGATATACTAAAAACACTCTAAATATTCAAAACATTCTAAATTCCTGAAAGTTCTTACTCAAGGTTCTTAAAACCTAAAAGTCATCTGAAAATAAATCTGAAAGTGCTTCTAAAATACACTCTCTCTAAAATATAAACTCTCTATAATATAAACCATTCTAAGTTCCTTAAACCTGAAAACATTCTAGAAATAAACTGAATTCTTAAATAAACTGAAAGTGGACCTATTGACCAGTTTCCCTACGTGTACAAATATGTACTCTACATGTAATTAAATGGAACTTTCCTAAAAATATAAAGCATTTAAAGTAAAAGAAAGAGAGAACACAGATTTTAGGTTTTCAAAATCTAACGTTTATTAAAATTTAAACTTCATTTTTAAAATAATTTTTAAAACATTTTACATCTCATTAACTAAAATCAAACATCTTAAATAATAAAAATAAATGGAATGGCCGGTCGTATAGTGGTAGAAAAACGTTAGAATATTAAATTTTAAAGTTAACAATATTAAACTTATTCAATTATTTGTCGAAACTAGAATTTTAGATAAAAAAAAACATAAGTTAGCCAAAAGGGAATTTAGAACAAAATTTAAAAGATAACCACAGGTTCAGGTGACCTAAAGTATATAAGTCTAAAGGGGTCTTATTCTACTAACACAATTAAACTTTAAAATAAATAGTCTAAACCGACAGAAGCAAATAAAAATCAGCATTTAAAAAGATATCACCCGGATGTAAAGCCGTCATGGAACATGCTGGATGCATCAGATCCCAACAGATGAGACGAAGATGGAAAGGCAAAAGTCCAATCGCTTAATCACGAGGAAAACCATCCATTCCTGTTCAAAAGAAGGGCCGTTCACACGACAGCAAGCTCCTCAAAGTCGAAAATTCGATCAGCACCAAACCTCAATCAACGATTTCTTCATCGGAAACAATGGACACTTTTTTACTCATCAGTACTAAACGCCGAGCATATAGTCCAGTAATTACATGTTGTTGTTGTTGAGACCCAGACCGTCCGACCTACCAGAAAGGTGTAAGGTAACTGTATGGACGGCCGGGAAGTGCCACCCAATTTAGACCGGAACCCAGTGGGGGAGGCATCCACAGGGACCGTACCCTCCTTCCCCTACCACCAACCTCTCGGAAGGACTTACGGACCCACATGTTTAACGTGATCGTACTCCGCATGAACACGGCGGCATTTGTGGTAGCGTGCAAATCTAGCGCGCAAACCACGGGGATACCGCACCCGAGATGGCCAACAGCACGCGGTGTTCCGAGGTGGTCACCCACCAAGTACTATCCGCGCCCGATGCTGCTTGACTTCGGTGATCTAACGAGAACCGGTGTTTTCAGCACGGTACGGCCGTTGGCCCACAGTAATTACATGTGGAAATGCCGACTCAATACGTCATTTAAAGGATGCACACTGATAACAATAAACAAATGCCTAATTGGTGTCAGAGCACTTCTCAAATCCACATGGCAGGCGAGAGCTTGTAGACACAATAATTTCAGATGCTCCCAACTGTTTAGAATAAACCTCGCCTCCACGGCGGGAAAAACAGATTGAAGACGCTACAACTTCATAACAGATCAGACGTTTAATTAGCCGGGATAAACATTCTATTTTATATGCAGCGTTAAAACTACGCACTTAAGTCATAGCAGGAAACAAGAATCGTGGGCTGGACATCGTAAATTAAACACGAACAAACTTAAAAGTCGCGAAAAAAGACATTCCACAGAATGTATGCCTAACGGCACAGGACAGCTTAATAGCTTACATCCCCTTGTTCTAATCCATAAGCAGAAGAAAAGTGAAAAAGAAGAGAGATCGAAAAAGTGCGCGATTTGCTTATATACTGCGAAACATCGCTGCCACAGACTGTCAACAAAATTATCGATGAACGATAAAATAATTAATGACAGACGATTTTAATTTTACGATCAACCAATTAAAAACTCGAAATTTTAAAGAAGAGAAATGGAATTTCAGAGCAGACGAAAATTAAAAAGAAATGAAGTGAAACGATTTGGAATATACGAATTCGGCAACAATTTAAATATGGACGATTCTGAAATATTTAAAAAGCTGAAAATAGAATAAAACTGTAAAATTGCGATGAATTAACCAATTTTTAACCGAGAGCAATAAATTTGGAATCAAATTAAAGGGAATAAAAAGGGCAATAAATGGAATCACAAATTAGCCAATTTAAATAAATTTAAATTGCTAAAACCTAAAAAGAACGAACTTTCGCCATTTTTAACACAAAACCTATTGAAAAGAACCTATTTGAACAAAGAATATCAAAAACCTAAACAATTGGAAAAATGGATAACTAGAAGAGAAAGACTATGTAAATAAGACCCCTGAACACATTTAAACAAAAAGCAAAACTCCTAAAATAATTAAATATCCAAAGGTATAACCCAACAACTGTTGCATATAGCGTCAATTGGTTTGTACAGTTCAAGGGTACTGAGCAATTCCTGCGAGAATTGTTTACTGATAGTGTTATCAGTATTTTTTGGTGCAAGAATAGCTCTTTGGCATATAGCCCCAAGTATGATTGGTATAGAACTGCCCTACATTGAAAAACATTGCCTCTTTCAACTCTTGGGGTTTCTCACAATTCTTCCATTGCTCTCTATCAATATAGTTCCATCTGAATTGTCAGAAACCATGGCTCCATTTTCCCATTGCAGCAGACTATTAGCACACTGCTGGGCTGAGCAATCACCAGTAACGTGAACTCACATATTCATTGTCAGGCAAAATCTTTGAATTTCATTCCAAATGTAAGACAACTTTATACATGTCTGAATTGCTCGAGGGTCATTCCATATGGGGACACCCGATGAGTGTTGCTCTGTAGTCACAGATTTTTTTTAAATTTTTACCATGGATACACATGGTAATAAAACCCCCAAATCTGAATTTGTAATGTATATATCCCAATAATGACCCAGATACAGGCATTTGAAAAATGGTCATTTTTGCGAAATGGCGGCCATCTTGGATTTTGTACTAATGTTTAAAAATGTAATAGCATGAGAACTAATCGCTCAAATTAAATAATTCTGGTACCAATTAATGGCTATTTATATCAGGAATATAAGTGCCACATCAAAACAATTAAAAAGATATATTTTAATATTGTTATTACATGAAAATTGCAAAAATCACCTTCGGATTGATGGACAACTTAAATGGGCTATAAAAAAAATGGCCCCTAATATTTTTTTCTGAAGCTTGGTACAAATACTAACTAATATGTGGGCGTTAAGTAAAAAAAAAATTAGAAAGGTAATCTTTCTTATTGCAGAGAAAATAGCTTTAAAACATATATACATTTAGTTAACATTTGATATGCAATGCTTTAATCATTTAAAAAAAATATTTTTTTAAAACAAATAATGAGCAAAAATAAAACATAGACATTTTTTACACACTAACTAGTACGTGTGCTTTAAGTAAAAAAAAAATAGAATGGTAATATTTAATTTAAATAATGACTAAAAAAATACTGTTATATGTATGGGAAATCAGCTTAAAATTTCTGGAGTGCTGAAAAATTCTAATAAAAATCTTCCTAGAAACCACACAGTTATCTCTCTTGTATTTTATTTTCTTATTTTAAATTTTAAAAAGGTATTTCTATATTCAGTAGAGTTAAAGGTGCACATTTTTTCCTAGTGGCCACTGGCTTCTAAACCAATTTCACCTTAGAGGCAGTAAGTACAATAATCTTTGGCATATTGGTTATAAATGACAACTATCACTTAATGCTGAAGCTTTACAGCATACATATAGTTAATTCCACAAAAAATAATTTGTAATTAGATAATATAAAACACTCATTTTCATGAAAAGCATTAAAATTAAAAAAAAAAAAAAAAATTAAACAGAACTACATCATGTTGATCATCAAAACATATCTTTAGCCTTCTGCCAACTCCAAAGGAAACATTAGGCAATATCCCCTATCCACTTGAAACAGGAGCAACAAACTAAACGTAAACAAACAAGCTATTGGAGAAGAAAATTATCCTACAGCACCAATATTGTTTCTGGAACATTTAAAAACACCTGTTTCTGGTCTTTGTGTACATAAGACATCAGCTGCCTATAGCCTCCAAAGTTTCAACTCTAATACTCATAGTTCTGTTATATAAGTAATAGCAATTAACATATATCAGTTGTCAGTTCCTGAAATGATTACATGTACTGCATCATCTGTTTTCTCTTAGGTTGAATTTAAAGTGAGATACAATATTACATTTCTGGGTGACTTATTCCTTTCAGAGCTCATTTTTGCTCAAGTGTTCAAAGCTGAGTATGTTCAACAAATAAATCAGTGAATTGTGCTTCAATGATTATTTCTTTTATTTATGTTCCATGATTAGTTCTTGTCTTGCTATAAAAATTGAATGTTTTGTATGCAAGAAAATCAATGTGTCATTAAACCTTCCTGTTTATTCCTGTACTTGTGTTCTGAGTGGTAGTATATGCAAGGTTCACAAGGATGAATATCTGAAATGGTGCAGTTTAAGACAGAAAACTTGTGATCTATTTATAAACCACCAAAATCAGAACTAAGTCCCTAAAACCAATTTCTCTGAGACTCAATGATAAATCAAGAATTACTCATTCCAGGGGGAAAAATTCTACATGTCTTGTTATTCTTCCTCGCATTCATCAATTAGTGAGTCAGAGGTTTCTACTGCTAACATGGAAATGACCAATGACGCAGATTATAGTGAAGTCACAATTGTAATGGAACAATTGAATAAAAACTGTGAACTTTTGGATTGATCACTAATAAAGTTCAATAGATTTAGCTCTAAGAGGAAACTTAGTTATATGCAAGTTAAGAGATTAAGTAGCCACGTTGCTACTAAAACTGCTACAGTATATTAGGTATTGAAAGTATTAATAAGCTACAAAATTTAAGACATTATTTACCAAAATTGCACGTTTATGATGGAAAATTATTGAATAAGTTTTCTTTAGACGCATCATTTAAAGAAAACGTGCAGATTTTAAAATTAGTCCAAGATTCATGGATAGTCCAACAAACAAAGACATGTTATATTACTACAGAGAATTTAGTTAAAAAAAAAAACAAGAAAAATTGAAAGAAACAGAAGGGATGTTATCAATGCCTAGTGAGATATAAGTGTTAAATTAAATTTGATACTATACAAAAGTTACTAGTTTTTATTATAACAATCGTATGTGTCCAGGAAGAAAATATTGCATATCTATACCAAGTGAAAATGGGAAAATATTAAAACAAAAGAGATTTCTTTTGCATAATTTAAAAGAATTATATGCTGCATTTAAAGAAAACCAAAGTGAAATAAAGATACTATGTAAATTTTGCACACTACATCCAACAGAATATGTAACTGTTGGAAACAAAATTATTCATTCTGTACGTGTTTGTATATACCATCAAAATATTAAACTCATGCTCTATGCCATCCATATCAGTGAATATATTACATCATTATTACAAAAAACAAGTTTGTTTATTGCACTGAATCAGAAAAGTATGGTGAGCTGGTGTGATAACTGTCCATCTCAAATTCTTAGAGTACCAATGCATCCCAATGAATTAGAAATTAGTGTGTGTTTTGTTTGTATATGTTATGTTTATGTATTCTTATGGCCCAAATGCATTATATATATGGCAAAGACCTTTAGATGTGTGCCAAAGATTATGATACTTGCTATTAGATGAAATTAGTTTAGGAGCCAGTGCCCACTAGGAAAAACTGGGTATCTTCAGCTCTACTGAATATAGAAAATACCTTTTCATAATTTGAAATAAGAAAATAAAATATAAAATGGATAACTGTATGGTTTTTAGGAAGATTTTTATTAGAATGTTTCAGCACCCCAGAAATTTTACATTGATTTCCTATACATATAACAGTATTTCTTTAGTCATTAAATTAAATATTACCTTCCTAATTATTTTTTTTGTGCTTAAAGCACACATACTAGTTAGTGTGTAGAAAATTCCTATGTTTTGTTTTTGCTCATTATTTATTTTTAAAAAATATATATTTTTAAATGATTAAAGCATCACATGTAAAATGTATATATGTTTTATAGCTATTTTTCTCTGTAATAAAAAATATTACCTTTCTAATTTTTTTTTTGTACTTAAAGCGCACATATTAGCTAATATTTGTACCAAGTTTCAGAAAAAAATATTAGGGGCCATTATTTTTATAGCCCATTAAACTTGACTATCCATCCGAAGGTGATTTTTGCAATTTTCATGTAATAACAATATTAAAATATATATTTTTTATTTTTTAATATAGCACTTATATTCCTGATATTAATAGCTTCAAATTAGTACCACAATTATTTAATTTGAACCATTAGTTCTCAAGCTATTACACTTATAAACATTGGTGCAAAATCCAAGATGGCTGCCATTCGGCAAAAATGGCCATTTTTCAAATGCTTGTATCTTGGCAATTATTGCGATATATACATTATAAATTCAGATTTGGGGGTTTTATTACCATGTGTATCCATGGTAAAAATTTTAAAAAAATCCGTGACTATGGAGCAACAAGTTTTTCTTAAAATGGGTGTTTTCACGTGGAATGACCCTCGATAAATGTGGAAATTTAACGCATTATCTTAGCAGAGATGCTTTTAGTAGTGGTCATTTTGCAGAGAAAAACGTCACAAAGACTGATTATTTATTGAATCAGAATCCTTCACCAAATTTATATCAGTTGGCAATCATTGGTAAAACAAGTGTTATATACAAAATGTGAGCTAAATATCTCAGTGAAATTGCTAATAAACACAATATTATCCTATGCAGTTGAAATAATGGATATTAGGCAAAAATTTACATTACCAAAAATGGCGTGCACTTTCCGTAACCATCTTATTCCGTAGCACACTTGGGAAATATATCAATATGACTTAAAGCAGTTACACATCTCTACTAGATATTTTAGAAGAACTATTCATTATGTCGCACAAATAAATTAGTCAAGTTGGATCTTAAAAACATTTTCTTAAACTGAGCTTCATTGGTCACTACTCACTCGGATCTAACATGACACAACACAATCCGCGAACAAACTGCCTACTGCAGATAAGACAACCTTAACCTAGATCTGAGATCCCTCTGATCTGACTGATCTGACAACTGCATCAGGATGAAACCAATATAAATCCCAGGATGGGGCCTTTCTAGAACGTAATCATAACCAGAAACACCCTTGGATATGCAACTTACTTGCATATGCATTAAGCACCCGATTTGCATGATTTGCTTGGAAAAAAAATGCTGTGATTCATCCCCCCCTCCCCTCCGAGAACGAGTCGTTCAAAAGAAATTTATGAGTTGAACAACGTTCATGAGAATCGTGAATCCCAATTGTTTATTTATGTTTTTCCAGCATGAATTTCGTCTGTCCTGGTTCTAAGCGGAATGACTGAGAATGTCTGTCAAAAGTCTCCAGCCAACACCAAAGTGACACCTTTCATTCTATGATTGCTATGCTACAGATCCTGCATTGTGACATCAAAAGTTTCTAATGCAACTTGGTTGGATATTGTACACCGATCCCAGACAATGAGTTTGCAACATGGCTCCCACAAGGGGGTGGCTAGCACGGCTACACCCAGAGGGTCCGGAACAAATGGATGCGAAAGGGCCCAGCAGAGCCATGCGCCTTTCAGGGTAGTTTTCTAATTGACAGCTGCTTTAAAAAAAAAAAGGCACTTGTTTTTGTGACTTTGAGAAATTTGAAAAATAACAACTGTAACATAATTTTTTTTTATCAAAGAGGGCCCAATTCGTGGCTATGTCAACAGTCACTGTCCTTAAAAAATATGGAGTGACAAAAAAGATCAATCACGATCACTGTACCATCGCACTGTTTCCATTTTTCCAGGAAGAAACACTACTTGCACTCAGGATAGCTGACAAAATTTTCGGGCCCCTATGCAAACTCTTATTATCCTGTGCAACTCACGGTAACGGCTCCTTATATTATTAATGCTCCCATATATTATTAATGCTCAATTGTCCATGAATTTTTGGATGTTCGATTTTTTTTTCAAGGTACGCCATAAAGGGAGGGGAATAAGTGGAACTAATGTCCAAGGGCCCGCAGCCCATAGGGGCCCTTAAAGAATTTTGGCCAGGGGGCATATATTAGGATATGGGGATCATGGTTTGCAATCCTGTAGAACCACTGAAGTCCCTGAGCCCTTTGAAATATTATAAGCTGGGGTCTCTGTGCTTTCCAGATTTAACGGTAACTTGAAGGCCGAATGAGTCACCCTGCCTTCTATCAAAAGTGTAGTGGCAATGCCAGCAGAAGCAACAGCCAGAGCAATTTCATTTCTTTGTCATACCTTTGCTAAAAGAAGATTGATCAGAAAAATCTTTCCTGTCCCATATGGAGCATCCAGAAAGAATTGTTGAAAAATCGCTGTTGTTATTTTGTTAAAGGCTTCCTTTTGATCTGTGACCAGTTTAGGCTCATTTTCTGCCAAGTATTGCACTATTTGTGTCGTCTATTTGTGTCGTAACTCTTTTCTTTAAGGAGTTCCATTGGCAAAGTTGAATCACAGCCTCGAATCAGTTGTGGCAATCCAAAGGTTATCAGATCTAATCTTGTCCTCAGTCATAATTAGAGCTCTGAAGATGGTGCCTCTGTAATTCAGATCCATATTCTGGTGTTGAACCTCAGCTCGATGTCTTTAGACAGATCTTCTCTGTGGTTAATCCATAACTGGTATGGGCTTGACATGGAACATGCTTTCAGCATAACACCAAACATGTTATGCAGCATGTGTGGAGATCAAGTTGTAGCTTCATTTTCCAGAATTCTATAAACTGACAAGCCTCTTTATAACTTTAGTAGATCCTTGCTTTAACTGTTCTCAAATCTTTAAATCTTGAAATGACATCAGGCCTCATACATCATGGAGGAGCATTCATAGACAGGTGAAAACATTTAGAGTTTTTGGATGTACAGTGTACACCCAGTTAAATGCATCACTGGATTTGATTCCCATTTGCTCTAGTACACTTTGTCTGACCATACAGAGGCTCCAACTTTCCTACCCATTACTCCACATATAGTACCTTGGAACTTGGTGATAAAATAGTGTGCAAGGAAACTCATCTTCAACACAATGTTTGAAAAAAGCCATAAGGGTCGTTTTCTGAGGAACTTGGGCCTATTCGGCAGCATTATCCACCATAAAGAAGACCCTCTGGCCATTCTCAAGGTGTACACTTACATAAATAACTGTGGAGTAGTACTCATGAATTGGAAAATTCAGTATTCTCCACACAGCTTCATTACTGCTGATGTATCTACCAATTTCATACTGATGAACTTCATTCTGGTCACCACTGCCTATGATTAAGTCAAAAACAGCCATATCGGAACCTTTGTTGACATATATACAAACATACTTAATTCATTTAACAGAATTGCAATATTCTATATGATGTTAGTAATGGGCATTCTATTCCATAGCTATTGTATTTCAAATGGCAAAAATTTGTTCTTTTTAGATTTTAGCAATTTAAATTTATTTACATTGGCTAATTTGAACTCCATTTATTCCCCTATTTATTTTCCTTCATTTGATACTAATTTTGTTATTCCCGGTTAAGAATTCATTAACCTACCATGATTTTTTATTTAAATCCTATTTTCAGCTTTTTAAAAATTTCAGAATAGTACATTTTTAAAATCTTACAAAATTTAATTATTCCAATTTTCATTTCTTTTAATTTTCATCTGCTTTAAAATTGCTGTTTTCTTCTTTAAAAATTTGAGTTTTTGATTGATTGACAGAAATATTAAAATTGTTTGTAAATAATTCTTTTATCGCTTATTGATAGTTTTACATAATAAAATAAAAAAGTATTTACATTATAAAACAACAAGAACGATCAATCATGCATAAAGCATTAATTATGAAACACTTTCCAACTTCAATGCAATTTTATTTAAACTTCTCTAAAATGCAATACATTCCTCGGTAATATTTTTAAAATTATCACAATACTACATTAATTTATTATATTTGAAAACTTAAAACTTCATCGAAAAAAATGAACTTCATTCAAATAACGGCATTGGAATATAAATTGCTTGGTTTAAACATCTCTAAAATGCGATACATTCAATATTTTTAAAATTATCATAATACTACAATAATTTATTATATTTGAAAACTTCATGGAAAACAAATGAAATTTATTCAAATGACGTCATCGAAATATGCCACGCCTGGCTCTCTCTATAAAAGCAGCATTTCATTCATATCCTTTTTTCCATTCATTTCATTCATCACAATGACAATACTATAATAATTTATTTTATTTAAAAACTTAAGACCATGGAGGTACAAGTAATTAAACTTCATCGAAAAAATCATCCTTCTCTCTGTAAAATCAATGTATATTTCATTCATATCAGCTATATTGCAGACTCCATGAGCTAAATAATTGAGTTAAAGAAATGCAGCAATTCTTATACAACTCATTCTACATATTTTGCTATTTACATTTTCCATAAGTGAAAATTAGGCTTTGTTGTAGAAATAATCAAATTTAGATGATCATTTAAACTCAAATATATTGTAATTGTGTTTTTTCAGTATGTAGATGCATAGAATTTAAACAAAAATAAAGCAGTTTTAGGAAGGATACAATACTGAATATGAATTAAAAAGAACTTTAAAAATCAGGATTTTGATACAAGATGGATGCCATACTTTATTTTGAAGTGGGTCACATGATCTCTTCATATAAAAAGTGTAATTATTATTTTAATTTTTACTTAAAAAACTACTGAATATATTTTACTGAAATTTTTTTTATATATTTTATGGGATAATTTAAATATTTCCTAAAACTTTCGAAGCAATTTGTGAATTTTAAATCCACTTAAAAAATGTTTGAAAAATTAGGTGCCATAGGGTTCAATGTATTTCTTTTTTTCAACCCAGGTTCAATACTAAACTATTGGGTGATATTATTCATTTTTATTCCCATAGGTCCCACAGACCATCTGAACAACATACTAAAATTTTATTTTGATAAAGTCATTCTTACGGCAGTTATTGTGCTAACAGATAGACAGACAGACAGAATGAACACTTTTCAACTTTGTTGTAAAGTGTTAAAAAACTTAATGCATATTTTTAGAAATTACTAGTAAAATTTCGAGAGGTAAACATAATTTTTGGTGCATACCAAATGCATAATTGCACATACTGGTAAACCCTGACTTGGAAAATAGATGAGAATGTTCGGTAGTATTTATGCATTTATGATATACTAAAAACAAACATTCTAAATGATTCCAAATATTCTAAGTTCTTAAATTTCTTACTCAAGGTTCTTAAAACCTAAAAGTCATCTGAAAACACTGAAATACACTCTGAAAAGTTCTAAAGTTCCTCAAACCTGAAAACATTCTAGCAATAACTGAATTCTTAAATAAACAGAAAGTGGACCTATTGACCAGTTTCCCTACGTGTACAAATATGTACTCTACATGTAATTAAATGGAACTTTCCTAAAAATAAAAACATTAAAAGTAAAAGAAAGAACACAGATTTTTAGGTTTTCAAAATCTAACGTTTATTAAAATTTAAACTTCACTTTTAAAATAATTTTCAAAATATTTTACATCTCATTAACTAAAATCAAGCATCTTAAATAATAAAAATAAATGGAATGGCCGGTCGTATAGTGGTAGAAAAAACGTTAGAATATTAAATTTTAAAGTTAACAATATTAAACTTATACAACTATTTATCAAAACTAAAATTTGGAATAAAAAGAACATAAGTTAGCCAAAAGGGAAATTTAGAACAAAAGTTAAACTTAACCTCAGGTTCAGGTGACCTAAAATATATAAGTCTAAAGGGGTCTTATTCTACTAACACAATTAAACTGAAAACAATTGGAATATAAACATATTTTAACTATTGAGAAATATTAGAATTTGGAGGAAAAGGAATAATATCACCAAGGCTCCAAGAAAAACGGCGGAAATCGGCGGGAGGTAGAATCACCAAACGTGCAGCAGATCCAGACAACACCAGAAGAGGAAAATCCATGGC
Organism: Amaurobius ferox; assembly: GCA_951213105.1. Taxonomy (NCBI): domain Eukaryota; kingdom Metazoa; phylum Arthropoda; class Arachnida; order Araneae; family Amaurobiidae; genus Amaurobius; species Amaurobius ferox. Next base: position 138,534,245 of record OX578144.1, on the reverse strand, counting down.
ACAGGATCACAATATGTCCAGCAAAAATTCCGGAAAAGGCCGTTCCACGGGATTCAACTCCAAAGAGATTCTCCACACCAGCTGGACGTCGAGTAATAAAAAATCCTTTCTCAACTGCCGCACCGGACTACTGACATCAAAATGGAGAACTTAACATGTGTCCGTCAATTGGGCTCGGAAATGCGAACTCCATTCATCATAAAATAGAACTGGCAGCTTGTCAAGATAAACATATTTCTAATTGGCCGGTAAGACTTCCTCGGCCGACATCACATAAATCGTGAAACATCTTGGATCATTATTTAAATGATATGAAACTAATTAGCATGACTCTTCATTCCGTCGCAGCTTCCAGACATAAACAACATCAGAGAGCACAGCGGCAAAGGACTGCTGATTGATTATAAACTAAACAAATCAATCCACATCTTGAAAAACAAAACACACATCACAGCCGGGAATAATGATACATTTCAAGCCGAATTCGAACTACGGCTCGCGCCGAAGCGCTGAAAACAACAACTTTAATAGATCACATCTCAGGTTCTAATCAATAAACAGAAGAGAGCGAAAAAACGCGCGATTTTGCTTATATACTGCGAAACATCGCTGCCACAGATTGTAAACAAAATTATCGATGAACGATAAAATAATTAATGACACACGATTTTAATATTACGATCAACCAATTAAAAACTCGAAACTTTAAAGAAGAGAAATGGAATTTTAGAGCAGACGAAAATTAAAAAGAAATGAAGTGAAACGATTTGGAAAATACGAATTCGGCAATAATTTAAATATGGACTAATTAATACTTAAATCAATAATTTAAATATGGATTAAATAATACTTAACATGTGTCCGTCAATTGGGCTCGGAAATGCGAACTCCATTCATCATAAAATAGAACTGGCAGCTTGTCAAGATAAACATATTTCTAATTGGCCGGTAAGACTTCCTCGGCCGACATCACATAAATCGTGAAACATCTTGGATCATTATTTAAATGATATGAAACTAATTAGCATGACTCTTCATTCCGTCGCAGCTTCCAGACATAAACAACATCAGAGAGCACAGCGGCAAAGGACTGCTGATTGATTATAAACTAAACAAATCAATCCACATCTTGAAAAACAAAACACACATCACAGCCGGGAATAATGATACATTTCAAGCCGAATTCGAACTACGGCTCGCGCCGAAGCGCTGAAAACAACAACTTTAATAGATCACATCTCAGGTTCTAATCAATAAACAGAAGAGAGCGAAAAAACGCGCGATTTTGCTTATATACTGCGAAACATCGCTGCCACAGATTGTAAACAAAATTATCGATGAACGATAAAATAATTAATGACACACGATTTTAATATTACGATCAACCAATTAAAAACTCGAAACTTTAAAGAAGAGAAATGGAATTTTAGAGCAGACGAAAATTAAAAAGAAATGAAGTGAAACGATTTGGAAAATACGAATTCGGCAATAATTTAAATATGGACGATTCTGAAATATTTAAAAAGCTGAAAATAGAATAAAACTGTAAAATTGCGATGAATTAACCAATTTTTAACCGAGAGCAATAAATTTGGAATCAAATTAAAGGGAATAAAAAGGGCAATAAATGGAATCACAAATTAGCCAATTTAAATAAATTTAAATTGCTAAAACCTAAAAAGAATGAACTTTTGCCGTTTTTAACACAAAACCTATTGAATAGAACCTATTTGAACAAAGAATATCAAAAACCTAAACAATTGGAAAATGGATAACTAGAGGAGAAAGACTATGTAAATAAGACCCCTGAACACGTTTAAACAAAAACAAAATACCTAAAATTGTTAAATATCCAAAAGTATAACCCAACAACTCCTTCGAACGTCCCAAAAAAATTTTTCATTTGAAAAATGAAAAATTTTAGCTAACACATGACAAAATTTCGCGAAATGAAGGAGAAAAAAAAAAATATCAAAATCTCAACTACAGCTGTAACATGAGCCATAAAAATCACATAAAAATCAAATTCCTTATAAATAAATCAATAATCAAATAATCACTTCACTAAACACTTTCATAATAACAATTATCATATTTCTCAACATTTCGTCTAAACTCTTAAACATACATATGGATTCAACATTAAATTCTTTAACTTCACTATAACTCTATACCATGAAAATTCCATTAATTCATTTTAAGATGCTCCAACAAATACGTCATCAAAGAGAAGCAGTAGAAAAATAATAAACAGATCTCTATATCATTAGCTGTCATGAATAAACATAAATTTTAACGAAAACTTTGGACCAGCCAAAGAATTCCAATATTCTAAACAATAAATTTTGAAATGGTACCTTCAACAATAACAACCAATAAATATAAATCAACAAATTCATCACCAATCTCCTCATCTACAAAGAAAACAATTATTCGAAGCATAATTTTCAATTTAAATAATAATATCAAAGTTGGCTCCAGTTACAAACAAAAAAAATTTGTGGAATATTTACCCCAAAATAACAAACTCAATTCCCTAACAATTTGGAACTGAACTCAAATTTAACCGACTTGTTTACAAATTATACCATAAACTGATTACTTGGCAAATTAGGTCGTTTAAAAGACAAATATACACAAAAATGACCTTATGCATCATTTTACACCAACAATAAACGCGATTTCACTAGATATTGTGCAACATCTTGCACTCTCAACAACAATAAACTCAAATATCATCTCTGTAATCTCTGGTAATCTCAAACAATTCTCATAAAAATCAAAAAAATTAAGACAAGGGGCCGAGGGTTGTGAGTCCTCTCAAAGGTTGTGAATCTTTTTTGAACCCAAAAAAATAGCACAAAAATATCTATCAAGTATAAGTAGTACATTTAAATTCACTAACAGCCAAGTGTATCCATTACTTTCAACAAAATATCAAAGAAAAAATCAAGTTACAAATCCCCATTTAAATTTCAAAACCAAAAGAACTCAATTGCATTGCACAATTTTAAATATTCCACTTAAAAAAAAATTTAATTCTCCTATAAATAAAATAAATTTTCCACTTTAACGACCAAAAATTTTTAAATACAGCATTAAAATATCAGATTCAGAATTAAGAACAAACAAACTGATTTTATCACCACTCTATTTGAGTGTGAAAACCAAACACATGATCAATGTGAAGAACAAGATAACTCAAGTTGATATTTATGTCACACTCATATTGGAGTGTAAAAAACACCTGCATTACCCAATTTTTCAATAAATCACCAGTATTTCATCATCTACATTCACACATCAGTGAGCAATTAAATCTCAATTCCAAATCAGAACATACAAAATTCTAAGTCGAAAAACTACTGCTTTAATTCTATACAATTTAACTTAATAAAAAAAATATTCTCATTAAATTTACTCAATTAATTTCATTCTATTTCATCAAAACAATTTGAAGTGCTGCTGGGAGCGTGGGTTACAGGAACAACAAAATAAAAAAAAAATTTGTTAATGAGATGGGATTAGAACAAAAATGTAAATTCTACAAAGTGCGTTCTCGCATGCCTATAATCTCTTAAATTTATGAATTAAATGCAATTTTACACTACTTCAAATAATAAAATTCAAATCAAATTAATTTAAATTAAGGAATGCTTGAATAAAAATTCTAAATGAAAAAGTCAAACTCAAAAATTCTTAAGTTTCCTCAAAAAAATTCTAAATGAAAATATTTAAATTAATCCTAAAATTTTAATTTTAATCAAAATATTAAAATAAATTCCTCTATTTTAGCTCAAGAACATTCTAAAACATCAGCATTAATCACTTTCATAATATACAGGTATGGAATCAATGTACTGAAATTTCATTTTTAAGAACAAAAATTATTAAGAACATCTATTACAGTTAGCATGAATAAGCCCCTAGACTGGTCAAACGGCGCCAATTGTTGGGGGGGGGGGGTGCATTTTATGATATATTAAAACACATTCCATCATTCAAGTTCTTAAAGCTCTTACTCAAGGTTCTTAAAACCTAAATGTCATCTGAAAATAAATCTGAAAGTGCTTCTAAAATATCTGAAATTTGTAAAGTTCATCTAACCTGAAAACATTTTAAAAATATACTGAAAATATTTCTGAAAGTAAACTGAAAGTGGACCTATTGACCAGTTTCCCTACGTGTACAAATATGTACTCTACATGTAATTAAATGGAACTTTCCTAAAAATAAAAACATTAAATGTAAAAGAAAGAACACAGATTTTAGGTTTTCAAAATCTAACGTTTATTAAAATTTTAAACTTCACTTTTAAAATAATTTTCAAAATATTTTACATCTCATTAACTAAAATCAAACATCTTAAATAATAAAAATAAATGGAATGGCCGGTCGTATAGTGGTAGAAAAAACGTTAGAATATTAAATTTTAAAGTTAACAATATTAAACTTATACAACTATTTATCAAAACTAAAATTTGGAATAAAAAGAACATAAGTTAGCCAAAAGGGAAATTTAGAACAAAAGTTAAACTTAACCTCAGGTTCAGGTGACCTAAAATATATAAGTCTAAAGGGGTCTTATTCTACTAACACAATTAAACTGAAAACAATTGGAATATAAACATATTTTAACTATTGAGAAATATTAGAATTTGGAGGAAAAGGAATAATATCACCAAGGCTCCAAGAAAAACGGCGGAAATCGGCGGGAGGTAGAATCACCAAACGTGCAGCAGATCCAGACAACACCAGAAGAGGAAAATCCATGGCACAGGATCACAATATGTCCAGCAAAAATTCCGGAAAAGGCCGTTCCACGGGATTCAACTCCAAAGAGATTCTCCACACCAGCTGGACGTCGAGTAATAAAAAATCCTTTCTCAACTGCCGCACCGGACTACTGACATCAAAATGGAGAACTTAACATGTGTCCGTCAATTGGGCTCGGAAATGCGAACTCCATTCATCATAAAATAGAACTGGCAGCTTGTCAAGATAAACATATTTCTAATTGGCCGGTAAGACTTCCTCGGCCGACATCACATAAATCGTGAAACATCTTGGATCATTATTTAAATGATATGAAACTAATTAGCATGACTCTTCATTCCGTCGCAGCTTCCAGACATAAACAACATCAGAGAGCACAGCGGCAAAGGACTGCTGATTGATTATAAACTAAACAAATCAATCCACATCTTGAAAAACAAAACACACATCACAGCCGGGAATAATGATACATTTCAAGCCGAATTCGAACTACGGCTCGCGCCGAAGCGCTGAAAACAACAACTTTAATAGATCACATCTCAGGTTCTAATCAATAAACAGAAGAGAGCGAAAAAACACGCGATTTTGCTTATATACTGCGAAACATCGCTGCCACAGATTGTAAACAAAATTATCGATGAACGATAAAATAATTAATGACAGACGATTTTAATATTACGATCAACCAATTAAAAACTCGAAACTTTAAAGAAGAGAAATGGAATTTTAGAGCAGACGAAAATTAAAAAGAAATGAAGTGAAACGATTTGGAAAATACGAATTCGGCAATAATTTAAATATGGACGATTCTGAAATATTTAAAAAGCTGAAAATAGAATAAAACTGTAAAATTGCGATGAATTAACCAATTTTTAACCGAGAGCAATAAATTTGGAATCAAATTAAAGGGAATAAAAAGGGCAATAAATGGAATCACAAATTAGCCAATTTAAATAAATTTAAATTGCTAAAACCTAAAAAGAATGAACTTTTGCCGTTTTTAACACAAAACCTATTGAATAGAACCTATTTGAACAAAGAATATCAAAAACCTAAACAATTGGAAAATGGATAACTAGAGGAGAAAGACTATGTAAATAAGACCCCTGAACACATTTAAACAAAAACAAAATACCTAAAATTGTTAAATATCCAAAAGTATAACCCAACAACTCCTTCGAACGTCCCAAAAAAATTTTTCATTTGAAAAATGAAAAATTTTAGCTAACACATGACAAAATTTCGCGAAATGAAGGAGAAAAAAAAAATATCAAAATCTCAACTACAGCTGTAACATGAGCCATAAAAATCACATAAAAATCAAATTCCTTATAAATAAATCAATAATCAAATAATCACTTCACTAAACACTTTCATAATAACAATTATCATATTTCTCAACATTTCGTCTAAACTCTTAAACATACATATGGATTCAACATTAAATTCTTTAACTTCACTATAACTCTATACCATGAAAATTCCATTAATTCATTTTAAGATGCTCCAACAAATACGTCATCAAAGAGAAGCAGTAGAAAAATAATAAACAGATCTCTATATCATTAGCTGTCATGAATAAACATAAATTTTAACGAAAACTTTGGACCAGCCAAAGAATTCCAATATTCTAAACAATAAATTTTGAAATGGTACCTTCAACAATAACAACCAATAAATATAAATCAACAAATTCATCACCAATCTCCTCATCTACAAAGAAAACAATTATTCGAAGCATAATTTTCAATTTAAATAATAATATCAAAGTTGGCTCCAGTTACAAACAAAAAAAATTTGTGGAATATTTACCCCAAAATAACAAACTCAATTCCCTAACAATTTGGAACTGAACTCAAATTTAACCGACTTGTTTACAAATTATACCATAAACTGATTACTTGGCAAATTAGGTCGTTTAAAAGACAAATATACACAAAAATGACCTTATGCATCATTTTACACCAACAATAAACGCGATTTCACTAGATATTGTGCAACATCTTGCACTCTCAACAACAATAAACTCAAATATCATCTCTGTAATCTCTGGTAATCTCAAACAATTCTCATAAAAATCAAAAAAATTAAGACAAGGGGCCGAGGGTTGTGAGTCCTCTCAAAGGTTGTGAATCTTTTTTGAACCCAAAAAAATAGCACAAAAATATCTATCAAGTATAAGTAGTAAATTTAAATTCACTAACAGCCAAGTGTATCCATTACTTTCAACAAAATATCAAAGAAAAAATCAAGTTACAAATCCCCATTTAAATTTCAAAACCAAAAGAACTCAATTGCATTGCACAATTTTAAATATTCCACTTAAAAAAAAAATTTAATTCTCCTATAAATAAAATAAATTTTCCACTTTAACGACCAAAAATTTTTAAATACAGCATTAAAATATCAGATTCAGAATTAAGAACAAACAAACTGATTTTATCACCACTCTATTTGAGTGTGAAAACCAAACACATGATCAATGTGAAGAACAAGATAACTCAAGTTGATATTTATGTCACACTCATATTGGAGTGTAAAAAACACCTGCATTACCCAATTTTTCAATAAATCACCAGTATTTCATCATCTACATTCACACATCAGTGAGCAATTAAATCTCAATTCCAAATCAGAACATACAAAATTCTAAGTCGAAAAACTACTGCTTTAATTCTATACAATTTAACTTAATAAAAAAATATTCTCATTAAATTTACTCAATTAATTTCATTCTATTTCATCAAAACAATTTTAAGTGCTGCTGGGAGCGTGGGTTACAGGAACAACAAAATAAAAAAAAAATTTGTTAATGAGATGGGATTAGAACAAAAATGTAAATTCTACAAAGTGCGTTCTCGCATGCCTATAATCTCTTAAATTTATGAATTAAATGCAATTTTACACTACTTCAAATAATAAAATTCAAATCAAATTAATTTAAATTAAGGAATGCTTGAATAAAAATTCTAAATGAAAAAGTCAAACTCAAAAATTCTTAAGTTTCCTCAAAAAAATTCTAAATGAAAATATTTAAATTAATCCTAAAATTTTAATTTTAATCAAAATATTAAAATAAATTCCTCTATTTTAGCTCAAGAACATTCTAAAACATCAGCATTAATCACTTTCATAATATACAGGTATGGAATCAATGTACTGAAATTTCATTTTTAAGAACAAAAATTATTAAGAACATCTATTACAGTTAGCATGAATAAGCCCCTAGACTGGTCAAACGGCGCCAATTGTTGGGGGGGGGGGGGGGGTGCATTTTATGATATATTAAAACACATTCCATCATTCAAGTTCTTAAAGCTCTTACTCAAGGTTCTTAAAACCTAAATGTCATCTGAAAATAAATCTGAAAGTGCTTCTAAAATATCTGAAATTTGTAAAGTTCATCTAACCTGAAAACATTTTAAAAATATACTGAAAATATTTCTGAAAGTAAACTGAAAGTGGACCTATTGACCAGTTTCCCTACGTGTACAAATATGTACTCTACATGTAATTAAATGGAACTTTCCTAAAAATAAAAACATTAAATGTAAAAGAAAGAACACAGATTTTAGGTTTTCAAAATCTAACGTTTATTAAAATTTTAAACTTCACTTTTAAAATAATTTTCAAAATATTTTACATCTCATTAACTAAAATCAAACATCTTAAATAATAAAAATAAATGGAATGGCCGGTCGTATAGTGGTAGAAAAAACGTTAGAATATTAAATTTTAAAGTTAACAATATTAAACTTATACAACTATTTATCAAAACTAAAATTTGGAATAAAAAGAACATAAGTTAGCCAAAAGGGAAATTTAGAACAAAAGTTAAACTTAACCTCAGGTTCAGGTGACCTAAAATATATAAGTCTAAAGGGGTCTTATTCTACTAACACAATTAAACTGAAAACAATTGGAATATAAACATATTTTAACTATTGAGAAATATTAGAATTTGGAGGAAAAGGAATAATATCACCAAGGCTCCAAGAAAAACGGCGGAAATCGGCGGGAGGTAGAATCACCAAACGTGCAGCAGATCCAGACAACACCAGAAGAGGAAAATCCATGGCACAGGATCACAATATGTCCAGCAAAAATTCCGGAAAAGGCCGTTCCACGGGATTCAACTCCAAAGAGATTCTCCACACCAGCTGGACGTCGAGTAATAAAAAATCCTTTCTCAACTGCCGCACCGGACTACTGACATCAAAATGGAGAACTTAACATGTGTCCGTCAATTGGGCTCGGAAATGCGAACTCCATTCATCATAAAATAGAACTGGCAGCTTGTCAAGATAAACATATTTCTAATTGGCCGGTAAGACTTCCTCGGCCGACATCACATAAATCATGAAACATCTTGGATCATTATTTAAATGATATGAAACTAATTAGCATGACTCTTCATTCCGTCGCAGCTTCCAGACATAAACAACATCAGAGAGCACAGCGGCAAAGGACTGCTGATTGATTATAAACTAAACAAATCAATCCACATCTTGAAAAACAAAACACACATCACAGCCGGGAATAATGATACATTTCAAGCCGAATTCGAACTACGGCTCGCGCCGAAGCGCTGAAAACAACAACTTTAATAGATCACATCTCAGGTTCTAATCAATAAACAGAAGAGAGCGAAAAAACGCGCGATTTTGCTTATATACTGCGAAACATCGCTGCCACAGATTGTAAACAAAATTATCGATGAACGATAAAATAATTAATGACAGACGATTTTAATATTACGATCAACCAATTAAAAACTCGAAACTTTAAAGAAGAGAAATGGAATTTTAGAGCAGACGAAAATTAAAAAGAAATGAAGTGAAACGATTTGGAAAATACGAATTCGGCAATAATTTAAATATGGACGATTCTGAAATATTTAAAAAGCTGAAAATAGAATAAAACTGTAAAATTGCGATGAATTAACCAATTTTTAACCGAGAGCAATAAATTTAGAATCAAATTAAAGGGAATAAAAAGGGCAATAAATGGAATCACAAATTAGCCAATTTAAATAAATTTAAATTGCTAAAACCTAAAAAGAATGAACTTTTGCCGTTTTTAACACAAAACCTATTGAATAGAACCTATTTGAACAAAGAATATCAAAAACCTAAACAATTGGAAAATGGATAACTAGAGGAGAAAGACTATGTAAATAAGACCCCTGAACACGTTTAAACAAAAACAAAATACCTAAAATTGTTAAATATCCAAAAGTATAACCCAACATTAATGGAATGTTAATACAGCGAACCCTGGTTATAACACAGATTTTTTTCCGCCACATCAAACCACCCATGCTATAAGAACAGTCATGTTATAAATAAGCAATTTTAATGCTCAACTTTCAGTGTTAAAAGATAGTTATCTGTTTTTTATGTCCTAAATGAATGGTCCTGTGTTCTATATTTAGTTTACAACTATATAACACATGCATTACTATATGTACAAACAGAAGTGTACTTGCATACGTTTCAGTCATTGCTGTGCTGTGGAAGTCATAATTTTTGTTATTTATAGTCATTTATATGAAGTTTTTGCTTATAAGTTCCCTTTTCATGGAGGCTAACTGGATTAATCTTAGTGATGAAGTGGTGCATTTGTGCCCATCAAATCACTGCAGAACAATACAAATACCCTTCAGAGGTGTTGTTCTGTTGTAGGAATATCATTAGGTTCAATCTCTAAATCACTTCCAGAATCTCCCACTTAGAAAACAATAAGAAAGATAAATTATGCATAAAGCATTGATTATGAAACGCTTTCCAACTGGAATACAAATGTATTTAACCATCTCTAAAATGTGATACATTCAGAAGTGATATTTTTTTAATTATCACAGAACAACAATAATTTATTTTACTTGCAAACTTAAAACTTCATTCAAAAAAATGAACTTTATTCAAATGATGTCATCAAAATATAAATCGTCTGGCTCTCTATGTAAAAACAGTGAATATTTCATTCATACACTTTTATTCCAGATTCCAGAGTTAAATAATTTTGCGTGAAAAAAATTTGGCAATTCTTATACAACTCATCTTACAATCACTTGTTTACATTCCTGCATCCATTAAAATTAGGCTTCATTGTAGAAATAATCAAAGTTGGATGATCATTTAAACTCAAAAATATTGTAATTGTGTTGGCGTAGAATATAGATGCACAGAAAATACACAAAAATAAAGCTGCTTTAAGATGCACACAACACTAAATATAAATTTAAAAGAACTTTAAAATTCACGATTTTAACTCTGGGGAAAAAGATGGATGCCCTATTTTATTTTGAAGTGGGTCACATGATCTTTTCATATTATATGGGTGTCATTATTATTTTAATTTTTATTTTAGAAACTACCAAACATATTTTGCTGAAATTTTTTTTATATATTTTATGGGATAATTTAAATATTTCCTAAAATTTTCAAAGCAATTTGTGAATTTTAACTCCGTGATTTCAATGTATTTTATTTTTTCAACCTGGGTACAATGCAAAACTAATTGGATGATATTATTCATTTACATTCCCATATGTCCCACAGACCGTCTTAACAACATACTAAAATTTTATTTCGGTAAAGTAATTTTTATCGCAATTTCCATACGAACAGACAGACAGAATGAACAAAGTCATAAACACTTTTCAATTATGTTGTAAAGTGTTAAAAAAAAGAAACAGAAGGTTGCAAATAGAAAGAGAAAGGGAGACATACATACGCAAATGTTATATCTGAATCCACAGTATAACCGCAAGCAGTATAACTGGGGTTCATTATATATGAAAAAATAAATGAAGCCTTTTACTTCAGATATATTTTAAAAGACATCTAAACTTTACCTGAAAATTATCCAACTCAAAGCTAATGAAAATGGAATATGACACATAAACATCCATGAATAATGACAACTGTTCCAAAGCACCTGAAAAATCAGGTTTTCCACAGAGAAGAACCTTATACAAGTTGCTGTGTGTTGAGAGCATTTCATCAACAAATCCAATGATGTCGCTTAGAGTTTCAATATTTCCTCTTAACTCAGGGTGGAGTAAACACTGTTGATAATACAAAATATAAGTGAAAATAGCATTAAAATGGCTAAGTAACAAAAAATTAATATAATTTGTTTTTAAGGTGATAAGTCACATTTTATACGAATTATTTATTCTTAAATTATTTGCTCATATACTAATCCACGTAAGTTCAGATTACAAACTGAAAATGGCATTGTTTTCATAATATAGTTAACAGTTTAGAATTTAAATATTCATTTAAATTTACAAATTTTTATAAATCAACTTTTGCATAGATTACAATTTAGAAAGAAATATTCTACATGTTATCCAGTAGCAAAATGTGATAAAATAACTGGGAAAGATATAAAGCAAGGAACAAAAATTACCAAATAAAATACTTCTACTTTATAGTACATTTTAAAATAAATTTTTGTGTGGATCTTTAAAACTTACTAGGGCCTCAAATATTTGAAACACAACAAATGTGTGTAATGAAAACAGCAGCATGCCTCTTTGATAACTATTGTAGTCTAGGTAAAAGATATAAGCAGAAATTCTCTTTCAGCTCTATTTCCAATTGAATATCACTTGATGCACAGAGATACTTTAGAGATACGTTTCTCCTGAACAAATAGTGCAAGATCTTTATTGAAGATTAATAGGGAAGAAAAAGGACACAGGCGTCAATCAAAGCAAAACTAAATCAGTATCTTGTAGTACAATAGACCTCTGGTCGATGTGCTGGGCTCTTTTTAAGCCACCCGTTTCTTATTTCATTTCATTTCAAGTCAATATCTTTATTCATTTATTTACATAAAATTTTTTTTGCACATTTTAAATAATATAAAATTTAAACAAACATTATTTGGGTAGACAGTGTCTACTTTGTTACCCTGACGCATAGCCCTTGATGTTATCTTTAAATTTATTTTTCAAAAATTTTACATGGCATAAACTCATATGCAAATTATTTCTACAATTAATAACATAAATATAAATCACTAACATAACATTGACAAAGATTGCATTAATGGAGAAAATTGTGTAGAAATATTTGCTTGTTTTGAATTTGAATTTAATTTTTATTAGTTAAAAACAGTAGACAAAGTTATTTAATAAGACACAATTTTAGGAAATTCAGAAAGCATTATTTTAAAATGAAGTATGGATTCAATTCAAATTTTGCAATTTGCAATATTTTAGTACCACAATATCAAAAAACACTGTAAATAGTTTCTTACCAACATTTAGACCTAGAAATTTAAAACACAGTCAAAGTTACCTAGTGCAATATTTTGCGTTTAAAGAGAATTTTAAACAAGATCAATTATGCATAAAGCATTGATTATGAAACACTTTCCAACTGAAATGCAATTTTATTTAAACATCTCTAACATGTGATACATTCAACGATGATATTTTTAAAATTTTCACAGTACTACAGCTATTTATTATATACTTGAAAACTTCAAATTTCATCGAAAAAAACAATGCTAGTTACACAAAATGAACTTTATTCAAATAGACTGCCTCTCTATGTAAAATGAATGAATATTTCATCCATATCACTTATATTCTAGACTCCAGAACTAAATAATTTTATGTGAAAAATATTCAGCAATTCTTATACGACTTAACTTCCAATCACTTGATTTGTTTGCATTCTGCATGCTATAGTTTAGCATTTAAATTAGGCTCCATTGTAGGAATAAAAAAAGTTTAGTGATAATTTAAAATCAAAAATATTGTAATTGTATTGGCACAAAATTTAAATACACAGATAAAACACAAAAATAAAGCAGTTTTATGATGGATAAATATATAAATGTAAACGATTTTTGAACAGCTATGGTAATGGTAAAAAAATGGATGCCATATTTTATTTTGCAATGAGTCACATGATCTCTCCATATATCATGAGTGTAATTATTATTTCAATTTGTATTTAAAAAACTACCAAACATATTTTGCTAAAAAAAATTTCATACATTTAATGTGACAATTTAAATATTTCCTAAAATTTTCGAAGCAATTTATGAATTTTAACGTTGCTTAAAAATGTTTGAAAAATTAAGTCCCATAGTGTTCAATGTATTTCATTTTTTCAACCCGGGTTAAATCCGAAACTAATTGGGTGGTGATATGCATTCTCATTCCCAAACATCTCACAGACCATCTCAACAATATACTAAAATGTCATTTCGATAAAGTCATTTTTATGGCAGTTATTATGCAAATGGATGGACAGACAGACAAACAGAATGACCAAAGTCAGAAACATATTTCAACTATGTTAAAAAGTGTTAAAAGGAATGGAAGATATATAAAAAACAATAGAGCAGGCTTTAAATTTTTTAAATTAAAGTCAGCATCACAACAGGGGCAATGCAACTGACTAAGCACCAAATTAAAAAAGATACTTTCAAAATAGTAGAAATGACTTGGAAGCAGACCAACGCACTGTAGAATGCCTCTGTCAGGTAGTCCTCAGATGTCTTAATTTTTTACTTTGCTATACTTCTAATTAAGGTCAGATTTACATTATACTTTTAACACTGCATGCTATTATATTAAGCTCACTTGAAAAAAAAAAGAAAAAGAAATAAATTATAAAAACTCAATAGTTTACTTCTTTAAGCTGACTTAAACATTCAACATAAGACTGTTCACTTTGTAGTAATGCCATAACTCCCTTTGCATGGTCAGAAATTCTTTCATATTTCATCATCTGAGTGACTTCTGAGTCATTATCACATAAACGACTTCTAGAATCAGAACTCAAGGCTGAAAGTACTAAGAAAAAGAAAAAAGTTACTTTTCAATAAACTAAATCACAAATTCCCACATTCCACATTCATATGAAATATTAATTCTATAAATAAAATGAAGTACTTTTCGACATATGTAGAGATCCTGGCTGCGGAAGGCCAGAAAGTATACTAAGCCAGAAAGCCTTCTTTCAAATCAGACGCCAAACTTCGTTTTATCGCCAGCGTGATAGGCGAAGGAGCGCTCTCTCTCAAGGTTACTATAGCAGCCACATCAAGAGAAAGGACTCTCGCAATTTGGTTTATCTTTTTATAGGATATATAACTTACAATTTAGCAATAGAGACACGTTTTAAATGGATTGTCTCTTAGATTGGAATTAAATTAATTCAATATTGATTAGATTAAAGAAGCCGATATATAACTTACAATTAAGCAATATGGGCTTATCGCCGATATATAACTTACAATTAAGCAATATAGACACTTTTTAAATGCATTATCTCTTAGATTAGAATTAAATTAATTCAGTATTGACTCAATTAAAGAATCATTTTATTATTTTCTAATGCTATTGTATACAGGAAGTTCACGGATAATCACGACATTTAGACGAAAAAATACACTTAAAGACACCATGAACACATTTCGAACATTTAGGGAAATATTTCCATCAGTGTGTGTGTGTGTGTGTATCTGTGGGGTGCGAATGCACGTACCACTATGACAATTTATATGTAGATGCATTCTGTAGAAAATTAGAAACAGGTAGAATATTTTGTAATAAATGGGATTAAAACATTATTCGAAATTAGAGATTTTAAATTAGAGAGAGTACGTACAGCCACGAAATTCTATATGTAGCTACATTCTGAAAAAATTAGAATTAGGTAGATCATCATGTAATTAACGTGATTAAAATACGGGTGAAAAAGAGGGAGGGAGACACAGAGAGCAAGAGAGAAAGAGTGTGGTTGTGTGTGTGTGTGTCAAAATATAGTACGATCAAAATATAGTGTGGTAACTGCAGGAGAGGTCGACCTTGTTTCGAACGAGTAGGATTCAAAGGCGCCCATAAAACTTATTCCTGAGATAGCCAAACTCAAGGATGGGAGGTAAATATCTATTAACTTAATACCTACATTTCTGACTTTAAACGTTCGAGAGAACGAAAGTGCCCCCTCGCGCTCCCCTATGGGCGCCCATAGAACATTTTCCAGAGGGTAAACTCATGGATGAGAAGTATAATATTGACTAACTTAATACCTACATTTGTGACTTTGAACGCCCCTATGGGCACCCATGGCTATAAGTGTTGAAGACCCAGACCATTTGACTAGCCCTATAGGGCTTGTAGCAGCTGTTTGAGTGGTTTGAGTGGCCAGGAGAGATGGCTATAAGCACAGACTAATATAGTATTCTGTGGCTATAAGTGCTGCAGACTCAAACCACTCAGCTGACCCAGAGGGCTTACAGCAGCTATTTGAGTGGCCGGGGTGGCTATAAGTGTGTAAAGCTTTAGACTTCACGGAAACTTTTGTGGGGTCTGGAAAGACTCCATTTTTCCATCCCTGGGGAAATCGAAACTCAACTCCGTTAGGTTCTGTCTTGAGGTTACTAGTAAAGCAGGGAGTTTTTTCAATGAGTGCCCATAGGGGGGGGGGGGGGAAGGAGGCACTTCCGCTCCCCTGGACGTTCAGTGTCCCAAATGTGGGGATCAAGGTAGTCGATATTGTACATATCATTGAGTTTAACTTCTAAAAAAGTGCTATGGGTGCCCATGCTTATAGTATCGACAACGGGACAGAACCTAACGGAGCTTAATATTTTTGTTTTTCACTCGAGGGCGAATAAAATGGGTGGGAGTGTCAAAAAGACTTTATCAATCAATGACTTTGAGTCCTTCACAGCTTAACCAAATTAACTTTTATTTTGTTGAAATATTGTATTTGAAACGATTATAACCGCAAAACTCAACATATCTTAAATCAAGAATATTAATTTCCCCAAAGGGACAGGAATTATCAAATAAATTAAACTTCATTTTCCAAGATATTGACTATCATAAATTTGACATCATTTTTATTAATTTAGTGTCATTTTTGCCAATCTGAAAACATTTTAAATAAAATGTCAAGTTGACGATATTTTGTTAATTTATCGACAAGCATTACAGACATACAGACAAACTAATAAATTACAATTAGTTTTGACAAATTGTTTGATGTCAAAATACAAAACTATTGTAAAACAGTGTCTCGTGAATAAAACCTACCAGAAATGATGCTAACACCGTTATCACATAATATTGCACATGGAATGGAAACATATTACGGTAGTTAGCACTGTTTTAATTTCATGTATTTTTTCAAATTTATTTGAAAAACGTACAATATATCAAGAATGGTTCATGCTATTATCCCAAAGTTTATGTTATTCATTTTCTAATAAAAAATTAAATAAAAATGATATTTTATGTAACAATATTAAAGGTTCTTATTTTTTATGATTTTTTTCAAAATTTCATTTGAAAGTTTGGAGCTGGTTTCCAAATATTCGATTGCTTATAAAATCAATAGACTTCCTGTATTCACTGATTGTAATAATCGAATTTTTTTTTTGTTTGAAACGTTCCATCCGTTCGTTAGATATCGCATCCACTGACTCAAGGACGCACACACTAATATACATACACACACACAGATATCACTTTAAAAACATTCGATTCGATTTCAGGAATGTTTGAAACAAGCTCTACCATCGAAAACACTAAGTAGAATTCGAGTTTTCAACCTCGTCATAATACTTTCCCTATACATTATATCAATGTTTTTCAAATTTATTTTCTCACGAAACCCTTTTGAAATTTAATTTGATGGCAGAACCCCAAAATAAGAAATATCCCCATTTGTCCAAATTATGCATCAAAATTTTACACATTTTTAAATTCAAGACAATTTGCATGAAACTATCACGTCGCGGAATCCCAAGGGTTCCGAAAACCTTGAAAAGTCCACCTTGAAAAACGATGCATTATTCTAGGTATGTTAGAAAAGTAATATTTATTGCTCCCACAAACCGAAAATGTCAAGCAAATTTCCTTAAAATGTCACAAATTTTGCATTTTTAAAATGACAAATATTCCTTCCTTTCAAATAATCTTCAATTTTCGTCACTGATTGTTGTACTATATAAGTATTGAACAACATACGGATCCTACACATATATTTACTCCAAAATCTCGCATATAAACGTTTTATTCAAATAATAAATTCAAATAATGTGGGTGGAACATTTCTTACACTCATTGCAAAGAATCTGTGTGCAGTACAAAAAGGTCTTAGATACATGTATTTTCATAGTATTACTTTAAAACCAAAATGTACATAAAACATGATTTAAATAATGGGAAACAAATGTATCTAATCTGTCTTCATGAACAATATCGCGGATTAAAAACAATTGTCTTTCTCTCCGCTTTTGTAGGAGTTGCAAAAATAGTGTACCAGAACTGGCGATAAAACGACGTTTGGCGTGTGATGTGAGATAAACTTTCTGAATTGGCATACCTTTGGGTTTATCGCATCCTGGCTATGCCTATGTAGGCCTATGATGGGGAGTTTTCAGTAATGTATTTTGTTTTCCAATATGGACCCTATAAGGAACAGAACTAATATAACTTTTACATATATGGGGAAAAGGAGGCATTTTAAATTACCCAAATGCCCCTGCCAATGCCTATGTTTTTCTGTTACTACAAAATTTAATGAAAATTTAAACAATTTTACAGTGGTTATTATTAACTTCTGTGGGTTTTTTACAAAACACATATAACTTCTGTATAACTTTGCAATTTATTTTTTATATAATTTCTCTTGTTTTCAAATATGGAACTTGTGTATCGTATGACAATTTTTGATGTGATGTGCAAGTTACATACCTTAAAACAAAGCTCTTTCCACTTAATTGTTATATCTTATTTTTATTACATAAATCTGTTTTCAATTACAAATATGCAAAACTAAGTCTCTTTACAGTTTAGGCACACAATACTTCACTAAAACAAGATCTAATTAGAATGGTTATCAAATGTTTTACAGTACCACTTATGTTGCAATGAAGTTTTCTTTATTGTCATGGAATTATAATAGGACAAACATGTTAAATAGATTGGATAGCATGCAAAGGCAAATTTATCGGTCCACAGAAGAAAATGAAATTCCCTTTATTACTCTTTACAGTGCACAAAAGCAATTAAAACCAGGTGTACTGATATGTAGTAGTAAGAGGTAAAATAATTCAACTTTATGTTTTCAATGTAACATCATGTTCCCAGTGATGAACATGAAATAAATAAAATACAGATGATGGAATTATTGGATAAGGCACATTAGTACTCTTTGAAAGATGAAGATGGTAGTTATTGAAAAGAAAACAGATGTTTAGTGACTTCAAATACAGTTACTGAAAATTTCAGTGTTCATGTTCCTACATGTCGAAACTTTGAAGATTGGCTACAATAATTTTTAATCCATTAGAAATCCTATTATGTGAATGTTCTGTAAATTTAAGCAGTTCAAAAGAAAATAACGGATTTATTTTTCTACATTATAAATTAAAATTATACACTATTTTAGTATTTGGGTATTATACCACTTACTGCACTTTGAGTATTAATCGCTATTGGCATGAGTATGGTCGCTATTGGCCACAGAATATTAGTCTGTTTACAAAACACATATAACTAAGCCGTGAGCTACCAGAATTGGCGAAGTATACGGAATGAAATTGCAACCTGAAGAATCGCGCCAACTTGGCGCTGGATCGTACTTTGAAAAATGAGTGGGGGTCTATTCTAAGAATCACCCTTTTTTTTATATAATTTCTCTTGTTTTCAAATATGGAACTTGTGTATCGTATGACAATTTTTGATGTGATGTGCAAGTTACATATCTTAAAACAAAGCTCTTTCCACTTAATATTAGTCTGTGGCTATTGGCATGCTACCATTTCTATCACCAAAAGTTGCCACAGACCACGATGTGAGCAATAACTAAAGATTTATAAAAGATGAAATAAAATTACGAAAATGCCATGGAAAATTGGCGAGTAAGGTATATTAGTGGCCAGTATAATACTCAAGCACAAGTTGTCATTCTACATATTTTAAGTTAACAAATCAAAAAATAATACAGCCTATAATTTTTAAAGCTTAAGTTCCATAAATACCTTTCATTTTTCTTCGCGTACTTAAAATGTTTTTCTTCAGTCTAGGCCCATAGCTTCGACGAAACTCCATAGTTTCTTAAAGATTTATTTTATTTTTCTAAACCAGAAAAATTTTAATATTGCTCTTGAATATAAAGTTTATCTTTACATAACGACATAAAAATACATACGAAATAATTAAAGAACATCAAGAAAAACGAAGTTTAAAAAGCAAGTGACCTGAACAATAAACAAATAAATTTAAAAATATATATTTTTGTCTTTCAAAAGAATTTAATACGTTTGCTAACTAAGAAAGCTTTTTTGGAAAAAAATACAATCGTGCTTTATTAACAATAAACCAAAGCATAATTAACATGTGAGAATCATAAATCAAATTTAAAAACTCCTCTCTCGTTATTAATTTTGCAAAGTGGTAATGGAGTTAGACAACTGCTATTTGTGAAAATCAGATTTGATTTGATTTGGCTATATGAAAAATATTGTTTTGTTTATTTACTTATCTTAGATTATAATCGAAAGAATTTATTTGCGGGGAAAAGTACTTAAAAACACTAGGCGTTACACATAGATAAAAATAAATAGAAAAAAAACTGAAACTCAAATTTTGTTGTGTTTTTTTTTTTCTGTCTGGGGTTTTTTTTTTTCTCTTTCATGGTTTTGTTTTTCAGATTTTGATTCATACACATTGCAATGCTTAAATATGTATTTTATTTTGTACATTTATTTTCCTTTCTTCAGATTTCCTCTTTTCAAACGGACTATTGTGATGTCGATTCAAATTCTGTTATGTGCAAATCCATACCTTCAAATAATCCATACCCCCAACACTTGAAAAAGCGGTAAATTTACATTGCAATTACTTCAAATGTTAATTGTCATTAAATTATTTTTATGTTATATATAATCAAAAATACGACCAAAACATAAGTAACAAAAGGTTCCGATTAATCCATATTTATTTTACTTTTTCTTTTTGACTGTAGAAGAGCGAAAAGTTAATTACACATTACAAT
The DNA here is from genome assembly GCA_951213105.1 of Amaurobius ferox. NCBI lineage: Eukaryota > Metazoa > Arthropoda > Arachnida > Araneae > Amaurobiidae > Amaurobius > Amaurobius ferox. The sequence continues at coordinate 138,513,423 of OX578144.1, read as the reverse complement.
ATGCACTAAAAAAGTACTAATTTGGAATCCATTTAAAACATTGCTGTACTTTATTTCCAGAATTTCATATCTTATGTATTGTTATTGTAGTGCCAAAATGTTCTGTTTTTTACAAATTTTCTTTAGTACTTTTTGCTCTTGAGACTACATTTTGAACTGTAAAAAAGCGAAAAGTTAATTACACATTTAGAACTGGCTCAAAGATAGTTTTCACCCAGCACTGAAGCAGCATTTAGCGTACCAATTAATATGTTAAACAATGGCAGGACCATACATTCGCAAAAAATAGTCAATGTTCTATCTCAATATTCTCGCTGTTTTTAGTTACAATTTTATACAAATATTTTGGAACAGCTTCAGTATAAAGACTTCGCGAAATCCGCCATTGTTTGGCGACCAAAAAGTCGTTAAGGAAGATAGTGTTTGAAAAGTGTTTATGAACAAACAGCATGTTAGATTTAGCCTTAAGATAATTAAAAGATAGAAATAAAATATAAAAAAATGCATAAAAAACAAATATCATACATAAACGAGAGATAGCACATGCCAACACTGTAAAAATGTGTAGAATCAAAAAATTTTGCATGTGGTTACTGCTTTTCCCAATCAATCTGACTAAAATGAAAGATGCACATGTTAATACTGTAAAAATGTATAAAATAATGCAGCAACAGAAAATTTCCCTCTTAAAGATTTTCACGTTGTTTACACTTTTCCCAGTCAATCTCTCTTAGTTACATATTCCAAAAATTGATTAAAATAATCAATTCTTTCTTTAGGAAGCAAGGAAGTATTACCAGAATGCCAGAAACAAAACAGGATTACTAGATCGCACCGAAAATATCGCCAATTAGAAAGTCTTTATACTAAAGCTGTACAAATATTCTTATTGATTTAAATCAAACTATAAGAAACAAGTATCTTTCCTTCAGTGATTATTTACATAAATTTCCCACGCAATTGCATCTATTCAGTCTTCAACATATCTTAATATTTCAAAACTTATTACTTATTAATGTCTTATTACTTATAAGTTCATAATACTTCTATTTTAAAAAAAACTAACACAATAAATGAAAGTTCAATTATAAACAAGTATGCTTACGTTTTTAGATTATATGCAGTAAGTAATCTGGCCTAATGACTAGTATCTACATTAATTTTCCCACAGATCTGCTTATACTTCATGATATCACTGAGTCAAAATTATTGCTGTTATTTACAAAAAGTTAAAAAGAAAAATAAGATAAATTCTAAATAAGAATTCTTACTACTAGCTACTTTCTAGCACTATTGGAATTAGAATAATATACTAACATAAGGACACCATTAACAAATTATTATTATAAATAACATATTAATAATGCATTTTGTCATTAAACAAAACAAAAGTGATCTTCTATAATAAAAAAAATGTTTGTGTCTATATTGTTTGTAGCAGAAAATTGAAGCTTTGGACAGCAGCAAAATTCGGTACAAAGGTACTTCAAACCCCCAGTTGACGAGATTCAGCGAGATTTATTTTAAATTCAAATAAAGTTATGAGCATTTCAAGCTGAACATCCATCAAATTTTGCTTTCAAAATCACATTCATTCGAGCAGATGATTTCCAAATAGAAAAGGATATGAAAAGATGTGTTTAGATTAAAAATGGCAAATATGTCGAGACAAAAATATCTGTTTTGTAAATAAAGTGAATTTAATTTATTGGTTTTCTAACTTTGCAGATTGAAAACGTTTCTATTTTTTGTTTTTTAATTAGGTATTATATTGTTATTATGAGCATTGTGTTAAAAATTGCCAATATTCTGATTGAAACACACTGAAATGCCATATAATTTTGCTATATTGTCATCTGAAGTTTCATATATCTCATCCCTGGTTGTGACTTCAATTATTTTCAGCGTGCTTATTTTAGACATATCAAAGAAGCTTATTTAGGGCATATTACAACCTCATTGGCATGATTGCACATGGAAAAGAATAGAGTGGGAAATTAGGGTTAACAACTTTGTCTAAGGTCATTCCGGTAGACCAAACAACAAAAGAATATAGAAAAGAATAGCAATATAAGAAGAACAGCAACAAAAGAATAGTTAATAGATCAATTAGCAATTTAATCATTTTATCAATCACCAAACTACCTTTGAATTTGATAACGGATAAGTTGTAAGTATTCGGTAATATAACAAGCAAATAAAAATTTTATATTGCTTGTAATACTACCAAATACTTATGACTCTTCCTCTATCAAATGTAATGTTACTTTCTGAAAAACTTTAAAATAGCTAATTGATCAATTAACTCTAAAAAACAATGTTCATATACGCACTGCCCTGACATTTCTGAACAATATACTAAACATTATAAAAATGTGTAACACGGTGATGTGTAATAGAAAAAGTTCGTAATTGACAAAATACAGGTACTAAACCCCCATATCTGGCATAACGTACATTGTGAATTAGTAAGATAATGTAACAAGCAGTAAAATAATAAGTCCAAAAAGTAATGAGTAGAGTAAAGTCGTTATCAGCACCCAAATAAAATGTGGAAACATAGGACAAAATCACACTTAAAAGTGAAAACCCAAAAAGAGTACTTCCATGACCATGGATGTTCTCAAGGGCCATCCCTGGTTCAGAGATATTATAAGGAACTGTGTTTCTAACTGCAAACTGTAATTATTATTACTACAGAAATTGTGCATATGACCCAATATATATATATATATATGAGGGATGTAGCTACAGTGGTCGGCCCCGACCACCACTCATGATTGCTGACCAGTACTCCCTGCCCTTTTTTTTATTTTTTTTTAACACTAGATAAAAGCAAGATCACCCCCCCCCCCCCTCCCTTTAATATTCATCACTGCTCTCTTCATACTTTCTGCATAAAAGCCACGCGTAGTCGGTTCCACTGTCCTCAACTTTTCGAATCTCAACCGGAAGGATCGCATACACTGTGAAGCGAATAAAGGAGATTGTGACATATTGTGAGCGATCCCACGCACACACTCTCGGCGGAACAGGTAAATAAAACGTCTCGGCAGCGGACCAATAAAACATGTTAGTGTTTATGCCTCTGTGAATTATTTTGGTTGTTGTGTTGACCTTATTACGTTTTTTTTTTTTTTTTTTTAGACAGCAAATTTTATGAATGAACTTGCATTTTATTTATAAGAAGTGTCAGGAATGAAAAGACTTAAGAACAATTCCAGTTCATTCAGCCAACTGTGAGATAGATTTTTCACAAGTGAAAATTATTAAAACATGTTTAAGGAACCGATTAAAGAACGAAACTTTAGATGCTTTAGTTTGCATGACCAGCTATCAGCAGATATCCATTTGATGTAGCTGTACAACACTGGATGTAGCAAATAAACCGAAGAATTCATTTTAAAGAAAATGTGGCAAAATAAAATTAGACTTGAATGCAGTATACGATGCTCAACACTATACTTCGTTTTTAACTTTGTTCTAGTTGGTTTGGTATAGCTTCTTACTTCAAAAGCCCGTAAGATTGGGTATTTTTTTTTCTTTTTTTCATGGCTCATCTGAGACGGGATTAATTCATTGGAATTCAGTGTTTCCGTTTTGGGCATCGTATTCTGCAGTTTTGACAAAAATTAATAAGCCTGTATTATGTATAACTTGTGCTATTTTAAATCAAACCATAGTTTTAATTTACGTTAAAATGACAATTACAAACCTAATAATTCTCCACGTCATTTTTTGAAGAAAAAAAAAATACCATTTCGAATTTTCTAGCTACATCCCTGATATATATATATATATATACAAGGTAAGATAAAAAAGTTTGGAGACTGTGCTGATAACTCCAACCCTGATTGAAGGAGAGGAGAACTATTTTACCATGGCTTAGAGGAACATGTGACACGAGATGTTAAAAGGAAGACGCAGATCTGCAGTGCAGGGTTTTACCAGACAATTCGTGCCAGTGAACTGTAGTCATTTGCATTCGTCGAAAATAGAAATGGCATTTGAAGAACAACGTGCAAGTATCAAATTCTGCCAGCGTTTGGGGAAATCGCCGACAGGAACATTGCACATGTTGCAGCAGGTGTACGGTGAGATAGCAATCTTTCATGTGGAGGTGTTTTCATGGCACTCTTGATTTATAGACGGCCGTGAATCCATAGAAGACAATCCACGGACTGGACAGCCATCAACATCAATTACGGAGGACAACATTCGAAAGTTGGCAGAAATTGTGCATGTCGACCGATATCAAACCTTCAACGTTATTGCTGAAAAAACAGGAATTTCGTACGGGAGCTGCCAAGCTATCCTGATGATGGACAAACTGAACATGCATCGTGTGTGTCAACACATTGTACTAAAAATGCTAACCGAAGATCAGTGTGATGAGCGCATGCAGATCTGTGGAGAACTAATTGACATTGCTGACAAAGATTAGACATTCCTTTTAAAAATTATCACCAGTGATGAGACGTGGTGTTTCTTGTACGACCCACAAACGAAACGGCAGTTCTCACAGTGGAAGTCATCATCATTGCCGAAGTCAAAAAAGTTCCGTTTGAACCGTTCAAAGGGATTCAATTCAATTCTGGAGGTGTTTTTTGACCAGAAGGGCTTGGTGCATTACGAGTTCATATCAGAAGGGGCAACAGTGAACAAGGAAAGGTACACACAGATTCTGACTCGTCTCCATGATGCTATCCGCCTGAAACGCCCAGAACTCTGGAAAAGCAAGGATTGGATGCTGCAACATGACAATGCCCCCACTCATCGGTCTTTCATTAGACAGTCCGCACTGGCCAAACATAGAATGTCAACCCTTCCACACCCTCCCTACTCACCCGATCTCGCCCCATGCGATTTTTAACTTTTTCCCCGTCTCAAAAACGAACCCAAAGGATGCTTTTTTCAAAAGTGCATCTGAGGTTGAGAAAGCTGCGACGGCCGCACTGAAGACCATCTCATCCAAAGGCTTCCAGGAATGTTTCCAGCAACTGTACTCACTCTAGCAGAAGTGTATAGCTGCAGAGGGGGATTACTTTGAAGGTAGTTGTGTGTAACACATGATATCAATAAATCATATCCGTCAAGTAAGCCAGTCTCCGAATTTTTTTATCCTACCTTATATACCTTGTATATATATATATATAGAGAGAGAGAGTAAAGTTGTGAGTTTTCCCAAAAATTTTGAACTTATTCATAAATATTACATTTAAGCTAGAATAATATATTCAGTGACTTTTAACAATATTTGTTCTTACATTAGAGTTACAGTCATATATATATTAAATAAAATGGTTAAGAAAAGATTTAAATGTAGAAATATAAAAATAATCCATGTAATAAAATTTACTTGTGTAACAAGCGGCATGAGAGTGCTCGCGAAGTGAGTTCAGTGAGCATTAGTGAGTAAGAGGCATAGCCTCCCGACTCACAAGGCGAGTTACAATGGTTTGTTTGCGAGCATAGCAAACAGGGGCAGAGCCCCCTAGTATATAAAAATATTCTATGCACAAAAATTTCTAATACATATATATTGAAATCAGCAGCAGCAATTTAATATTTTCATTGAGTACTTGTGCTTTTGAAAAAGCTATAAAATAATTATATTTTTTCTCTAACAATAGAAAAAATATTTCTGTAAATCATAAATTTAAAACAATGCACAAAACAAAAAATAAATTAAAAATAAATAATGGTTGCTAAACCCTTTCTGAATCATAAATAAATTTACTATTTATTACAGGTGTAAGAAATAATGTATTAAATATATAACTTTCATGTAGTTGCTTCTTTTAAGGAAAGATTAGAAGGTTTTATTCTCACAAGCAGAAGTTTTATTTACTGTGATATAAAAATATTATAAGAAAAAATTAAAATTGCTTATGATTTAAAAATAAAGTATTAAATATTATATTAACCATGTTTAAAAAATGCCTGTTGACCAGGATTAGGAAGAAAGGGGTTTGGGTTTTTTTTTTAACCAAAATCCATGGTTTAAACAAAAAAAAGACATTGTTTAGACCAGTGTTCTTCAACCTGTGTTCCGCGGAACCCTAGGGTTCCACTCGAACGCTTTAGGGGTTCCACGAGTCGATACTACAGTTCGAATGTTAATCTGTGTTCACAACTATAGAGAGTGCTACGCCGCGCCGGTCTCTGGGACTCATGCGTCGATCGGAGTTTCATATTGGAACTATCCATTCCCTCAGTCGCTTGTATTGGACGAGGATGACGCACATTGCACTTTTAAATAGTTTTCAAATACCTGGTGTAGTGGATTTATTGATGTTTAGTTCTTACAAAGGCAAGCGGTAGTAAGTTAATTATTTTATAATAAATTGTGTTTTGTTTGAAATTATCTAAAATCCTTCAGAAATATAATGCAGAATTGGCTTTAAACTGTGAAATTGGAATCAAAATCCAAAGAACAAGCTTCTTGCTCTCTTGAAAGTTCCACTAGTCTTCCACCAACATTGGATCCGGTGGATAATATTGAAGAAGAAAATAAATCCGGATCAACAAGCCGAAAAAAACGAAAGTATGATGAAGATTTTTTTAATTTTGGATTTACTTGGATTGGTAATAAAAATGAGCCAAATGGATTTTGTGTAGTATGTGAGCAAGTAGTGAACAACAGCAGTTTAAATCCTGCAAAGTTAAAGCGTCATTTGGAAACTAAACATCCAATTTTAAAAGGTAAAAGCGAATATTTTAAAAGAAAATGTATTGAATTAAAGCAGAAAAAGAATGCTTTTGCAAGGTATGTTTGTGAAGATAATAAAAATGTACTAAAAGCATCTTATTTAGTTAGTTTGCGCGTAGCTAAACAAAGCGAAGCTCATACGATTGTAGAAAAATTAATTAAGCCTTGCACAAAAGATTTAATCACATGCATGTTCAATGAAAAATTTGCAAACAAAATTGACCTTGTCCCATTGTCTGATACGACGAATTAAAGATATGTCAGATTACTGTGAAGCGGAACTAGTAAATCGTTTGAAAAATGCTAAAGATGGATTTACTTTCCAAATGGACGAATCTACAGATGTGGCTGGATTAGCAATTTTGTTAGTTTTCGTGAGATACATACACGAATCCGATTTTAAGGAAGATATGCTTTTTTGCAAAGCTCTGCCAACTCAAACAACAGGTGAAGAAATATTTAATTTACTTAATGCTTACTTTGAAAAACATTCAATTTCTTGGAATTTATGCCATCATATATGCACTGATGGAGCCAAGGCTATGGTTAATGTTATAAAGGGCATAATAGCACGAATAAAGAAAGTAGTTCCAGACATCAACTCTAGCCATTGCTGTCTTCATCGTCATGCTCTTGCTGTTAAACGGATACCAAAAGCATTGCACAAAGTTCTCAATGAGGCCGTTAAGATGGTTAATTTCATAAAATCTAGACCCCTAAATGCCAGGGTATTTGCCCTATTGTGCGAAGATCTGGGAAGCTTACATGAAAATCTCCTTCTTCATACTGAAGTAAGATGGTTATCAAGGGGAAAGGTTCTAACCAGATTCTGGGAATTGCATGATGAAATTCGAATATATTTATCTGAACGTGAATTTGCTGCAAAGCTTAATGACACTAGTTGGCTTCAAAATCTAGCCTACCTTACAGATATATTTTCGTACCTGAACGAAGTTAATCTTTCACTTCAAGGACCAAATAGTACAATTTTTAAGGTCAATAGCAAAGTAAACTCGATAAAATCGAAACTCAAGCTTTGGGAGAAATGTATCACCAAAAATAATACAGAATGTTTTGCTAATTTAAATGATTTCTTGGAAACCAATAATATCGCATTCGAGCAGAATTTAAAAAATAATATTTTGGAACATTTAACTGGATTGCAAAAGACATTTTTGGAATATTTTCCCCCTACTTGCAATAATTTAAGTTGGGTCGAAAATCCTTTTAATGAATGTAGTGATGCAGATACCTTACCAATTAAAGAAAGAGAGCAACTTATAGATATATGTACTGACACCACATTAAAATCTACATTTGGACAGGATGGCACTAGCCCATTTTGGATAAAATTAATGGAAGAATATCCAGAACTTTCCAAATGGGCAGTAAAAGAATTGATGCCTTTTGTAACAACTTACCTCTGTGAGACATCCTTTTCCACATACGTCGCTACAAAAACCAAGTATAGAAATCGACTTAATACCGAAAACGATATGCGTCTTCAATTATCACCGATCTATCCGGATATTGATAAATTGTGCAGTAACAAGCACAACAAAGTCATTAATTTTTTTAAAATAATTTTTTAATTTTTGTTTTGTTTCTCTTTGTTTTCAATTTCATATGACATATGTATGTATAATACAAATACTTTATATGGAATATTTATCTTCTTGTTTGAATTAATGCAAATTTATATCTTATATAAAGTTTTTTTAACAAAGGCAGGGATGCACATTGTTCATAACATATAATACGTAATATGACACTTCCCCCCTAAAATCAAATCTGGTTGTGCTACTGAACGAAGGGTTCCATAAAAAAAATATCTCAAAAAAGGGTTCTGCGGGATGACAAAGGTTGAAGAACACTGGTTTAGACCAATGGGGTTTTAATCAGCCAACCCTGCTGCTTATAATTGAAAAGAAAATCTGAGACTTCTGTTTACGTCCTATAGTACATAAATTAGCCCAGCATGCACCTTGAATCTACCACTTTCTTAAATGACTAGTACTACCCTTTACTATGTACTACAATATTGAGCTTCAATATCGAGTAATTAATAATAATAATAAAAATCTGATGTGGGCAACACATGACTTTCCTTATATAATGCAATGAATTTACTACTTTTACAATAAAAAAATAGGTTTTTTTTATAGTAGATACTTATATTCTTTCCAAGATATTGAATTTTCGATAATTAGTCGTCATTTTTATCCATTTGGCGAGATTTTCATTAATTTGGCAACATTTCAAAAAATCGTCAAGTTGACGACATTCTGCCAAATTCGTCGCCAAAATCTCGTCAAGTGTTATGGATGGAGAAATATGTTATTCTTATAGCAAATAAATGACTTTTGACATTCAAATACAAAAGTATTACTCAAAGTATCTTTTCTCATGAATGGAATGAGCTAGATCCACGAGAATGATGTTACTAAATTTATCGCATGATATTACATATGAAAAGTGAACATGTTTCTCAACAGTTAATATTTTTTTTTCAATTTATGGGATTTTTTTGATAAATTTATTTGAAAAGTGTGCAATATCTTGAGAACGGTTCATGCTGCCATTCTAAAGTTTATGTCAATCATTTTCTAAGGAACAATTACATAAGAACTGTCTATTTGCGTAACTTTATTAAAGGTTTTGATTTTTTGATGAATTTTTCAAAATTTCACTCGAAAATTTAGGGGGATTTTGAACATTCGATTATATTTAAAAACAATAGGCTTCCAATATTCACGGATTGTGATTTTTGTACCAAATTTCATTCGAATCGTCTCCACAGACTCACTAACACACACAGACATCACCACAAAAATGTTTGATTTGTGATCAGGGATGCTTGAAACGTGCTCTCCCGTCGAAAACTCGAATTCGAATTTTCGACCCCATCACAATACTTTCCTTATACATTATGTATATAAGGAAAGTAAAAAGAAAAAAAAAATTGTTCAGTTTATTAAAGACATAAGAAATATATTATTAAATACATAAAAATATTTTAAAAAAATACCTATAATTAAACTTCTTTTAAAAATAATTCCTATATATAATATTAAAAATTGTTTAAAAATAGCTGTTTATAATTGAATTAGTCAGTATCATAAGATAAACACAACAATTTGGTGGACATTGAGTGAAGCATACATTTAGTGCTGTTTTAAAATATTTTTCTTTCAGCGAAATCATTTTCAAAAATATTCCATATTTATTATATTTTCATAAATTTTTTAGAATTAATTTATAAAAACAAAGGCTTCTACAAATATTACCTACTGTTTTATCAGAATGACTATAATGTCACTGATACCCTTCTAGTTTTTTAATTTCAAAATTAGGAAACTTAGGAAATCAAAGACTTCTTGTAAAGTTACCTACATTTAAAAACACAGCATGGAAATTATATCACATTTCTTTTTCAAATGAATTAGGGAGAAAATAAAAAGCGGAAATTTTTCCGGAAAAAGATAGCGAAAAAATTTCATACCCACATCTCTAATATTGGGCCATATAATATATATATATATATATACACACACACAGGGTCTCCCAAAAACATTGATTTCGGCTTTTATTCCTTAAATATTGATCTTAGACATATATAATAAATTACAAAGTTGCATAAAAAAAGGTACAGAATTTTATGAAATTGATAAAAATTTTCAGGGGATTAAATTTGAAGAAATACAAAATTTAAATTTTTATACGGCCCCCATACAAAAACATTTCCAATGAGTAAAATGTGCTCCATACACTAATAAGGTGATGTACAAAATTTCATCATTTTATCATAAAAAGTCCCAGAGATATGAAAAGACAAAAATGCTGACTTAAACCACTTTTCGATGCATCGACATGGGTTCTCAGAGAGAGGGGAAAAATCATATCAGTAGATCGCGTTTCAGGAGGTCATACACAAATTACAAAAGAAAACAATGATTACATAAATAAATGATAATTTTGCTATTTATTGGTACAAAAGTATTATCTTCACTGTGTAGAAATAACAACTTTACAAAAAGATTATAAAGCACATCATTTATACCGATTCATTCAGTTCGCTACAACTCTTATCTAGGATGGCTATGAATTACACTATTGCCTCTGATATCCTTAGGTATGAACATCATCTGAAGGTACAAGGATACCATACTGAATTTTGTTGGGTGCCAGGACATGTTGGTATCAGAGGAAATGAGTTGGCAGATATTGCTGCTAAATCAGCTACTCAAACTTTAAACCTGACCATCCCTTTAACTGACATCAAACAATTCATTTTGAAAAATATTTATGTCAAATGGCAGTATTCCTGGAACCAGCAGTCTCATAAGTTGTGTATGAGATAAAGCCCTTAATACAAAAGTGGACTAGTTTCCAATGTAGGAAACTTGAATTACTTTTAACTCGTTTGTGCATTGGTCATACTCGCTTTACCCATAGACACTTACTTTTAGGAGAAATTGAACCCTTTTGTAATAGTTGTCAGACCTCAGCAAGTATCAAACATATTTTAATTGAGTGTACGAAATATAAACAGTTTCATTTTAAGCATTTCAAGACTTAAAACTATACATTTGGCAGAAATGATTGGAGAAAATCCTCATTTGGAACTTTTCCCATTCCTATTGAACATTGGTTTTTTCCATCATTTTTAACTTCACCTTTTATAACCTTTTAGCCTTTTTTCATATCATTTGTATTGTTGTACACGTTCCATAGTCCTGGTTTTTCACACATTATCACTCTTTTAAATTATACACGTGTTTTAATCCATACTATTTTATGTATCTCGGTACCATATGTCTGGCGCAGCATATCCTCTTTGGATCTTGTGCCATTAAACCATAATCAACCAACCAAAATGTTTTCTATCCATGCCAAAGATCCATTAAAGATAAGAGGCAGATATTATTTGTCTATGATGCATTTCTGCATTGCGTCATTTGCACTCTTGCTGTGAACATTTACATTTTAATTTGTGATTAATCCCTTACCAACTTTGTTTAAACATATCTTTGGGACTTTTTATGATAAAATGCTGAAATTTTGTACAGCACCTTATTAGTGTATGGGGCATATTTGACTCATTGGAAATGTTTTTGTATGGGGGCCATATGAAAATTTAAATTTTGTATTTCTTCAAATTTAATCCCCTGAAAATTTTTATCAATTTCATAAAATTCTGTACCGTTTTTTACGCAACTTTGTTATTTATTATATATATCTAAGACCAATAAAGGAATAAAAGCCGAGGTCAATGTTTCTAGGACACCTTGTGATATATATATATATATATATATATATAGGATGATTATAATTAAAGTTCCCGGTTTGAAAATGGCCTCAAATAAAAAGCACTGGTCAGAATGATTTGAAATTTTGCGTGAACACTCGTAGAGCAATGGAATTTTGTTTGGTGAAAAAAAACAGTAGTTCAAAAGTCACCGCTAGGAGAATAATTGGCGCTTTACTACACTAGAATGCAATACAAAAGTAATAAACGTTGACTTACTCATTGGCTAATGACGTAATAAATGTTCAATATGCTGTCCTTCGAATACTGAATTAAAAGTCGATCTTTCATCATCATATACATATAAGTAATAAAAAAAAAAATTTCATCCATTGAAACAATATTAAATTCTAAGCAAATGTAAGCTGTATCTTTTTCACACAAAAAGTGGATTTAACTTGTTTTGCATAATTGCTCTTCAAATGCTGCTGCAAATTTGCGTAAGACAGTGACGTTGCAATAAACGTTTTCTATTAAAAAGGAAGAGCGGAACTTGTTTCTCGTAACTTAATGAAAAATCTCTATTATTCTGTCGCAATGACTCTATCATTAAAAGATCGTACTTTTCTTGTCAAATTGTTTTATGAGAATAACAGCTCTTGTTCAGTAGCTCTTAGAAAGTTCAGAACGTTGAAAAATTTAAAATCTGGTCCTCTGTGTGACAAAAGCTTGCACAAAATGATTTTAAAATTTGAAAAGACTGGCTCTTTGGACATCAAACCTGACAGGGGATGGAAAACAGTCAATGGAGAGATAGTGGAAGACATAGCTACAGCATTAGAAGAAGAGCGTAACGCTAATGCATCTACGAGTGCACGTGGAATTGCCCGATCATTAGACGTACCATCCAGTACGGTGCAAAAAATTTTGAAACACATTTTGAAATGTTATCCTTACAAACTGACCCATTTTCAACATTTGCTACCTGCGGACAATGTTGCACATGAAATGTTCGCACTTCAATTTCTGGCTCGAATACAAGTGGATGATGAATGGCCCTGGAACGTTTTGTAGACTGACGAAGCACACTTCCATCTCCATGGAACTGTTAATATGCAAAATTGCAGAATCTGGGCAACCGAAAATCCACAGGAACTACGCCAGGTGCCTCTTCATTCCCCCAAAGTCACTGTGTGGTGCGGATTTACAGCAGCGTTTATTATCGGCCTTTCTTTTTTGAGGAAGTTGGTCCTCATGGTCCCATCACCTGTTCTATCAATGGCTATCATTATGAACGCCTTTTGAAAAGTCACGTTATACCCATACTGCAAAAGCATCAGTGTATCGATAACACTATTTTCATGCAGAATGGGGCTCCACCACATATCGCAAAACCAGTGAAGTGGCTACTTCGCAGTCATTCTGGAGATGACAGAATCATCAGTAATTTTTCTGTAAGATGGCCAGCACGTTCCCCTGACCCTCATGTGATTTTTGGCTTTGGGGGCATCTGAAGAATGTGGTGTTTAATGGACACATTACCAATTTAGCGGAACTTAAAGCTAGCATCACGCATCACATCCACAACATCCCTACAGAAACACTCAAATCTGTTGTTGAATACGCTATTTTGCGCTTTCAGCTTGTTTCAGAATGCGAAGGACAGCATATTGAACATTTATTACGTCATTAGCAAATGAGTAAGTCAACGTTTATTACTTTTGTATTGCATTCTAGTGTAGTAAAGTGCCAATTATTCTCCTAGCGGCAACTTTTTGAACTACTGTTTTTTTCTTCACCAAACAAAATTCCATTGCTCCACGAGTGTTTACGCAAAATTTCAAATCTTTCTGACCAGTGCTTTTTATTTGAGACCATTTTCAAACCGGGTACTTTAATTATAATCACCGTGTATATATGTGTATATATATATATATATATATAATAAAAATATATGAAATTCCAATGATAGATAATAATTTGTAACTCATATAGTAGCATAACTTAAAATATACTCATATACTAATACTCATATAGTAGCATAACTTAAAGATAGCTACTAATAAAGATATAAAAAAATGAGATTAACCAAATTAACCAGTCAAGGGGAGAATAAAATGCATAACAAGTATAAATGGTTATATATATATATATATACAGGGTGTCCCACAAAAATGAACAGTGGAAGATTTTTTGAACCATTGGTTGTAGACCCATATTTCCAATTGCAAACATACTTTAAATAAGGAAGTTATAAAATAGTAATTTAAATTTCTTACCATATTTTTATAAAATGTTAATAAAATTAACTTTTTATACCCCCTCCCCTCCCCTATTGAAAAAGTCAAATTACAAAAATATTGTCAATACTTCATTTAGTCAAACTAAAGAAAAATTTGGTTCTTAAAATTTCACATTTAGAATGAAATAAATTGTGAAATTTTCAGACTTACACCACTTTCTTGTGACTTTCCGATACTCTTTTAATCATCAAAATTCATGAATCCAGGGGCCGTTCACAAATTGTATTGATGCATAGAAACAGGTGACAGGTTCAGATAGACTAAGGAAGTTGTTGTTCAGTACTTACAACCCAGATACTCATGTATGGATAGGGCGGAAAATAGGCTAAAATATCTATTTCATCATTTTTCATTAGTACTCTTTGTCTTCCTGAGCCATATCGACAATGAAATGAACCTGTTGATTGCACTCGACATACCAGCCGCCAGAGTTGGCTAATTTTGTCCAACCTGAAAAATCCTGAGTAGGTTTTTTCAAAAATCCCAAATGGGTTTTTTCAAAAATTACAGCTTAAAATTGCAGTTACATGCAAACAATATGCTTGTTAGGAATGTTAATACATTAGCATATTTAAAGCCTATAACCTTAAAATAAGTACAAGTAAATGTACATATTCAGTGCTATTTAGCTATTCTTAACTCATATTTTGAATAGTTTCTTTTACAAACAGAATTATTTATTGAATGAATATACTAACATTATCATGATAAAAATATGTTAACCTAATCCATATTATAATTCTAAATATTATCCATAACATTAAGTTAAATTAGGTATAATGCTCATAGGCCCCAACTATGGGGGGCAGAGGGGTACAAGCCCCTGCTGAACTTTTCCAGAGGAGGCTTTGCCCCCTCTGGGAAATTTCAAGATTTTTTTCGAACTTCATATTTTACTAAATACCAAAAAATCAAATTTTTTAAACATAAAAATAATTGAAAGAAAATCCTATCAACGTAAATGTCACATTTCAGTTCAGTCTTGTTCACATCTTCCTTACCATAACTCCCTAAAATATCTCGCACACAAACCAAGCTCATCTTTACTGCTAGGAAACATGTTTATGCTAATGACAAAAACACCTGGTTACCAGAACTTTTTCGACTGACCACCTAATTCAAAGAGAAATGGAATATTTACAGCCATGTTATTGGCATTTCTAAAAAATAGCTGTTTCCCTCCAGTAATAACTATAAATGATTACCATGAAGTAGAGATGACTTATTTTGTCTACCTAAAGAGATCTTATCTGTAATTACTCCTGGATTCTATATAATAGTGCTGTCTTTACAGGTGACATCCATTCCGTTTGAAGCTGCAAACCCTGCTGGTGGTATCCATTCCGTTTGAAGTTGCAAACCCCGCGGGTAGCTTTATTCCTGGTGAGCACCGGACATTTGGCACAACACCATAGTCAGGCAAGCGCCAGAGGGAGCTAAGCTCCCTCTCCCTCCCCCCCCCCACACACACACTAGGTATACTCAGCCCACCCCCCTGATAAAATATTAAAATTTTAGTTGCGATAAGAAATGTCAACCAACTTGTCATCCAAATTTTACATAAAAATATTATTTATGAGATTTTTTTTATAAATTGCTTTGTTTTGAAGATTTTTTAATTTAACTGAATGAGTGGTTATAGTGATGATCAATTTATTTACATATTTAATTTAAAAATATTTAAATGTAGACAATAGTATTTGGATACTTTTGTATTATTGCTGGGTTCATTGTTTTAATTTATTGTGTGAAAATCAACTGATAGGTAGTTAAGAGTTGATATTAAGCGTTAACGTGTATTAACTTTCAGATTTTTTTTTGATTAATTAACAGCTTTGCTACTAGTTAATTCATATATTAAAATCGATTGTAATTATTATATATTATAATATTGATGCATATTAACTATATGGATTTTCCTAATCAACTCTTAGCTTACAAATATAAATAGGCCTAAAAAGATTAAAAATATTTATCGTACAATAAATAAAACTGCTGATATCTTTCTTTCAACCCAGCTCGTCCGACCTATCCGAAGGTGTAAGATATCTGTTTAGACCGCCGAGACAATGCCATCTAATTTAGACTGGAACCCAGGGGGGGGAGACATTCACAGGGACCTACCCTTCTTCCTTTGCTACCAACCGCTCAGAAGGACTTTCAAACCCACAAATTTAACATGCTCGTACACAGGAACAGTTTAGGCAAAGCCTGAAATCGAACTCGGGTCCTCTGAGTACAATCCCCGTGACTTAACAACTCGGTTATCTCACTCCAAAACAGCTACTTGTAAGACAATAACTTACAAAACTTCCTTGAGGAAAGCATATATATGTCAGTTAGGTAACTACAATTGCTTTGATGGCATTATAATCCCCCTTTTTCAGGCCAAAATAACAGTATGCGCTCTTAACAACCACTACTGCCGTTCGTTGGGCAGTTCATTCTTGGCGGTTGTTAAGGGCACATACTGCATACCTGCTAACTTTTACGCTTTATGCATAAAATTTATGCAGTTTAACTGCTCTTTATGCTTTTACACATATATTGCTATATTTTACGCATTTCCACATTTATTTGAATTTTTTAACATTACTAGGAAATCAGTCTCCGACGAATTCTCCGGCATTTTTTGTTTGAAATTTATTAATTAACCAGACATGGTATAATTCCTCGGAAACACAGATTTTCCTCTTTTTTAGCACTGATTTTTACCATTCCCGGGATCGTAGCAAATCCATAATAAAATGCAGGGTAATACCAATCAAATTAACGGAGATTTACGGCTGCGTGTAATGTAAATGAAGATCTCGATCGCTTATTTTATGAAAGTAATAAATATACTTCTTCAAAGGTTGTCTAATTCAGCATAAATCGCTAAAATGTTATTTTGTTCATTAATTTCGCATAAACACTGCGATTGCGCAATTCAGTTTGTTCTTATGAATCGCCTTGAGTACAAAAGTATCTTTTTCCATCCATCTCAATCTTCTAAATATTGCAATTTTGATTGACTAAACTAGCTTATTTTCATAGTCTAATTAATTATTATGGTTATTTTCTTAATTATTTTTGCATAAACAGTGCGATTATGCAATTTAGTTACTTCGTGTGAATTGCCGAGAGTACGTTAGTATATTTTTCCATCTGTCTCCATCATTTAAATGTTGCATATTAGATTGACTAAACTAGCTTATTTTCATATTATGGCCAATTATTAAGGTTAATTTTTTAATTATATTTGCATAATACAAATTTTTCTATTTTGAAAAATAGGTTTGAACTCTGTAAAGGGATATTTTCCAAAAAAGTGGTATTAAAGCAATGATTTAGGCAAATGAAAAGGAAACCATTTTAACAGGAATATAATTCAGTGCTATTTTTTTTTTTTAAATTAAATATCAATATTTGTTACTCTCTTTAGTGAAAACCTGTGTTTTACCAAACATAAATATTTGTTTTCATTATAAAGTAATTTTCACCGGATAAAACCTTTATATATTTTTTGTTTTATAATTTATTGTCCTGAAATTTTATAAAATTGGTGTCCTGAATTCTCATATTCTACCAGTACTATGCTTGATATTTAGTGCAGTATCTTTTTAATGAAGGTACTTGTACATAGTTAAATTAATTAGAAATGTCGTTTGCACGTGTAGTTTAAAAAAAATCATTATAAATGTCATTCACGCAAAGTTTTACACATTCCAATTTTCCCAGGTTGGCAGATATGATACTGTTTTTTTGGCCTGAAGTAGGGGCTTAAAGTGACCTCAAACCAATTGTAGTCCCCTAACTGACAAATGCTTGCTTTCTTCAAGGCGGCCTTGTGAGTTGTTATATCTTTATCGACTTTGTGAATCTTTTATATAACTTTATCGTATTGTGGCCCCACTGAGATTTTGAAAACTCAGCGCCTATGATGATGCACCTAAAATCAAAAACATTACACTGTTATTAAGCAAACACTATACTCCTTTAAATTCTAGCTTTTGATGTGCATGTATTAATAATTATACAATACATACTTAATTATTTGTTCCTTCACATTTTAATTAATACATTATTACAATTGTACTTTATTAAACTTACAATTACCAATTATTTTCAGTAACACCTTTTGATTAAAGTGATCTATGTACTATCCAAGTTTATTTCTTAGTTTTGTTAAACCAGTCTGAAAGTTGAAAAAATATGCTCAATTGATGCTAATGTGGATATAATTGAATGCAGGTCTTCCATAAATTTACAAAAGTTGGCATTTAAAACCACATTTTTCTCCGCCATGATCCGTGCATGATTTTCCACCATTTTTTGCATGAATTGACTGTATCACATTTTGTGAAAACATTGATTCTGGATAGAAGTCTGTGTCTTTTATTTAGAACATCTTTAGTGCAATATCAAAATCAGTATTCAATTTTCCAATCCATTGTTCAGCAGAAGCTTCTTGTTCATTAGTTAATCTTTTTCCTCTTAGAGCAGGATCAGTCATATTTGAAAGGAAATGAAATGGAGTTAGTGCCTATTCTAAGCAATGTATAATGCAATCTTTATGCGATGATAATTCTTTACTTTCTAACACATCTAGCTTTATTTCTACTGTCTGTGCAAGAGTACATTCATCTGTTTGTAAATTATCTAGGGATTTAGCAACAATAGATTACTGCACTTGCAAATTCGCACATTCTCGATATAATCCTTTATTATCTAAAAATGTCAAAATATTTTTTTTTTCAATTTCTTCATTATGTTCAATTGATATAATGATTTTACTTTTGATAATTATAAATGAATGATGAAAAGGGTCCTGGTTTCCAACTGGATCCGTTCCACCTGGTTTCATTGGGCAATTGTGGCATTCGCCCATCTTTCTCTATCAGCCACCCAAGTGGTCTACGGAATTTGAAAATATTTCGAATTTCTACTATATATTTGGTCACATTTTTAGAGCTAATTTCTTTGATAAGGAGATTCATGTAATGAGCTGAACAGCCAAAAGCAAGGATATGTGAATGATTTGGGGCAATTATATCATGAAACTTTTCATTTTTTTCTCATTATCACTACAGACAGCAAAAGCATTTTTACAATACTTTTGCTGCATATTATCAATATCCCTTCAAGCTATTTCTGCACAGAATTCTGCAGTTTTCTTTTGTGATCCGCATTCTATAGCATCCAATAAATGTGTGCTTTTACCAGTGTGGATACTTACTGCAATTCAGCATCTGCATTTGACCAACCATCTAACATCAAAGTAATAGTGGTATTTTTTAATTCCTCTTCCATTAGCAGATCGGCTGATTTATCAGCCTCATCTAATAACGATCCAACTAATCTCTTTCTATTAGGAGGAGCATAACCTGAATCTCATAACCTGGATGGAGGAGCATAACCTGGATTAGGAGGAGCATTTATCATCTCTCTAAATGCATAACTATCAGCAATATTGAAAGATATATTATTTACATAGAAGAATTGACCTCTGGCGGTTATTTGTTTTGATGGTAAATTTCCCCATTAATCTTTGATGTTCAGGTTTTAATGTTTCTACAGTTTCACCTTCCAAAACAGTATTAGAATTTTTGCATGCAGGAACACCATCTTCAAGTAGTTGCTTTCTTTTCAATGAAATGTATGTCTCTTTACTGAATGAATATTCATCATCATCACCATCAATATTTTATTCTGAACACAATAAATGAGCTTCAGATTTCTTGCATTTATTCACATGAGTACGGATCCTTTCTTTATGTAGTAACTATACCACTACAAATCTTACATGTCACTTGACATTTGTTATCTCCTTTATTCACCATAATTCATTTAATAGACTATTATCTTTCACTACCTTCAATCCTAGGCATTGCTGACAAACTTTTATTTAAAAAAAACTTTATATCTTATACTTTTCTCAAAATAAAGTTTTAAAATTTTAAGGACTTGTGTCTAGCAAATCAGCAAAAGAAATGGCAAAATACTGTATCCAGAAAACAAATTTCCTGTTTAGCCACCTATTGAGATAGTGGTGAAACTGGCAAACCAGTTAAAATGAGGGGGTGACGGAAAGTAGAAAGGCTTGTCAGTTGTCATTGGTGGAATTTGCATGTCATTATAAACTTTATCCAATAAATGAGAGCAGATGTTCTTCAATTTCAGCTCAACAGGTGCAAGAAATTCTTTCTTGCAATTTCGAAAAATTAGATTTATCGATTTTAGAATTTAGTTTTTTAGAACTAATTTTTCACTGTGTGTGCGCTCTTTTGAATCTATAATGAAACACTTTACTTTTCCTCTCAGAATTTAAGTGCAGGGTTTCTCAACTGTAAGTTTCGATTAGCAACTAGCTAAAATTGTTTCAAAATATTAGTATTCAATGTTTATTAATATAATGTAATTTTAACAATAGGTATTTAGTAATAATTGTTATAAATTACTCATTAATTATTAAATTATATTAATTAATGTATATGGGATATTCTTTCCTTCCACATTATTGAAAACCCTGAAATAACCCGGTGAGTTTTTTTTTTTTTTTTTTTTTTTTTTTCTGAAAAAAAAAAACCAGGTTTCTGCCTACCCTGCCAGTCGCAGAATAAAAACGCTAAAACAACACCAGCTTTACGGAGACAATGATAGTATTCCCTCACTCTCACTGTATCACTAGGAAATCACTGTAAATCAAAATACTCTTTCAGAGTTTTTCATTACTGAACAATGCCATCCATCATTCAAACTCTAGTTAGATAGCAGAGTTACTTGAATACTTAAATACAAACTGTGAATCGACATAATAATGACATAATAGCTTTATTTGCATAAAATAAATTTGAAGGAAGTGGTAAAAGTTAATAGTAACTATTTGCAACCGAATTTGATTTGTCGATGCCTCCTTATTTTCCAATAAAAATTTTAATTACTGATAACTATGTCACATTGGATCGTATTACAGCCAATTTTTCAGTTACACTACATATGGTATTTGTAACATTTTTATAATATAACTTTTTCATTAGGGGGCTGTATAAAAAGTTAATTTTCTTAACTTTCTACAAAAATATGGTACAGCATTTAAATTACTATTTCATAACTTCCTACCTTAAAGCATTTCTGCAATTGGAACTATGGGTCTATAACCAACAGTTCAAAAAATCTTCTACTGTTCACTTTTTGTGGAACACCCGGTATATATAATCAAACCTCAAGAACAACCAATATAGAAGAGATATTGTAAAACATGTTTTAAGAAGGCTGAATTTTAAAACACATTAAGAATACTGTATTATGAGATTAATGAAATGTTAGTCAATAAGAAAAGATTAATGTGAATTGGTTTGTAACATAGCAAAATGTTAATTCCATGAAAAAATCAGTCCGTTTAGGGAAATGAAAGATTGATGTTCTATGCTAGGAGACTCCCAGTCAAACTGGGAGGGTTAGCAACCTTAGCGGGAATGATTTTGGTCAAAACTGGCAATTTGAAAATTCAGTGGTGTTAGCTATATCTGCATTTACATGGTGGCTGCTTATTTAGGGCCCAGGCAATGCCAGATAATTCATTGTAGTAAAAAATATGCATTTAAATCAAGCATATGGATAGTTCATTCATTATATAATTATCCGACTAAGAATGTTTTTGTTTAAGTCCTTTGTGACTAACTTTATTTTATGTATGACACAGTAATAAGATTTTTTTTATTATTAAGTCCCATTAATTTTTCTAGTATTGTGTAGAACAATTTTTAAAATATCAGTTTTCACAGTTTGAATCAATTTCAGCAGCCAATTTTAATTCAATCAATTAAAGTCTTAAATTTCTTCTGTTTTTTACTAACACAACTAAAGGGTTCATGTCAGCTTGTAAATTAATATTATTGATTTTGGCACCCCTCTGTAGCAGCACCCCGGGTTTCACTATGAAAAGGGGCTAAAAGCCAGCATAGTCTAGCCCTCATTTAGGCATTGAAGTCCATGCTTGGTCGTACTGAAGAAGGAAATTCAAAAACATATTTTTAATGTATGTCTGCTTATTAAACTTGCTCAGCATTTTACATTCTAATCTAGTTTATTAACATTTAAATATGCTTACAAAATTTAATAAAATTTATTTCTAGATATATACTGTATGAAGTAAATCCAGGAGAAGGCTTCAATCTTCGGAGAGATGTTTATATGCGAGTTGCAACTCTAGTCAAAAAATTAAATGATGATACCGAACATAAGTGGACTTTAGTTCTGCCTCCTTGGGGTCCTTTATATCACTGGAAGTCTAAAAATATAGGTTTCCAAGCTCAGATAAAATGGTCAAAATTTTTTGATGTCTCTAGTCTTACTAAATATGTGCCTGTTATTGAGTTTGATGACTTTTTAAAAGGTATGACCATTATATTCCATATTATAAGATAAAAATTATTTTATGTTAAAATAAGTACAGTACAATGTCTCAAATCTGAAATCCTCCAAACCTCGGTGATTCCAAATTTTGGACTTTTCTGCATTTTAAGTAATTTTTGAAAAAAAAAGTATGGATCTCCTCCCCACCCCCTCCTTTCCATAATTTGAACCGTCTGAATTCCACTATAAAACCGAAATATTAACAGTTAAGTACAACATAAAACAAACAAAAAAAAAAAATACTCAAACAGAAAATTCTTATTTATCATACGGTTTTAAACAATTTAAACTTTTTTTAGCAAATATCTCGTTATATTGTCTCATAATTTTGTTTCTCCAAAGTAACTTCTTCTTTAATTTTAATTACATAAGTTCTTGTTCTGTTACAAAGCTTCTATGAGTATGTTCCAGTCCTTTAATAAAGTTGTTATTCAGTAACCCTTCTAAATTTTCCAAAAGAACCTTCTCTTCATTAACATCAACATCGTCATGATCACTAACTACGTAACTGTACTGCATGTCAGTAAAAATGAGACACCAAGAAGGCGTGGGCAGAAAGTGATGAAAATTGGCAAACAGAGAGAGACAGTAACAAACAATAAGTGATGTTTATTGCAATATGATACACCTATACACTGAGCGATAACACCGTCTGATCAGTAGGTTATAGGACCACCGCAGGCGACGATACAGGCAGCAACACGTCTAGATACAGAGTCAATGAGCGTGTGGATGGTGTCCTGAAGGATGGCTGCCCATTCCCTGTTAACCATTTGCCAGAGTTCGTCTTCTAAACACGGTGGTGGCAGCTCACACAAGCGACGTCCAATCACGTTCCAGATTTGTTTGATTGGTGAGGGATCAAGGGAGACTGGTGGCCAGGGAAGCACCTGGGTACCTTGCAGGACATGTTGGTTGTTACATGCCATGTGTCGTCGAACGTTATCCTGCTGGTAATATCATTGGGCACCCCCTGAAGGAAGAGTAATGTCACTGGCCGCAGCACGTCATCCATTTATCGTTGGGCCATCATAGTGTCCTCAATATAGATCAGAGGTCACCTGCTATCGTAGACGATGACTCCCCAAACCATGATGCCACATTGTCACGCGGTGTGGTGTTCCACAGAAGCTGTTAGATTGGACCTGTCAATACTTCAGCTCCAGACTCGTACACGGCAACTATCATTGCTAAAACAGAAGCGTGACTCATCTGAGAACACAACCCTGTCCAATTCCACCATCCTCATGGCTCTACCCTGACACCATTGCAAACAGATGTGTCTGTACTGTTGGGTCAGTGGCAGTTTTTTAACGGGTGCCATGTGTGCAGCTCGCCGGCAACCAATTGGTGGATATTGGTCCTGGTCTATATGGGAGCATCAAGGGTATCCTGCACATGCTGCAAAAGAGCGACGGAAGTGGCCTGCGGGGCTGCCAGTGCTTGCCGGCTGATGCATTGGTTTATGTTTGCTGGTGTCACTCTGGCCATACCGGCACCCCTCAAATGTGCCATATTCCCTTGTCCTATCTTTGCCACAACCGGTGCACCCCGGCCGTCCAAACGGTTACCTTACACCTTTCTGGTAGGTCGGACGGTCAGGGTCTCAACAACAGCCGGTGCACCATGGACGCGTGTAGGTAGCTGTCTGCTGAGATTTGACGATGGACCAACCTGCCCTTCTGAGTCCGATCACCATACCCCTTGTGAAATTGTCTATCTGCTGGAACTGCTTCAGTTGGCGGTGGCCTGACATTCTCTGCTACTACACGTTTCCTGAGACAAAATAAAATTGCAAAACGATTTCCCTGGCAGACAGAGCAGTGTGACTATTGCCAATTCTATAGGTTTCTTCCATTATATCTCACTCAATGTGCATGGGACAGCTGCGCATTTTGCATCATTTACATAGCTCGCTGAGCTGCATCTGCTCAGTAATTTGCATATTTTTCTGCCCACTCCTTCTTGGTATCTCATTTTTACTGTCACGTAGTGTAGCTTCTTATTGCTGCAACAGAGCCACCCATAAGGAGGAATAGACAAATGGACACTACTAGAGTGGAAGGGTTCAGACCACTAAATTTTCTTTTGGGGGCTGGAGAAGACATGAAAAATTCACAAAATATGAGAAAATCAAATATGGAGAAGGCTGTGATACATGTTTAAAGGGGAACCTACAATATCTATGGGTGGCCTAGGCTGCTAGATAAAGATTGTATTTGCTTTTGAGATACTCCTCTTCCACCAATTATTATCACTTACTGTATATACTCGTATATAGATCAACCCCCCCCCCCCTACTTTTAGAGAAAATAAATTGGAAAAAATCCAAAACTCGCATATAAGTTGATCCCAAAAAAGAGAAAAAAAATTTCAATAAATTATTAAAAAACACTTAAAAACAAAAAAAAAATTATATATATAATAATAAATTTTAATTTTCACAACAAAAACTTCATTGAAACCTTTTAAAGTTCACTTCCAAGCAAGTCTAATATGCATAGTCCGAATCAAATTCTCCAAACGGTTTAAAAAACCATTGGCGCTTCATTTAAATATTAGCACAATCCCATCTATGCTCATGTCATAAAAATCTTTGTCATCGTCATCTATAAAAATCCCATTATCATTTATGCCATCAAATTCATTACTAAAGCAACATTTCTTGAACGATTTTGCAACCATTTCCCACATGTATCGTATCCCTGTCTCAAGCGTCCTTGACCCACCCTGCAATCAAAACAATATGTGGCTACTGCCCATTATTTGAGCCGATTTTTTAGTTAATCCTGAATTGACTTGAAGCATCACAGCTTTCAACTTAAAATCCTGCATTATAGTTTTACACAATCCGTGTTACAGAGTGCAGTTCTGAAAAGAGCCATTTTTTGTCGAAGATGATCGGTCGCAATCAGAGAAATGAGACATAAACATCGAACAAAAACGATCGAGTTGTATGTAACAGTGTTATGTATATTTTTTGATGACGTGATACACTGGTAGTCAGGAGAATCGGAAGAGCAGTGACTCACAGGGAAGATTTTAAGTGCAGAGAAATTCTGAGTGCGTAATTGTGTAATTACTACAGTATCGTTTTTGGGTGGATTACCTCGTAAAAAAAATAACTTTTATAATTTTTTTAGACTCCATATAAATCAACCCCCATCTCACTTAGAAGCTTTTTTTTTTATCACAAATTTGACTTATATGTGACTATACAGGGTGTCCCAAAAATATTGAAACATGCTTTAATTCTTTACCTGTTGGAGATAAGTGGACAATGTAAATTGCAAAAATGTTGAAAGTAAGGTAGGAAATAAGATTACATTACTGAAATAGTCGTCCCATTAATTTTCAAAAAGTTACACTTTTAAATTTTTGTACGACCCCCTTAGACAAATTTGGTCAATCAGAAAATTTTTATTTTTAATACGACAAGATCATTAAAAAACCACATATCTGTATCTTTAAAATCAACTGAATTATGATAAAGGAAAAAATCTGACTTATGCCACTTTTCCGTACCATGTGAAAGACTGTTTCATCAGTAAAAAGAGGGATCACAAACAAATTACCGATGAAAATTGTTTAGAAAAAAAAAGTACTTAATTATTGAAAAGGTACTTAGTTATTGAAAAGTACTTAAGAATCCGTGATTGCATCATGAGTTTACGCAGAATTCGCAAAAATGTCTCCTATGTATTATCATCCAGTTTTATCTTTTTTATGATATGTCACAAATTTACATTTCAAATTTGATATATGGTCCCCATTCACGATGTTCAATTTTCAATTAAATGTAACTCTCACAATTTTAAAGATACAGATATGCGGAGTTTTTTTTAATGATCTTGTTGCATTAAAAATAAAAATTTTCTGATTGACCAAATTTCTCTAGGGGGGGGGGGGGGGGTCGTAAAATAATTAAAAAAGTGTAACTTTTTGAAAATTAATGGGAGGACTATTTCGTTAACGTAGTCTTATGTCCTACCTTACTTTCAACATTTTTGCAATTTACATTGCCTACTTATCTCCCAACAGGTAAAGAATTAAAGTGCTTTTCAATCTTTTTGGGACACCCTGTATACGGTTTCTTCCATCTCACCCCTTTCCTCCCAGTGCATCAAGAATTAATACAGGCAAAGTGCTATTGCTTGCAAGCAGGAGAATGCCATTCCTTCTAAAAATAGATTAGCAGGTGGCTGCCGGTCTTTGAGAGGGCGGTTAATTTTTTTGCATTTTCAAAGAGAGGAGACTCTTATGTTCTTGTGCTTATGGTGTTAAAAGTGTTCAGCTATATTTCATAGTTTATGGTCGAATGGTTAGATAATCAAATGCCTGTCTATTAAAAAGAATAAAAGTTTGTGCCAGTGTCCGTATTTAGGATAATTTTGAATTTCGGACGCCTGGATTTGGGACGTTTACTGTATATGTGTACATAGTTAATTTGAATGAATCAATATGTTTTTTGTAGGAATTTTTATTATTATTTATTTTACAATATGAGGGGACTTACGCCTTACTCGCTGGTGCTCAGCAACCCCTGGAACTTGCTTTGTGGGTCAGGGGCCTTCACTATTTACTCGCTGCAGCTTACTTTACTTCACTATCTTTTACATGACACCTACCAGTAATAATAGACCAGTTAAGGATCTGACCACTGTTGACTAACACTCACTCAGTACCATGAGTGCATTTCCAGGACCCCTCTTCAAAAGTCAGAAATTAATTGCTAATGTGGGCACATAGACCACTCAGTCCACTTATGCAATTCTGTGATATGTACTAAATAAGAGTAAAAATTTTACGTCAATTGGTTTTTAATATAGAGAAACTTACAAAGCATATTTTATGTAAATATGTAAAGTTCATGCACATATTTACAGCAATAAAACATCTAAACGATAAGGAAAGTCTCAACGATAGCTTCAGTATTATTACCATGGAGTTAGTTTCCTTTACCTCCATGATTATAGCTCTGAACAATAAATTTACTTTTAATATTATAAATAATTCTTTTAAAATGGCAATAGTGTTTTCAACAATAAAATATTAGATTTTGAAGATAAGTACTAGTAATTTTAAGTACATAAAATATGTAAATGCAGATAAAATTTTCAATAAAAATAATTGCTTTTATTATAACAAAGTAAATTTTAAAAAATAGTAGCTTTTGATATTAAGATCATACTCTCATTGCAGATAACAGTATCCATGAACCTATTTCATGATTATTATGTTGCATGGAATTGCAACATTTATACTCATCTCATGCTTTTATCATTTATATGTTATTCTTTATTGGTTCTCAGTAGGGTTATGGTGATGCCGCATTTGATAAAAAATGACTTTTTTATCAAATGCGGCTCTTAAATACTACAGCTTTTCTACTGGAAATTTTGATACATACATTTTATGTTGACAAATTTATATAGTTTGCAAATAATCTGTATAAATCTATAATAATAAAGGAAGTTGTCTGTTCAACTGTGTTGTCTGTAGTGGAAAAGTTAAGTTATGTACAGCATGAAATTTGGTACACAGGTGCTGCAGAACCCGGGAGAGTGCACCTTGGTATTATTTTTTTAACTTTGAATTAGTTTTTAGTTTTTTTATGTTATAGTACAATTTTCACAAAATGCTTTCCTTAAGAGACCAAAAATATTGTTTCAAAGATTCCATATTAACACCATCGGAAAGATAAAAAAATTCTCATTCAAGCAAACTTTGAACACAATCCATACAATAATTAGTCAAATTTTCGTGAATATATACTTTTCGCATGTTGAAGATGGAATCTCCCGAGATACAAGGCATTTGGGATAATGTCACAAATTTTCTATCTTAACACCATCGGTGCAACTTTTTTTTATAAGCAGACGTATTATTAAAGCATTATTTGGTTTTCGAGAATTCACTGTGAGTTCCGGTGTGATTGTAATCAAAGGTTTGCATCTTAAATCCCTGACAATGTCGGGTTATATTTTCTTGAATGTTCAGCATTGCCAGGGATTTCAAATGCAAACTTCTGATAAAAACTACACTGGAACTCGCATTGAATTCTTGAAAACCCAAAAAAACATTTTAACAATACATTCGTGTATAACAAAAATTAAATTAAAAAAGTTGTTGTGGAGGTGTACACATGACTACGCCACTACCATTCATCATAAATCTCGGGTAATGCCGGGTACATTTTGTAGTATATAATAAAAGATTATTTACTGCTTTTAAAAAATAAGAAGCTTTTCTTTCTTTTAATAATGAAGGAGCATCTCTATACAATTTTTTATGTATAATTTATTCAGAAGTGCATTATTACCAGTAGTGGTAACAGAATATTGGATAACCATCTATATATATAAAATTGAATGTCTGTTTGTTTATCCTCTATAAAAATTAAGGGTGAATATTTAAAGAGCAAATGAAGCATATTTTAACGGTAATTCAGTGCAAAAAAATAATGGTTAGTATGGTTTAAAATTCTCTAAAACAATTTCTTTTTGTTCTACAAGCAATTTAAAACACACTTGCATGTAACTTTAGTGAGATTAAAGGTGGAGGAAAGCAATAACTTTGACTCCCCCCCCCCCCTTTTTTTAGAAAGGAAGACAAAGACAGATACACCAGTCAATTGCTTTGAGCACTCCTGTAGTCAACTTTTTCAAAGACGGGTTTGGTATGACCCTGATCACAAAGAATAAATTAAAACACTAAAGACAAGGTATTTCATGAAAAAGGATGAAATTTTTAGTTATCATTTAATTTTGTAAGAGGAAAAGTGTGTTTTCTAGCCAAATTCTAAAGGTAAAATCTATGTGCCACCAGAGGTAAACATCTTGTGCTCTTAGGGCAATGAGTGGGTACATTTGATAGTATACATATATAGAAAATAACTGTTCTTGATTGAAATAACTAAGCGTCTTATGCTTTACTATAAAAAACTTCAACATTTCAGAACATGGTCCTGAAATTGATGTCGTGTACTACTTGCAACATTATTTAAAAGGATGGACAGATGGCAAGTGGGAAGAGAAAGCTGATGTTAGAGAATGTATTGATCCATCTCCTTATGAAAAAGTTGAAAACAGTGAATATATTGGATGGTTTTGGGGATACGAAGATGTTTTTACCAAAGAGTTTTATTGTTTATCAGTTCAAGGATATAGCAGTACCTTAAAGAAAGTTCTTACATCCTTAGATGCCAAGTATGATTCTCTTTAATAAATTTTACTTTTAAGCGGTATTTAATCAATTTATTTATTTGAAATTTAACCAAAAGCTTCATGATGTTCATGTTAGTTGAACTAGGTAACAAACACTTTTTCAACAGTTTAATGATTATTGTGAGGTAAGTAGAACAATAAAATTAAATTTCTCTCAAAATAACAGCAGTTAAGAAACACTGACAGACTGCAATTTGGCTGGTGTAGCGTAAAAACATTTTATACATTTTACATCATTTATAATAGATTTTGAAATCTGTATCTCAAAATTTTGGAATGTAATTTTTAAAACTATGCATATGTAGAAACTGGGGTAAAAATTCTCGGTCACCAACATCCAAACTAAGCAGATGGGGGTGAAAATTAAGAAGTACACTCACAATCGCCATCCTGCTAACCACATTCGATAGCAATTTGAGCTGCATATCACTTGCTCATTGTCTCCCTTATTCAGTATAAAGAAATTTTCTTTAGCATTCCAATAATTGTTCCTATAGAAGTCATTAAGTGAGGCTGTGTTTCTTGTCTGTCCTTAAGAAGACTTTTATATAATTTTTATAAATTTCTTGTGTGATTGTTCAGAAAACATCATCCCTAATTTCATAAGCACTTTTAATAACTCCAAAATGAATTTTAAGTTTCTTTACCAGAATGCCAAGAAAAAGAATTAGCAGCTATAACATTTAACTTGCAATTGATTTCTTCAGACAGAAATTTACAATTAATTTCTTCATATGCTAAAATGGCATCTATAGTAATGGGCTACCTCAACATCT
Source organism: Amaurobius ferox (assembly GCA_951213105.1). Taxonomy (NCBI): domain Eukaryota; kingdom Metazoa; phylum Arthropoda; class Arachnida; order Araneae; family Amaurobiidae; genus Amaurobius; species Amaurobius ferox. The sequence continues at coordinate 138,482,761 of OX578144.1, read as the reverse complement.
ATGCAAGAGGCAGCGATTGTTATAGCAGAGCTAAGTTTCTGTACAATGAGACCCACAGATAATGAAACACTTTTTAAACATATAGAGAACAAAACTTTAATTAAGACGTCAGACAGATTTTAAATTAAATTAAATTTTATTTTAAACAAAAAATTAAAGATTTCATGTAAAGCATGTCTAACCCAGCCTTTTCTTTGACACTAATTAAATTTGCTGCAGTAACATATCTAAATATGTGGTCTGGAAAGTCATTGCAATGTTGTCCAAAATATTGTCCTTTTCATCAAATGTCCCTTTCCCCAAAGCATAATAATTTTTTACATCATTTAAAAGTCACTATATTGATCATACATTTCAATGTATCGTTAGAATTTTGTCTAAGAAACAATGTAATATGAAAAAAAATCGTTTGTTAAACTATAACAAAACAAATTATTGAAGGTAAAAATGGAAAAGTTATTGGATAAAATATCGCTAAAATAATTACTGCTAAAATAATGTAATGTGAAAAAAATCGATTGTCAGACTCTGACAAAACAAATTATTGGAGGTAAAAATAGAAAAAAGTTATTGGATAAAATATTATCGCCCCCCCCCCCCCCCCCAAAAAAAAAAAATGATTGATAAGCAGGAAAAATAGAACAATTTCCCATGAATATGGAATTACAGAAATAGCATGCTTTGTCTATCTGGCAGACAGCAGTGCAGACCCCACCTACCTCTCGGTTTACAGGTTTAATTCTGCTTTCTCTATCTGAACAGCTTTAGTTAAAAAGAATATTCCCAAGTAAAAGTTGCTTTAGCAGACAAATATATACTATCAATCATGGGTGTGTTCAAGCATGGGGGACTAAGGTTTTGGGGTCTGGTAATTATATTATTTTCAGTGCTTTGTGTTTTTATTCTTTAAGAAAGTGTAAAGGACATTTTCTTCAATTATTTCATAATCTGTTGCCACCCAGAAATAGAAATGTAAGTATTAAAATGATAACATCATTAAAAAGGCAAACCCATTAAAAATATAGGTAATACTTGTAATTTTATTAATATATTGAACAAAATAATAGTATTTCGCATATAAAAAAGACCCATATCTCACAAAAGTGTACCGTTTTTATGTATAACGCCTTTATTATAGTCTTTTTAATTGAGAACACATGTCCCTTTTTCTTAAAGTGTCCTTTCTTAAAAGCATCCTTCCCCTTTTTTTGTTTTAAGTAAACAATATATATATATATATATATATATATATATATATATATATATATATGTGATATTACACAAAATCCTCGAAGTGGTGTTGTCAGTCCAATGAAGAGGCATGATTCCCCTCAAAGTTCTTTATTTTACAACTCCATCAATTCCATACTCTTACATAAAAACTTAGCTCTGAATTGGAGCTAGTCATATACTTTCAAAAATACGCTCATGACAATCATCTTACATTTTAACATAGCATTACATCGTTGTCTCGAGTCTGAGAGAAATGACTACGAGAGAGAATCAAAGATGATGATGTGTCTCAAAAATGCTGTGCTCGGACTTATATACTACACTTATAATACACTTCAAAAATACTTCGGAGGGGCTTTTATAGGTTATACGAGACTTGGACTCTGGAGCGGTTTATATTATAGTCAATTACTTGCTATCTGGACTTCTTAATCTGTCAACCTTCTCGTTAGCAAGGCACTTGTATCTATCTCAAATCTTACAGTTCTAAGATTCCTGACCATATATGGTATGATCCAGATGCTATGAAGAGTTCTTTAAGTGTTCAATCTCTTATCACTTATTAGCGGCGGTGCTCTCCAACTTTTAACAAGGTCTATAATAAAATTTAATGGCGACTCTCATGATAAGTACTTACATTAGTGTTAAGGGCTAAGAATTTGGAATACTTCTCTGAAACTAAAAGATTCTTTTTAGATAAAAAGTTTAAGCCTAAAAATATATGTATCATATATATATATATACACACTGCTGGACAATTGCTAAGGACGGATCACAAATTGCAATGTAACACAACATTAAGCGGGGGTGAAGGCCCATCAGGATAAATTATTGTTGCAACACTGTTTGGACATTAGAATAAAAATCATTTATTGTTCTGAAAAATACAGAAGGTTTTGAAACATTTGAAAGGAAAAAAGTGTTCATTTGATACTGTGTACGGGGAAATGGAAAAATGCAAGCAGGCACCTTTGAGAAAGGTGTCAGTACGGGATATATCCACCATGGAGTGCGATGCAACATTCCACACATCATGTCATGCTTTGCACAACATTATCCAGCAGCTGCACAACATTATCCAGCAGTTGCACAACATTATTCAGCTGTTGAGGCAAGTTATCCCACTCCTCTGTCAGTGCACGGATGAGGATGTTCTTATTTGTTGGAGGATATTTTTGACCAGCAAGTCGCCTCCCCAAAGCATCCCAAACATTTTCAATGGGGTTTAGATCTGGAGAACGTGCTGGCCATACAAGGCATTGAATACCCTCGCTGACTAGACAATCCTGATGTCTAGTCAGCGTAAAAATGTTCATTAAAAATAAAAATAATCCATATGAATTAAATTACGACAACAGATGGCAGCACCAAAAATATTTTGGATTAAAATAAAAAATATATTCTATGTTTTATTGGGTATATGTTTTATTGGGTATTAATTTATTTAGTTTTAATATAATCTAAGCATTGCATTTGATCTTTCAGAAAATATTTCACAACTGTTTGAGCAGAATTTTGGCAAAAAACGTGTGCCGCGAAAGTTAACAAAGTGTGTATAGGGCAGAAGATTTACTGACACTCACCCTTAAATTGTAGGATATGTAGATCAAACTAAAGATTTTAAATTAAATTTATCTAATATCCAAATTATAAATCTTGAATGTTTTTCTGATTCTGATTTTGCAGCTAATCGGGATGACAGAGTGTCATTAGGAGGCATGATATTTTTAATTGATAATGTTCAAATATCATGGAGGACTTTTAAGCATAAATGTGTTAGTCTGTCTACTATGGAGGCAGAATATATTTCCCTAACGGAATCTGCAAAAGAAATGGTGTGGGTAAAAAATATTTTAATGGAATGTCAAAAGCTTGGAGTTGAATTAGGCAGCAGTATAATATACTGCGACAGTCAAGTAGCCATTAACTTTTCAAATTCACCCATAGAGAATCACCTTACAAAACATATAAATGTAAAATACCATTTTTTTAAAAATTTAGTGGAAATGAAACTTTTTGAAATTAAATTTATTAACAGCAAAAATAATAAAGCTGATAGTTTTACTAAACTAATAACTAAGGAAATTATTTTTAAATTCTGTGACATATTTAAAAGAAAATAAAAATTAATTAAGAGCAAATTAAAATAAAAAGAGTAAAATTTTTTCAAATATATAAACTTTTTTTTTTAAATCCCTCATATAGTAGATTAGATACTAATGCGATTCAACTGGGTAGTGATGATTTAAATAATTCTCCTGCTACTAGCATATAGATCTTTTAGATATTTTTATCATGCTATTGTATCATGAATGTGTTTATACATATTAATTAACATTGTCTATAACCTGTTTATACATAAACATTTTTAATCTTCACTTTTTTAATGAAATATGGAATGCTTTACTTTTTCGACACAATCTGCAGGAGGGAGCCCATTGTTAGAAACACTATGTAAACAAACTTGCGTATCTGTTTAAAGATACGGTTAAAATCTGAAGGTTAATTTCATCACAGTTAACTGTCTAGAATTTGGAACATTTATTTTGTGTCTCATCTGTTTTTATCTTGAATTCCTTCAGATCGTGACGTAATATGACCGAAATATGCATATTTCCATTCAACTGAAAATTTGCATACTCCGGACCTAACTTGAAAGTTAAACCAGTATATATACTCTGGTGTAGGTGGATATCAGTATTCTGTCGTGTTCTGCTCTCGTCTTTCAATGATCTTCGGATTGTAGTCGAATCATCTGATAGCGAAAGTGAATCTCTCCTGTGATTTATGTATTATGTAGTTTAACGACTGTTTGGCCAGTTGTGGCCTTGTATCTATGTTCCTATGTCTTTGATGTTACATTACTTAGAATATTTGACTAATGTTAGATTGTTAATATATTGTCGGTTTGAACAATGTTAACTTGCGCTGTATCAGCCTTTTTCTACGAACTGCAAAGTTAAAAATGCAAGTTCTTTTTTCTGTTCGTTAAATGCCTTGTTTTATGAGAAATAAAATTACGTTATTTCAGTTAACTAACCTTGTCTTGATGTGAGTATCTGCAAACTTTTCTCATGAAACACCCACTGTGGAAGATCCGCTACTTTGCCAATTCAGTTTTTGATCCGTGAATTTCCACATCCTCATTTGCCAACACTTCTTACTGTATCCCACACTTATTCTAATTTTCCACGTTTTGCTTCCTTTCATTTTGTGGTTACTATGGGTGATAGTGTCATCCGTTCGTAGCAATTGTACAGCAGTGTATATTACCAGTATATATTACCAGATAAGACTCAAGCGAATGCTTGTCATCAATATGGAAAACCAGAAACAAACCGTATAATTTGAAATAATTGTAAAAATGGAGTAACGATTAAAAGATGTAGGTAATGTAATTGTAAAATCATCACACACACAGGGGGGGATTACAAAACATCACCTTCAAATAGTACATTTCATTTAATGACCTTGTTATTGTGAACAAAAAGGCCATATGTCACCCCAATGTACTATAAATTGAAATAGTTTGAGAAAATTGAAAAACTAAAATGAATTGACTTATTGACTTATGTGTGTAGATACTACTACAAATATGTCATACTACAAATACCAGCTTAACATGATGTGTAAAGAAGGTGTTCCCAATCATAACGTGTAATGCAATCTGATATAAAGTCCATATTGCCAATCTTAAAAATTATAAAAGGAAAATCCATTCTAAAGTATAATTAGGGAATACCACCAGATAAACTGCATTCAAAATACATCAAGTGCTTATTTAATACATATATTATTACATCAGTAAAATAATTAAAAAAATTAATAAATTATGAATCGAATAGATAATCGAATATTTTAATCGATTATTGAATTCCGACAAGACAAACCACAGACACATTGAATCTATCTCCTGACAGAATACTCTATTAGAAGATGCATGAGTTATGATATGCATAATTTTAGAAACAATAACCATAAGCAATCGTAAGTTAATAAAAAGTATGGGGTTGTGAATGGGATCCCTATAGTGAAACTTTCAAGATAAGATGCTATTAACAACGCTGAGTCACCCTAAACTTTTTTACTATACTATTAACTAAATATAATGGTTAAAAATATAATTTGCTAGTTTTAATATGGTTATTTATGTGTAATTGATGAAATTTATTATTAGATAATCTATAAATTTGAAACAATTGATTTTTAATGATGTTACGAAGTATTTAAACAGAATTACATGAAGTAAAAGGTAATAATTTGTTGATATTAAAATTAAAATAGCTTTTTTATCATATAAATTATAAATAATTCTTTAAGAAGATTCAATACATTTATTTAAATCCAGAAAGTTAGCATTAACTCTAATAGAAGGTTCATTAGTCAATAATTCTAGATTATCTGGATAGAAATCGATTTTTATAGTATTTGAATTCATAGTAACTACACACAGGCCCGGTTTAAGGCGTGGGCGGCGTGGGCAATTGCCCACGGCGGCCGAATTAGGGGCGGCCATTTGGAAGTGAAATTATGTGTAGTAAGAATAACTTTTGTGGTCGTATTAAAAAAAAATTGAAATTGAACCAATTTTGTGCCACTTTAATGTAAATGAATTAATGTACTCTTTTAAATAGTATTAAAACATTAAAAGGATAAAAAAAAATAGTTTTTCTCCCAAAATTATATATTTTTTGAAGCAATGTATAGTTCTGCTTGAAAGTACTAAGCTCAAACACTTAGGAGATTACTAGATTTTATACAACTTGCAGCTGGGTGCAGCCTGCATTCCCTGAGGCTCACGACCTTGTTCCCCCAAACACTGGAAAAAATCCAAGGGGCGATTCTCAGAATTTGTTCCTGCTTCCAAATTCAAATTGTAAACACATGGATGCGGTCTCTATGATCGCACTTCTAAAAGGACGGGAGGGAGAAGATTAGTCCAGATGGTCATTATTTTGGTCATCTACCATTTTACCTCATTTGGGCATTGAGCCTAGCAGGAGGCCATTGCAGTTGCAGATAACACAGTGACTAGAAGTAAAAAGCTACTTCTTGGTATTCAGGGTGTTGTGTTATGATGCTGCTGTGCAAGATTCACAAATTCATCTTCGTGAAATATGGCTTCTTTTAAGTATTCGGGTAACTTTTTTTTTCAATTATTTAATATATTTTCGTAAAATTTCTTAATTGACTATGTCTTTTGTTGATTTTTAATGTGTTTTAACAAATAAAATAAATTTGATGCTGAATTTAGTCTATGACATTAGCCCCAGAATAATACTGATAAAAGAATAATTTTTTCACGTTTTTATCCAAAATAATATCTATAAGCCCCATGGCTGTTCTATGAAAAATCTTCAGACGCAATCGCAAATAATTAAGCAATGGTGTAAAATGATCTTAATTTTGTAATTTTTTTAGTTTCATTGCAAAATGAAAGAAAAAGAAATGGTATAAAAGGTTTTTGCGAAGCAAAATATTCCTTTATGAATATTTGCATAAAAGTGGAAAAGTTGTTTCTAAATTGTTAGAGCTGTTTTATAAATTAATAAATTTATTCTATAGACCCAGTCTGCCAATTTGACAGATTCTTTTGCTAATGAATACAAATTACTGTCTAGATATACGTTCAATAATCTGTAACTATTATTTTAATTTTGCATAATTACACTTTTAGTTATAATTATAGTGCAATACACTTTTAGGTAAAATGTTAAGTAAACAATCTTAAAATTTGTAATATACATTATAATATTGTGATTTTTTTTATTTCTACTCAAACAATTCATTACCCCTATCCCCATGTTCTAGTCAACTTAAAACATTCGAGTTATTATTATTCTTATATAAAGTTTTATTGTATGATATGCGGTATTGCTCTGTCCATTTTTTTTTTCAAAACCCAGAATAAAATGAAATACTGACCCTCCTCTTTTCCAACGAATGGAAATTCTTTATTACCCCACTCGAAATTCACATTTTTTAAACTCTCCCCCCCCCCCCCCCCCTGTTTTTGAATTAATTTAGACGCATTTGGGTATTTCCCTGTGCTTCTGTTGGGCCAATGTATCTCTAAATTCTTTCCATAAGTTTTCGTTTATTATCTTTTACAAAATTACTAAAATAATATTGAGTTTTTTACCGCTTTGTCCTCAATAATTGCAAATATGATCCCCCCCTCTTAGTTTTGTGATGCATTTTATCTTTTGGCAGAAAAATAGAATATTTTTTTATTTTTACTCCCCTCCCCCTTTCCTTCCTAATTGTTATCCCCCTTTTCTATTCTAAGTATTTTTCGTGACTTTGGATTAGATTTTGTATCTTCTAATATTTTTTTATTTATTTTCATTCACTTTTCGCAAACTCAGGGACATTTTAAACATTACATTTCTATCGTCTTCACCCCAGTGAATCTATAATAAAAAGAAGAATCTGTCTGTTTGTCTGTCCACAGTACCGCGCGATATCTACCGCACTGAATTTTTTCACACAGTCGCATCTCCGGTCACACATTAAGCTGCCATAAGCTTCAACACAGTCGCATCTATACCTGAACTAATGCATTTCGAAGGCCTTTTTAAAAATTTAAATTAGATTTTTAAAGAAATTTTTAAATTCTAAAATCAGTTAATCTCTAGCTACCGATATGATCTAGCAGCTATATTCGCGATTTAACAGTTACAGAACCTCCAGTCATCGATATGATCTAACAGCTACCCATACGATTTAACAGCTACCGTAACGATCTAATGCCACGTTCATCTCCTACAGGTTATTAATCTTTCATTCATTTATTTTTTGCATTACGGAGAGCCTGTATTTTCTTTTTACTTTGCGGATAGCGTACTGGTAATTTGTCGTCGGTTTAAGATTTAAAGAAAATTGAGTAGTGTTATCTGTAAATGTATTATTTAAGTAGCGGGGGTTTATTTACGTCCGAGTCAACGCTGAGTAATTCGTTCCATTGATAAAAACAATTGTTAAATTCGTCAAGGCGTAAAACTTTCTTGTAATTTGGCTAGTATTCCATTATTCTGTAACTGTGTCCCTACAAGATTTGAATCAGATTTTAGAGGGGCTACAATGGACAATAACAAACAGCTTCGAAATAGGATTTCAGGTTTTTATCTGCGAAATCAGAAACGCAATAAATTAAAATGTTTTTGTGTTTTTAATCTAGTATTTAAATATTAGCTATTTAAATAAATTGCTGATAATAACCTGTAAAATTCTGAATTGTCCTGTTATATTATATATTTGCTTTTTAGGGATTGAAATGCTTTTCCTTTATCTCTCCCCTTTCCTAATTTGTTCACGAGATCATTTGTTTGATTTGTTTATAATGTATCACTGTAAAATGTACAAATAATTCATAAGATTTATGTAATTCCAAATTCAAATTTTATTAGAAAAAATAATGGTGAGGGCAACTTTCATGGCCGGCTCTAGATGCAGTGCAGTAAGTTACTTCTGACTCCTGATAAATTCAGGAAAATATAATCGGCGGTGGCTCCAGTTCAATGGAGCTGAAATTGTTTTAAGTGAATTATATATTGGTAAGATAAAATTCCAGTAAAGTTCAATAAGTTTATTCGATTTCTTCAGATTTATTTGTTTCGTTTACAGGCTTGCAAAGCAATATAAATTACTAGCTAACTATTTATAGATAGCTAGCGCTTTTAGTTTTCGCCCTGATTTCATCTGAAAATTCCGACAATAGACTCCACTTTAATATATTCGATTATTTTACTAACTTGATTTGCGGTATAATAATTAAACTTACTGACGAGATTTTATATTCTAGCTAATCTATAAACTTGCGGCACATAAATACGTATTTGAGTACGTATATTTCCACCTATTCTGTTCAAACCTCGCCAATCATTAAACATCTTTAGAATCCCCATGTTCATCTAACTTCCTAATTATTTTTAAAACAAAACAATATATCTTGTGGTTGTGTACCAATATTTCACAAAAGAATAAGTAACCAAAATGAGTTGCAACAATCGTGGCTTTTCAAATATTACAGCTTTTCCACCCATTGGAAAACTTGAATTTTGAAGTATAGTGGTTATAATTTCGATATGTTAAAATATCGAAATTATAACCACTATACTTCAAACTTCAAACATCAGGAAAGTGACCTAAAATCCAATTATATACAATTGTAGGAGTTTTAAAGAGCAATAAATTCATGCTTATTTTTTATAGCTATCACTTCTACTTTTTAAGGTATAAGCATTACAAACTTGAAAAACATCAAATTTTCAAACTTCTTTCAAACTTCCAAGACGATTACTTGGAAACTATAAAAGGTTTTTTAAATATACATATAAATGTAGAAACTAAATTTCCGCATACATATTTTTGTCGCTTACTAATTATATCGATCTTTTATACTTTCGGTGATATTTCGAGTGAAAGTCTGAAACATGGAAAAACATTTTTTTTTTAATTTCAAAGTTTAAGTTTTTCCTTCCCCCCCCCCCCCCCCTCCACCTCTCAAAAAAAAAAAAGTAAGTTCGATCCAATTATATACACTTGTAGGGATTTCAAAGAGCTTCAAATTCATGCTTATTGTTCAAGTCTAGATCTTTTAATTTTTGAGATGTAACAAATTTGAAAATTAGAAATTTTCCAGTCTTCTTCAATTTGGCAAGGCGATTGCTTACTCGAGAACTATAAAAGCTTTTCGTAATAACAAATACAGATTTTTATGCTAAATTTCCTAGTACGTATTTTCGTCGTTTACTATTTATATCTATATTTTATAGTTTAAAATGAAAACAAGAATAAAAAAAGAAACCACTCGCTCGGACAGATACTTTTTTGCTTTCTAGAAAAATGTTCTAAATATTGAAATCATTATTATTAGCGCCAAAGACACTTTAGAAGTTATTACACTTTTCGTATCGCTTCGTTTTCCCTACACAGAAACCCCAAACATAGCTGTTACTCACGTAAAAAACAAACAAACAAAAAAACGCTTATATCCACGTCCTAGAATTTATTTCACAATCATATTAGCAGTGTATTAATTAACGTAAATAGAAATTTATAGCATTATTGAACAAAACAAAATTGACTTGTCTTTCCTCGTGAATGAAATGCGCTATATATACGAGAATGTCGATAATAGATATATCGTATAAATACTCTTTTATTAATTTTATGCATCATTTTTTATCCATATATTCGAAAAACGTGTAATAGCACGAGAACGGTTCATATGTTGTCTAAAGTAAGTTCCATTTGATTTCTACTGAAAACTTACATATAACATGATTGTTTCTTTAATATTTTTGGATGTCGTTTTTTTCATGATTTAAAAGAAGTTTGAAAATTTGCGACCTTCCGAATGTTATTTGCCCTTTAAAATCATAAATTTTATTCGCTTCATTCCATTCATTCTAACATTATACTCACATACGCACAGACATCCCATTAAAAATAATTGATTCGGGTTAAAGGATGCCCAAAACGTATATTAATCTGTCAAAAATTCCAGTTTTCGACCCCATCAATATTTTTCCTATGTATTATTTGTGTGCAGGGAAATTACAAATAAAGTCGAAAATTCAGTTATGTATTATAAATTATTGCTATATTATATATGTATGTAGAAATAAAAGTAAAGCATTACATTTTCTAAACCGCTAATTAGAGCTATAAACTTAGATGAGAATAACATTTGATAGGTCATTGAAATTAAATAATTTTCGTAAGGTGATGGTGATCCTGTTTCTAAGGGGGGTTAGGTCCCCTCCTGCTCTTGCGTATCTAAGATGCTTTGCTCTTAATAGCTTTCTCGTATAATTATGAAAAAAGTCTAGATCTTATTCACACACTTATGCAGAAGTCATCAGTACTGAGAGAGACGCGGGATTCGTCTCTAAACATGCCTCTAATCGGACACTGTCTAGGTCAACCGAGTTAAATACCAATCCAGGCGGCTCTGCCTATGTTGAGGGGCAAATGGTAGACGCGTTAATGGACGTCGACACTTAATACCACCTTCACCCAGTCGTCTTCGAATGATATATATTGAGACAGGATGCATGGGGATGCCAAATGCTTTCGATTGGCTAATAGCGACGCCATTGGAGTAGACGTGGCTCCTCTCCTGACTGCACGATCCTCTCGAGCAGTTGCCTGTCTGGGGCGTTCTGAGACTCTGCTGTGGTTACATAGGTCTTCTCTGATCCATTGTTTTCATCACCGAGCAACTACCAAATCGCTCCGACCAAGATGGCGACTGATACGTCTGTTGGACCAACCAGTTTCCCTTGGGTCAATGATGCAACTTCTCTCAAAATCAGACAATTGATCGTAGTGCTGTCGAGTACGTCTCAAAAGCATCTTTGTACACAATTTTCAGTATTAAAGCAGAAAATCCAGTTCCAATTGTCCGTAAGAAGCTCGGTTGTTTTAAATGCTGCACGATACGTCGTTCTCATGCGCGTTGTATGAGCCCTATAACGTCATTGACTTTGGCAGTTTGATCATTTGCATAACTCTTGAAACAAAATTTGCATGCTCAGTTTCGTGGCTGTAGCTCAATTTATATATAACTCTATTCTATCATTGAATTTTCATATTATATATATATATATATATATATATATATGTGTGTGTGTGTGTGTGAAGGGTGGCCTCAAGCAATTTTGCCCACACAGGAAAATATCCTTGAACCGGCCCTGACTACACAGATCAGATCATCTACATATCGATATATTTGTAAGTCTGTAGATGTAAATGAGTATATGAATGGAAAGCTAGGTACATTTTAACTAGGGAATAAGAAGAATATATGAAAGTAAAAAAAAATCTATATTAAAGTTATGACATAAACAAAAAGTATTGCTAATTTACTATACATGTGCTAAGCATGTGCATCTAAAAGAATAAGAAAAATCAAGATACCCACAAAATTAAAAGGAAGAAAATAACAAAATAAAAGAGATCGAATAGGATAGAATATCCAATAATGGACACTCTAAATGTTTTGTTGTATAAAGCAATACCATGTGGTTGAAACATTATACAAAGATCCGACACAAAAACTTATAATAGAAAGAAATAGGAAGAAAAACTAATTGGCTTTAAATTAGTAAATGATTAAAATGAAGTATATTGATAATTGAAAATCAATGAATCATTGTGACATAATCTCACCATGTTTGGGAGGTAAGTGGCCCATCTCGGCCCCTTTTGCAGATAGGGGAAAGTCAATTAGAAAGCTGTAAAGCGAGTTGAATTTAGAAAAAATATTTTAGTTCCATAATAAAAGATGGAAAAGGACCAGGAAGCCTCCCTCAGAAAATTAAAACATCAGAAACAACAACTAAATGTTTAGGCAAGACAACATTATGAAAATGCATAATAGACAATTTTCCCTTCCTTAAATACACTGACAGATGGAGAATTCACATAAAGTGCGGAAGCGGTCATTCAATAGGAAAACTGTATGCAAATGTAATGGACTTACATAAGTAGCAAAGCATTCGATTTTCATCACAGTTGCACAAAGTGTTGGCATACCACCTCGAATGTCATTTATGTACTCTGTGGAATCAACATAAAACATGATATTTGAACTTTATGTAAATATGCCCCGGGTCATAGTGAATCAGACAGCTTTCTACTTTTTTTTTTTTTTTTCACATTTAGTGTCCCTTTCTATCTTTTGTTATGGAACTAAAATATTTTTGTACTAAATTTGACTCGCTCTACAACTTTTTTATTGACGTTTTTCCCCTATCTACAAAAGAGGCAGAGACGGGCCACGGTGTGTCATCCCCCCTAGTCTCATTGTGTAGGCCATAGGAAGTTGTATAACTTATCGCTATAATGAGAATATATATATATATATATATTATTTATTTTAAGTCTCATTATATTTTTGTCGTCACAAGAAATACTTCTTAGAACTAAAAGATAAATTGTATCACCAAATATTTAAAATATTTTTTTTAATTCCTTAATTCAAAATAATTTATTGATTATTACTATTTTGTTTCCTTGTCATGAAATTGTCATTTATTCACTTTTACAAATAGGGCTATAATGATAGATAGAGCTGAAGTTATTTTACATGATTCATTTGGAGATGCTGAATATTGGATGGTAATATAAATTTTTGTGGATTTTTTTATTTTGTTGTTGTTGTTAAATGCCATTTATTAATGTGTCTAACAATATGCTGTTTACATATTTTTTCATAGACCTTCATATATAAAAAAATATTTCTTTTTCTACTGTCAGTTTTCAAGCTCTCCTGTATCTTATAAATACAAGAAAAATAGCAAAACTTCTAAATTAATACTAGATGTTTAGATACCTATGTATTAATTTAAAATGGCAATATGTAATTTCAGAATCATTAATGTTGCTGTCAACTCTCTAATTTCCTATTTCTGAATATTCCTGGCTTTCAGATACCTCCCATTTTTCTCATATATATATGTATATCTGTGTGTGTGTGTATTAAAGTAGAAAAATTGAAGAGATATAGCAAAGCATCCATAACAAACATAAGTATTCAATTTATTACCAGATAAGTTTCAAGAGAATGCTTATCATTAGGGATGTCACGAAACCAAAAAAGATTCAATACCAAATAGCAGATACTATTGGATTACCGAAGAACTGATATACTCTGATACCGATATTAGATTGCCATTATAACATGCAACAAATTCATAATTGCTGTAAAATTACGTATAAAACTTATTTCAGACATAATTAACTAGATCCCTTCATAAATATTAAAAAATGAAAGCATTCATAATACACATGTTAATAAATATTTTATACACTCTTCTGAAAATCATAGTAGAAGAATGATCGTGAAATAATGAATAATTTATATTAATCTGAACAGAGTGAAAAAATATTTCTATAGGATATAAGAAAAAATTGTATAAATTATTGTATATATTTTTATTATTTCTCCTTTCGAACTTTTTTCTGTGAAGCACGCCCATAAATGAACATTTTTAAAAAACTCTGTTAATCTTGGGTTTTTTATCAGATGATTGGTCCATATACCAAATATCAAGCCTCTATCACATTTAAAAGGAAGCGTGCCTCATTTATTTGGAAAATCGAACATATTAGTGTGCGGCACCCCTTAAAGTAGCAAATATTGAAAATTTGAAATTTTACACTTTTTTCCTTTCAAACTATCTACCCGTACACCAAATTTGAAGTCTCTATCCTATCGAGAAGCATGATTTTTCTATCACTTCACCTTTCGAACGTTTTTCTGTGTAGCACCCCGTTAATGGACATTTTTTTCAAATTGTGTTCATCTTTGGTTTTTTTGTCAAATGGTTATACTAAATGGTTACACACTTTCTTCCTTTCCAACTTTTTACCCGTACACCAAATTTGAAGTCTCTATCTCATCGCAAAGCATGCTTTTCTAGCATTTCACCTTTCAAATGCTTTTGTGTGGAGTACCCACCCCATAAATATACATTTTTGAAAAACTCTATTCTTTTTGTGATTTCTATCAGATGATTCGCCCATATACCAAATATCAATCCTCTATCACGTTTTAAAAGGGGCATTTCTCCTTTATTCCGAAAACCGAACATTTTGGTGTGCGGTGCCCCCTAAAGTAGAAAATATTGATAAACTGAAACTGTATACTTTCTTCCTTCCAAACTATCTACCCTCACAGCAAATTTGATATCTCTATCTCATTCCGAAGCATGATTTTTTATCAATTCACTTTTCGAACATTTTACTCTGGAGCACCCCCTTAAACGAACATTTTTAAAAACTATATTCTTCTTGGGTGTTTTCGTCAAATAATTAGCCCATATACCAAATTTCAAGTCTCTATTAAATTTTAAAGGAGCCTTTTCTTATTTATTCGGTAAATTGAACATTTTGGTGTGCGGCACCCCCTTAAGTAGAAAATATTGGAAATCTGAAATTGCACACTTTCATCCTTTCGAACAATTTACCTATACACCAAATTTGAAGTCTCTATCTCATCACAAAGCATGCTTTCCTATCATTTCACTTTTCGAACGTTTTGGTGTGGAACACCTCCTCTAGAAAACGTTTTTGAAAAATTCGATTTTTCCAGGGGGTTTTATTGAAGGACCGAGCCATGTACCAAATTGCAAATCTCTATCTATTCGGGAAGTGCCTAAAAAAAGCGTGACAGACAGACAGACGGACACTTGGCAATTAGTATATATAGATTATTCTTAAAGCTCTTGTGCTATATAGTCCTTTCACTTGTTCTAAAATAGAACATGGTCCTTTGCACATATCCATATTTGCAGGGCCAGACTTACAATGAATGGGACCTAATTGCATTTGGAGACCTTTTAAGCCTGAACATTTTAATATTTACTTATACTGCCAAAAGTAAATAAATATTTAAGACAAATGACATAATGAGAATCTGGATCATGCAACATTAACTTTTCTGTGATATTGAATGATCTTGCGGGAGACCCTATATAGACCCTAATGGAGAACAATGGAATTTTTTTCAGTGAATGAGGGGAATATTGGCCCCCTTTTACCAAGGAGCACCAAAATTTTCTGTACTTAGGGCCCCAAAGAGTTTTTATCTGGCCCTGGTGAGATCAGATTTATTTTCTTTCCAAATTGAACCCCTATTAAACCATTATTTTTGTTGCAATGCCTGGTGGTTCCTCTAGTTAATGGTTTTACTGCATGTGTTGTATTTTAAATCTAAAACAAACATTTTTGTCAAATTTTCAACCATCCATTTTGTATGCTTAGGTCCGAAAGAGCATGGTTTTCTCAAAGGAACTTACCAGCATTGGGGATTCATTCAGAAAACATTTTTTAAATTCAACTGATGAGAAAGATAAAACTCAGAAAAAGAGTGAACTTATGTCTGAATCCAAGCGTTCAGCTAAAGGTGGGCCTTACATTGGTGTTCATTTAAGAAGACTTGATTTTGTTACTTCAAGATCTAAAGATGTACCAAATTTAAAACATGCTGCAGACCAGATTTTAAAACAAATGAAGAAACTGAACTTGCAACTGGTGTTTGTAGCATCTGATGCTTCCGAAACAGGTACTTCTTCAGTATTTAAAGTTTGAAAAATTGCTTAATAATTTAAAATTTGTAGGTTTCTAACATTGTTTTGCTTTTATTCCCAAAACCCATTAATAAGGAGGAGTTTTAAAGTTTATAATCATTCAAGTCCAATGCAATCTCATACATAAAGCATAGTTCTATTCATACAGCACATAGTTCTATTCATACAGCACATAGTTCTATTCATACTACTACTAATGTAACAAAACTGTAATAGCTTTATTAAAAGAAACATACAACACAAATTTAATAGTGTTGACTGGTTTCAAAGGCAAGAGATAGCCTTCTTCATCAGGACACACAAAAAGCACAACCTTCACTCTAGAACAGTAACTGATGAATATTGAATCCAAGCTGTAGAACATGAAATCAATCATTCAGTTAGGCTTAATTAAGTCCACTGTGTCAATCTTTTTGTGCTTAGCAAGATTTTTGATTTACTGCAGAATTACATGATGCCCTACTGACACAAATACAGTAAAACTCATTTCAAGTGGAACCAAAGGTAAACCAGTTCAGAAAAATTCCAATTAAACAGGGGGTAATTAAAAAAAGATTAAATCTATTACACTTCTTATCTCGGTTAGATATTCTATAATAAAAATTATGCATTACAAAAGTATTTAAAAATTACTAAGGAAATAAATTATCATAAAAAAATTATATTTAGCAGGCTAACAAGAAAATTAGAAAATACACATGTAATAGTTTATAATGAAATATTATAATTACATTACTTAAAGAATTGTTACATTTTTTGTTTCAAAAGTGCTTTTTTGTTGCAAAGTTCTGCCATTTCTTTATTGACATTAAATTTATTGAAGTGGAAGTAGATTGCTATTTAACATAATCAAGAACCACTTTTAAAGTGTTCATTAGATCAGGGTGTTGAAGACCCAGACCGTCCGACTCATCCATTGGACTCAAGCAACTATTGGACGGTCGGGTTATATCAGGGTGTTGTTGTTGAGACCCAGACCGTTCAACCTACCAGAAAGGTGTAAGGTAACTGTTTGGACAGCCGGGAAGTGCCACCCAATTTAGACCGGAACCCAGTGGGAGAGGCATCCACAGGGACCGTACCCTCCTTCCCCTACCACCAACCTCTCGGAAGGACTTACGGACCCACATGTTTAACGTGATCGTACTCCGTGTGAACACGGCGGCAGTTTTGGCAGTGCCTGGAATCGAACCTGGGCCTACCGAGTGCAACTCCAGCGCGCTAACCAATGGGCTTTAGATCAGGGTGTGAAACTCCTGAGTGTCTTGGTGAATCTACATCATCCAAATCTGCAACATCATCTTGAGGTGCATCAGGGATAGTTTTAATGACAGCAGTCTTCATCAGACAACAGATGAAGATCTAAGTCATTATCTAAAAAAAAAAAAAAAAAAAAAACTCTTTCACATCTAGTGTAATATTACTATAGACTACAGCATACCAATGAATATCTACAGACAAAAATACTCCCTTTGAAAGGGGTGATTTTTAATTTTAAAAGATCAAATTGAAGCCTGTTAAGAGGGTTTCACACTGTATATCCCTTCTGAAAATTTAATGTCTTATCCTATCCCATAAAATTCCTGTTTATAACACACACAATACTTTTATATCCTTTTCTCAATTTTCCATGTCTCAATTTTCCGATGGCGTATATGTATTATGTGGTTTTATTTAACCTGAAACATCCATTTCCCTCCATGTTTAGCTTTAATTCATTTTAATTAAAAAGTACACTACATAACATTAATTTCTTCATAGTATATTTTAATTTTAATTGATATTTTTGTAAAATATTGTTTATTATTTTAGTATGATTTTGATTATAAAGATGTTTCAACATTCCAGTGTAAGTGTGATTTCATGTATATGGACTGCATTTCCATGTAATTTTGAAAGATCCTTTTTCATTTATCTAATTCTTGATAGAATCTCAAATTAGATAAATAGAACATTCACACGTTTATAGTTTGCATAAAAATGAAGGATTATTTTCTTTATAATGTACAACCGTGTAATTGATTTTTATTATTATTATTATTATTTTAATTTCTAGGCAATAAAGAGTCTCAAAAGCATTTCCTACCCATCTTCAACTAATTATTCTAAATTAGATAACTAAACTATCTTCTATTTTCATGGTTTTTTTCCTTGTTAAATGTTTCAGTTCCTGACAGTAACAAGTATCTTAAAAATATTAGGATAATTGAACTTTTGAAAAACCAACCTTCTATTACTTTTTACAAATTCTAAACTGAAAAGAAATTTTGTTACTTATCAGTGTTTTCTTCTGCATGTTATTTTTAAAAAGTGTTAAATACTTTAAAGTGTTGGCTATAGTTACATTTTATTGTATTTATGACATTAAATTAAGATATATATTATGCAGTAATATGTACAAGGAGGTAACAAAAAAATAAGAACGTGTTCCCAAGCACAGAACTCCTTTTAAGTTAATTATGTTTGTACAAATAACCTTGATTTAATTAGGTCAAATATAGAAGTTCAACTCCTCTCAAAGTCAGTGAGTTCCCTCCAAAATTTCTCTTGATTTATGCCACTGATACTATGCCAATATATTTTTCTCATGCAGTAGGTATCTTCAATGCTATAATGAGTTATCCTTTTATTTGTGATGTTAAAAAATCCCTATTTTTCCCTATATGATATTGAACAATTTAGACGCTGACTTATACTGAGTCATGAAAAATGTTTGTGCTTACCGTGCTGTCTACTAGCTTTTTATTTTCTAATGTTAGTGGGTAGTAAAAGGATCTGCTCCTATTACAGATAACATTGTCCATGGCCTGGTTTTGCACTTATAATAAACTTGTCATCAAAGAATAGCCTATACCTGTAATGGCAGCAAAACACTTGTTATGTGCTACAATTTTACAAACCTCTACAGGGTGTCCCTAAAAGATTGAAACTCGCTTTAATTCTTTACCTGTTGGAGATAAGTGGGCAAAGTAAATTGCAAAAATGTTGAAAGTAAGGTAGGAAATAAGACTACGTTAATGAAATTGTCCTCCCATTAATTTTCAAAGAGTTACACATTTTAATTTTTATACGACCCTCTTTGACAAATTTAGTCAATCGGAAAATTTTTATTTTTAATGCAACAAGATCATTAAAAGAAACACATATCTGTATCTTTAAAATTGAGCAAGTTACATTTAATTGAAAATTGAACATTGTTAATGGGGGACCATATATCAAATTAGAAATGTAAATTTGTGATATATCACAAAAAAGATAAAATTGGATGATAATACATAGGAGACATTTTTGCGAATTCTGCATAGGTTCACAGTGCATCACGGATTCTTAAGTACTTTTCAATAACTAAGTACTTTTTCAATAATTAAGTACTTTTTTTTATCTAAACAATTTCCATCGTCAATTTCTTTATGATCCCTTTTTTCACTGATGAAACAGCCTTTCACATAGTACAGAAAAGTAGCATAAGTCAGATTTTTTCTTTATCATAATTCAGTTGATTTTAAAGATACAGATATATGGGGAGTTTTAATGATCTTGTTGCATTAAAAATAAAAAATTTCTGAAATTTCACAAAAACACAACTTCATGGTACTCCCCAACAAATATAAAAACAAATTCTTCTTTCCAAAAAAATTTTAAATCTGTAAACGGTTTGCGCCAAGTTCTTGCAAGACCAGGGCTGTACTTTCAGGTCTATAAAACCCTGCTTAAGGATCCTAGCCTTCCACATAATAATACATGGCCCTTTTTAGTCATAGTTCAACTTATTTTTTAATTGACTACAACTAAAAGGGCTATGTGTAATTTGAAGGATGTGTAGCGAATGCTCATAAGGCAGTATTAAATACCTTGAACTGGAGATATTTTTAGATCAACACTATGATATTGGTCTGTCACACTTTAGACCCGGGATCGAACCCTGGCACTGCCAAGCTGGTGATTTTGCATTCTTGCTACATTGGTGGCTTTGGATACAAGCATGAAGCATCATTCGCACAATTATTTCCAGTTATTCTGCTTCCCTGAGTATTATATATACATTGCATAAATGTACTTTCTGTACTCCCCATGAAATGGGGACACACTTTCTTGATCTTCCGAGTTTCTCTGACATCAACTCACCGTACATCATCGGGCCTTGTGACTCACTACGAGGCCACTTGTAACAACTCCTTCACTTCAACTTAAGAGCTTGCTGCACATCATCTGCAACCCAGTGATAATTTTGTTCGATTTTGACAAAACTCACTGGGAGGGGGAGTAGGTAGCGAATACTCATAAGGCAGTATTAAATGCCTTGAGCTTGAGACGTCCTTAGCTCAATGCTCTTGTACTGACCTACCATTCTTTGGCCCCAGAATCAAACCCCAGCACTGCTAAGTTGGTGATGTTGCTTTCTTGCTACAGAGGATTAGGATTCTTCAGCAGGATATCCGAAACCTAAAAGTACAGCTCTAGTCTAGTGGGAACTTGGCACAAACCATTTTGAGATGTCATAACATTTTTTTTTTGGAAAAAGGATTTTGTTTTTTGTACTTTGCAAAGAGCTTTTTCCAAAGTATTATTTTGTGAGATTGCAATGCTTTTTGTAGAAATACATATTTATCAGCATGGTTATGCAACAACAGGGATTGCAATTTCTACTTTACCATTGAGCACCATTTATTTATGACTTTTCAATTTTTGAAATTCTAAATTAAATTAATCTTTAAAAGTTTTAAAAGAAAATTATGGGCCTTCCACCAGAAGTGTTATGATTATTTTCAATGATGCAGTTTTTCCAAATTAATAAAAGTTTAAAATTCATAATTTTCCTCCTTCAAAATTCTAAATTAATTCTTTGTTATTGTGTATTTCTGAGATTTATCTCTTAACATTTATTTACTATCCCCTTCTAGCATTCCAATATTCTAAATTACCCACAATTTATCGGCAAAATGGTAAATATATCCCTCCAATCCTTTGCTACTTCACCAGTGTCCCCCGTATGCTCTTCTTTGCGACCTCATTTTTTCCCTTTCGGCCAGACACTTTATTCAGCAGATCGACGTAAAAGTGCTTTTTTTTTAAGAGTTAAAAGCTTCTTGCTCAACTATAATCTTTTAAACACATGTTTTGGGATGTCTCACAGACATTCTTCAGCTGTGAGTCAATGTGGGTCCAGGGTAGCTAGGGTTGCAAAATTTGAGGCAATTTCATGCCTTGTGTTTTTGGCGAGGCATTCTATTTTTCTTCACGGGGTTTGCATAGGTGCTTTATGCGATATGCAAGTTTTCACTCGCTAAGATTGGCGGCTCTTGGGAAATGAAAATCTTGTTGGCAGGGCAGTCTATCTTGAGCTGTATGAGAAGACAGACACAACGATGTTGGGATGCCATGGTCCAGGGCTCTTGCTAGGGTGCCAGCAGCCCACGGTCACCAGTGAGATTTCTGATTTCCGAGCGATCATAGTTTGCTGCATCCTTTACATCAAGCATTTGTGCCAACAACTAATTTGAAAATGATTGGTCTTGTCATCAATCAGGCCAGTATATCCACATACTTATGTTATTCTGATTCACTAATTTTATGCTTCAAGCCTTCAGCATGAATGTAGCCTAGGATCTAATCATGCCTCTCCATCATCGGTTTCAAAAGTGCAATACCAAAAGGGTACATTCTATACAAACACATACTGCAAGTCAGGACCAAAACAGTGCTTGGCTACTAAAGTGTGTCGTCATTTTCTGTCATCCATTTTCACGGCCTTAGTACATTGTCCTGACATATGGTACTAGATGCAGGTATCATCATCACCATCAAGCCTCTACTTGCAGATTACAGTTGTGATTGCTTCAAATTCATAATTACCTTTGTTTGAATCTTCATGCTTCACAGTTGTTTGTACCATCATATTTCACATATCATAATTTCTTTATCATCAGCCCACACTCCTACTGTTTTCCTGGTTCTTATGTGTCTTGCTCTTAATGTGTGGTGCTGCCATCTACATTCCGAGACGAAAAATATCATGGTCCAAATGATAATTTTTCTATAGTAGATGAAGTTTTGGCAAAAATTTTGATTTGTATTTTTAATTTTAATAATTTTTAAGAATTTATTTTTGAACATGTGCACCTGTAATTTTACATTTACTATTTGTTTTTTGCTTTTGAATTTAGCTTTAGACAGCTTTCCAAACAGTCCAAACTCTAGTCTTTGGACTAGAGTGGGATCTGAACCAGGGATTAATTAATTTTTAGATCTTAGCAATGTTTTAAATGATTAAATTTTTCTTTAAAATTTATTTAAAATATTAATGTTTTGGCAATGGTTCTGAAAAGCTCATTAAAAGTTAAATGTAGCTCTAAAAGGGCTTCTTACCATTTCTATTTCCTTTTGATAAAAGTTTTGTTAGACAAATATATTGCGTTTATTTTGAGTTTGTTTTGCTATTAATTAATTTAGGTATGTAAAGGTAAGTGTATTCTAGAATTTAATAAGTTGTTTGTTTTGAGTTGGTATGAATTTTTAAAAGTAAACATTTAATAAATGAGCACAGGCCAAATAAAGCAATATGGATAGGAGCATGAGAAACTCTATTTGTTCAGCTTACTTGAAATAATTTTGAAAGTTAAAATAAAATATAATTTACTATATGATCAGGCTAATCAAAATCATTAAAGGTCCTTAATGAAGTTTATGAAATCTAAAATAATCATTACTAAATTAAAATATATATCAAAAAACTACACGGCAGGAAACATAAAATGAGCTATCATCAGGACAGTTTAGTAATTTAGTCTGTAGATCTGTCTGAAAAAAATAGCCAAAAATAGTTTTATATTTTTAGTTTTCTTATTGTAATTTTTTTAATTCTCAGCTTTGTTTATTACATAAAAAGATCAAGTCTTTAGCTATCTTGAGGGCTGATCCCTGAAAATTGGAGTTTGCCACGTCACATATAATATACACTTACCAGCTACGAATTCGGAAAGTTATCCCTTCTGTCCTGATTTACTCTTGCCATCCCAGTTTCACAAGTCAGGATTGACAGAGAAAGTTTTGTTAGTTTTCTAAATTTATTTTTAGTTTTACTTAATAGTTTATACAATGTAAATTATTAAAAAGAATTTTAGAATAAGATGCTGAAAATCAGTTTTTTATACGAAAATTCAAAGCTATAATCCCCTCTCTTATTTATGTTCAATTTATCCCCTCCAATTTTATTTTTTCTAATTTTTCTTTGAAAAAAGTAAGAAGTTATTGAAATTCTGTTATCATTTTTAGATCTGGTATGCAATAACTTCAATTCTTTATCATTGCAGAATTTAAGGAATTTCTAAAATACATACCAAGTTCAGTACATTTCACTCCAGATCAGAAGGTTCTCAAAAATATACTGGATGGTGGTGTGGCTATTGTTGATCAATGGATATGTGCTCATGCAAGGTAATTATATTTTTATTTAATTATTATGCTTATTATTATTAACTGTATGTGCAATTTATTTTTAAATCTAATGTAACACAATACATACTAGAATAAATGTACTTTATGAACAGCTTAATGAACCTAGAAAAGCATACATTTATATCCATGTCAATTTTTTTTTTTATGTTGTTGTTGTTGAGACCCAGACCGCCTTGACCTACCAGAAAGGTAGGTGTAAGGTAACAATTTGGACAGCCAGGAAGAGCCACCCAATTTAGACTGGAACTCAGTGGGGAGGCATCCACAGGGACCGTACCTTCTTCCCCTATCACCAACCTCTCGGAAGGACTTACGGACCCACATGTTTAACATGATCATCCTTTAGGCCTATTAGCCTTATGTCTTTTCTTTTAAAGACTATTGAGAAGCTTATTGATAGGTACTTAAGAGAATTGAAGCCCCTGTCAAGCTCTCAACATGCCTATCAACCAGGCAAATCCACGGACACTGCCCTTTACAGTCTCTCCTTTATTTTGGAGAGAAACTTTAATGCCAAGGAAGTTGCTCTTGCACCTTTCTCGACATTGAAGGGCCTTTGATAAGGTACCCATTGATACCATCTTTGAAGCTCTTGATAGGAAAGGTGTTGATATCACGATCTCTTATTGGATCAAGAACCTGTTATCTAATAGGTATATTTGTGCATCTTTACTTGGTGATAGTATGACTGTGCATGCACTTGCGGGCTGAGGAAGTGTGCTTTCGCCAATTCTTTGGTGTATAGTTGTGGACTCTTTTGGAGAGTATCAACGTATCTGGCGTTTCCTGCGTTGGTTATGCAGACGATGTTGTCATCATTGCCAGGGGCAAATTTGGCAACACTGTCTCTGACATGATGTCTACTGCTCTTAGGAGAGTTGAGACATGGTGTAAAAATGCAGGTCTTACTGTTAATCCGCATAAGGCTGCTTTGGTTGCGTTTACTAGGAAACGCATACTTAATCTTGGGGACATTCGCTTCTTTGGGCAGAAGCTTATTTGCTTCAAGGAGGTTAAATTCTTGGGAATTTACTTTGACAAGGGACTCAACTGGAAGAGACACTTGGATTATTGCACGACTAAAGCAGAAGAATCTTTTGGTCTTGTAGGAATGCCATTGGGAAAACCTGGGGCTTAAATCCTAAGGCTATCCATTGGATTTACTCAATGGTAATCTGTCCTATCATTTCCTATAGATACACTGTTTGGTGGTCCAGAATTGGATGTGAAACAGCTAAACTAAAACTAGTTAAGCTTCAAAGGATGGTGTGCATTGCAATCTCTGGATGCATGAAAACTACTCCTACTGCAACTATTGAACTTTTACTCAGTTTGCATCCGCTCTACATGCGTATTGAAGCAGAGACACTTATCTGCATGAACAGACTTAAATATCTGAAATACTGGAAAGATTACTCTATCTTGGGGTGAACTTAACAATAATGTTGCTAGTCATCCTTTTTTTTGTATGCCATCTGATGGCATTCATGTCAAATACACGTTTGACAAGCCTTATGAAATTCAGGTCCCCTCGCGGGATGACTGAAAGAGGACTCCCACCTACAATAAACGGAACAGTACTGTATGGTGCACGGATAGCTCGAAGATTGGCACAAGCCCTGGTGCTGGTGTGTGCTGCCCTGATGATTGTACTGAGCTGTCTTATCCTCTTGGCAATTTTGCTACTGTCTTTCAAGCCGAAGTCTTTGCCATCCTTATGTGTTGTAGAATTTGCTATGACAGGAAGTATAAGAATAACCAGATTTTCATCTGTTCTGACAGTCAGGCTGCTCTTATGGCTCTTGGGAAGTTCACTATGACTTCTTCCCTTGTTTGGGAATGCTATACTGCACTCTGTGAAATTGTTAGCAATAACAATGTCATTCTTTACTGGGTGCCTGATCATTCGGGCATTCCTGGCAATGAGTTGGCGGATGAACTTACTAGGAAAGGCTCAAGTACTCCTTTTGTGGACCCTGAGCTGGCCTTGGGTATCCCAATGACTTTGTCAGAACTGTCTATGACATCTTCAGGAAGCTTCAATGTAAGAACTGGCGTAATACTAAGGGACAAAGGCAAGCGAAAATTCTCAACTGCAATTGCCCTAGTACACTTCAAAAAGAACTTTTCAAGCTCAGCAGAACGTGCATCAGGAGGGCTGTTGGGCTCCGTACTGGGCACTGCACTCTCAAGAGACACCTTAACATTATGGGTGTCACAAAAGATTCGCTTTGCAGAGGCTGCAATTACAGCGAAGAAACTGCTGCTCACATTCTCTGTGAATGTGAGGTTTACTCTGCTCACATATTCGAACACATTGGTCGTCATGTGATTGAACCCTGGGAGCTGAACGACATACCTGTCAAGTGCCTGCTTATTTTCGCATCGGCTACTGGTTGGTCTCTTTTCTTAGAGATCTTTCTCTTTTGAGGTAGTACAATAGACCTCTGGTCAATGTGCTGGGCTCTTCTGGAGCCACCCACCTTCATATCATTCATTCATTCATTCAACATGATCATACTCCGCGTGAACACGGCGGCAGTTTTGGCAGCAGAGGGAATCGAACCTGGGCCTACCGAGTGCAATTCCAGCATGCTAACCACTGGGCTACCGTATCCAAATTTTTGATGTGAATAACATCTATGTATGGGGGTTTCTGTGGCAGAAAATGGAGCATTATGCACTCAATAGATAAAAATGTAAATAATGTTTCATATTTTGTTATAAAATAAAGTTATCAGGTCATAAATATATAAAAATAATTTTAATATTTTGAAATTTTTTTTCCCCAAAAACTTAAAAAGTATCCGTCTGAGCAAGTGTTTTGATTTTATTTTTACACTAGCCGCCTTCGGCGATCAGCCTGTTCACTACCCTTGAAAATTCTGATCGTGGCAAACTCGGTGGCGCGACCTACCAGAAAGGTGTAAGGTAACTATTTGGACGACCAGGAAGTGCCACCCAATTTAGACCAGAACCCAGTGGGGGAGGCATCCACAGGGACCGTACCTTCCTTCCCCTACCACAAACCTCTCAGAAGGACTTACGGACCCACATGTTTAACGTGATCGTACTTCACGCGAACACGGCGGCAGTTTTGGCAGTGGCGGGAATTGAACCTGGACTTACCAAGTGCAATTCCAGCGCACTAACCACTGGGCTACCGCACCCTCAACTTCGTGGAGTTAACAAAGTTTGGTTTAATGACGTTAAAACTTATAATGAAATTTTAAGGCACCGCAACAATCTCCATAACTTTCTTTTTATTTATTTTTTTATTTCTTCAGTGTTTAAGTTTTTCATTGTGGTCCCAACCACCACCCGATGTAAACAATACATCGCCACAATTCAATCCAGCATAATGAGACAAAAACCCTATAAAAAGCAAACATTAATTCGGTTTTTAATTGTCCCTAGGCCAAAAACCATACAAATCATAATTCAATCATTTAAATTTTATAATGACCATATGCTAAGCTCTTAACATTAAACATTCTTCTTAAAATATAATGTAATATCATTTAAAATATCCTCATTCCATCGTTCCATCATTTAAAATGTACATTTAAAATATCCATTTAAAAAATCCATATCGTTCCATTATTTAAAATATACATATAATAATTTAACCCAATGTATACAATACATCACCACAATTCAATATCATGTAATTCTCTAACCCGATGCACAATCTCCATGGAAGCAGAGTGACGTCCCCGACTTCGTGCGCATCTGGGAGAAAAGTCGGAACTTTCCGAGAATTCGTCATGAAATTTAAAATCATTACTTCTTTAAAATCAGGATCGGGCTGCTATTTATAATTATTTCTTGGCCATATTGGACTTGTAAGAATGCCTGATGTTTGAGCTTTCTAAAAATGTAAATTATTAGTCGAAAATTTCTGCTTTTTCGGATGCGTGGATTTAAAAACGAAAGTTCGTTTTTTTGAGCCGAAAGTGACTTTTGTTTTAAAATCTTTAAAAAATATTAGAAATTGAGATTTGAAATTGATATATTTTTACTCGCAATTGACTGCTCTTTCTGGTCGTGTAATTTGTTTTTTTTACGACGTCTGGGTGGTGGAGGAAAAAGGGGGAAAAGATGAAAAAACAGTCAAAATCGCATAAAGCATTAAATAACAAAAAAATAATTCAAATTTTAAGAATCTGTTTTTACGTGTCACCTTCCGCCCCCCACCCCCACCCGCAGGTCTCCCATTGCCAAATTTCATAGCTCTGCGACGCGCGGTCGCTGAGCCTATGGTGTATAAGACACACAGACAGACATTGCCGTTTATTATATAGATAATGATTTTGTTTTCTAGAATAACATTTTCCCAGTTTTGAGTTCCAATGCTTACATTGGCTGCTCCCCCCCCTACTATACACATCTATGGACAAGAAGAACACCTCCCCCCCCCAGGTCTCCGATTGCCAAATTTCATAACTCTGTGACGCACGGTCGCTGAGCCTATAGTGACACACAGACAGACATTGCCTTTTATTATATAGATAATGATTTTGTTTTATAGAAAAACATTTTTCCCAGTTTCGAGTTCCAATGCTTACATTAGCTGCTCCCCCCCCCCCCCCCCCCATATTATACACATCTATGGACAAGAAGAAGCTTTCTTCCATCTCATAAACATGATAGCACTATCTTAAACAAGTATTTTCATGTCATATTGTTTTTATTATCATGTTTTTCTATTAAGTCTTATTATTTACATACTCCTGTTTCATATTTATTATGGGAAAGCTTGATTGTTAAAAGATTGCCTATCAAATTTCAACTTTTTTTAACTAAAGGGTGCAATTTGCATAACTATTACAGTGAAATTATACTTCTGTATGGTTGATTTTTCATCAAAATTATTTTTTAAATTTCTTTTTCAGTAAGAGAAAGTCAAAATCCATTAAAAACTGTAATTAGATCTTTTCAAAACTTCTTGTAGAAATGCTAGTTTCATTTTACATGTAATATATTTTGAAACTCATTAAACTATTTTGTTTTGTGCATATTTGAAAAATTCAGTTTAGATAATACCAAGGAATTTTTTGAAACAGTGTAAAAAATTAGACAATAGAACCACAGTGTAAAAATTAGTTTATGCTAATTTTTACTCTGATGCCACAAGTATTTTATTGACCACAATGTCCAACCCACATTAAAAAAACTTTTTTCAATCACTTTCTTCATTATTTCGGTATTTCTAATTTACACTATGTTGTTTATAATTATTTTCATTCTGTTTTTAGATACTTTATTGGAACTTATGAGTCTACCTTTTCTTTCCGTATACAAGAAGAGCGGGAAATTTTAGGTTTTCCTCTTGAAATGACATTTAATCGATTATGTGGAAATAATCAGACAACGTGCCAACAGCCCTCAAAATGGATGATAGTTCATGGTTGATATTTGTTTTTATACTTTACCATTTTTACTTTTATAAATAAATATTTCAAAAATCTTTATTTAATTCAATCTTTCCACAATTTATCCTTTCATAC
Organism: Amaurobius ferox; assembly: GCA_951213105.1. Taxonomy (NCBI): domain Eukaryota; kingdom Metazoa; phylum Arthropoda; class Arachnida; order Araneae; family Amaurobiidae; genus Amaurobius; species Amaurobius ferox. The sequence goes on along the minus strand of OX578144.1, from coordinate 138,453,462 downwards.
ATTTGTTGTAATAAGATATGTATTTTTGGCACCATTATTGTTAATCCAATTTCATGTAAACATTTCAATCATATGTTTATCAAATGAATATCAAACATTTATTGACCTCATTTTATATTACCTCTGAGACCCAGTACCTTGATATTACAACAGCAGGGTTACTAGCGAAGGAGGTTTAGCATAATATGCAAAACTTTGTTACAAGCAGCACGAGAATATTTAGCGATAAAATGCGAATTTCTTCTACCCCACCATACAGACTTTCTCAAAAGGTTTTAAAGTTTGTGCATATGCCCAGTATGAGGGGTCATTACAGGGTTGATCCGGTTGTCACGGACCAACGAACTGATATCGTTACCATCGTGACTAAAGATATTCACAATGGTAACGCTTATATGCTTATATACATGAAGACACTACTGGCACCAACGCCATGAGCCAAAGTCAAGGCTAACTTTCTAACTAGCCTTGGTCAAAGCTCTTCTTTGACATGATGTCAAACATAGTCAGCTGTTAGCATTACCACCTTTACTCACCTTAATGGAAATGGTTTTGCTATCAGGCAGATAATACAATCTTGCCATTGTTATTTTATTTTTATTTTCTATATTTTGTTTTAATTTCATATATTTTGGTTTCAATTTCTACAATAACAAAGATGGTTTATGCTTGTGCATATGTTTATAACATAATATAAAGCAATATAAAATGATCCAATTTAACTTTTCATAGGTATGTAGATTATTGTCATTTTTGTGCATTTCTAACTTTATTCAGTTTTTCAGTTAAAATTATGACATTCCATTTTAATAGAAATCTTCGATAATAAATACACTTTTCAAAGGGGGGGGGGAGCAGATTGGGGTTCCAACAATCCCCTTATAAATGTCCCCTCCCCCTTGAGAAAAATATTCAAGAATTTAACCTTGTAAATGAGAACTTTAAAGCATCTGAACAATATTCTGAGCTATTTTCACAAAAAAAAAGGTTATTGAAAAATACAAAACATTTCACTTTTTTCATAAAAGATTAACTTGAAAAAGTAAATATTCAGAGAGTGTTTAGAAGAGCTGAATGAACCTGTAGGATGAACTGTTCTCGAAACATTTTAGTTTTTTTGTAATTTTGAGGATCTGAAGTATTTAAAGTGAATTAAGTTGCCAAATGAAACGACGAAGATGTACTAAAAAGGCAAATTGGATATAATATCAGAAAAGTATCCATGTTATTTTCTGCAATTAAACTTAACTTGCATGATGAAATAAAAAATTACAAAATGAATTTGAATCTGCAGGGAAGGTGAAAATGAATAATTTAATTAATTTTTATTTTAATAAAAGTGGCCTTGAGAAATTGATATATTTGGAATGTTTCATCGCCTTTCCTCATATGTATTTCTATGTTAAAATTCCTCTACTTGAGGGGATTGATTTCTCTCTATGTCATCGGTAATACGAAAGGTGGCTTATGGTGGATAATATTGCTAGAATGCGAGTAGTGTTTCCATGTATATAATCTTGTTGTCACGGACCAGAAGAGTTGTTGCCAAAACACAGCAAATTTTCCCATAATTACGATTAAAAATTGTTTGTTAATTTGAAGTGGCAATATCCAGATGTAAGCAACCTGCACAGAGTTTTAATTATGCTATGCACACCTTTCTCAGTGACGTCCAAAGAGATTCTTGGTTTCTTCAGAGAATCTGAGAACAAAATGCGCACGTTTCCTACCCTCGCTTGCATCATATGCACGGAACCAGAATAAAAAAAATTAAGTCAGTCACGTGGCGGGAAGAATAAAGACTTCTCTTCTTCCCTCCACGGTCAGTCATGCCTGGCATCAAAACTATCTCCTCCAGCATCACCATCCCCACTTAGTGAAGATGGTAATGCTGGCATAAACCAAAATAAACCCTCCCTATAGCATAGTATATTTCCATAATGCAGTCCAGAGTAACACACTTGGCAATTTAGCGAAATTTGTGGTAAAGAAATTTTCTCACCAAAGCAGTTGCATCAGACCTTAAACATCTGTGTTGTGATCTGTGCAAAATGGATTCGTATTTACACATTGTATATCAATATGAATTATTAAAATTCTTTAAAAATGGCTGTCAACATTCCAATATTCACTTCAAAAGTCATTATTTAGATTCTTCAATCTCAAATACATGTATCACAATGCTATGTGCTTGTAATTATAGAATTTCAGACTGTACTTTTAATAAAGTGATTTAAAACATTAAATTTAGAATAAATGATGACATTTAAAATGGTGCATTTGGTTATTTTAGAAAGTCAAACAAGCAAACTTTTTTTATTGCAGTGAAATAAAAAAATTTTGTAAAAGTAGTAAACCACTAAAACCGTTCCTAATAAAATGTAAATTAACAAAAAAATACTTATTTTGATAGAAATCTTGTTTACATAATTTCATTATAAATTGGTACAATTGTATTTGGCCTATAAAATAAATATTCAATGTGTTGTCACAGATTATTTATTTACAAACAGAATTTATATTTTATAATAATGAAGTTTACATATGTTACAGTTAGTGTTCTTTAATAAACCTCTAATTTACACATATATATTAGATATTTATAAAAGATATATATCTCTTATTTACATATGTAGATAAGATATGTATAAAAGTTAAATACACACAGTTAAGTATGTAGATTTCCTCATAATTACTATAATTTTGTAATGTACATCTCAACATGTAATACAATGTAGTAATAAGTAAGCATAGTTTATAAAAAATGTAGCCAATAAATTTATTTTAAGACCTGTTATTGAGTCAAAACTTTTAGATGTAAATGATAAATTTTGACTTCCTATCTTATTAAATTCATAATAACTAGTGACATTGAAAATACGTTTCTTAAAAACTGCTGCCATGCGGTACATAGAAGCTTGAAGAAATAATTCAATACTTATGCATGTGCTTTACACTTGTCATTCTTTCCCAGCCTTCCAAATGGTTGCTCGAGTCCTTAGGATGAGTCGGACGGTCTGGGTCACTTGTCATTCAGATCAACACTTGTCATTCAGATTAAATCTCGAAAATTACTGTCTTTTGCGCATTGTAAATGTTACTTTTATTGGTATAAATCCACAAATTTAAAACTTATGATAACTTAAAATAGGTATTTCTCAGAAAATAAACTTCTGCAATAACTGGTTCAGCATATTAGCATATAGGCCATATCCATCCCTATGTATGGAAGTTCCTCGCAATATAAATGTGAAATAAGTGTTTACTTAATCATGCTTGAACCAGGCTTTTGATAAGTTTTGGCAAGGAATGGGTAATGCAGAGTTATAGAAAGGATCATAGAAAGTTATAGAATCTCAATGCGTAAAGGAGTTTGTAATGTACAGTTATACTGTTGCTTACTTCTTGTTAAACTGTGGTAAAAATGTGGAGCCAGTTCAATGACATTGATAGCAAGACTGCAAATATTTTAGGAAATTTATTTTCACTCATTTGTATCCACATTCAAAACCTACACTACAAAATTAAAATTTAGTGCTCTAACAACTAAATAATATATTAATGCATGTGTGTAGAATCTGCAACAAAATATCACTGATATTTAATTAATATAGTAAAACTTGGTGACTTTGTTGGTGTCAACAAAAAAGTGCAAAATTTGTAAAATGTCTCTTTTCTAAGGAACAAGAACATGCTATATGTGCAATGTTAATAGAAGTTGCAATATTGCATTTGTTAAATCCACTCATTTAACCTTAATGTATTTTAAATTTTATGACTTTCAGAAAATTTTAAATAATGTGGTGCAATATTAAGAACAATCATTTTAAAATTAGTGTCATTTGATATTTTAATGTAAAGTTACTCAAAACTAAATTATAAATAAATATTTAAAACTTTAGGCATTCTGAATATTTGATTTCAATCCAAATCAATAGTTTCATTATTCACTGATTCTAATAATTGTACACATAGTTTTTTTGATGTGAATAGCATCCATGTGCTTGGGGATTTATATATCTGTTCCAAAAATATGAACGTTACAAAAATGTAAACACTTTGGATGCTAATATCTCTGAACCTAATATATAAAGATGTAAATAATATTTCTTATTTTGTTGAAAATAAGAAAAAATATTTACATTTTGTCCAGATTATGAATATATAAAAATAATTTCAGTATTTTAATATCTTGATTTTTTTTTTCTTTTAATAACTTTAAAAAGTATGTCCGAAAATTTTGTTTTTCAAGATTGTAATGCTTGCATATTAAAAACTAAAAGTGTTAGCAATGGACAGTAGAGTATGAGCATGAGTGTAAATAAACATCCTGCATAGTAGAAAATGCAGAAAAGTAAGAGCATTATTTTTATCATAGTGGATAATGGTAAACTGATGATGATGATGGCAAATAAAAACTGAAACTAGGCCCATTAAACATCAAAATGTATCTTTTTGCTGAAAATAAGTTATTTGGAATACTTGAAAAACAACATATGTTTAAAAATTTCATATACTAAAGTGCACTTTAAGTGATTTTAAGTGAATGTACACTACTACTCACTTTTACTGTAGTCACTAACTAGCGTTCTGAAGATGTATAATATTTACTAGTAAATCCTGCAATGTATATGTGAGCAAGAAGTGAAAGTACATAACAAATTTTCTTAAAACTTGTGTATATATTTTAATTAAGTGAATAATTTATTTTTTGGTAAATTAAAAATATCCATAAAAGAAGATAAATTTAGATATTATCAACTAAAATCAGGGATTAAACGATTGTAAATTTCTAAAATAGCTATTTTTAATACAGATAATAATGAAAATTTCCATACTGCTAAGCATACGAATATTTTGTTTTGGAAACATAAGGGCAAAATTTCCATGCAACATCACATGCCCATACTCTATCATTAAGAATTTGTATTTTTCTGAAATCCCTACAAGTGTATGTAATTGAATTTTGGATTGAGCTCTTAGTTTTCAAAGTATATTTATTATAATTTTAATATTCTAGTATTTTAACCTGGGTTTTCCAATGAGTGAGAAAGCTGTAATATAATATTTAAAATGTCACAATTGTGCAACTCATTCTATTTACTTACACCTTGGTGAAAGATTCGTACATAAGCACGAAATATTTTATTTGGTTTAAAAAAATTAGGAGGTTAAATGAACTGGGGATTTTAAAGATGTTTAACAATTGGTGAGTTTTGAACTCAATAGATTGAAATATACGTATTCAAGTACATATTTATGTGCTGCCAGGCAAGTTTATAAATTAACTTGAATGTAAAATCTCATCAGATATATTGCACAAGTTTAATTTATATACTGCCATACAAGTTAGTAAAATAATTTGATATTTTAATGTGAAATCCATGATCGGAGTATCTAGATGAAACCCAAGTGAAAACTAAAAGTGCTAACTAACTATAAATTGTTAACGAGTGGCTTGAAGCGATTTGAAAGTTTGTAAACGAAACAAATGAGTCTGAAAAAATCGAATAAACTTATTGAACTTTACTACAGTTTTATTTTACAAAATGCAATTCACGCAAAACCATTTTGACAATCAATTGACACGCAAAACCATTTTGACAATCAATTTGGAGGCACTGCAGATTTTTTATTATTTGCCTTATATGTTTTCAAGATATCATTTTCATTGACTCATACATACCACCTCAAACACATTCAATTTGAGTTCAAGAATGCTTAAAACATGTCAATCTGTCGAAAACCCTGAATAGAACTTTTGACCTCATAATAATACATTTCTTTTTAGGTATATAAGGAAAGAAAAAAATTGTTATAATAAATTTAATTTTAAACTATATCGATAACTACATACTTTGTATAATCAATGAGCAGCAGTAGAATTGTCTGAAAAATATTTTGGTGGGGTTTTGTCAACCAGATATCATGTTCTATAGCTTTACATACAGTGAAGTGACTTCTGTCCAGTGATAGAACAAAAATTACTGAACAGTAAAGCTGAGAACTCTACCAAAATTTATCAACAATCGGCAGAGCTAAAATAATGTTCAGTACTGTTGGTGGTTAGAAGTAAATATTTTAACACTTCTACAAAAAACAAAATTTTCGCTTTAAGGAATTTTGTGTTCACCTGCAACCATGCTGATGAGCAGTAATGACTGTGATCCATGGATGGCAAATGGTGAGTGACCAGTTGAGCGTTTTCTTGTTTATCTGCTCTAATTGCAGATAATAGAATCAATGGACTAGTTTTGCACTTATTATGCACTTGTCAGCATGGAATACTTATAATGGTAACTGCAATAGGATCAAGAAAACATGTTAAGTGTTACTTTTCAAACCTCTATAGGGACCAACAATTTCAATCCTACCATGCAGCTTGCTTTAAATGTCTTAAAGATTGAACTCAGATTGCAACAACCAAGTTCATACTCATAAAATTGCCTATAAAGGGCATTCCCAAAGTAAAATCATGCTCCCATTGCAGATACCAGCATCCATGGATTTATTTTGTGTATATTATACACACATCAGCATAGAATAGTCGATAACTGCAATAGAAACAAAACTATGTACCATTATTTACAAACATCTATGGAAACCATCAAATTCAGTTTTACCTTACAGTTGGCTTCAAATATCTTAGATTGAGTTTAAGCTGTAAGCAGTGACACAGTCATGGTAGGGTTTTTAGGGTTAAAACCTTAGAGGAGAGATATGAAGTAGAGTTACTATAACCTTTGATTTGGTGCTCGTTAAACCACGCTATTACCGGCACGCACTTCTCCTGCTATTTCAGTGTTATTTCAATGGACGCTTGTCAAGTTAACTATTTAAAAATAGTTAAAATGGTTTCGTAATGCTGCTATTATAACTGTACAGAAATACAAGTAAAAGGAGGATCTATAACGTTTCATTGTTATGTATAACTATTCATTAATTAATTTGTTATTGTGTAGCTGTTTGGTATTAAGTTCACTATTGAACATCCTGGCTGATCTAAATTTGTGATTTGCTTTGTAGCAAGCTATATAATATTGCTATTTTTTGATAAATTCTTATATTTTGATGTACTATTTGCACTTTTTTGCTATTTATTAGAAAAGAAACTGGTTTTTAGTTAAATTCATTTAAATAATTTGCATACATGCAAAATTATTCAAACGGTTTGTTTTGGCGACCGAATTATTCACCAGATGGTTCTATAAAAATAAAAGCTAAACATATTTCTGTTATGTTTACTTACAAAGGGCTAAATAAGTTTCATGTTGTTTGTGTTTAAGTATATCATATATATTTTTTAATATTGATTATATGGTAGTTGCTAGTTTAAACCAACTAAATTTTTTTTCTTAACAGGTTTTAATAATTTATTTGATTATAATATATCAAAATTTAGTTTAAATGCCTGTTAAAAAGTATCTGATGCCATTTTAAATGCTTCATATTTATAATATTTATAGAAGGGAACTGTATTTCTCGCTTCATGGTAAGTTCCTTTTATTTAACTTGGTCGGATGTTTGTTTGTTAGTGTGATTTATATTATTAATGCTTTAACTAATCAGGTTCCATTAACCACAGTAACATCAAAATCGTTGCCTTTTATAGTACATTTTAATTCTTTGGATTTTGAACCTTATCGGACTAACCTGATAGCCGACATGGGTCCGCAATAGGAATGTACTACTTTTTTGGGAATAATTTGAAAACCGGAACAGCTAGAAATTCAAAATTCAGAATAGATCAGCCTTTTGTTTTATATTTTAATTCTTTAGATTTTAACCCGTTTAAGAATAGCTCATCGTGGGCCTGAAAAAAATTCCTGAAGACCATAATGCTTGAGCGACCCTGGTCTGAATTTATGCAGAACATTTTCTATCTACATGAAGTTTTTCTGTCATTAGGCCTAGAATTATTGTTTTTCAGTGTCCGTGCCCACTCGGGGGGTGGCCCTGCCTGCAATAGAAATATATTCATTTTTGAGGAATAATTCAAGAGCTAAGTAGCTAGAAAATCTAAATTTGGAATGTCGTTTTCTTCTGTGATATATATTGAGTCTTTAGTCTATGATTTTCTAGTAGCTCTTGCTCTAATATGTTATTTTTCAGTACATTAAAATCGTTTAAATTTGAAATTGTGTTTGTTATAAGTTTTTTCATTATATTTTTCTTTTTCAAATATTGCTCAAACCGAAAAGATTTTTCAGCTTTTTCCCACATATGGACAATAAGCAATAGGATATAGGCAATTTTTACTGATCCCAGCTTTTTTATGTTTAAAAGCGATATATTTGTCACCTCACTTTTTAAAATGCTTTGTCATTCTTCTCAGTATATCTTATCATTTTCTATAAAACATTTAAAGTACATTTTCTTTCACATGATCAAGTTTATAATTACATTCTGCTAAAAAGCGCAATTATGTTATTTTAGCTTCAGTTCTCAATATATTTGTAATAAATGTTAGTTCACGTATCTATAAATTCACTACATTAAAAACTTTTATAAAAATCAGAAAATTTTGATTTATTTTTATCATTATGCTCTATGTATGTCCACAAATGCCCCTCCAATGGAGCACATGTGCACAGTTGAAACTATTTTTTAAATCGATCATAAAATAAAGAAATCTTTAATTAAAAAATCTGATAGAAATTCCTCCAAATAAGAAAAAGTTTAATTTACAGATATTTTTGGTAGAAATAACGATCACACTTTTGGGAAAAATGAAGAAAGAAAAGAAGAAAATCACATGTGCCACCTCTGCCATAGGTAATCCAGATTAAAGGAAATATTATTTAAAACATTTCTATCTTTAAAATAAAAAGTTTATTAGAAAGCTAATTTTCTATTCCAAACAAACCAAAAACTAAACGAGGAAGTACAAAATCCTTTCCTATTATAATACCATCAAGCACTATATTTTTTGTTTTAGCGGGATTTTTAAAATACACACCGAAAAGATATTTTCGTAAGCACTAAGCAAACATTTCTTATTATTTTAGAGATGCCAGTCACCAAAAGCACTGAGTAATAGATAGATCCGCCCAGCTCGTCTGCCTGTAGTCACATGATTAACTGCAGAACAAGTTCTTGGAGGAAAATCCAATGAGATAAATCACTCTACTTCTTATTCCTGCTCTAAGGTTAAAACCTCTTCCAGATCCAGAAGAAAAAAATATATTTTTGAAATAATATTTAAAAAAAATCAGTGTTTAAATTATTAGTAATAAACTATCAGTGTACAGATATTTGAGGCTCCAGGTTAAGTGGCCAGTTCAGTTGATCATTAAAGAAATGTTGGATATGAAAGTTAAATTGCAGAAAATATGAAATTAGCAGAATGTTATAAGTTGCCAGCAAATATTGCTGGAGATTTGTATTATGGCAGCATTTCTTATTTTTATCAAACAAAAACCTCAATGCGCTACATATGCTATTTGTAATAAAGATCTCTTTCCAGTATACATCAGCTTATTAATTAAAACTAGTTGCTGCATAAGAAAGTAGTTACTACACTTATTAAAAATTGCCTCTGTGCTGACAGGTCCACTTAACAACTTATCGCTAAATGGAAGTATTTTTTCAAGATCTTATATGGCAAGATTTTCAGGAGTTTTTTTTACAAATAAATAATATTTTTTTTAATAAAAAATAATTCAAAAGTTTACAATAATATAGATAAAATTTAAAAGTTAAAAATGCTGTATTTATGGAAGAATGTAATTAAAAAGACTGAAATAGTTATGGTCTTCTAGAAATACAGTGCATTTATCAGAAAGCAACAATTCTTGGGAGAGCGAATTAGCTGAGAAAATCAAAAATTAAAATTTTGTAATAAATATTAAAAACTTCAATTTTTAATTTTAAATATAATTTAATGTACAATTTAAATATCATAAATTTTACACAAGAACATTATATTTCTTACAGATAGAATCTTTGGACCCCCCCCCCCCCCACACACACACACACACACTCGCAGAAAATTTTCCTGGCATAAATAGGAGGCATTCTTATTGTAAATAATAACATTCATGGATTTTTTTTATTTGTATTGTTACAGCCAGGATTTTTATGACCAAACATTGTTATGTCGTAGCAAAACTAATTAAGAAATGAAAAAGAGATGCATGAAGCAAAACAATTAAGGAATTTAAAATATATAATTTTATTTCTTTACTATTGCTCTGTTAACCGATATTTTGTATTGTACTAATCAATGCATGACCAACAAAACAAAAGAAAAAATATACAAGAAATACAACTTTATTTTGTTACAGATCTATACCTTCAAGAAAATTCAGCACAAAATGCTCTTGAAATGCTTTATTTAAACAAAATATGCAAAATACGGACAAAAAAATGCCTTAAAATTTAAAAAAAATACCATATGTAAAAATATGCTGAAATGGCCAAGTTCATACCCATAGAATCAACTACATTAGTTATTCTATGCTGACGAGTGCATAACAAGTGTGAAACTGGTTCATAGATTTTGTTATTTACAACAAAAACAAGAAAGTGGAGAGCCCAATCCTTCCTTAGAAGCAAAAAATGTAAAAAAAAAAAACTCTTAAAAAAATTAACGTGTCTGTATCTTATACTAGAAAAAGTGATCTGTAAAGATATGTTTCTTATAAAAATATTAAATAAAAAATATTTATTATTAAAGAAATTAACTTGATCTCTAGAAGACCTCTTATATTCTTTTTTAACTATTGTAGAATATTAAGTTGTTGTTGTTGAGACCCAGACCGTCCGACCTACCAGATAGATATGCATATTGGTTTCTTTACCTTTTGAATAGGTGTGAGCAATGCTAATGCTATACCACTGTCACTAACCGAAAGAAAACAAAGTGGCAAAACCAAAAGAATGACATACCTATATTTTTTATAGAACTGCGTGAATGGATTTACAATTAAAGTACTTCAAATACACCTTCTGGATTTTGAGGAAATTTTTACACACATTAACAATTCGGGGTGCGGTAGCCCATTGGTTAGCGCGCTGGAGTTGCACTCGGTAGGCCCGGGTTTGATTCCAGCCACTGCCAAAACTACCGCTGTGTTCATGCGGAGTACGATCACGTTAAACATGTGGGTCCGAATTTCCTTCCGAGAGGTTGGTGGTAGGGGAAGGAGGGTACGGTCCCTGTGGATGCCTCCCCCACTGGGTTCCGGTCTAAATTGGGTGGCACTTCCCGACCGTCCAAACAGTTACCTTACACCTTTCTGGTAGATCGGATGGTCTGGGTTTCAACAACAACAACACATTAACAATTCGAAAATTATATATATATCAGTTGTTTGCTGTTCCCCGAGAGGTTGGTGGTAGGGGAAGGAGGGTATGGTCCCTGTGGATGCCTCCCCCACTGGGTTCCAGTCAAAATGGGTGGCACTTCCCGGCCGTCCAAACTGTTACCTTACACCTTTCTGGTACCGTCCGTCCAAATGGATGCTCAAGTCCTTGTTGACGAGCCGGACGGCCTGGGTTTTCAACACCTTTCTGGTAGGTCGGACGGTCTGGGTCTCAACAACAACAACACATTAACAATTCCCGGCCACACACATTGCTACCGTTAACCCTAGGATTGGTCGTGTGGTCAGGGTCTTCAACACATTAACAATTACAATATGATTTGTGTCTTGATTTAATGTAATTAAAAAAAAATTCGAATAAATATTTTCCTTTAGTTGGGAGGAGTGGGGGGGGGGGGGAAGTATCTTTAACCAGGTAAGTCCATCAGTCACAACCAGTGCATACTTTTAAATATATAAGTTAATTTCTTGGCATTCTTTATTAAACTTTTATTTACTTCAAACATATTCAATGTAACAACTGATACTTGAACATTGAAAATTTTGACAATCAGTATGTACATACTGACTCAAGTTCTCCTTTAATGCTCGCTCCTTGTTTTTATGTAAATAAAAGATACCAATACATCAAAATAATTAAACTACTGCTTTTGAGAATATAAATTTGTAGTACTTTCTTAAAGAATCTGATTTGTCACCTAATTTTTTTATGCCTGGTTTCTTTACAAAAGTATTAAAAAGTTATATACCAATAGAATAGATGCTATGGATTTGAATTGAACAAGAAACTTAATGTAGATCTAGGTATGGGTCATTGTGGCAATTACCCTCCCCCCCCCCTTTTTTTTCAGATATGTCATTTCTTGTGATTCTATAGATTCACTTATAAAAGTTTATTGCAATGTCATAAATCGCAAAATGACGTAAAATTCATTTTATCAGGCTAGTTTGCTTCATTTTATGATTAATAAAAAACAATTTATCAGTTTAACTATTTACTGATATACTACAAAAACGAATGTTCAATAAAAGAAACATGTTGAAGTAAATCCCTTTTTATTTCTGCCTGAATCTGCCCTTGTAATGTATTAACTGTAAACTTTGCAGCTACCTTTTAAATTTGGTTAACTGTACTTATGACTCATTGAATGATTATCAATTTACAAGGACCTAAATAACCTTCAGCTTTCTATAAGAAATCCGAATGGGCTAGACATGGATTAACATAAACACTATGTAATAAAAATTATGTTTTAAATTTGATTAAGTAGGTATTAGTCAATCATGTTCAGTTGATTAAATATTTATAATTTTTCAAGATATTGTTCACCGGATGAACTAAAACATGTTTTTTAAGTAATGCATATGGTTATCTTATTTGTACTGATTTTTTCCCATCAGTAATACAGATAATAGAATTTTGATGCATAAAAGTAAATTCCTGCCTTAGAGTAAAGGAAAAATAAATTTCAAAAATAAATAAAAATATCCCATTTAATAAACTAATATCTATATATTGTAATTGTAACTGTAGACGAAGAAATTGAAAAGCAGATTTAATTTTATCTAGAATCATTGTACTATTAGAAAGAAATTGTATATATAGCTTGATTCAGTACTATCTTATTATAGTGGCTCCCACATATCCGATTGAGCCAAGGTTTTCGTTAACGAAAAAGTAATATGACAATAATATAAACACGTGCTGTTTCTTTAGGACTGCAAATGTTTGGTGAGATTTTACAACCTACTTTGGCCATAAATCTCGGACGCTTGGTGATTCATCCTCGGGGGCCACTATAATAAGGTAGTACCCTTGATTCTTTAAAATTATAGAAATATATTTAAGAAATATTTTTTGTCTCTACACACCAATAGCATTACCAAGTAGGGAAATCATATTCCCTAGAAACCCATTTAAGTTCAGAGAAATGATATTTAGCGAAATGGGAAGCAAACTGTTTGGTTACCAATTCAACCCCCCCCCCCTCCTCAAAAAAAGATTTGCCTGGGGACGCTACGCTACTGTTACACGCATAATACTAACGTTAAAGGAAAATATTGTAATAGGATCAAATATTTGAACTATCAATGAATTTACATGTTTTTGTTTTAAATATTCTTTCTTATTTTCGAATTGAATGCTTTTGAGATAAGCATGTGTACGTTTGTAATCACTGATATCTCACAAATGATTCAAAAGTTAGTATGTACTAATTTTCTACTACTCAATTGAATGTATCTTCAGGTAATGAAATATAGATAGTTATATTAAATTTCAATATTTGTATAAAATTCATAATTTGTTGTCAAATCAAAACAAATTTTAATTTTATTTACATAAAAATGTTTCAAATATTTTGTTAAATCTTATATAGTCTAATTTCTCATTCTAATCAGTGAATATTAAATTTCAAATATTTGAAATACAGTACATACATCATTTATATGCATTTCTACATATCTCGTCAAGCATTCCTATTCAGTGACATTAATTTCAGTTACATATTTTCACAGGTATACGCTTTACTTTACTGGTCCCTAGAGTAGTGATAGTGCTTTACTATAGTTAAAAATATGAATTTTCTATTTAACAGTACAATATGTTTGAACAACTTTAACTGCATAATAAATGTTGCATGAAATTACCTAATTTCAATTTATAACATGTTTATAAAGAAGGAGTTTATCCAACAGATATTTTACATCAACTTACTGAATGCTGTTTTTGAAAATAATAGACAGTAGTTACTAATTTAATTTTATATGAAGATGGATTTGATATCTTAGGATGCATGAATAGATGCAAAATGACTTACCTAGTTAATACTGATGTTATCTGATTTATCCTGATGTAATGAGATATAATGAAGCTGAAAATACATGTACCAGTTAAAAGTTTGACTAATTATCACTGCGTCCATCCGATGCTAAAGTATTTCGTTAACATTAGATAGTAATATATTATCTAAATCGAATTATAGTTGAAGTAATAAAGATATTGAAATTAATATTTGTTTCAAATAAATAATTTTGGGTTTAGAAATTAATAGTATTTTGACTAAATGTTTCAAACTGAAATTATTCAAGAGATTGAAAAATAAAACTTCAGGTTTTATATTTCAGATGTGTTATACAGAATAGCAAGTGTAAAGAGGTTTATAACTGAATTAACGTTGAGTTAAATTCAAAATGTTCTGAAAAATTTGAATGATGTATCAATACATGCCTTTTAAATGTGAATATCAAAATTTTGTATATTCAAAATTCAAAGTGTAGGATAATACACATGTAATTGTTATTAAACATTTCCAAAGTTTAAATATTGGTTGTTAAATTTTAAACATAAACAACAAGCACACAACTATAATAGAAGGTCTTTATTTCACTTCTTTAAGACGTACAAAACCTAAAAAGGCCAGAGTGCTTTCGAGCGTTCACGCTCTTCATCAGTGGCTTCATGGAAATAGGAATGATCGTTCATATATAGACCAGAAAAGGTGGCAAATTTGCATAAATACAATTATCAATAAACTTACGTTTATCTAAGGAGAATCCAAAAATACAAAATATTTTGAACAGATTAAAAAAATCGAGCATAAATCACGAAAAGAACAGTAAAAATTTGCAATTTTATTGCAGAATTTTCAAATTCAAAAAATTTTAAAAAATGGGGGCAGTCAGGCCCAATCCCCGAGAGGATGACGTCAAAGATAACTATGAAGAGACTTGAATTGCATGGAGTCGAGACTGAGTCGCCAAGCATAATTTAAAATCTGAACGGGGTCAAAATTACAAATCGACTCGCGGTAAACATAAATAAAGAGGGACTTAAAAAGGAGAATATTATGAGGGTTATTACAACGCATAAGAAGGAAAGTTCTTTCAAAAAGGGGCCGGAAATTTTCTTTAACAACATAATGAGCAAGGGCCGTAGAAAGTTTACCACCTTTGACATCCCTAGCATGTTCTGCCAAACGGATACCAATAGTATATTTTGTACTGCCAATATAAAATTTAAAGTTACCATCGATAGACAATAGGGGAACCACATACACCCCAGCAAAGCTTTAAAAGTCATCCTTATCACCCAGCTTATCAGACAGAATCCAGTTAAATAAAGAAGAAACATTAGAGTGAGCAGGTCTGAAACCAAATTCAGAGCAGTGATGACAAGCGTATTTACGCTCGAAAGTGCTCCGGCCTTTTTAAGTTTTGTACATCTTAAAGAAGTGAAATAAAGACCTTCTATTATAGTTGTGTGCTTGTTGTTTTTGCTGGTTGAAATCAGACGTGATGCCAATTTTATTTATTTTAAACATAATTTGAAATAAATATGTTTAAGAGTTAAAATATCCATCGAAATCAGGAGGTCATAAGAAACAACAACAACAGCGTTAAAATATAAATAATTTTAACTCGAACACCAAATGAATTCTAAATGCACAATAAATGTATATTATGCTAGTGTGAACTGCGAAGAATGATAGCATTTGAAACCATAATCTTGCATAATAGCTTACTGGCTGTTAAAACTTTGGCAACTCACTACTGGGTACAGATCAAACTTCAAAGTATTTCATAAACATTAGATAATGGCTATTAGTGTTTGCTTTCTTCAGAATGTTACTTAATATCTATAAAACCTTAAAATCAACACCCATACAATTGAAATCAAACTTCATATATATGCTATTTAAATTACAACTTGGTATATACATATATATTAATTTTATTAGTAATTTCATTAATTTGTATAACATCTTTACACTCTTATACTATAATACACTACTGTGATAAACAAAGTAACTATGAATCAGATTAAAAAATATATTGCTGTCTTCTACACAAATTTAATTAGCCTAGAAGGAAATAAATCAAAGTTTCTCCTTTAATTTAACTGATACAACAATAAAAACATCTGACCACTTAAATTATTTAAACAGGCCAGGTGAAATATTGCAGTACAAGTTTTGATATATTCATATTTGGTTGGCGATCTTCTATCTAAAATTAGGTACTATAAAAAATAAGTTAGAAAATCATTCAATCGGATTATTACAGATGTATAAGGTATAACGTTTCCAGTGTCAGCATTTTACTCGCAAAAATTGTAATAAATATATCATATACTACTTACCTAAACTTAAGACATTTTTGTTATTTTACGAACGTGTATATATCTCCGAATATTGTCACACAACGTTATATCTTTGCACTACTTCTTTCTATCATAATTTTCTTCCCGATTTAATAACAAACATTTTTTTTCGATGTATAATCTCGAAGACGACAGATATTGTGTGAAAGTGTCAAACTTCAAAGTGTATACTAGGCTCCGCCCATGACGTCAATTAACTTAGCCAATAGCGAAGAAACGGCCTCACAGCAGGGGGTATAGCCAACACCCTTTATACTCATGAATATAGAGGGTGTTGGTATAGCGGGTACGTTTTCAGAACATGCGATCCGGATTGCATTATGGAAATACGCCTACAGCGTAAGGGAAGTGACGTATGAGTGCTACGTTTCACTTTGGACCCGCCAATCAATCGTCAGCTATTTTGTTTGGAACAATAGGAATTATGCCGGTTTTCTGTAGCGAACATCCTAAAACACATATCTTGGGTCATACTAACTTTTCAAATTAATTGTAATGAAATATCGCTCTTTCTGCTTGAAATGCATGCAATTAGAAAATGTTATCTTCATTTTTCCTGTTTTAATCAAAATATTAAATGCAAGTTGCTATCAGAAGCAGTGAGACATAAAAATTATCCTTCTGAAGGTGAATTTGCTGAGCGCACTGTACAAATACAGACCTGTGGTAACTTATACAAGCAGTGGAAAGAGCAAAATAAGTTTAGAAAATTGCCTGATGGGGACTTAAAATTTAAAGTTCCATATACAGATTCGCGTCCTAATGATTTAACAACTCCAACAGTATTAACATTACACGGAGCTCCTGGGTCATGGAGAGATTTTATATCCATATCCTCTTACTTGCATCATCATCGTGGGTGTCGCGTGATTGCCCCGTCTTTCCCGGGTAAGGAGTTTATTTTCGTGGTAATAAAAAAATAGTCTTCCATCTGGCGAAAATGATAAATATTTAGTAGTTTGCAATATATTTTAACTCGAAATTACGTCACGACGTCATTTTATTTTATGTAGATAAGAAAACAACAAATTTTGTAACAGATGCCGTATTATACCTTTTGGCAACCAAAAAAATAATGTTGTCAAAACTATCGGACAGCATGTTTGTCATAATGGGAATAATCAGAAATATATAAAAATATAAAATTAACCTTGATTAAATAAAAGAAGAGCTGCAATATTATTGATTTTATATAGGGATGGGCCTTCTTTATTGAAGGCCGCAATGTGAACAGAAGTTTGTGTAGAATAGTTGATTCGTAGCAATTCAAACCTGAACCTACATGGGCTTATACTCTCTTCACTCTCCCCCCTATAGAAACATCACAGAATAAGGTCCCGTGGATTGTCGGATGTCGCACGTAGCAGCAGGTCTTCCATGATACAGGCTTATATCTCTGCAACAGACATAGCATGAAAATCAGAAAATTTTAAAAGCATTAAAATGACATATATATGACAGAAAGCAAATGTCAATAACGTAATTTTTAAGTACAGTGTTAACCCATTCAACAAAAACTTTGAATTCTTCCCATTTTAAATCTCTGAGAATGCATAAAAAATATAAAATTAACTGTAACATTGAATAATAAAAATCCTATAAGTCTACTCTGCTCAAAGCCCATTTACAACTCAAAAAACTAAATCCCAATTTATTTGAATTCCTTGTTACTATGCAACAACATTTAAAATAGAAGGTAAATGCAAAAAAAAAATGAAATACAATCAAAATAATAGTAAAAAGTACAACTTGATTGACTTCAGCAGCGATGGCACTCTTTCAAATAAATCGTTTCAAATCAAAGTCACGCAGTATAATGACATGGAAAGGATTGCCACAATAGAATGTTTTCAATGTCTTACTCATCTAAAAATTGCCAAGAATGAAAAAGGAATAATATGTCGTCTGTACCGAAATGTTTTTATTGAATTCTTCTTTTGGTGGACTTTTCTTTCCCTCCCACTTTTCTTTATTTGAAATATCATTACAGATCTGATTGACTAGGGTCAACATAGGCCATTTGTTCAACTGAAAGTCATGTTTAGTCTTTTTTTTTTCTCTCAAAAGTCACTTTATAAAATATTTTGTTTGTTTTATTGTGCATTACATAGCGTGCTGAGTCAAGTAGTGAACACGTGTTCACTATTGAGCTGTCTCTTGTAGCCTTAAACTGAAGTAAAGCAGGATATCTAACTACATTTTTAATACTAGACATTTGTTTTGAGATTAGTAGAAAACTCAAAATATTAAATGATTTATATGCAAGGCAGTCTACTAACTTGTACAAGTTATACAAAAAAAAAGAGGGCGGGGAGGGGATATTCTGTTTGGCCACAATTTTTTTTAAATTAATACTTCTTTATAGTCTTAACAATAACAGTTGAAACAATAACCGTTGACTGCAGATATCTTAGTATATCGATTGAAATTTGAAATTCAGGCTTTATCATGACCTAAGAAATGATTGGTTTACAACTTGACACTTGAGTCCGGTGGATTAGCGACGAATTTCACGTTGTCTTCTATAGAGTAAAAAAGTGTACATAAAAAGTACATTGGACAAGCCAGATGACATGACTAGTTCAAGCTATTTACAAAATTTTATTTGAATTGGTTGAGTTTTACTATATCAAAGAAAACTTCCGCTACGATCACGTTAAACATGTGGATCCGTAAGTCCTTCTGAGAGATTGGTGGTAGGTGAAGGAGGGTACGGTCCCTGTGGATGCCTCCCCCACTGGGTTCCAGTCTAAATTAGGTACCACTTCCCGACCGTCCAAACAGTTACCTTACACCTTTCTGGTAGGTCGGACGGTCTGAATTTCAACAACACAATTTGATTTAGGTCAGTGTTAAGGAAGCTACATCCTGAACTCATTTCACTTCAATAAGTCACATTGCATCTTTAAATAAATCATGTCACTTCTCGGTATTGCAGAATCCATCATAATCTTATTTGCAATAAATAAAATTGCTGATTAAGAAATGAACTTGGAATACTTCCTTGAAGGAAGCAGACATATGCCAGTAAATTAGCAACAATTGTTTCAAGGGTGTTATAAGTCCCCTTCCTCAGGCCAAAGGACAGTATGCATCTTTAACAACCAGGACACACACTGTTCTTTGGCCTAAGGAAGGGAACTTTATAGTACCCCCGAAATAGCTGTAGTCATTGTGCCTGCTTTCTGCAAAGAAGTATTATAAGTTAATAATAGTCTTATTTGTAAGACAGAATGTCACCAGGAAATGAGAGCCAATAAGATGTTATATTTATAATTTAATATCACCTGTCTGCAAAATTGGTGAAATCTTACCTTCTGCCACTAAGAGGCATCATATTTTTCTAATTAGACCATATTTGTACTGATATGCTATATATTTTATATTTCTTGGTTAATAAAATTACTTTTAAAACATAGAAAATATGTTCCGTATAAGATGGGGTGACCATTATTGAAATACAATAAATAATTTTAGGAATTTTGGTAGTAAGATACTTCAATTTTGTCCTTTAAAACTACTGTTTCAGTAATAACTTTGGTGTTAAACAAAACAACTTAATTCATTATTTTATGTTTTGAGCTTTTTTTTATGTGACTTTTTAGTAACTAATTAAATTTAGTTTGTTATGAACATTTTATTAATTAGGTCTATTTTTAAATTAAATAGATCTGATTTTGAAATTATTCAGCCGTTTAAATTTGGGAAGACATCCATACCTGTTTCAGAGGAATATATTTTAATTAAAAGGTATTGGGAGGTGGATATATTTTATTAAACATCAGACAAGTATGGTCATCCCACAATGAAGGGAAAGCCTTAAAAAAAAAAAATAGTTTTAAATTCAAAAGTTTTGTAATAAATCAGATCAAGCACACAACTTTGATAGGAGGTCTTTATTACACTTCTTATAAGACGTACAAAATAGAAAAAGGCCAGAGCACTTTTGAGAGTTAATACGCTCTTCATCAGTGGCTACATGGAAAGTAAAAAGGATTGTTCATATATATATAGACCAGTAAAGATGACAAATTTGCATAAATACAATTAGTAAATAAACATTCGATTAAGGGAAAATACACAAAAAACATAAAATATTTTTTAACGGATTCAAAAACGAGTATATCTCAAGAAAAGTACAATTAAAAATACTATTTTATTACAGGAATGCAAATTCAAAAAGGACAGTCAAGCCCAATCCCTATGAGAATGATGTCAAAGATAACTATGAAGAGACTTGAATTGCATAGAGTCGAGAATAAGTTGCCAAGCATAACTTAAAATTTGAACGGGATCAAAATTACAAATCGACGTACGGTAGAATAAAAAGGGACAACAACATAATGAGCAAGGGCAGTAGAAAGTTTACCACCTTTGACATCCCGAGCGTTTTTTGCTAAAAGATGTCAACATTGCGTTTGGTACTACCAATATAAAATTTATACTCACCATCGGTAGACAACAAGGGAACCAACCACATACACCCCCAAATAGCTTTTAAAGTATTTTGTACATCTTATAAGAAGGGTAATAAAGACCTTCTATCAAAGTTGTGTGCTTGATCTTATTTGTTTAAAATCAGACGTGATACTAACTTATTTATTAGTTTTGTAATAATTTCAATAAATGATTCTCTGTTTACTACAAATAATTTTGACTGAAAGCAAACTTATTCAAAATTCGCATTTTTGAGAAAAAAATTTATATTTCAATTATTTTAAAGATGGGTTATATACTTCAACTAAGCAAGATTCCGTATTTGCAATATACAGTAAAATCTCTCATTAAAGGACATCCACCTGACCTAATATTTTGTCCATAAATGAAAGGTGTCTGCTTCAGTTAGTCCAAGTTCTGAGGCAGCATCTTTAGCTTTATTCTGTATAAGTGGTCCAGACAGGGATATTTCTATTTCTAACTACAGAAAACCACTCAAAAACAACCATATCAACAGAAAGTCTGCCAGTTTTTGAAAATTTATTTTTCCTATTTTCATCACTGTTTTCATGCCATTGTTTTAATGAGCTGTCTTTTTGCAATAAAACATTACTTATTTGTATTTTTTTTTTCATTCCAAACTTTTCAGCAAGGGCTCAAATACCACATTTATTTTTATTGGCAAAATCTATAAAATCAATTTTCTCACAAAGGGACAGAACATTTCGTTTTTTCTGCCATCATTAAAGTGAAACTGAGTTTAGCTAAGCTTTTCCATCAACAAAGCTTTATGACCTTCATATTTTATTACTTATTAAGACATTTCATTATTACAGTTGGAGAAATTCCTTCTACTTCCAAGCCTAACAGACTAAACTTGTGAGAGTGGGGTCTTTAATTTACTGCAAGGGGTACTCAAACTATAGAGATTGATTTCTATCAATACGACACAGCCGGAATTTTTCTGCTACTCTGGTTATTGAAACTTCTTTTGTTATTACTCATTGCATTAACATTTTTTTTGGACAAGTGTCCACATTTAGGAAGTTCTATTCCAATGTAAAGAATTCTAGAATTAGTATCCGTATCTCAGAATGTCTGCAAATTAGTTTAAGGTATAGTCCATATCAATTCTGGTGGGGTGGGGGGTTACCTTCATAGTCTCAGCTGTTAAATTTAACTCAGCTGTTAAATTTAACATATGTTAAAATTAAGGAAAAAGTAAGAAACCCGCCAAAGATGACACCTCAGGTGCCATTTCTCACTTGCGAATTTTGGCAAAATTTTAAAACGCTCTATCTCTGCAACGGTTCAAGATATTTTGTTGCGGTTTTTATTTGAAAAATAATATTTTTCTGATTAAAATGATATCCTTCGTTTGGAAATATGTGTCAAGTTCTCTTGCTGTAGCCTTCTGGATATTTTTTTTTTTTTTTTGAAAAATCAAAAATAAATTTTTTTTTTTTCAAAAATGCCGATCCCAAAATTTTTGATTTTTTGACTGTTGATCAGTATCATAGAGTACATTCCCTGTAAAGGAGAACTTCCACTTTTGAGTTTAACAGGTTTTATAAACAATGTTCATATTTTAGCTTCCGTGACTAATTTCTTTATGCCTTTGTTTTATTTATTTTCTCAAAATCACCTTTCTGAGAAGGCGAATACGTCACTTTGGTTCTGGAATTTTTCATAATTCTTTTTTTTTTTAAGAAATCCATTTTCGGACCAATGTGCTCAATGTGATGGAATAAAAATGATAAATTAAAAGTTGGAACTGGTAAAATGTTTTTATTATTCTTCTGGATTTTCTGTACATAGAACCTTCCAAATCATTAAAGGTCTTCTGGAACAATGTGAAAGCTTCCAGATAATTCCAGAATGTAACAGAACCTTCTAGGACAACCTGGAAACTTCCAGATAATTCCAGAATGTAACAGAACCTTCTAGAACAATCTGGAAACTTCCAGATAATTCCAGAATGTAACAGAACCTTTTACAGTGCGCGAAAAAAGTATAAGGACAAGCGAAAACACGCCGAATCTAGAAATCTTTTAGACGGAAATGTATGCAAATTTCTTATGTAAAAATATTGATAAAATTAAGTTCTTTTTCATGTAAATTAGTTACATTTTCCAAAGATAAATATGTATAAATTTACTTTATAAATTTTAAGCCCATATGATCTTGGAAAAAAGTATAAGGACAACTGTTTTTTCATCTAAAATTATAGTAAAATTTGCATATTTGAAAGCAGAAAATGATCATTTCGAATATAAAGACTGGGTTTCTAAACAAAATTCACACTTGCCTCATTTCTTCACCATTTTTGTACGATGCCAAAAAAAGGAACTCATCTGTCTGACCTTGAAAAGAGGGAAATTCTTGCTTTTAAAGAATGTGGATTAAGTAGGCATGAAATTTATAAAAAAATTGAAACATCTAAAACTGTAGTTTATAATTTTCTGAAAGAACCTGAAATGTATGGAATGAAAAAAAGAATTGGAAGACCAGAAATTCTAACGCATCGACAGAAAATAATGGTTGTAAGAAGAACTTGCGAGGAAAAAGAAACTACAAATGAAGTTAGAAGAAATTTGGACTTACCATCTTCCACATGAACAGTTCAAAATGTTTTGAATAAACATCCGAATATTTGGTATGGAAAGTTAATGTCACTTCCGTCTCTTAAAAAGGAACATAAGGAACAAAGACAGGAATTTAAAAAAAAATACATTTCTCTCAGTCCACAATGGATTGATGTAATCTTTTCGGATGAAAAGAAGTTCAGTCTTAATGAGCCAGATGGTTTTCGCTATTTTTGGTATAATCTGCGTAAAACCAAATAAGCTTTTTCCAAACGTCAATAAGGGGGGGGGGGGGCACAGTAATGATTTGGGGTGCTTTTGCAGCATACAAAACCACACCTATAGTCTTTATCAACTACAAAATGAACTCTGACAAATATGTTGATATGTTAGGTGAACATTTGTTACCTGACGTCCTTCTAATAACTTCAGGAGACTATATTTTCCAACAGGATAACACTTCCATAGACGTTTCTAAGAGTGCAAAACTCTGGCTTGAAGCTAATTCAGTAAATTTACTTGATTGGCAGGTGAGGAGTCCTGATCTGAATCCAATAGAAAATTTATGGGGCCTTCTAGCGCGAGAAATTTATAAAAATGGCACACAATATCAGTATAAGCAGGATCTTGTATTAGCCATCAAACAATCTTGGAAGAACATTTCCATAGACACTTTAAAAGAACTTTCAATATCGATGACCTCTCGGCATATTCAAGTAATTTAAAAAAAAGTTCTCTTGATTATTAAGAGAAATATTAAGTAATTTAGAACATATCCTTATACTTTTTTCTATATTTTCTTTAGTGATAATTTTTATGAGATCAACTTTTGTAAGATTCATATTTGTTGTTATGTGTTGTAAATGTTATTGTATAATTTTATATTAGAGGTCAGAAATATCAAAAATTCATTTTGATAAAGTGAAAATAAAGTATATTTTCATTCAATTATATGTTGTCCTTATACTTTTTTCGTGCACTGTAGAACAATCTGGAAGCTTCCAGATAATTTCAGAATGTAACAGAACCTTCTAGAACAATCTGGAATCATCCAGATAATTCTGTGTGTTTGGCCTAGCATATAAAGGAGAGGACACATGAATTCACAGTTTAGTTGTCAACAGGCAAACAAAGAGAGCACAGTTCACCAAATTTATGGTCCAACAGCACTTAAGTAAGCTTTTGTGAGGATTCTGCTGATTGAGTTGTATGGTGTTTTGTGGAAAGGACTGAGTTTAAAATGTCTTCTGACTGGGGCCTCAGGAGAGTGAAGTGTGCTGACTATTTGCATATCCATAAAAGAGTAATATATAAGACTAGCAAAAAAACAGAGTTTCTTCAGGTTGAGAATAAGAGTGCTCATTTCAAAACTCTGTTTCAAAGTCTATTTCCAGTGATGACTTTCTGTGTCCTAAATATTTTCACAGAATATCAAAAATGACACTAACTGAACAAGAAGAAGAACTGACTATTTGCATATCCATAAAAGAGTAATATATAAGACTAGCAAAAAAACAGAGTTTCTTCAGGTTGGGAATAACAGTGCTCATTTCAAGACTCTATTTCAAAGTCAAGATGTTTCCAGTGATGACTTTCTGTGTTCTAAATGCTATGACAGAATATCAAAAATGACACTAACTGAACAAGAAGAAGTCTCCCATGGTATGGATGAAGCAGATTTTGTATCTGCAAAAGAAGAATTAGATTCCCTGACTCAGTCAGCTGTAGAGGTTGGTGTTAGTCCTGTTAGGAAACCATGGTCAGTGAAGTCAAGTCATAAGCTGTATGCATCAAGAAAAAGCAGAGAAATTACTGAAGCTGTGGGTGAGAGCACCAAAAGAAAACTGATCGAACTCTTCAATGTAGAAATTCCATCTTCAGAAGAAAATGAACCTAAAGAGGCTTTCTATGAAACTTGCCGGGAATTTATATCAAACATCAATTCAGCTGTTGAATCGTGTGAATCCTACAATGCAAAGGTGCAAGTTCTAACAATTATCCCAGTGTTCTTTTCAAAGATACAAATTTTGCACCATCCATCTGCAACATTGCACCATCCATCTGCATTCCATCTGCAACAATATACATGGTGGACAAAACAAGAAATATGAGGTCTGCAAAAGGAGTGTTTAGAAAACCGGATCCCTATTATGGTCATCCTGTGACTGTAGCTCATGTTCAAATTGGAAAGTCATTTTATCTGGAAAATAAATGGCACTGTTCTCGTCAGAGCACTAACAAAAAGGACACTATCACTATAACAGTTGCAGGAGAAAAAGTGGTGAAAGAAAAAAGATACATAACCCGCAGTATTAAAGAAACTTTCGCCATATATAAGAAGGAACATCCTGTATTCCACATTGGAAGATCAAAATTTTATGCACTACGACCTAAGTGGGTGATTCTACACCCACCTAGAGATGTTTGTTTATGTGTGTATTGTGCCAATTTGAACTTTGCATGGTAACTTTGAAGAACTTAACTTGAAGGCATGACATATTACACCTTGGTTGGATGTGTTGAAGACCCAGACCACACGGCCAACCCTAGGGCTGATGGCTGTTTTATGTGTGGCCGGTTGGTTGGATGTGTGAAGTGGTTAGTAGTTAGTGTGTGTGTTAGTAGTTAGTGGTAGTTACTCTGTGATGTAGAGTGAGAGACATGTTTGTTTCAGGAATGTGGTGACTGCCCTGGAAAGACTCTCCTTACAGACACTTAGAAAACATAGCAGAAGACTCTTCTGAAGTTACATATGCAACATGGGAGGAAAATCAACTTGTTAAGAAAATTGTTGCCATTGATACCTTCATTGACGAACTTGGGAAATGACAGTGAAAGCAGTAACACACCAATATCTGAAGAAATTGCAACAACACATTGCAGAAGTGAAGGGACGTGTAGAGGCTGAACAACTATGTTTAGTGCTTCACTATGTTTTGCTAAGAACTGGTCTGTGATTCTGCCATAAGAAGTACAAGGGTATCACTGGAGTAATAACCAAGTTTCAATTTTTATAGGAGTCACATATTTTCAAAACAGGACCACAAGTGTTGCAGTTATAAGTGATGACAGAGGACATGACTCAGCACATGTATTGTTGGCA
This sequence comes from Amaurobius ferox, assembly GCA_951213105.1. Taxonomy (NCBI): domain Eukaryota; kingdom Metazoa; phylum Arthropoda; class Arachnida; order Araneae; family Amaurobiidae; genus Amaurobius; species Amaurobius ferox. Next base: position 138,426,849 of record OX578144.1, on the reverse strand, counting down.
ATACACAAAATTCAACAACAGCTGCAATCACAGCCAGAAAAGATCATCATTATTTCTGATGGTGCCTCTAGTCACTTCAAAAATTGTTACCAACTGTTTGAAGTGACTAAGTTGCTTGTGCCAATGGAGTGGGGTATACAGTGCTACTGGTCATGGGAAGGGGCCTTGCGATGGTGTAGAGGCTTGCTGAAACACCACACTGCAGAACATAATCTTTCCAGCCCAAGTACAGCTGCAATTCAGAATGTCGAGGATTTTACAAGAGTGGTGAAGTCATATACACCAACAGCCCTCATCCTGTTACCCAAAGAGGAAGTTGAAGAATTCCACCAGCAGAAAACAGAAGAATGGTCAAACCAAACTGCCCCTGTGAAAGGAATTCAGAAGACACATGTGTGGAATCACAGTGATGAACGAACCTATACTGCACAAACTTTAAAGAGCAAGAAAGAAGAAATTTCATTTGTCCTACCAAGATCTCAAAAAGGACAGGAGAATATTCAGATTCACAACCTACAAAGAGGGATATTTGTGGAATGTGTGTATGACTGTGACTGGTGGATTGCAGAGGTTATAGATATCAGTTGTGAGTTAAATGGAATCGTCGTGAACTTTATGCTACCACATGGTCCGGCTGCTGGATATAGATTTCCAGCTGCAATACCACTACCAGTGCTCACTTCCAATTCATGATGTTTTAAAGATTGTAGGTGCCCCAGTTCCTATTGGTTCAACAGAAAGGCATCACTGAATATCAAAGGAAGACACTGATGCAGTTGAACAAACTTTTAGTTCATTAAATTGCTAATATCAGTTCTAAGCAGAGTGCACTGAAGTGGTATACTGTGGAACCTGTAATATGTTTTAGAAATTGCACATATATTTTGGAAGCTTTAATATGTTTTGAAAGCTGTGTCTGTTATTTATCTTTATTAAGAATTAAAATGCCATGTCAAATAAGACTACATTTTGATTTCATGCGACGAGCATGTGGTAACGGAAACTGGTTTAATGTATGACAAAATTTTCAATTGTTTATAAAACCTGTTAAACTCAAAAGTAGAAGTTTTCCTTTTCAGGGAATGTAGTACTCTATGGTACTGATCAACAGTCAAAAAATCAAAATTTTTGGGATTGGCATTTTTGAAACAAAATTATTTTTGATTTTTCAAAAAAAAAATTCAGAAGGCTACAGCAAGAGAACTTGGACACGTATTTCCAAACGGAGGATATCATTTTCATCAGAAAAATATTATATTTCAAATAAAAAAAAACCACAACAAAATATCTTGAACCGTTCCAGAGATAGAGCGTTTTAAAATTTTACCGAAAATTGCAAGTGAGAAATGGCACCTGAGGCGCCATCTTTGGTGGCTTGTATCTCGGGCCAGGAATTGTTTTGAACAAAACAAAAAAAAATACTCGTTTCTTACTTTTTCCTGAATTTTAATATATGTTAAATTCAAAAACATCTGAGACTATGAAAGTAAGAATTTTTCTTTGCCTGCCTGAATTGATATGGACTTAGCTTTAATGTAAATTTTGGTGGGGAATTTTAAACTGTCTGTGATTGAGGATTGAGGAGTGTCCTTTATGGGAGGTTTTACTGTGCATACAATATCACTTTTTACTCTCCTACTTAGTCATATTTATCATCTATGTATAACATACAATCAAAAACTAACATAACATACACTGCAATGGCGAATACTGCATTTTGATTTGGTATGACACCTCAAAACTAAATTCACGCCAGCACCCCTACCCTAGTTACAATAGATAACACAATAGCAGTAACATGATTAATTATCATTACTATTATCACCATTAAATCCCTTGAGTATTGTGGGGCGTGGGATGTAAAAGACATTTCTGCATGACCTGCTTTCTAGACCAGGATTCACCACTAATACACTTAGAAGTAAATTAACAGGAGAGTTTCCAAGTCGATCAATATTACTACGATGGAGTCAGCATAATTATTTGTCTCTGGACCAATGTCATCTATCTTAATTTAAGAATTCATGACAAACGGCTGTTAATTAAAATTTAAATACTACTTATTTCATCTGTTGCATTCATTGCATATATTTAATCTAAATAAAAAAAATCTGAATACAGTAAAAAAGTATTTTAAGATGTTTTTAGTTAATTGAAATAGCTATTACATTCCTTTTAGTTTCTAATTATTTGACTTATAAAAGCTCATAAGCAATAACTTTAATATACATACTAATATCTTACAAACACATGTTTAAAAAAAAAGTTATTTGATCTTGATTTCATATTAATAAATAGGTTGTACTTATTAAAATATCTGCTTATTCTGTAATATGTCTTCTGCTAACAACCATCTAAACATGTTTAAAAACCTATTTTGCAGATCAATTTCTTTAATTTTTGAATATCATCAGTCAGGCTAACCACAATTAAGGAACAGACTTAATTTTGATCGAAGAAAAAATTCCAGCATTTTTTTCACCATCCCTGCTTTTCAAGTGAGTAAATTTTACTCACCCATTATAGATATAAGTATAATATTAGTAACTGTAATATTAAATTTACCTTATTAAATTAAAGGTTAAGCAAGATTGGTTGGTTAATATGTTACTGACTAATGGTTTTAGGGTCAATAGAGAAAGGGTTTGCAAGGGCATAACTCAAAATCTAATATTTCAATGAATGCTTACATTCTTAGTTCAAGAAGAAACTTTAAACATTTCAATACAAAAATAAACCTGGAAAACGCAAGTTCCAAAGACCTATAATAACTTAAAATTAATCTGGTTATTCATGATGAATGATTCATAGTTCATAGAAAATCAGTATCTTATTGCCAGAGGTTGAATGATAAAAGTGCAGTAATTTGTCTTTTTTTTTTTCAGGAAATGCTTATAATACTGTTACAATCTTATATATAAAAATTCAAATCTATTGTAATACTTGGGGTTTTAAATCCTACTACCAAAGTGCCAACAGTTAGGAATTCCCGGTTTTGTGAGCAAGATATCAGTCTATGATCTTGCCGCCATGCCTCGAATGAAATTCTAGCCGCATTTTTCTCCATGCATTTTAACGATCACAAAGGACATTCAAGCGTATAAAATAACTAAAAAAATAATTTGACATTTAAAACATAATGCCAAGATGCACCTATTCATGTCCTCAAGTACCTGTGTACCTAATTTCATGGTGATACAACACTTAGATTTCCCACTATAGACTGCATACACACAGAGAGGGTTATATTCCTTTTATTATGTAAAATATATGTTCTTATAGCAGACGGAAGTTGTAGGAAAAAAAATTTATTTAAATTTTTCAAAGGACATAAGCTATTTCCTGAACACAAGTCGAACATTTTAAAAATAATATCTGTGCATATCAGTCCGTGCTATTATATGCTAAAATCAAAATTTGAAACAATATGAAAAGTGCAGCAAGTGACCTCAATAATTCGGATCTGGCAAGACTTATTTAATTTCCTATACACTATGACTTAAGACGGCACTCGCATAATCGTAAGAACGTTCATTGTCACTTTGAAGAACTCTTTTACTTTTATAAATCGTATACTATTTTAAAATGTAAAAATGTGTGCAATGACTGGTTCTGTCCATTAGGTTGTTTACAGAGTTTATTTTTTTACAAAGTATAACAAATATATTATCATAATTTTTTATGTCACCACATAATAAATGCTTAGGTCACACAGCATACATTCGAGTCCGTGGTTTAGCCACCAAAGATCTCTATACAATTAAAACCCATCCATGCATGCATGTCTTGTTTATAAAATCTCCTACTTTGTTTAGTAATGCACATTTTTTTTTATTTTTCGATTAAAGTATATTTAAAAAAAGTTAATACATTTTTAATTATTTACAAAAAAATCTTTAAAAAAGCCAAAATTTGTACCCTGCTTATTACAAAACTAATGACTCAGAACCACACAAAGTATTTTTAGGTGAGCTAATGACCCATACACTAATCCAAAACATTAAAAAATTCTAAAAAAAATTATATATTTTTTTTATTTACAAAATCTACTAAAAAGGAAATCTGTGACCACCTATTACAAAGCTTGGCCTAAAACCTCGAGGTTTTTATAAAATGTGGAAATAATCCGAGCACTTTTTCAAAATTTTTGAAAAACTATAGAGTGTTTTTTTTTTTACCTCTAAAAGTGAAGCCGGTGTCTCTGTTATTACGAAACTAATGACTTTGCCTTGAACCTATAAAAACCTTGCTGCCTTGCAGAAATTGGAAAAATTGAAAAAAGAATTGGTTTTTTTTGTTCTTTTGTTATTTACAAAAAAAAGCTTTAAAGAAATCTCCTAAAAAGTACACTTACATACACTGCAATTTCCCTCAGTTTTACATACACTGCAATTTCCCTCAGTTTGACTTTTCTTTAAATCCTTTTTTCTTGGTTTTAAATATTTGTGTCTGTTAGTATAATTACAAAAAAGTTATTATTCTGTTTCCTTAAAAGTTGATATACATAACAAACTAAGAAATATGCATACACTAAACCAAAATTTAAAAGAAAAATAAATTTTTAATAAAAAAAAAGTTTTACCTGATTTGAGAAAGAAAATAAGCTTATCGTCTTATATCTGAAAATACTTTTCTAAAAAATTTTTCAGATGTTTTAGGCTTACTGTATAGAAACATTATTAAATAGCTTCACTTTAATGAAAAAAATTGTTTCTAGTGACTTTAGTTGAAAAGTAATCTTGCGGATAGTGAACTCACTCATTTTTTCAGCTTTGACTTATCTAAAATCACATGTTTAAAAATCAGCAAAATATATTAAGACAGCAATATTTTCACATTAACAACATAAAAATGAAGTATAAAAATTTCCATTTAGAAATATGCAAAATATGTTCCTTTAGTCAAAATCAAAGTCTTAACAAAGTATATGCAATTTTCCTCCTGAAAACTAGTATCTCTGCTTAAGCATAGTAAAAATTGAGATTTAATTAATGTTAAAAGGAGAAAAACCACAGTTTGTTTATAAACACAGAAATACAGGCCTTGAGAAGAGAAAGGAAATTATAGGTTCCACTTCAAATGTAGAAGGAAAGATAATCATCTGAGTAACTCAGCGGATAGCATCGTCCAATCAATCATAAATAGGTGGCTCTATATCCAGCTAAGACACAAGTTGTTACAAAGTGCAGATTTATTTAATAATTTTAATTCCTTTTTGCACCAATACCCTAAAATTTGTTATAACTTATTTTCAGAAGGATTATTTTGGATGTGATAATGTACCCGTAGTCAGGCAAACAATACTAAACAATATTACTACTGTCCAAACAATTGTACCTACCTTTCAGTCAGACACACCAGGTCTTTAAGTCAGACACACCAGGTCTTTAAGTCAGACACACCAGGGTTCGAGGTGAAAAGGCGGTGGAGAGGGGGTATGTTGGCAATTACTTTAATCTAAAGAATTCACACTTGTTTTCTGAACTAGAAGCTTGGATTATTCATTCACACCATTATTACTTAAATATTTTTCTTTGGAAAAATCTAATTCCAATATTGCTCTAAGAAGATTAATAATAAAAAATACTTTAAATTTTCTTTAAATTTCTGTGGGTACAAGTTGCACCCATTTCGATGCCAGTGATTAGTATTGTTGTGAACTTGTAAAATGCTTCAGAGTTTCTCCCCCCCCCCCCCCCCTCCTTATTTTCATCTCTTCGACGACCAGATGGAGAAAACACCCGTGAAGGCTTCCCCATGATGTAAATGTAGGGTTTCCAGAATTCCGAAGGTCGAAGAAAGGTTTACAGATTTGGTGACTTTTAGAAGATTCCAGAAAGACTGTGAAATAACCAATATTCTATGAGATATAGAGAATTCCAGAAGTTTATAGGGAGACTATAAAAGGAGTCATCACTCCGTTGGAGAGTAGTTGATGCAATACGAGCTACATTGAACTGTGATTTTTTTCAAATGTTTTAAGAATAATAGGTGTTGTTTTGTGAAATTAATTTTATCAATGTTTTGAGAATAATATCAGTTATTTTGTGAAATTAGTGAAGCATATAAATGTTGTTTTAATGTATAGTGTTCATGCTGTGCTTGTGAATGTATTTAGTTATCTAGAAATTTGGACTCATTCTTGTATCCTGAGCGCACACGCACACCTAGGATACATCATGACAGCATGTTAGTTGGAGACTCATGGTGTTTTTAGAATCAATACTTGAAAGTTGAAAATTTAAGAATAGCAATAATAATATTACAATAACAATAATCTTTATTGGCATAAAATAGACAAAATAAAATGAATAAATGTATTGTATAAGAAAGCTTTTTTTTAATTACTGATTTTCTTTATGGAACCAGGCCTGATGAAAAGTCCTAGGCCTGATAAAAAGTCCTGTACTCCTGTGGTATGTATTGGAGCAACTTGATATATTCCATGTTCTTAAGAGTTTAATGCAGTTGTTTTGCTGGAAATTCTTGCATGGAGAGAAGGAAGATTTGATACACCTTTCTGCTCCCAGCCACTCAAACTGTTGCTACAAACCCTTGGGTCAGCTGAGTGGTCTGGGATTTCAACACCTTTCTGCTCAACAGAAAATAGATGAAATATGCACTTGGTCAACCCTCCAATAAAATTAGAGCAGATTACTGAGCCTGGTTCTCATGGCCTGTATATTACTTCCAATAATTTGGAAATGGTCAAAGATTTTTTCTGTTCTCTTGATACCAACACACTCATGGATTCTACAGACAATGTGCGATTTTAATAATGGAGAGACTGCCAATCCTTAAAGTTTTGAATGGAAAATGTTCATCAACCGATATTACAGGAAAGTTACTGATTGTTTGTTGAGTCATCTCCATACGTGCACAGTCAGCCTTCAGTATGCTATAAGAATAATTGACTGCAGCACTAAGGTTGAGTCGAAAACCCAGGCAGCCTGGCTCATTCTAAGATATAGAGCAGCAATTTAGGCGACCGGGAAAAGCACTAAGGTTGAGTGTGTTCAATTAAGAAATAGTGTTCCAGACTGATTATATTTATAAACTGAGATTTTTAAACGTCTCTATAAATAAAAGAAAAGTGATTAGTTCTGATTTTTTGTGCTGAACAATGAGAGAAGACTGAAATTTGGAAAAAGTGAAAATCTATAAATATATGTGACTTATGATGTTTCTTAAATGATCAATTCAATTATTAAAACAGCAATCTATAGTCATTTTGTGCTATTACTGGCAAATCACATGCTTATTTTCACAAGATAGTGAAAGCTGTACCAGGGGCAGATTCATAGGAGGTGATCACCACCTCCCCCTCTAGAGATCTATAATATTAACCAGAGAAAATGGGTGAAACACAATTTTAAAATAAGAAATATATATTTATGGTTGATTTATGGGTTACTACACACTGAAAACTGCCCTTTCTGGTAGGTCGGACAGTCTGGGTCTCAACAACAACACTGAAAACTACCAAATTTAAAATTAAGAATTTTCAAAAACCATCATATCTTTTCTTTTTCACGTATATTTTACTTTTCCTACAATATGTCAAAAATTACAATTCCTACAATCATGTCAAAAATTGTACCTCAAGTTTTCGACATTTCGAGCACTCTAGAGCCCGAAAAAATTATTTTTAGCATGACATCTATGTGTTTCTCTGTCAGTATGTATCCACTCAAGCTCATAAAATAATTGACCAAATTTCAAACTAACCATTCTCAAGATATTTCAGTTTTTTCGCATTTTTGCCATGTCACCTTTGAAAATGCATCATCATCAAATAAAAATAAAAATTGAATTAAAACTTAAAATTCAATTTAATTTCAAATAATTATCCTTGTTAATTTGTGCAATTAAATTTAATTTAATGAATTATGAAAAAAAATAAAGAGAAAATAAATTTGAGCCTTTAGGGAAAGTCATATGCTGCCCACATCAGATTTTCTTAATTAAAAAGCAATCTGACCAAGCTTTATGATAGAATTTTAAAGCTGAAAACATGTATATGGCTAAATAATAGTAATTCTTAACCTTCTAATACCTTTTCTTTGAATACAGGAGGAATAAAGGGGTTAACGGTGGTGGTATGCTGGTTTTTAATACACCCTATAAATATAACAGGGGATGAGATGCAGATCTGTATAGCCACAATAGTCATAGCTTACTGAATCCTAATAAAACACACAACAAACCATTTGAAGGAAAACAGGTGGGAATCCTGTAGAGTGAGATATTCATATGTATTCCTTATCCCTTGCAAATTGTCTCAAACATTTTTTTTCTTTCATTTGATTGTATGTGTAACAAACATTTTTTTTTCTTTCATTTGATTGTATGTGTAAAGGGCATTTGCATTATATAATCTATAAAATTAAAATAAAATGTGTAACCTTATTTCCACAATTTCGAAAACTGGTCAGTCACACAATTAAGTTGAAAAGTATACTATATTGAGTTAAATAAAATAATTTTGGAAGTAAGCATAGATCCATGCAGTTTATTAAAGGTACCATATAGTTGAAAATATTTGATCCATTTACAGAATGCAAAATTATAAATTTTCACAATAAATAAAAACTTTGTAAATGCAGAATTAAATACAAAAGTAAAAAGTTTACTAGTTTCAAAGGCAAATGATAGCCTTTTTCTTCAGAGCCAACAAGAAGCACAACCTTACTTACTCAAGTCAAGTTGGCAACTGAGGATAACGCACATGCTTGAAGGTAGGCGAAAAGAAATTGTCAACGTCGCAGGAAGAAAAGAAAGAGGGAGAAAACAAAATGATGGACTATGAATGGACAAAAATACAGAAGAAAAAAGTAAATAAGGAGTTAAGATTTACAAAAATATCTTCAAAATTGCAAAAATGATGCTAATTTAATAAAAATGATACCAAATAAATGTATTAGTTATTAAAATATTTTAATATATAGACTATATTGTTCATTTCGGATGCTATCAATGTTGAAAATTGCTAATTTAGAGTTGTGTAAAATATAAGTTAATTGGGACTTTGAAATAGTTTTACATGTTGTCATCCAGAAAAATGCCATATGTGCAATTCAACACTGTGCCATTTATCTTATAGATCATTTTTTCACTGTAAAAGTAAATTCATTGCATTATATAAGGAAAGCCATGTGAACTTTGTTTATAAAATACATAAAATTTTCGAGTGTTTTTTGATTGATATATTATAGATTTTTATTTATTTTTTTTTTTTTTTTAGATTTCCGTACTTATCGGCCTGGAATTTTTCGTCATACTGATGCTGAAAAAGCTCAGTATATCAAAGACTTTTTAAATGTGATTTCTGTTCCAAAGTAAGTAATTAAATTATCACACTATGAAATTGAAGATTATAGATTAAAAATAGAAGATAATTTACATGCCTAAAAATCGTTCAGTTGTATGTAATTATGTACCCATCAGTTAATTAATTCACAGCACAAATTTCCAAATGTTTTAGAGGGGTTTCTAAAATTTCATGAATATTAAATATATTTGTTTAATTTTAGAAATTAGGTAATAATAGAAAAAAAAATGTATTACATCTTTTAGATTTCTGTTTCATGGTGCAAATTTCAAGGATTTTTTTTTTTTCACAAACTATAGGATTCTTTTCAGAAATTTTGCAGATATTAAATATAAAAAATTCTTGGACCTTTCAGATGACAAAGATTTGTAAGATTTGTTTGCTTTATTGTTCATGTAAATTTCTTTCTTGTTCAATCATATAAAGAGTTTAAAAGAATTTCGTGTCAGCAAAAGTTTGATAGATTTCTGGAATACGAAAAAAAGTCATTTTCCTAGCTACATAAAATTACCAACCATTATATGTCAATACCCATAGTGTCTTTTACAAATTTAAAATGTGTTGTACAACAACAGACATCATTTTATTACAGAAGAAAATCTGCTATGTACATATGTATATGATGTCATATAATATGTATCAAAGCGCTGTCTATGAAAACTTTGATCTCTCATAACGTTGCCAGATTTTGAATAATTTATGAATTCAAGTATTAGTTTAAAAGAATTTGTAATGTAATGCTTATTTATTTGCAAAGTAGTTATTTGTATTACTGCTTTGTAATTGGTTGATCTTTTTCAGAAATGTGAATGTAAATTCTCTGCCATGAAATTTTGCGATTTACCCCACTACCACTCTCCAAATTTTGCTTTTTTCTCACGCAATAAAATTACTCCCCTATTTATCAGTAGTGAAGTACTGGCAGCAGTGCTTCTCCTAATATAATTTTTCTTATGGCAATTTGTTATTCACTATTGTATTTTTAAATTTCTTAGTGAAAATCAAAGAACAAGTCACATTTACATACTTTTTTAGGTTTCATTATAATTTATTTTTCTATTAATTTTGTTATTTAGAGTAGATAAATTATAAAATCATCTGTTTTAATACAGTTAATTAATAATCATCTTTTTACAGAAAAAAATTCCATTATTTAACAATACACTATCCTTTTTTCTATACACCCAATTCTTTTTTTACACGGTAGATACGTTCCTCAGAAATTTGTGTAAAAGAAAACGCGTAAAAAAAGATAAGTTTCCTATAGTAAAATTGGGGATACGTTCCATGTTATCCGGAAACTGTGTCAGATGAAATAATGAACTATATTTAGTTTAAAAACCATGTAAAAGAAATGCTGAAAACTGTAAAAGTTCTGATATGCATACGAATGATATATACATACATATGCAATTTTATTGAGCAATAAAACTTAAAATACATAATTCATAGGTAAAAATAAGTAGTGCAAGCAAAAAAAAAGGAATCTTTTAATCCTAAATTAAGAATAGAAAACTCAAAATTAAAAATAGAAATAAAGAAATAATATTTAGTTACATAATTATTTGTCGCTACATGATAATAAGCCCAATTGCTTGCGACGAACTGGATCAAAGTCGTTATAATCACTAGAGTTATCCACATCCATCAAGCTCTTTAATGGAGACTTCCGTCCGGTAATACTGTTTTGAACTGCTGAGCTACTTTTCGAAAGGTCTTGCGCTGTCAACTTTTTTATTAAAAAATCTGTTATAGACAGTTGAACTTTTGGTTTTTCAAGTTCTTTATACAACTCTTGATACCCAGCCAAACAATTCTTCATATCTCGTTCGAATGTTAGGGCACATTCCATGTTTGGATCAATTTTTAAAAAATTATTCACCATACATTTCCCAAATGTTAGACCCTCACCATTTAAACTAGCGGTTAGTTAACATATTTCGGCCTCTTCCTCATTATCGCTATTATGATCCTCAGTACTATTACCGTCATCTGTTATTAAATCAATCAGATCATCCACATCTAGAGGTTTATCTATCATTAATTTGTCGATGTCTTCAATTTGTAGGTCTTCAAATCCTTCTCCTCCAATTTTGTGTGTCAAGGCTATAATTTAGAAGACTCCATCATTGTTTGGGTCACTGAGTTACCACTCTGGACGCATTCTGGACAAAGTGCTTTCCAGCCAGCATTTAATGTTGATACCCTTAACTTCTCTTTGGCCAATGAAGCATATGTAATGCAATTCATAATCGAATATTTTTTCTATGCATCAATGATTGTAAAGTTCTCCTTCTCTACTGCATCTAAAATATGTTGGAATGCTCGTTGAGTATAATACAGCTTAAAGGTAGCGATTATACCCTGGTCTAATGGGTTGAATCGAGGAAGTGGTATTAGGTGGCAAAAAGATTACTTGAACATTTGGATGCTCTAAAACCAGATGACTGGGCGCATTATCTACGACCAAAAGTACTTTAAAATCAAGACATTATTGCTCCATATATCTTTTAACTTCAGGAAAAAAGCATTCTTCAAACCATTTCATAAATAGACCTCCTGTCATCTAGGTCTTTTTATTCGCCCTCCAATGAACCTGCAACTGTTGAATGTTTTTTCCTCTCAAAGCACGTGGCCTTAATGATCGGTTGATTAAAAGAGGCTTTAAAATTTTGTCACCAGAAGCATTGCTACCCAATAAAAAAGTCACCTGATCTTTAGCAACTTTAAACCCACTAGCAATTTTTTCAGATTTTGCTATAAAAGTTCTAGCAGGCATTTTTTTCCAGAATAGATCCGTTTCATCGGCATTGAAAATATGGTCGGGAACATAGCCCCCATCTTCGATTATTTTGGCTAGTTTTGCTGGAAAGCTTTTAGCAGCCTCTTCATCTGCTGATGCAATTTCTCCTTTAATTTTTAAATTATGAAATGCATTTCTTTTAAGAAATCCTGTTAGCCATCCATCACTAGCCGAAAATTCTTTTCTCTTATCTTGACGACTTGTTTATGGCTCTGATATCTACACTTGCTTATAAATTCATAGTGCCTTCTGCTTTATAATATTTCCATCTACAGGTATTCTCTTTTGCAATAAATCCTCCATCCAAAGCACTACATATTTTTCCATTTTTACTAACACTTCATCTCTAATGTATGATGATGTTTTGGAACAAAGTTTTGATGCGTAGATGGCAGATTTCCGTACGGCATTCTCATTTTTCTTAATGGTTCTGATGGTAGCTTCATTCAAGCCAAAATCCTTGCCCACAGATGTTGCACCTTCACCTCTCGCAAGACAGTCCAAGATTTTCAATTTAACTTCTAAAGAAATAACTTGCCTTTTATGAATCTTTGAAACTTTTGAAATTTTTTTAACTGTTATCTAGGGTAAAAATTTTATCTAGATAAAAATACCTTTTTTCACTTCTTAAGGTCATAAATGTTCAAATACACAATTGATAGGCACTATGTATGGCTGATAACACAAACAATTGATTAAATATTGTGAACTAATAAACTTAAGCAATTTAATGATGCAATATGTTATGTAAATGTCATATGAAATGGGTAAGTAAGAGTTATCGAATAAGGATTTTCCCAAGTAGTTACTGGGGAATACATTATAGCAGTGCGCAGTGCTGCCTAATTTTTGAAGTGTGGTAAAAACGTGAATTTTTTTGATACATTGGTACCAAAGACTGCAATTTATACTAGACCACTTATTGTCACATATATAAGACAATGACTTTGAAATCGAGTTAGATCAAATAAATTTTTCAATAAAGGAAGACTTTTTTGAACAGTGTAACTTCAAATTCGTGTAAAAAAGGAGTTGGGTGTATACAATTTCAGAAAAAAATTGACTGATGTTATTTCTATAAAATTCTTAATTTTGTGCTTATCATTAATATCTAGATCTTGAGCTTTGAAATTTGAAATATGGATGTGGTTGCCTGCAATAAAATAAATAATGTTGCCAAATTTGAAAAATATTAGTCAAAAACTGGATTTGTATGTAGACAAACAAACAGACTTCATCAATTTTATAATATACTAGAACGAATTTACCTGGTGTGTTGCTCAGAATTTAAAGTAGTATCTACAAGATACTATCTTTGAAGCCAAGTTATATTATAATTAGCACATAAATAAGTGCCTTTCAATAATGGTAACCCCAGTCAATTTATTTAACTATACATCCACTTATAACAACAACAAAAATATATATGCATTTAGAACAAAAAATTAGAAATCTACTTAATTCAAATGCAAACCCAAGGAATTCTCTTAATATTCAATCATGCCTATCAGAAACATTCCATGTCAATCTCAGAAGACGGTGCTTCTTTCAACATAAGCTATGTGCACCCTTCCAGTTACAACATCATGAACTATGGAGAAATGAGTCATTCAATTTTTTCAGTGTGAAAGTTTGAATGGAAAATCATCAGTACTTTAAATTTTTAATTTAATTGCAAAAATCGCCAAACAAAACCATCAAAATTTACCATATTTTTTTTTCATACAGTCAAATAATTCATTTTGATACTAACTAATTTATAAGATTGGATTGTAATAAGCTTTGCTGATGCATTATCTATTGAAAGTGCAATTTTTAGCATTCAAAGTGCAATTTTTAATGATTTTTTTTTTAATTGTGAAAAATCGGGATATTTTGTTACAGATTCAATTCAAAGCTCATTGGAATGAGTGTTCTTCTATCTTTCCTATGATGAAGATTGAAATTCTGTGATAATATATTTTTGATTGTTAAGAACCGATTTGTGTAAAAATTACTCAAAATTCCACATCATTAAATAACTGAAAATCTAATTTGAATTTAAAAAAATCTCACCAAGGTATATTATTGCCTGAGCTCAAGTACTCCTGTACCAAATTTCATGGTTGTTTGTTGCTTGGATTTTCTGCAATGTGTAACACAAGCAAGCAGACAGATATTATCTTTTATTATGGATGCACAGAAATAATAAAAACATGTGTTAAATTATTTGTTAAAACTATTTAAAAAATATCTTTTTTATATATTTGTTTGTATTTTAACAGAATAGATCTGCTAATTTGCCATAGCAGTTCTGTTTATCCAGGACTAATTTTGAGCTTAGATGAAAAACCTGAAGTTAAAGCTTTGGCTTTATTAAATCCTGGAGCTTTGAGTCGAAAAGATATGAGGTATGTTTTATTAATTCTTTCCTTAATATACATGATATAGTGAAACTTCTTAATAACAGGCACCCATAGGACCATACATTTTGTCCACTATGCTGAATTGTCTGCCATTAAGAGAATGAAATTACAATGAAAACAGCAGAAACCTGTGGAGCATCGAATTCTGTTTATTGATGTGAAACATCTTGGGGTGTAAGTTAAGGAGTAAATCATAAAAGAAATGTGATGAGGATGAAACTGAAGTTTGTAATGGAAATGACATCATATTAAAATGAATACCTAACAGAAAATCATTGTTATAATTTAAAAGTCCAGGTCGTATGACCTTGGTGACAAATTTGGTGATCTTGGTAAAAAATTTAACAAAATATTTCCTATTTGTGGGCTTTTATGTTCTAAAAACTTCTCAAATTTTTTAGGTTGTATAAGGAGTGAGTTAGGTGTTTCTTCCAGAACTTTCCACAAAGGTTATATAAGCTCTTCATTATTTAATTGAGTAGTTGATGACAAGTAAAAGTATCTGCCGAACTCAATACAGAATCCAATATTTATATATTAATTTTTGTTCTGATGATATATACCCTTTAAGATGTATTATTAAACAATTTTGGTAGAAAAGTGTAAAAAATTTGAATTTTAGGTCTGCGACATCTGCGCAATGACATTCTGTTAAATACATATTGCGCTGACCACATGCTCACTATAGGTGGAGTGACTGCAAACATTTTGTTAACTTTGTCGTTTGTGGTCCCAATTCAGACAAAATAAACTGCATTCTATAATTGTATCAAATTTGTATAATTTATTTAAAAAAATTAAAATCAAAATATTAAAAGCGAACAGAAAGTATGGAAACTTTTTTCCTAGGCACATGATACTATCATCACACACGACACACGTCAAATTTGTCACATTTGAAATATACGAAAGAAGGGATGTCTCACATAAATAACTAGTAACACAGTTACTCAATATTTTTTTTTTATTTGGCCCACTATTTAGAATTTCCATTGTATGTATGATAAAAAGATATTTTGAGGGGATAAAAATTTATAAGTAAAAATTTAAAATATTTATGCAATTTAGGTATCTATAAGCATAAATTATTGATTTTCACTTTCATGTATATAGAAGGATAGTACTTACCTTTAAAATGTCTTTTAATGAAATATTTTCATACATAGTATTAGACCTGCTGGACACGTTTCAATAACATGTCCACTTGTGTACCTGTCAAGGCTATGGACAGAGGATAACTCCAAAGCAAATACACACATTACTACGAAATTTTAGTAGATTGATACTTTATGAAGACATATGCTACAAACCCAGAGGTTGCAGTGGTCTCTTATCATTTGAAGTAACAAAAGCAAAAAATTACAAAATCCAATCTAATTAATCATAACAGAAGATGTTAAAAAAAAAAAAACCTCTTATTTAGTGATATAGTATGTAATATGTAAAAGATTTTGGAACAAAACATGTAGTAAAATAACTCCCTCTAGCAACAAAAAGAATTTATTCAGTTCAAATAAAACTAATATAAATCAAATATTTAGAGTTTAAGGCTCCATTCGACCTTCTGACACACAATTTATGTTCTATATTGTTTAGGTCTATTTGTATCATAATCAGTATTAAAAAAAAATTATCTTTGTATGAGCTTCAGGAGAAATTATAAAAATAAATTTTTAAAACCACTTTAAAATAATGTTATACTTGCAAAAGAAACCTCCTATACGGATGCAATTGTAAACCAATCTTATGCTTGCAGCATTTTCTAATTCTCTTGTAGTCAATTTAGTTGACCATTTTTTTTTCTTTTAATTTTGAAAAAATGAAAAGAACTTTATTAATTTTCAACTAGATTAAATGTTGGCCAAACCTTAACTTTCTAAGTCTTGTTTGTCTGCCTTCCTGTCCCACTTGGTGACTTTTGAAAAATGATGCCAAATTGATAAAAATGTTTACAGACGGATAAAATTGTTGCCAAAGTGATGAAAATTCAATATCAGAAAATTAAGTTTCATTTCTTAGATAATCCCTTCCACTTTGTGTGAATTATTAATTTTAATATTCTTGATATGAAATATATGGAGTTACTTTTTGAAAATATTGCCAAATTGGCAACATCACCAAATTGAAGAAAATTGAATAGCTTTGGAAAGCAAGTTTATTTTCTTAGATGGTCCTTGCCATTTTGTGGAAATTATTAATTTTAATATTCTTGATTCAAAATATAGGGAGTTTCATTGTTCGTGGGACAGGTACATTTTTGTAGAAAGTGGTATAGTATTTATATTTCATTATTTATATTTCATTATAGAGCCATATAATGGATGGTCTGTATGGTCCAGGAATATTAAGAGTTGTTGATGTTGAAACCCAGACCGTCCGACCTACCAGAAAGGTGTAAGGTAACTGTTTGGACGGTCGGGAAGTGCCACCCAATTTAGACCGGAACCTAGTGGGGGAGGCATCCACAGGGACCGTACCCTCCTTCCCCTACCACCAACCTCTCGGAAGGACTTTCGGACCCACATGTTTAACGTGATCGTACTCCGCATGAACACGGCGGCAGTTTTGGCAGTGGCGGGAATCGAACCCGGGCCTACCGAATGCAATTCCCGCGCGCTAAACACTGGGCTACCGCGCCCTAGCCGTTGTTTTGTTAAATTATTTTCGCCAGTTTTTTTAGAATATTATAGCTTATTTTGCGTAATGAGTGGAGCATTCGCCCAGGAATATTAAGAGTGCAAGAACTGAGAGAATTGATGAATCAGACAATTTTTTTTACATAATTTTATGCAACCTTTTTCTTTCATTCTAATAATCATTGTGAGGCAAGTAGAATAAATACTATGGAATATGAATGTACAAAAAAGTGAAATAGTGACTCACTCCATATATTTAATTTTATGATACTGGGGAGCTCTGCCCCCTGTTCACTATGCTCATAATTTATGATTTTGATGCGTATGCATCAGTATTTCAATATGTATGTGTTACAGCATATTGGCATATATATTTAAAATCTCATTAACCAATGATAATGATAGTTTCTATGATAGATTTAACCAATGATAATGATAGTTTCTATGATAGATTCCATATTAGAGCTCTGAATCATAAATTTATTTTTAATTGTTTAAATCATTTAAATATTACTTCTTTTTAAGTGGCAACTATAAAGGTGTTTTCAACCATGGGGGTTAGATTTTGAATAAAATAAAATTTTCACTCCAGAATTGCATGAGCCAACGTCCCTACCATGCTGAAAACACTGGTTCTCGTTAGATCACCGAAGACAAGCAGCATTGGGTGCGGTTAGTACTTGGGTGGGTGACTACCTGGGAACACCGCGTGCTGTTGGCACATTTCGGATGCGGTAGCTCGGTGGTTTGCGCACTGGATTTGCAAGCTGCCACAACTGCCGCCGTGTTCATGCGGAGTACGATCACATTAAACATGTGGGTCCGTAAGTCCTTTCGAGAGGTTGGTGGTAAGGGAAGTAAGGTACGGTCCCTGTGGATGCCTCCCCCACTGGGTTCCGGTCTAAATTGGGTGGCACTTCCCTGCCGTCCAAACGGTTACCTTATACCTTTCTGGTAGGTCGGACGGTCTGGGTCTCAACAACAACTCCAGAATTGCATAAAAATAGATTAAATCATGAACTCAATCAAAACTTTAAAGGGCTCCATCAAGCAACATTTTGGCACATGCATATAGGCACATGCTTGGAAAATTCCTGGCCTTGCTATTATTAATCTGTCAAAAATGCGAACTAACAGCTCAAATATTGTCCCTTTGACTTTATTAAATATCTCTTAAACTAGGATCTTGATCAAAAAATGGTTCATTTCAGTAGTTTTCTACAAATGTACCAAATTATATATTTTTTAATACTATAGTTTTTGTGATGCTAAAAGGAAAAATGCAAGATACACAAAATTCATTAAACAGCAGTGTCATCATCATTAGTGGATATTTTTTTCTGATTTTACCATATAGAGCAGCAATAACAACTTCTATACCATATGGCAAAAAATGAAAGAGGTTTTTGATACTGTTCTGTAGAATAGCCTTCCAGGCTGCTTCTATGTGAGCTCAGAATTCATTTGTAGTGAATGGCAGATGGTCAAGTTTTCCTTTTATTCAAGAGCTATAATTCAAAATGTTATTGTTCAAATTTAGAAATGGACCACCAACTGCTTATCATTACTCTATACTATATTTCTATTGAGAACATGCATTAAATTTAACAATGAGATTAAAAGATCACATGCAATTTATGTAATATGTATGTTATTCAAATTTTAGGCTATTTCAAGTACCTCTAAAAGTATTTTAAAAATTGAAAAAAAAATGAATTTCCTTTCGTTTTGTATTGGATGAAATTCTAAAAGATCACATCTAATTTATATAATATGCATGTTATTCATATCTTAGACTATTTCAAGTACCTCAAAAAGAATTTAAAAAAAATAATTTCCTTTGGTTTTGTATTGCATGAAATTCTATAAGATCACATGCAATTTATGTAATATGCATGTTATTCAAATCTTAGGCTATTTCAAGTACCTCGAAAATAATTAAAAAAAATAAATTTCCTTTGGTTTTATATTGCATGAAATTCTATAAGATCACATGCAATTTATGTAATATGCATGTTATTAAAATCTTAGACTATTTCAAGTACCTTGAAAAGAATTTTAAAAATTGAATTTCCTTTGTATATCCTAATGTAATTTTAAAAATTGAATTTCCTTTGTGTATCCTAATGTAATCCATTTTCTGTTCATATTTTTTTTTATACTTTTTCAGGGCTACACAGAACTTTACTTTTCTACAGTCTTTTGTCAAAGCCAGCGAGAATCCTATTTTAATGAAAGTCATGGAAGTGATTGGCCCTTCTCTAATGAAAAATGTGTCATATGTTCCTGTTCGATGCGAAAATATTTGGGATCCTTTGTTATCTGTAACAACTATGATTGGCTCAAATATAGCTGAGGTGATTATTTATTGACCAGTATATACCCGTAAAGAATATTTTGCTTTTCTTTGTTTTACTTTCAGCTGTTTTTCTTTATACACTACTGTTTGTGAAAATGTAAATTGCAACAACAAGAATGAATCACGCTATTCAAATGAAATTTATCTCACAAATTGCTCATGTTATAGCATGTCATTATGTATCTCTGATAGTCTCTGCAAATGCATCTGATTACATTTACAGAGCTGTACAAAATTTTTTCACTTTAAAATTCAGTATCATGTGAAGCGACATCAAACAGCAATAACAGCTTCATTATACTAGCATGGTACACTTTAGTGAGAACGCTGATTTCAGCTTTTTTGGCACTGATTTCTACCATTCCTAGGATAATTTCAAATCTGTAATAAAATTTTGTTAGGGAACGGGGGTATATTTCTGCAGCAGAGAAGGCAATTAAATTCAAACACAAAAGAAAACTTCAAATTTTATATCATAAAATAAAAAATGAGTCAAAACAAAAATTACATTTAGTGCAAAATAAACTTTGTTTGGACATCTCAATATTTCACCTTTTTATAAAAGATAGGAAAAATAACATTAATAAAAGAGAAATATGAAATTGAATTTTATATTACCTTGCACAAATTAAATAATTAGCAAATCGGTGTTTAGTACCAGGATCTGGGAAGATTTTTACAGAATATAAATTAAAGGGCTTTTGAAAAAGTATGTCTTGCAAAATTTTTCAATCTTATTTTTTAATGCAATGAATGGATGAGTCCATAATTTGTTGTATTTCCATTAAATATATATCATAATTTGAATTTTTAAATAAAATTTCATCTTCACATAGTTTAATTTACTATGTTAAGTTTCTGCTTTTGTAGTATACAATGTGTTTGCACAAATTCAAACTTGTGATTGATGTCTTACAAAGTTCAGCCTTTTCTGGTGAAAGTCTGTACCATGTCTGTATACAATGCAGCATTGAATAAAATAAGCTTTTGATATTGTCCTGGAGAATAGTCTGCTTCTATGCGAGTTCAGAGATCATTTGTGGTGGATGGCGAAGGTCCATAATGGGTCAGCTGCTGTGCTACCATGTATCAGGCATAATTAATCGGGAACATATTTGGTGACCATGCAGACCAGAGAAGATGCAGTATTTGCCATGCAAGAAAGTATTGTTACATGTGGGAGAGCATTATCCTGCTGGAAAATATAGTATCTGGACAACCCTGAAGAAAGAGTATCACCTCTGACTCTAAAACATCCCTGATGTATTGCTAGTTGTTGAGAGTTCCCTAAATTCATATCAGGCAAGATTTCAAATGATATCCAATGGCACCCCAAACCAGGACTTTTGGGGTTGGGCCGGTATGACACTGTCATTCATTACAATGTCTTTGAACACATATAGGATCATCATGGGGCAGCATGTTCAAATATGATCTGTTGCCAATCAGCTTGCTGTACTACCCCATTGTGTGAAAGCGGAGCTATATAGTTAAATGGGTGCAAAGATAGGCACATGCGAAATTATGATCTTTCCAGAAACAGCACAGTTGCACCAACATGAATGAAGAAATGATCAATAAGAAACATATTGATTGAATAATGGCCATGCATGATTGTAAAACAGATAAAAAGAATAGTACAATGCATTATTTTATACTAACCCAAGCGCACCCTTCCCCGTCATCAGGGCGGAACCTGATGATGGCTGAAAATAAAAAGTAAACATGGCAGGAAAGTAATACGCACGAGACCATAAATTAAAAAAACCCTCGAAATTGGTGGAATTAAAATATAGTATTTTATAAAAGAAAGCACATATGAATTTTCATAGTACACTGTTTCAACATTATTATAGCATTTCTCTTTGTATGCTCTAAACCAGTGGTGCGCAAACCATGGGTCGCCAAATTCAAAGAAATTTATTTGACAATAAAAAATATAAGGCTTTTCTTCAACAAGTATCAGGTACCAGTAAAATAGTGAAATGAAATTATATTATTTATAAAATAGACCTATATTTTTTTACGAATACAATTGTCTGTTTTAAAACCTAATACCTATACTTCATCTTATATCCATACTTTGTAGCTACCGTTACAAAGGGGTAATAAAATTCAGCCACCACGCCTACTTTTCCTGGTACAGGTACCAACTTTGCTACGCATAAAGACTTTTACGAGGAGCATTTTCTAATTTAAACTGTAGTGAGCAAATGTGATTTAAAATAGGACGTATGGGATTTTTGACTACCCCTCGTAGCCTAACATTGCGCATCGACTGTGCTCTGGTGGCGGCAATTTCTAGGCAGAGTGGGATGAGTGCCTTTACTGTATTTATTTAATCTTTATACTGTGGTCACAGCGAGGACCGTGCAGTTCTTTCCGTCTGTGCCTCGGTAGTTCGATTTTGCTGCTTCTTACGTTCATTCAAGTGCATTCTATAATTCTGTTTATATACTGTTTTTGCTAATTCGAATTAAATTTGTTATCAGGTATATACATAACATATTTTTTAAGTATTGGACAGTTCAGTAGCATGCTCGGAGGGCAATAATAGACAATTAATTAAAAAATTAATATAGATATTAAAATATTAATAAAACTTTTTTTTTTCTGAAATATTTTGCATGTATTTTTGTATTATTTTTTTTGTTTTGAATTTTTTCGAAAATCAATTACCCTCAACTGATATTTCGTTGGAAACACTACCAGGGTAGTTACTATTTTAAAACGCAAAGAAATGTTGTTTATTTATACTTTTGTTTTATTTATTTATTTATTCAAATAAAATTGTTGAAACTATGCTCTGAATTGCATTTTTTGCTTTACATTTTTTTTAAATAAAGTAAACTAAATAATATTTACAGAGTTTTTTAAATAATATTTTTTAATTTACTATTTATATATATTTTTTTAGTTTTAATACACTCATAATGGATAAATAGTTAAAAATTGATACTCAACGTCCAGAAAATGAAAAGAATGACAATACAAATGAGAATGATGGACTAACATCTAATAAACTTAGAAAAACTGTGGGTGAAAACCCAAACAAAAATGAGTCCAGTGGCATAGTTTCTACTTCAAAAAATATCGAACGAAATGTGTTATCTAATAAAAATTTGAGAAAATATCAAGAAGAGTTTATGAAATATGGATATACATTTTGCATTGTTAATGGGAAAGAAGATCCATTGTGTTTTAATTGCAGGGATAAATTATCAAATGAAAATATGAAACCTGCTAAATTAAAAAGACATTTGGAAACTAAATATAAAGAATATGCAAATAAATCTGAAACATTTTTTAAAAAACGATCTGAAAGTATGAAAAATCAAAATGTATTTTTGAAAAAATATACAATTCCTGAGAAGGTTTTACGGGCATCATTAAAAGTTTCATATTTAACAGGGGAAAATTTGAAACCAGAAACAATTGGAGAATCACTCATTCTTCCTTCAGCAATTAAAATGACATCAATTATGCATGGAGAAAAATATGGTAACGATTTAAAGACAATACCATTATCAAGAGATATCATTTCTCGCCGAATTTCCGCCATATCACGTAATATAGAATCAGTTTTGTTAAATCGAATGCAAAACTCTCCTGTGTTTGCTCTACGGCTTGCCGAAATTACTAACATTACTAAAATGTCTCAATTAATTGTTTATGTGAGATACGTTTTTGAAGAAGACATATCAGAAGATTTTTTATGTTGTAAAAAATTAGAATGAAAAACAAATGGAGAGAAAATATTAGAAATTATTAATAGATATTTTGAAACAAATGACCTTACCTGGACACACTGTGTCGCGATTTGCACTGATGGTGCTACAGCATTAACAGGTAGTAATGAAGGACTAAGAGGGTTTAATAATGAAAATTGCTCCCCATGTAGTATTTAACCATTGCATGATACATTGACAAGCTCTTGTTGCAAAAGATATTGATGAAAAATTGCACAAAATATTACAGGATGTTGTTATTGTAATTAATTTCATTAAAAGCAACAGCCTAAACAGTAGTCTCTTTTCAGTACTCTGTAATGAGATGGGTTCTGTGTATGAGACATTATTGGGTTCTGTGTATGAGACATGTACCGAAGTCAGATGGCTCTCACGCGGCAAAATACTGGGACGTATTTTCGATTTGAGAAACAAAGTTTACATTTTTTTGGTAGAAAAGAAACATATATTAGCAAGTTCATTCATTAATGAAGATTGATGCAGAGAACTCAGTTACATGGTTGACATTTTTGAAAAACTTTAACTATTTGAATTTGAGTCTACAGGGAGAGAGTACAAACATTTTAACATCGAGCAGTAAAATTGAAGCTTTTAAGAATAAGCTGACACAGCAATAGCAACACAGCAACACAGACAGAGAATAAGCAACACAGACATGTTCCCGCGCTTTTCAGAATTTACTAAAGAAAATAATACTGATTTCTTGTTATTTAAAAACATCATTTTCCATCATATGATAAAATTGGGAGAAAAATTTTCAGATAATGAATTAGGTTAGATCCGTGATCCATTTTCGTTTGATATTTTTAATTCCAATATCCCTTTAAATGAAAAAGAAGAGTTAATTGATGTTTCAAGTGACTGCACACTGCGCATTCAATTTAAGTGTCTGACTTGCCAAAAATTTTGGTTATTAATTGGAAACGCACATGCTAATTTGAAGAAAAAGCACCGGCTTTTCAAAATCAGTTGCCATTAATGTTAGAAAAACTTCAATTGTAAACAAGCATATACGTGAATCGGTCGACTTACCGTTAAAATCCAAAAGTTACTTCTTTCTGATTGGCTAATCGCTTTCAGATCGCTTGTTAAGAAGTTTTACCCCCATGGTCTGTGATCTTGCAAATTGAGGCGTCAACTTCCGGTTTATGCTAATTTCTATTTCAACCGATTAGAGATTAGCATACTCCGGAAGAAAACATTAACTTCTACTTCAATGATACGGCACTACTTAAGCTAGTGGTTGTATCAGTTGAAGATGATATGGTTGTATCAGATGGTATGATATGATATGGTATTCGTGGATCAGGTCGGATCTGTCTGTCTGATGACTGATCTGGTATTCGGTTCTGGATTACCAGCATGTTCGATGTTGATATTTAATGATGTTACTATGTGCCATTTATGTTAGCAGTTGTTCTACATGCATGCTGGTAAATGGCGATGTATGTGGCCAATGTTGTTAGGCCTAGTTGAAGTCTTATGTTAATTTTCAAGACTGAGTTTATGTGATTCAACTTTTTCTGATTCCATTTCTAAGTTATGGAAATGGATATGTTTTTCTGTTATTCTAATGTTTTAAGTTTGTGAAAATAAATTGAGTTTTTCCCGTCAAGCCTACTTCATTTACATCCACTGTTATGCTCTGTTGACAACTGGTTTTCTAATTTTACCAATGAATGAAAGAAAAAAATTCCAACAATTAAAACAAAATATCGATCTCGATTGGATCCAGATGATGACAGTTAACTTCTGTTTTATGCTAATTTCTATTTCAACCAATTAGAGATTTGCATACTCCAGAAGAAAACATTAACTTCTACTTCAGTGATACGGCACTACTTAAGCTAGTGGTTGTATCAGTTGAATATGGTGTTGTATGGTATGATATGATATTCGTGATTCAAATCGGATCTGTCTGTCTGATGACTGATCTGGTATTCGGTTCTGGATTACCAGCATATTCAATGTTGATATTTAATGATGTTACTATGTGCCGTTTATGTTAGCAGTTGTTCTACATGCATACCGGTAAATGGCTATGTACGTGGCCAATGTTGTTAGGCCTAACTGTTAAAGTCTTATGTTAATTTTCAAGACTGAGTTTATGGGATTCAACTTTTTCTGATTCCATTTCTAAGTTATGAAAATGGATATATTTTTCTGTTATTCTAATGTTTTAAGTTCGTGAAAATAAATTGAGTTTTTCAAACCCACTTCATTTACATCCACTGTTATGCTCTGTTGACAACTGGTTTTCGAATTTTACCAATGAATGAAAGAAAAAAATTCCAACAATTAAAACAAAATATCGATCTCGATTGGATCCAGATGATGACAGTTAACTTCTGGTTTATGCTAATTTCTATTTCAACCAATTAGAGATTTGCATACTCCAGAAGAAAACATTAACTTCTACTTCAGTGATACGGCACTACTTAAGCTAGTGGTTGTATCAGTTGAATATGGTGTTGTATGGTATGATATGATATGGTATTCGTGATTCAAATCGAATCTGTCTGTCTGATGACTGATCTGGTATTCGGTTCTGGATTACCAGCATATTCAATGTTGATATTTAATGATGTTACTATGTGCCGTTTATGTTAGCAGTTGTTCTACATGCATACCGGTAAATGGCGATGTACGTGGCCAATGTTGTTAGGCCTAATTGTTAAAGTCTTATGTTAATTTTCAAGACTGAGTTTATGGGATTCAACTTTTTCTGATTCCATTTCTAAGTTATGAAAATGGATATATTTTTCTGTTATTCTAATGTTTTAAGTTCGTGAAAATAAATTGAGTTTTTCAAACCCACTTCATTTACATCCACTGTTATGCTCTGTTGACAACTGGTTTTCGAATTTTACCAATGAATGAAAGAAAAAAATTCCAACAATTAAAACAAAATATCGATCTCGATTGGATCCAGATGATGACTTATGGCTTGCGATTTCCAATACAGATCCGAACATAGAAGCACTCATGAGCTCTTTCCAAGTGCATACCTCACATCACATTGAATTCTTATGGTGTAAAGTTTTTTAAAAGTATTTTGCATTAAAAATATTAAAATTATTTTAAAAATATATATATCTATAAATAAAGCCATTGTTTCTTAAAATTATGTGTTTTATTCAGACCTCTAATAAGGCAAAAACATAAGCGCAAATCCCAGAAAGAATTTCACTTTAACTGCATTGACAATTAAAAAACATCTACTGTCTATCCAGGGGTCGCGACAAAATTTTACACAAAATGTGGCGTCGGAAATGAAAATAGTTTGCGCACCACTGCTCTAAATCACAAGATATTTCAGTTTAAAAAGAAAACATTTCATCTCATAATTAGCATTCATAAATTAAATTATGCTTATGTTCCAAACATAAAATGAAGATTATTTAAATGTTATTGAAATCAATTTAATCGTCGAAGAAAGCTCTTTGAAATAAAGTTATAACTGGGCCAAAAACCATAGATTACAGCCGCTCATCTTTGCATGAGTAAAAATCAAGTTCCTGGCTCATCAATTTAAAGAATTTACAAAAATAAATGACTTACAGTTTCTCTTTATAAGCAGGAAATCAAATCGGATCTCAAACTGAGCCGTTCACTAAAACCAATGCAGCGGGCCGAAATTTTTCAGATGGAATACACACTTTCAGTTTTAGAATTACTTCTTCCATTATTCACCAGAAGCTATTAAAAATAAGCTATCAAGTTAACTTAGCCCCCAAGGGTTATGGAAATTTTGGCAAATCAGTCTTTTCATGGGAATATAAAATTTGAAAAATATTTCATGTTTAACTTTCTGTTGAATTTTCACACATTCAAGCTATACTAGTCAATAATTTTTCATTTTTCTTTGCATCCGATATACAAGTATGTGATTTTGTATGCAATTGACCTGCTGAAACTAAAAATGCTTTCCAAAATAGCTTTACCACATCACATTTCTGAATTCTGACATATGTACATACTTCAGAGCATAGAAAACCTATTTAAAAAGCTTATAGAGTAGGAAACCAGCAATTGAAACTATATATGTAATGTAGAATATATTTCATTTCTATAATGACACATTTGAAAGAAAAATAGCTGGGAAGATAGAATATATTATCCCATCCTCCAACAGAGTCTCTAACATGAAAATAAGTTAGCCCTGCTACCGTGCCTTCTAATAGGTGCACTCACCTATATTTAGTTAGTTTTTTGTATAAAGAGATAGACTTAAATTGATAAATTTCTCTTTTAACGAGTAGATATTTAAAAAAGCCTATGGCAACATTCAAATTTGCATTTTTTATAATTTGATGTGCAAAATCTTAAAAATTGTGCAAGACTAGTATTTCAGCATTTTAAAGACAGGTAAACAAACTAACTCCCTTAAAAAATTTAGTTACAACTTTTTTTAAGTTGTATTTTGTTTAACAATGTGTGGCTCTAAGCATAGAAAATAGTCATCTCAGTTAAGTTCCATTTTATGGTCAATACTATACATATGCAAAGTTTTAACCTTCTATGTCACCAAGGCGCTTGTCAGGGTCTGGAAAGTCTTTTCAACTCTTGAAATTGAAATCGAAAATCAGACTCGGCTAGATTCCATCCCACAGTGGATAGTATAAGTGTGAAAAGATTCAGCCCAAGTCACCAGAAGGCTACTGAAGGGTCTATCAAACCTTTTTGCACTCCCCTATTTTCTGCCCCCCCCCCCCCCCCCCGAAGGTAAATAAAAAAAAAAATCTGACTCTGTTAGATTCTACCGATGGTTGATGCTACAAGTGTGAAAAAATTCAGTATTATAGGTTACCTGGGAGCTTCTGGAGGGTCTGAAAAAACATGTTAGACAATTGCTATATAGATACAAAATTTATAAATGCATTTTTCAAATCAAAAGTTTGATAATGTTATCATTTATAAAATTACAAATTATTGCTTAACTAAAAATATATGACCTTGGTAATTTTTAAGCTACCTTCTCATGTGAATTTTTCATTTTATATAAATCGAAAATTTTAACTAAGGAAATTTATATAATTTGTTTACTACTTGTTTTATATGATATAAATGTTCTTTTATTTATTTGTTTGTTTGTTTTCTAGTCGAAAGAAAAGTTCCTTCAATTAACTTCACGAAAATTACCTATTTTGTACATCTTCAGTGAGAATGATCCACTTATTGGCCCAAAACCCGCTTACGAGCTTGCACAGGTGCTTGGTGCAAGTGCTTCTGATACTTTTATTTATAATAATGAAGGCAACCTCATTCAAAAAGGTAACTATTGTATTTTTTTTTTTTTTTAAATATTTGGCTTTATAACTAAGTTCAATAATGTTTGGCTTTATTTAAAATATTGGATTAATAATTATTTATTTAATGTTAATACCTACAGAAATTATATAAACATTATTCAGAGATGTCCCGAGGGTCAAGCGACTGCTTGGGAACTGATGTTTGTAGAGGGCCTCAAAATGTTGTACATTTTCATTTTTACTGAACCTTTTTTGCACTTATTATATACAGTAAAATCCCACTAATCTGAACAGTTCAACAGACAAAAAAAATTTAAAGAACTTTTTCACAGATATCCAGGGGATGAAAGAGTACTGAAAATCAATCTTCAATTAGGGTTTTGTAGTATTTTTTTCTATGGATTTCCAACATTCAATGTACTTAGAGTGAATAATATAATTAAATAATGTTGTATATAAAAGGTGTAAAAAAAAAAGAAAAAAAAAAGATAACACAATACTGGTCAAAAATACTCTTTATTAGTAATTATACATTATTAGAATTATTTATTTTACTCAATTTTTTTTTTATCTAACGAATGGCAGAAATCTTGGACGAGGATGATTTTTTCAGGAGGCATAGTCCTCACTGTGTTATATCCGAATCTGCAGTATATCAGGCTTCTACTGTACATCCATAATTTGAATTTATAATTGTAAAAAATATTGTTCTTTTGCAAGGACCAAGTTCATTTGAATTATGAAAATTTTTAAACTAAATGTGTTCGAATTCAATTTTGTTACAGCAAAATGTGAATATGACATTCAGTTGGCAGTTAGTAAATGTAAATTTTGCAAACATAATAATAATACAAATAAACTTATTCAATGTCAGATTGTTTTACACTTAAAAAACTGGGTCTCTCGAGGCCCTAGCTTGGCTAGGGCCTCGATTTGAAAGCTTTAATTTCATAGTAAATCTACCATGTATTCTTCTGTTTAATGTACTTTCTAAAACAAGGTGTGGATATACCATTACAAAAACTAAGCCATAACTTCCAAATTTTGACAGCTGGGGGTACCTTTTTTTTTTTTTCAATGGCCAGGCACTAGACTCGACGTCGACTTACGTCGTTTGCCCTATGTACGGCCGAAATCGTGAACCATTTTGCCATCCTAGGACGTTGCCCCAGGCACACCAGAGGGGGGTGGAACACACTGCTCCCACAACACACAACATCCATGTCTTACGTGGGACTCGAGCCTACAACGTGGCAGCCGATCAATCGCTGGAAACGCTCTCCTTGACCATTCGGCCACCATATCGACTTAAATGAGCCAACAGCACACTGTGTTCCCAGGTGGTCACCCACCCAAGTACTATCCGCACCCGATGCTGCTTAACTTCGGTGATCTAACGGGAACCAGTGTTTTCAGCATGGTAGAGCCGTTGGCTGGGGGTACCTATAATCTTTCATACACGGGTGTATACAATGAGGAATTTGTAGGACTTGAACCTCCTCCAAAGTAAGAATTTCAATTAGAAAGTCCATTATATTAAAATATTCTAAAGTTAGAAGACCTCATGATGCAACACTGCTTAGAGCCTTATTGTCATATGGACGTCCTCTCTCTGAGGACTCTGTTCGTAACTTACTGAATGCACTTTCAAATCAACATAAAATTTATTTAAAAGGCTATTTAGCATATATTCAGAATGCAGAATCACTTTCCATTTCACAATTGAAACATGCCTTCAATAGCATGTTGCTGGTCAATACCTCACTTCTACTCAAAACTCAAACTTGAAGCAAAAAAGATGAAACATTACATAATTTTCATATGCAAAAGCAAACAG
Organism: Amaurobius ferox; assembly: GCA_951213105.1. Taxonomy (NCBI): domain Eukaryota; kingdom Metazoa; phylum Arthropoda; class Arachnida; order Araneae; family Amaurobiidae; genus Amaurobius; species Amaurobius ferox. The sequence goes on along the minus strand of OX578144.1, from coordinate 138,396,477 downwards.
AATCAATCCTTCTGCTGTAGAGTGCATGTGCCCTGCAGGATCCTATGGGTTCAGGACCGAAAACCACTTAAATCTATACTAGCCATTTAGCTTTGTGCTGGCAAAATGGCAAGTGGTCACTCAATGTAACACCTATACACTTAATAAAAGTATTTCAAAAATTGTTATAAATATAAAAATGGTGCACATTTTAAAATTCTGTTAACATAGAAATTGTGGTATGTGAAACAATATTTCATCTCTGATCACTGTATAATGCCATTTTTTTAAGGTTTTCTGACAAATCAATTAATTATAGTACTATTTTTTAATCTTTTGATTTAGAGACAACATTTCTGTATAGAACTCAGCTAGCCTAGCTGTTCTCTTTACTCTGGGTGTAATAAAGATGCAGCACATAATTTGTGGAGTTTTCTCGTACAGGATTGTTTACAAATGTTGTATACTATAGTTAATATATCCACTAATTGCTTACAAAGCAATTTACAAGTTTATGGAGGTTAAATTTTCCAGTCTGACCAATATTTACTCAGAAAGGGTGTAGTAAAGTTATCATAAGTCCTGTTAAGCAGGCAAACAACTATTTAAATTAAAGTTTATTTTCACCTTTTCAAGCTAGATTAACATTATTAATCTGAGCAATTTACTAGCGAACAATTACAAATATTTATTTTTATGTATTTGATTAAATTAAAGATTACTCAGCTTTAATTACTTTTAAAGTAAGCATAAGATTAATTCAAAGTTCTTATTAAATAAAAATCATTAGTATTTATTAAGATATCAATTTACTTTTTAATTTATTTGCTTTTTAATTAAGAGCAAGTATGTAGAGCAAAATTATAGTATATAGAGCATATATATTAAGTTGTTAGTTTAAATAGGATTAAGTTTATTTATTTTTAACTTACAGATTATTTCTGCTTCTTCAAGAGTCAATATAACAATATGTATATTTTTACTTTTGTTGAAATCTAACCAATCATTACACATTTTTAGAATCCCCAAGTTCATTTAACGCCCAAATTTAAAAAAAAAATTAAAATTATCTTATACACATATTTCATCAAAGAGTAAGTAACAGATTGAGCTGCAACAATCGTGACATTTTGAGTAAATTACAGCTTTTCCCACACATTGGAAAGGGAAAATCAAGGTTAAAATTCTAAAATATCGAAATTATAGCCACTATACATCAAAAACTAAGAGCTCATGCAAAATCTAATTATATACACATATAGAACTTTCAAAGAGCTATATTTTTGCATATTGTTCATGGGTAGCACTTTTAGTTTTTCAGATATAAGTGTTACAAACTTGAAAAGGGGAAAATTTTCACTCTTCTTTTACTTGACAAAACGATTACTTAAAAAGTATAAGAGCTTTTTTAAAATATATAGATTTAGCAACTAAATTTCATAATGCATATTTTTGTCATTTACATTACACTTTTTTTATATTGTGTCCTTTTTCTGGTAACAGCACCCTGCTCTGGTACAGCAACACCAAGATTGAAAGCTGTAACATTTTAGAAAGGATTCCATTACTGTATTTGGAAATATCCTGATATTGTGAATGTGAAACTAGAAAATTTTATTAACGTTCTGAAACAGCATTTATATATACAGTTTCAACAGTTTTAAAGTATTATTTACAAATCCAATTACACACACACTTTTTTGCTTTTATTGGTAATTGTATAATACTTATTTCATTTTATGCATAGTATTAACATAGTACTTTTTTTCTTCTATTAACTGCAACAGGTACAGCAACATCAAGATTGAAAGTTGTAGTATTTCAGAAAGGATCCCATTATTCTTTCTGGAAATATCCTGATATCGTGAATAAGGAACTAGCAAATTTTATTAATGTTGTGAAACAACATTGATATGTACCAATGATTTCAGTAGTTTAAAGTATTATTGGGCAGTAATTTTATGACATATGCAGAAAGTTATGTATTATTAATTTATTTATTCATTAAAAAACAATTAAATGAAATATGACTTGTCTTACAAATTTTATTATGCAGTATGGGAAAAAGAAATATTTTATAAATAAATTTAAATAATATATAGTATATTGTATACACCCAACTCTTTTTTTTTTTTTTACACTAATTTGAAGTTACATGGTTAAAAAAAAAAAGTCTTCTTTTTTTGAAACATTTATTTGATCTAACACGATTTCAAAGTCATTGTCTTATACTTATGTACGTGACCATGAGCAGTCTAGTATAAATTGCAGTCGTATCAAAAAAAAATTCATGTTTTTACCACACTTCAAAAATTAGGCAGCACTGCACACTATGTTATTGAATAAGGGGATCTCCCAGTAACTACTGGGGAATCCCCTTACTCGAAGGGATCTCCCCTTATTAAGAAAATTTCCCCAGTAACTACTGGGGAATCCCCTTATTAGATAACTCTTACCCATTTCGTATGACATTTACATAACATATTGCATCATTAAATTGCTTAAGTTTATTAGTTCACAATATTTAATCAATTGTTCGTGTTATCAGCCATACATAGTGCCTATCAATTGAGTATTTGAACATTTCTGACCTTAAGAAGTGAAAAAAGGTATTTTTATCTAGATAAAATGTTTACCCTAGATAACATTTAACAAAATGTCGAAAGTTTCAAAGATTCGTAACAGGCAAGCCATTTCTTTAGATATTAAAGTAAAAATCTTGAACTGTCTTGCAAGAGGTGAAGGTGCAACATCTGTGGGCAAGGATTTTCGCTTGAACAAAGCTACTATCAGAACCATTAAGAAAAATGAGAATGCCATACGGAAATCTGTCATCTGCGCATCAAAACTTAGTTCCAAAACATCGTCATACATATAGATACATATACAGATGAAGTGTTAGTAAAAATGGAAAAATGTGTAGTGCTTTGGATGGAGAATTTATTGCAAAAGAGAATACCTGTAGATAGAAATATTAAAAAGCAGAAGGCCCTACAAATTTATAAGCAAGTGCAGATATCGGAGTCGTGTGTTAGAAATTAAAAATTTGAACTAGGCGTCATTTGACGCCTACAGTTCTGACTCTAAGTGCCAAATAGACACAGCTAGTTATCATTTTTACATATCTAACAATAACAACTATTTTTTAAATGCCCATTTTTGTTAAATATATAAAAAAGGAATAATTCAGATTTTTGTATTAAAAACTTTTAAATTTTCTTAAAATTTAAAATAAACTAAATAAACCCAAGAGAATATAAATTGAAAAATTGCTAATTTGTTTTTACTTGGCAAAAAGGACATAAAAAACAACAAATTAAGAAAAAACTTCTATTTAACATTTTTCAATTATGATCATGTACAATCATTGCCCCAATACCCCTTCATTTCATGCTTGAAAATTAATTTTCCTGAGTTAAAATAGCAATTGATATAAAAGTTTTAGTTGATGAAAACGAATTACAAAAATGCAAAATATATAATAAAATGGGATAAACCGATAATCACGTATAAATGCACATTTTAGTGACATTTCCATATAATCTTTCTTATATTACTTACAAATATAAGAATTAAACACATTTAAAATTAAAATATTATAAGGTAATCTTGAGCGAAATTTAATCGCTTTTTGTGGCCAATTTTGTCAAAGTATGGAATTTCATCTTAAAATCTGTTTACCTATATTTATCTAAAAAGTTTAAAAAGAAAAAAGTGTGTGTGTGTGTGGGGGGGGGGGGGGGGGGATTTGCATATTTGTCCGGAGATTAGCAGTCAATGCAAATATCGGAGCTTCAAGAAGAAATGCAAAGTTGGTAGCTAGGGCTCAGTATTTGCAAGTCAATAATAAGTTTTTGTTTTATAGTTGCTACTATTTTCCTTATCGCTTTGACAAAATATAAATCATATCCTTGAAACTCATCTACACCCTTTGGGTGCCGTCCGTCCAAACAGTTACCTTACACCTTTCTGGTAGATTGGACGGTCTGGGTCTCAACACCCTTTGGGTGAGCTAGATAGCCTGGGTAATAATAAAAAAAATCTGATGTAGGCAGCACATGACTTTCCCTGCAGACTCAAATTCATTTTTTTTTTTTAATTTCTTTAATAATTCACTAAATTGCACAAAATAACACTAAATTTGCATTTTTAATTCAGTTTGTTTTTATTTGGTAATTGGATATTTTTCCAAATGCAGCATAACAAAAATGAGAAAAATCTCAAATATCTCGACAATGGTTAGTCCTAGAGTAATAGAGTACTTATTCTTTTTCTCGTCAAAAATTACGTATAAAACAAGCATTTAATTGATACATTTGAACATTCGTAGGTTTTTTTTTAAATTTTGGTGATTTTTTACTAGCCATTTCGTAAAAAAAGGCAGGTTGTTCTTTTCCGAATCGCACCAAGCTCTAATCAGCACCAGAGTATCCCACAAGTAATTTATCTACCAAATTTTGTGAAATTTGGTCAATTAGCATTTCAGCTAGAGTGGATACAGGTAATTTTTGCGGGCCATTTTGCAGAAAAAAGCAGGTTGTTTTATCCCGAATCGTACCAAAAACTGATCAGCACCAGGGTCACACCCAAGTGACTTACCTACCAAATTTTATGGAATTTAGTCGATTAGTTGAGTTAGAGTGGATATATACAATATTTGCAGGCCATTTCATAAAAGAATGCAGGTTCTTCTTTTTCAAATCATATCAAAATTGAATCAGCACCAGAGTGACCCACAAGTGACGTATCTATTACATTTTGTAAAATTTAATCAATTAGTTTTCACGTTAAAGTGGATACAGACAATTTTTGCAGGCCATTTCAAAGAAGAATCGTACCAAAAACTAATCAGAACCAGGGGTCAAACACAAGTGACTTATCTACTAAATTGTATGAAATTTGGTCCATTAGTTTTTGAGTTAGAGTGGATACATGCATTGCACAGACAGAGACACACACATAGACATCACGCTAAAAGTAGTTTTTTCGTATTCTTGAGGTCTCGAAACGTGTAGATCCGTCAAAAACTCAAGTTGTGATTTTCAGTATGATTCCAATACTTTCCCTATACACTACCATGTATTACAGGGAAAGTAAAAATCTGATGTAGGCAGCACATAACTTTCTCTGTAGACTCAAATTCAGATATTCTTTATTTCTTTAATAATTCATTAGATTGAGTTTAATTGCACCAAATGACACTAACCTTGCATTTTTAATTCAATTTTTGTTTTTATTTGATAATTTGATAGTTTTTTGATAGCGGCGTAACAAAAATGCAAGAAATCTCTATCTTGAGAATGATTAGAGTATAATGGAGTGGTTATAGTTTTTTCCTTTGATACATTTCAGCATACGTAGTTTTTTTTTTTTTTTTTTAGATTTTGGCAATTTTTGCGGGCCATTTCGTAAAAAAAGGCAGGTTGTTCTTTTCCGTATCGTACCAAAATCTAATCAGCACAAGAGTGTCCAAAAAGTAACTTATCTACCAAATTTTGTGAAATTTAGTCAATTAATATTTTAGCTAGAGTGGATACATAAAATTTTTACGTGCCATTTCGCAAAAAAAGACGGGTTCTGTTTCTACGATTCTTACCAAAAACTAATCAGCACCAGGGTCTCACCCACTTGACTTACATACTAAATTTTATGAAATTTAGTCCATTAGTTTTTTAGTTAGAGTAGATACATACATTGCACAGACAGACAGACACACACACAGACGTCACGCTAAAAATAGTTTTTTCGTATTCTAGAGGTCTTGAAACGTGTAGATCCATCAAAAATTCAAGTTGCGATTTTCGACATGATTCCAATACTTTCCCTATACATTCCAATGTATTGCAGGGAAAGTAAAAAGTATGAATCACATTAATTTCAGGGATTGATACAAAAAAATGCATAGATGCCAACCTACCAGAAAAAAAGATAGGAACATATTGCACGAGGAAAAATCACACACTAATACCGTTTTTCCCCCATACTGCTGCAAAATAGCCTCCTATGTTTGAAAAATAGTTTTTCTATATAATATACAAAATAATTACAAACGTTTTAAATGATGCAAACAAATTGTAACAGTGGAAAAATACTTTCAAAATAAAACGAAATATAGAGGATTGCACACAAATGCCGTTTATTGCGATACTGATGCAAATTAGCTTTTCATGCCATTAAAAATACGCTTGAAAAATAGTTTTTCTGTATAATATAGTATATATACGAAATAATTACAAACGTTTTAAACGATGCAAACAGATTGCAGAAGTGGAAAAGTAATTTCACAAAAAAACGAAATATAAAGATCACGGACAAATGTCGTTTATCACGGTACCCATGCAATATAGCTCTTAATTTCTTAAACAATACGTCTGGAAAACAGTTTTCTTGTATATAACAAGAAATAATCATAAAAATTTTAATCTATGCAAATGTGTTTCTCCCACATTAATTAGAAACAGATGCAATCACGTGGAAACGGATTTTTAGATGAAAAAACAGGAAAACCATCTTAAAATCCCTGATTTTGTTTCTCATTTCGTGACCTACTTCCGATTTCATGACTTGTAGATACTTTTATGCAGATTTGCATACAATAAAATATAAATGTTATGGAAAAGAAAAATCTGACTACTGTGGATTCAAATCGGATTCCCGGAACAAGTACATAAAAATCGGAACACTTGACATCTATAAAAACGTCATTTTCAATGTCTGATAACAAAATATTAGCTAACAAAATTTGCAACACGCTGGAAAGATTTAATCTGGAACGCAGTGTGTTCTATAATAGTAAGCATAATAGAATGTAAAGACTGCAGGATCACTCCCTTTCCTTCCAAGTGGGATACGTAGATCCAAGGTATTTAGAAAGAGTAGCGTAGATCTACAAGGCGATAAAGGGGTGGGGAGCAATAGAAACTCGTTAAATACCTGGAGTCTCGGACATCGGAATGTCCGAGGATACAGCAAACAAATAAATTCTTCAGATGTGCAATTTCAGGTACCTGAAGGGTGGGAGTGAGTTGAAGTACAATAAAGATCCCAATGTTTCCTTCCCTGAATAGACAAAGGGGGATTTTACTGTCTATGTACCTCCTGCAGATGTATCACTGTGGGCGTGTATAAAATACCGCTTTTTTTCAACCGCTATCCAGTCTTCCACCAGAGATCGTAATTTAGTCAAAGGGAAGACTGATATTTAACAATAGCTATCTATGTTAGGCGTCAAATTTGATGACTAGAAGAATCTAGTTGTCAAATTGAAATTTCTAATCGCAAACTACGACTAACGACCGCTAATTTCGAACATTGTCGGAGCCATAAACAAGTCATCAAGATAAGAGAAAAGAATTTTCGGCTAGTGAGGGATGGCTAGCAGGATTTCTTAAAAGAAATGCATTTCATAATTTAAAAATTAAAGGAGAAATTGCATCAGCAGATGAAGAGGCTGCTAAAAGCTTTCCAGCAAAACTAGCCAAAATAATCGAAGATGGGGGCTATGTTCCCTACCATATTTTCAATGCCGATGAAACGGATCTATTCTGGAAAAAAATGCCTGCTAGAACTTTTATAGCAAAATCTGAAAAAATTGCTAGTGGGTTTAACCCTTTCGCGACGGTTGGCACACCCGCGTGCCACCTGCGAGCTTGCATTCAAGGACGTACGGCACGCACTCGTGCCGGAGAGAACTTTACCCTAAATGCAGAGTGGCACGTATCGGTGTTTCTACGTGAAACGTTTTCATTTGAATTTATTTGTCTACTAGATGTCGTTAAATGCCCGTGGAAGCAACTTAAATGTATTTTGCAGATGCTTGATTTTGGCACAAGCAGAATCCAATAAATTATTTCTCCATTTGGAGTGTTGAAACACATGGTTCTGTAAAGTAAACAGACAGCGCTCTTCTCGCAGCATCAACAATTTTATAATTGAGTTCCGGGTCTCCTTTTGATTTTAGCTTTTAATGATTTCGTTGGTGAATTACAGGAATATAAGAGAGTATTTTTTTTTTTTTGGGGGGGGGGGGTTAAAGGAATGTGCGACAGTGAAATGATTAGGCTATTTCGGATAAAAGTATGGCTGGTTTGAGATGTTTCCTTTCTGTGGAAGAATATACGCGTATGGTAAACGAACCAGACAGTAATGAAAGCAAAGCAGATTGTAAAGATTCATGGAACAGTGTTATTTCTGATGATGAATCTGAAAATGCAATTGATTCTTTAGATTCTGAGCGTACTATTATTACAACGCCGCCAGCTTCAGTTGCTGTTTTTTCGAATCGTGCTTGGATATGTGATTTGAAAGATCTGAATTCTTTGGAGTTTTTGAACATACCTAGAATAAATCACAATATCATGCCGCCTAATTTAGATAAAGAACTTGATTTTTTTAGTATATTTTTTTATGATGAACTAGTAGAATTTATTGTAAAAGCAACTAATGTGTTTGCAAAGAAAAAATGGGAGAAAAATCTCCTCTCTCTTTCCACATCGAAGACTCCACCTGTTTAAATATATTTACACCTGTGACATGAAACGAATTTCGTGTGTTTGCACGTAGTGTTCGTGTGTTCTGCACTAGTAATTGTGACGAGCATTGTCAGAAAACCAAATCTCAAATGTATTTTTCTAAGAATCCAAATATCAGTACTCCTTTTTTCAATTCAGTTATGAGTTGCGATCGATTTATAGGAATATTACGTTACCTTCATTTTACTCTTGATAGTAATGCCCAAAAACTAAACAAATTGAAACACGTGTTAGATGCATTAGTTTCAAAATTTAAATCTATATACACTCCTAGAAGAAATATGTTCATTGATGAATCTTTGTTCTCATGTTAAGGAAGGCTGGGATTTTGTCAATATATCCCCTCGAAAAGGTCCAGATATGGAATAAAAATATATAAATTGTCAGAATCGAAATCAGGCTGTATATGGAATTTCCTTGTGTATACTGGAAAGGACACTGAATTATCAAGCTCTGATGGTGGGTATGGAGAACGCATTGTGAAAACACTTCTAAGTGAACTTTTAGGAAAAGGATATACTTTGTATTTGGATAAATTTTTTACCTCTCCTGTACTTGCAAAGTATTTGTTGTCTAAGAATACGCATATATGTGGTACAGTTTTAAAAAATTGGAAGGACATGCCAAAGAATTATCCATCTGTACCTAAAACATATATACACTAAAATTTTAATATTTTGATAAAAGAAAATTTGTATGAAAAATATACATCAAATAGAAAATAAGTATTTCCTTTCTTCCTGAAAAAAGTAGAATGCTGCGTTGAACGGGTGATTTTTAATGAATTTTTCTTTTAGAGTTAGGCTTAGCGCAAAAAAATAGCCGTCTTTTGGGAAAAGTTCGGAAACGAAGCACTCCGTCCTTTGAGCCACGGCAGTTTCAGAATGCCGCCGTCCTGAAAGGGTTAAAGTTGCTAAAGATCGGATGACTTTTTTATTGTGTAGCAATGCTTCTGGTGACAAAATTTTAAAGCCTCTTTTAATCAACCGATCATTAAGGCCACATGCTTTGAGAGGAAAAAACATTCAACAATTGCTGGTTCATTGGAGGGCGAATAAAAAAGGCTGGATGACATTAGGTCTATTTACGGAATGCTTTGAAGAATGCTTTGTTCCTGAAGTTAAAAGATATATGGTGCAACAATGTCTGGATTTTAAAGTACTTTTGGTCGTAGATAATGCACCCAGTCATTCGATATTAGAGCATCCAAATGTTCAAGTAATCTTTTTGCCACCTAATACCACTTCCTTGATTTAACCCATTAGACCAGGGTATAATCGCTACCTTTAAGCTGTATTATACTCAACGAGCATTCCAACATATTTTAGATACAGTAGAGGACAACCTCACAATCGTTGATGGATGGAAAAATATTCGATTATGGATTGCATTACATATGCTTCATTAGCCAAAGAGAAGATAAGGGTAACATTAAATGCTTGCTGGAAAGCACTTTTAATGCACAGAATGCATAAAGAGTGGTAACCCAGTGCCCCAAACAACGGTGGAGTCTTTTAAAATAATAGCCTTGGCGCATGAAATTGGAGATGAAGGATTTAAGGACCTACAAATTGAAGACATTGACGAATTAATGATAGATAAACCTCTAGATGTGGATGATCTGATTAATTTAATAACAGATGACGGTAATAGTACCGAGGATCATAATAGCGATAACGAGAAAGAGGTCGAAATATGTTAATTAACTGCTAGTTTAAATGGCGAGGTCTAACATTTGAGAAATGTATAGTGAATCATTTTTTAAAAATTGATCCAAACATGGAACGTGCTCTAAAATTCGAATGAGATATGAAGAATTGTTTGGCTGGATATCAAGAGTTGTATAAAGAAATTAAAAAACCAAAAGTTTAACTGCCTATAACAGATTTTTTAATAAAAAAAGTTGACAGCGCAAGACCTTTCGGAAAGTAGTTCAGCAGTTCAAAACAGTATTACCAGATGAAAGTCTCCATTAAAGAGCTTGACGGATGTGGATATCTCTAGTGATGATAACAACTTTAGAGCCAGTTCATCGCAAACAATTGCATTTATTATCAAGTAGCAATAAATAATTATGTAACTAAATATGATTTCTTTATTTCTATTTTTGAGTTTTCTATTAATTTTGGATTAACAGATTCCTTTTCTTTTTTTGCTTGCTCTACTTATTTTTACCCATGAATTATGTATTTTAAGTTTTATTGCTCAATAAAATTGCATATGTATGTATATATCATTCGTATGCATATCAGAATTTTTACTGTTTTCAGCAATTTTTTTTACATGGTTTTTAAACTAAATATAGTTCTTTATTTCATCTTACACTGTTTTTGGATAACATGGAACATATCCCCAATTTTATTTTAGGAAACTTATCTTTTTTTACACTAATTTCTGAGGAACGTATCTACCGTGTAAAAAAAAAGTTGGATGTATATAGTAAACAGGGTGTCCCAAAAACATTGAGCTCTGCTTTTATTCCTTAAATATTGATCTTAGACATATATAATAAATTACAAGTTTTTTTAAAAAAGGTACAGAATTTTATGAAATTGATAAAAATTTTCAGAGGATTAAATTTTAAGAAATACAAAATTTGAATTTTTATATGGCCCCCATACAAAAACATTTCCAATGAGTAAAATGTGCTCTATATACTGATAAGGTGATGTACAAAATTTCAGCATTTTATCATAAATCATGTCGGCAGATTGCGTTTCAGGGGTCATACACGAATTACAAAAGAAAACAATGATTACATAAATAAATAATTATTTTGCTATTTATTGGTACAAAAGTATCTACACTGTGTAGAAATAATAACTTTACACAAAGATGACAAAGCTTGTTCAAAATGTTTTCCATCCATGCCAAAAATCCATTAAAGATAAGAGGCAGATATTTGCCGATGATGCATTTCTGTGTTGCGTTATTTGCACTCTTGCTGTAAACATTTACATTTTAATTTATGATTAATCCCACACCAATTTTGTTTAAACATATCTCTGGGACTTTTTACGATAAAATGCTGAAATTTTGTACATTATCTTATTAGTGTATAGGGCACATTTTACTCATTGTAAATGTTTTGGGGGGGGGGGCAAATTTTGTATTTAATACCCCTTCAAATTTAATACCCTGCAAATTTTTATCCATTTCATAAAATTTTGTACCCTTTTTTACGCAACTTTGTAATTTATTATATATGTCTAAGGAATAATTTAATTTAAGGAATATATTTAAAGAATAAAAGACAAGGTCAATGTTTTTGGGACACACTGTAAGGTGTATTGTATATATTTGAAGGTATATTGTAAATATTTGAAAAAAAAAAAAAATAGCCTGATTATTCCCAGCTATTTATATTAATTTTTCAGATTTCAACAATGGTTTTGAATGAGTTGCCACTAAAAACCTAACTTCCATTTAAAAAGAATGGATACATGTCAACTTTAATAAACTATTAAACTAAAGACAACCAACATAAGTTTAATAAGTTATTTAATAAAACTCTTTTCCACAACGTACATAAATTTACAAAGCCAAAATGCTTTCGGACATCACCATTGACGATGTGTTGCCACTGATGAAGGGCATTATATATCCAGACAGATATATATATTAGAAATAAATGAATATAATACATACAAAAGTGTTTGACTCAAAACTACTTTTTTATTTAGATTTATTTGTGTACATGTGTAGTAATTAAATATTTAAGAAACGTTTTCTATCTCATCAGCGCAATTAAAATTTATGTATTCGGCTTTGAACTGAGGCCTAATATTCAGTATTCAGCAAAATTTTGATTCGGTACATCTCTAATATACACATATAGTCACACACATAAGTATTGTAAATTATTTTATACAAACTTATATATCATATGCTCTCTGAAAATACTTTTATCTTGATCACTATTCAAATCATAGCAATTCATGAATTTGATATCAATAAAACTGACTTAAAATTTGAACCCTTTAACCTATCACTATCAAATTGACTTATATGCAAATGAGATCAAAAGAATTGCATAAACTCGACAAGTTAATATTTAACCTGATTATTCCCAGCTATTTATATTAATTTTTCAGATTTCAACAATGGTTTTGAATGAGTTGCCACTAAAAACCCAACTTCCATTCAAATCATAGCAATTCATGAATTTGATATCAATAAAACTGACTTAAAATTTGAACCCTTTAACCTATCACTATCAAATTGACTTATATGCAAATGAGATCAAAAGAATTGCATAAACTCGACAAGTTAATATTTAACTAAACACAGTCAAATACATGATGCCTGCCTAATTTACCTTTTAACTATGTTAATGGTAGCAATTCCATCATAATTTGCATCTACACACCTGGAAATTAAAATTTTTCCTTATAAATTGTGCAACAAAACATTGAATATGTGCTTGAAATTTATTCTGTTAAATTTTAATTTATATTCTTTAGCAAAAACATATTTTCAAGAGATTTTCTGAAGAGAATTCAAGCATTTTTCAGGAGTTTTTCTAAACACTAAAAGCAATAATAAAACCATGATTCTGCAGAAGTTCCCATAGAACCAAATCTCTTGATTTTGTACCAGCTATACCACTCCAGCATTAGAAAATGCTAGTGTGTAATAGAAATGCACAATTGCATAAAAAAGGGGGAGGGGGGAGATAGTAAATTTTCACTTCATAATTTATTAAACACTAGAATAATTTGCCTGAGTAATAAATAAGAACCCACTAATAAATAATACATATGGCAAAACCCATTTTGACTTCTCGTGAAAATGAAAAGAAAAATGTGCATGATACGAAATCACATCTAAATATACACCTAGTCTAAACCTCAGCAAGGATTGCACAGAAATCAATAAAGGCAGATTTTAAGAGTATATGCAGTTGCGTGTAAAAGCAGTCTGGACTTCAATTAGTTTGAAGTGCATCAGAGAGGTTTAAAATGCACAATAAGTCTCCTTATTATTTTTGTTTTTTTAGTAATCTGTGACATTTGAAGCAAGAGCTGAAAACGTACGAACAATGGATGGAAAGTTAATTTCTGTATATCCTAATATAAAAATCGGAGAGATTTAAAATGCACAAAGAGCATATATATATATTTTTAAATACACTAAAAATAGTCTAATAATCATATAGATACTATTCACAGTTTGTTTGAAAGAATTTTTTTGATCTTTCGAATGATGTCAAGATGGAAACACTGTGATAAAATTTTAGGTCGCTAGGGGATTGATTTGTTTGAATATCAGCTAAAATCGTTATGACTCGGGCTAAAACATAAAATAACTAAACAAATTTGAAATGTAAAAAAAAATAATGCTGAAGTGCACCGGTGTAACAAATTTCATAATCGTACAACACTTAGATTTTGCACTACAGACTGTACATCTTCCTTTTATTAAGATCACAGATGAATAAACATTTGTTCTGTTTAAAGCATTAAAACAATTTAACCAAAGCATTAAATTATTTTGTACATTTGAAAAAATAAAAATAAAACAATTTTTTCATTTCAAGCACTCAAAAATCGCAATGTAATTACTAGCAATTTCCTAGGAGTATTTTCTGATTTCCAGAAGTCTAAAGCTAAATGAATAAAAGAAGTTTTTAAAGGCTCCACAGGAACATAATTACCAAAAGAAGAACAGAGTTGTGAGCAAATGTGAAATTTATCTTTAAATAGACATAATTACATAATCCCCCCCCCCTTTTTTTTACATAATAAAATGTAATGGTGTATGTTTTAAGTGGTGAAATAAAAAGATTGTGTATCATCTTCTCACAAATCATTAATTTGTATTAAAATGCGATCATTTCCAACACATTTATCTAAAATACTGAAAATAGTTTAGGTATATAAACTGCAGAGATATTTAAAAATACACTAACTACACTTTTACTAGAACAAAGTGGGGTTAGGAAGGCACACATTTCTAAAATTTATTAAGTACAATATACAAAAACAAATAGATTTTATAAAAATATATAAAGCAATATATACAAATTTCCCAAAAAGCTTTAACTTTGTTCATCTTTGAAGGTAAGATTCAGCAATTCTGAAAAATAAAAAAAGTGTTTTACATTTCTAAGCTTAAATACTATACTGGGTGTTTCATGGAGAGTGTCCAAAAGAAATGCAAAATGAATGGTTGATTTGTAGAAGTAAAATGAAATACGAAAAATAATCAGCAAATAGAGGAAAATTTAGCTATGATACTTATATTCCCCAAAACTGATCATTTCACAAAAATGCAAAATTTTATTTTCTATACAGGCCAAGCCCCTAATTAAAAAATGCCATAAATTCCCATTGTCACGTTGATTTGCCTAGCATTATTGTGCACTCGGCCGTAAATTTACATTGATTTTGACAAAAGAAAATTTTACATGGGAAATTGTGCAAATTCCATAGAACTACAAGGAATCCGTAGTAATCGGAATCTCTGGGCTGTATTCTGGCTGGTGTTGACGTTATTTGACCGAGAATTCCAGCAAACTTGCAATTCCACAGTTTTGGCACAAAAGTTCAAATTTTTCGTTATTTGTAGCAGTTTGGAACAACATTTTGAAATTAGCGCACACTTTCCACAACTGCACAAATGACAACAACATTCTAAATTTGGAATTTTTAGACACTCCGGTTCTCGAGTCATTCCCCCAAAATGAGTACATTTCTCAGGCAGACTCAAGATGGGCTAGTCCGATGTGGTTCAAAATCGAAAGAATTAAAATATACCCCAAAAGAAAAGGATACATTAAATTCAGATTATCTAGTTGCTCCAGTTTTTGAGTTATTCTCAAACATGTAGCCATTTAGGGTACTATGGAGGACCCAAAACAGGCTAGCCCAATAATGTTTAAAATCAAAAGAACTAAAATTCACCACAAAAGAAAATGTCATACCAAATTACAGGTTACTATGATGATTGGAACCTGATTATTTTAGGCCTTAACTTTATCTGGTGTTTGAACAAACACCAGATGAAGTTAAATAAAAATTTTAGAAATTTATCCTTAGCTCAATCTCTCTTGGATATCGAATGACTTTTGTGTATACCACTTGCAATAAGCAAACCAAATTTGATACCAATTCTTCAGTTATTTCAAAAGATATCGGTCATTTAATTTGCATTAAATTCGGCTTAGTTTTAATGTTAATGCTCTGGCCTTTGATCTCGTATTCAAAATGAGGAATGGAAATTTTCAGGAAAAATTGAACTTCTCAGAAAAGATACACGCAAATTAGAAAACCATGAAACATCTCCATCTGTGATACATGTGAAACATTTCCGTGTAGGCAGAACAAAGTACGGAACATCCACCACACAAAAATTTCTACATGAGACGTTGAATGTTGAAGGTCCAGATCACACGACCAGCCCTAAGGTTTATGGCAATTTAATGTGTGGCCGGGAGACGTTGAATGAGAAATAGTTTTAAAACAAGTTTTTGCTAGCAGCCAATCTGAAGCTGTGGCATGGATGTAATGAACTAAAGTTGGTCTTATTGGTACACTTTTTATTGGAGGATTTATAGTATGATGTCACATATGCAATGGGTTCATGATGTCCCTCATCTATTTATAAAGGCCCTATTACATGACAGTATTTGAGACAACAAAACCGTATGCAAAACAGATCATTCAACAAATTTAGCCACAACATTTTAGATTTAAACCTAAAATGTTGCTGTTGAGGAAATGGTTGTACGAAAATCGACCAATCAGAAGTGCGTAAATCCAAACGTCACAGGTGACGTGCTTTCGAGTAATTTTATTTCTTACTTTAATGGTGACCAAGATGGCTGATAGACTGCTTTGGAATGCGTTAGAATCTCGAGATGGAAAAAATAATAGAACTTCTACTAAATTAGAGACACCTGTGGGATATAAAAGATCCAAATTATACGAAAAACACACACTAAAGAATGCTTTCTGAAATAGGAGGCATTAGACAGGAAGGACCTGTTAGAAAGGAGGGGTTTAAAGTATCATTGTCGAGCGGAAGTGCTAAAGTCTGGAGATGGAAAAACAATAATAGAACGTTTACCAAATTACAGACATCTGTGAAATATAAAAGATTCAAATTATACGCAATAAACACTAAAGAATGTTTCTTGGAATGAAATCAGTGGCATTAAAGAGGAGGGGCACGTTAGAAAGGTGGGGACCTAAAAAATCATTGCCGGGCGGAATTGCTGAAGTCTGGAAATGCAGATGGATAAAAGAAAAGAATTTTTACCAAATTACAGACACTTTCAGAGATATAAAAGATTTATATTATATGAAAAACACACTGAAGAATGCTTTCTGGAATGAAATCAGCAGCATTAGAGAGAATGGACCTGTTAAAGAGGAGGAGCCTAAAGTATGATTGATGGGTGAAATTGCCGAAGTTCGGCAATAAAAATTGCCCTGTGTAATAACACCATTATTCAATCCAAATGGAACCTTTGGGATGTTAAAGTGATCTTTACAGTAAGAGAACTCTAAAACAGTATTCCTATGAGGAAATTACGAAGCGAATGCAAGGGGGAAAAGTTTCCCCATTTGCTGCTTGGAGTGATGTCATAAACGTTCTGTGCTCTGTGGAGTGACGTCACAAACGTTCCAAAGCTGTTTTGTGAACGGTTTGTTATCCCAAATTACGGTCGTGTAATAGGGCCTTAAGAATGCAAGTATTAGAGTGGTAATTGTTTAAACAAACTTGCAATGAGAGACAATAATTGCTACAAAAGCTGTATTGCAGTCAATGCGAGTTGGCGCAATTTTTTCATCACTCTAGGCAAATTTGATTTGCAATATGATACCGTCTAAATCAAACCTTGTGTGTCTCATTGCTTTTGTAAATCATAGTACCTATATATCAATTAGTAAAATGCACAGTGTAAAAGAAACGGGAAACTTGAGTGTTCGTACTCAATTTTGAAAACAAAAATTAAGGAGTTTTCAATGGCATATCAAAATTTGTAAGGAGTTTATAGATTGCATGCTCACACCCTCTACTTTAGATCAGCATTATTTTCCAAAGAAATATATGTTGCAGAAAAATTAATAAATGCATGGTAGCTGCTTTTTTAAGTAATCCCAATATATAATCAAATACTTTATATGAATAACATAAATAAGTATCAGGTAAAACAAAGATTTATATCAGTTTTGTAGCAGTGGAAATTCAAAGTCTTTTTTATCACAAATTTACACATATAAAAATTCTGCACAAGAACATACAAATTTTTATTAAATAATCTTAAAATTTTATTTATTGTTTAACATGTTGTCAATTAAAAAATATATATCTATAAAATATGTTGCTGCACTGACTGACTGAGTGGATGGTCAAAATTATCAAGCACTTCCATTATAGCTAGAATCTTGGTTTTGATGTGATCGAATCCATTTCAGTTTAAAGACTAAGGAAAAAACAAAAGTTCCAAAATATTGAATTAGGGGTGACTGTGCAAAGGAATAATAAAATAAAAACTCAAAACCTCTTTGGATAATTATAGAACACTTCCACTCAGTTAGAATATTGGTTTTGGTCTCATCATCTAGGTCAACAGAAAAATCTAATATTCCAAAAATTCAAATTAGGGGCAATGATGCAAAATAATAATTAAATAATTCAAAACAACTTTTCAAACTGATTGAGTACTTTCACTCGAGCCAGAATTTTAGTTTTGGTCTTATTCGATCCATCTCATCTTCCAGATCAATGGACAAATCAAAAATTCCAATTAAGTGCAATGATACAAAGGGATTTAAAAAATACTTACATCCACTTAGCTTTCAAAATGCTCATCACGATATAAAATGAATTTCGCAATCCCACCATTTATGCGTAAAATTATTTCATTTAGTAAAATATTTATTCATTTACACTGGCGTACTGTAAAAATAACATATTTGAACTGAGTCACTTTAAGAATACTGGGATAATTAATATATATAGTGCACATACGCAGGAGCCCTGCAGACGAAAAATGTCATGTGCTACCCAGTTCATGAGTGTCATGTCTACCAAATGTCATGAGCTGGAAGTCATCATGAGTTACCCACATTAAATTTTTTATGAAACAAATACTTATCGCTAAAGATAGACTTGTTTGTGAATCCATATTTCATTGGTTCAAACATGCTTAAAGAAAAATTGAACTTGATGAAAAGAGATAGTAATATCATACAAATGTTTAAAAATAAACATTAAAAAATATTCATATATTTCAATCTCATTAAGATACTTGACCCCCTTAATTCCATTAATTCTTAACAAAGATCACTAACCAAAGATATGACACATACTACCTCAATTCTCCCGACCACACAACATGATACCATAAACCCCCTGGGTTGGTCGTGTGGTCTGGGCCTTCAACATACTACCTCAATGTAAACACATGGGAAAAATATTGTTCTTGGTAATGATGAACGTAAGAAAATCCTAGTCAGAATAATTATATTTGGATATATTGGTTTTAAAACAAAAACTCTTAAAGACTTCAAACATTCAGAACTTTTTATCCCGAATTGACACAAAAAAAAAGAATAATTGAGCAAAATTTTGCCTTTATTAAGGAGAATTTATTAGGTAAAAAAGGAGGGCACTACACTAATCAACAATCTTCCAATCTTTTTCTACTTTATTCCCCCCCAGGAGAGGTGAAAAGGGGTGACTTGCTTCATTTTTCTACTTTTGACCCCGCTAATGAAATTTGGATTTTGGGCAAAAGAAATTAAAAACAAACAAAAACAATCTTTTTGTCCGCTTTCTTTTTGCATTTCGGAATTGGAATGTCAAAAATTTCAAGAAGTTTTTGGCAAAAATAAAGAGTTTAAAGGGCTCTTAAACAAAATGTGAATTTAATGATTGTGCAAACTCTGGTAATGTATTCAAGTATAAAATAAAAAGCAGCATACAGCTGTTTCAAGGATATGATGGATCCATCCCAGACTTGGGAAATCGGCAAAATCTAATCCGTCCGCGAGGACGGCTACTGAAATTTTTTACCCGTCCTCCTAAGAATTTTTTTTTTCACTTTATATTCCTTAATATATGTGCTTAAATACATCGCACAACAATAATAAATTAGAACCAACTGCCTCACGATGAAGTGCGATAACTGCATATTCATACTGTTGGAAACTTGGTTCTGTTTTCGTCGCGATTCTCGTTATCGCGGGAACGTATTTACATTTTTAGAATGGTTTTACCGTTCTCGTGAACGACTCGTGACGAGAACAGAACATGCCATTCATGCAAATCGCCTTCTCGCCGCGCGCGCATCCTGTTTTGCATATAGTGAGGGCGCTGCCGTCAATGGTTGTGTTCCGGAGCGTACCCATCACGGTGTATATATGATAGGACACATTCTCAGTTATTCAGACCTTAAGACCTGAAGTTATTCAGACCAGACCTTTAAGGAAGGATGACCTTGTAGTTATGCAGACCTTGCAGACTCTCTAGTAGAGGAGGTAGACCTTGATCAGACAGAGAGTAGTCTAACTTGTAATGCCATGACGTGTGACCTGATGATGGTGGCTTCATTAACGTGCACGGCATTTGTGGTAATGTAGCTGTTTTCTACTTACCGATGTTATAGTAACTGAGAGTGTGTGCCTAGTCATAAACTGTTTACAAACCCTTTTCATGAGCTTGCTAGCTCATTGTATATAGTTTTGCTTTGCAACGAATGTTACAGTGATTTTGTAACCTTATATTGTGCAATGGATCTCACAAGAATAAAATTGTGTTTGTGTTTGACGAACTTGCTTTCTTGAAAAAAACACTTCACTACTGCGTATCATCTTCTACAAAATTTCTATCAGCACTTCAGATATGGATATGGCCAAACACTGCTAAATCTGCAAAATGACTTTCTAGTCGCCAGCTAACAGTAGCTAGCATTTTGGTTATGGGCCCCAGATATGTCAAGGCCATAACTTTTATCGATATAAAGCAGCAGTGAAGAGTTGAGAATTCCATCGATGGGGGCCGCGACCGGCGCCATTTGCATCAAGCAGAAAGGTAAACAAAGCACTCTAGTCACAGTTAAAAGACTATGGAGGTGAGCAACGGCATAGAAGCGTTAAACAGGGACAATTACGTCACCTGGCGTAATGAAATTTCTTTTACCCTGAAAGGAGAAGGATGCTACGGCCATGTCAACCGTACTGCATTACCAGTCGACGAGTCTACATCACGACGCGAGCGAGAGGAGTACATGCGCAGCAGCGACCGCACACTTTCCATCCTATTTTGAAACATATCGGCGGAATACAGAGAACTGCTCGACATCAACGATAGCCCGGCGGATGCGTGGGAGAAGTTGGAGGCGCATTTTGAGGCCCCAACGCGCGCTAATCTAGTTCATCTGTTGGACGAATTTATCAGTCTTCGCCCGGAAATCGAGGAACCCATCGATATTTTTTGTACGAGGATAAGGAAAGCTGTCACCAAGCTCAAAAACGTGAACCATCCCGTGGAGGACGTATACGTAGCGTTCCAAGCCATCCGGTATTTGCCAGATTCTTTCCAGAGTATCATCCAAGTAATCTACCGCTGGAGTGATAAAGAATTTAAGCTGGATAAAATTCAGAAAGAACTTTCTCTAGAGGAAGGGAGGATTAAGGCCCTATCACACTCAAGATCTTTTGGAACAACCAACTATTTCGGACAACTTTTCCCCCAATTTTTCGACGAAAAAGTTGGTGATAGGGTTATTGACAGTTTGAAGAAGTTGTGCTAAATGACAAAACTACGGCGGTATGTTTATCGCTTTTTGGCGACAACTATACATTTGTACATGTACTTTTCGGCAGGCAGAGCGTTCTGCAGTAAACTTCGACTTCGGCAGTAAAACAAGACTTTTACTTAGTACTTCCTTTTGTAACCTTTATTACTTTGTAATTATGACTAAATTGCTATCAGCGAAATAAATTTTTATAAGCATTCAAATTTAAAAGAGTAAACTTTTCATATTTACATACAAACTTATTTTTTTAATTAAAAGTAAATGATTTTCAAATGTATTGTAAATTTCTAATTGTCTATGTGCGTTTAAAATAATAAAAAAATTCTTCAAATGTTAGCATTAAATTATTAAAATTTCAAAGTAGTTTGATTTTTGTTTTTATTCTAATCTAAAATGTTCAAAATTACATGTCGAAAGATAACTACTACTCGTATAAGGATGTTCGATGATTTCTGTCTAATTTTACATGCACATTTTATATTTGCTAATTTTACAAGCACTTTTTTACTTAAGAATATATTCCATCTATACCTGGTATAAAGTATACTTCAAGATATTTTTCAAGGTAACTTCGAAATAAATTTTTATAAGCATTCAAATTTAAAAATAATTTACTGATATAAGGTTATTTTGTATATAGAACGTAAAATAATTAAAAAAAAAAAATTCTGCAGATTAGTAAAGAAAAACTGTATTTGAATATTTTAGCAACAGATGGCAGCACCTGTAAAATTTAAAATTCTCTTGGATTCGAACCAGAGTCCAGTCGTTTGCTGAGCTGATTCTCTACCACCCAAGCCAAAACTTCATATTTAAAATGTACTAACAAATTATATCATGCAATGCATTTAGTGTTATTTTAGAGTACTATTTTGAAGAGTAAACAGAATAAGTTTTCAAGTTGTTTTAGTATTGCAATAGAAGGATAAAAAAAAGTCTATAGAGAACATACATGAAAATTAATTTTCTAAATTCTGTCTGATGTTTTTTTATTAACGATTCGAGAAAGAGAACATAATTGTATTCGTTAAAACGAGGAAATTGCCATAGTGTAGTAAATATTCTAAAACAATTTAAATTAGGATCCTTTGTGTTTTGTGATAGAATCACTAGTTAGCTTATTTTAGAAAACTGATGAAATATGTACATATCGCCAAAGCAAACTCGCGTACACTCTTGTTTAAATTCACAGAAAGGTGGATTTTCTGAAACGCATCTATACTGTAAACTAGCAAGCCGCTGGTAAATATAAATTTGAATCAGAAGAGACCAAAGAGATTATATTAGTAATAATATCTTAATTTTTATTATATAATATTTTATGTATATAAAATCGCTTTGGAAGAGATGGTTCGTAAAGATGATATTTTCTAGTGCGCATGTTTCTTCAAATTCTTTTTTAAATACAGTGGATCTTGTTGGAAATAATCAATACATCGCGATTCACGTTCCCGTGAACGGGCGTTTATGCAAATTTAATATGAACGACTCTTCCCGTTCACCGGCGTGAATCGTGACGTTTTTCAACATGAGGTTTCATGCAAATCAGTTCTCAATGCGTACGCATCTGATTTGCATATCCGAGGGCGTTTCCGGAACTGTCCATTCTCGGATATATAGGGCAGAGGTTTCTTGAAGCAAATTAGTAGAAGGTCGAGAGAAGGAGTCGATCGAGATCAGACAGATCGGATCAGACGTCTGAAGAAGTCAGACGAGATAGACACTGATGGTCTGATGCAGGCAGACAGAAATGTTTTTGACAGAAGCATTGCGGAATATCTTTTGACGACGGTTAATAGTCGAAACGGATGCAGATGTGGTCAGTTTGGACCAGCATGTATTGAACGTTAAATTTACTTACAAACGTTCGGAAGCCGCTTTAAATATTTTCCTGATGTTATATCCTTTGGTTTCCCTTTGCCAAGTGTGATATCTTCGATGGTGGCTGAAATATACGCAACTGATAGAGGTAGTATAGTAACTTACTACCAAATGCTTCAAGGAATCTCTGTCTAGTCATTTACAACTAAAAATCTTTTGTACATAGTATATTTTTGATGTTTTACGGCATGGAAAATTACCAGGTATGTGTAATATGCCGAGTTGTGTTTTTCACCAAATAAAGTGAACGAAGTTTTCCTTTAAAACTGGACTTGTGTACTTTCATGACCCAGCCAACACTTATTGACTCTGACAGTGCGTGCTTTGCTATCTTCAAATTTTAAATTTTCGCAGGAGAAACGGTTACGGGGCCAGTTCAACGCCCAATAGAGTCATAAGTGCAAGTATCTTTAAAGAAATCGTTCCAGTGTTCAGATGGGGGCCGCACCTGGCACCATTTTGAAGTTCGTGTGAACAACGAAACGCAACAGTGTCAACGTAAACAGTGTACAAGAACTTTTGCTTCTGCTTCTTCAAAACTACGAGTGGCCATGGAGGCAAGTAGAATGGAGTTGCTGACGCGGGACAACTACGTCACCTGGCGTACCGACATCTCATTCGTCCTCAAGGGAGAAGGATGTTTCGGACACGTAGATGGAAGTGCTAAGCCTATCGAAGAAGACGCAACCGTGAGTCGTCGCGACTACGATGATTTTTATTGGAGGAAAGACTGAGCATTAGCCATCATTTATCAAAGTTTATCCTCGGAATACAAGGAGTTGATAAACGTCACCGACGAACCTAGTCAAGTATGGAATACCTTGAAAGAACATTTTCAAGCGCCTTCCCGAGCCAACCTGGTTAGATTACTAGATGAGTTCTTCGACATCCGGATTACTAGATGAGATTACTAGATGAGTTCTTCGACATCCGGCCGGAGCCAGACAAGCCTGTTGACATTTTTTGCTCAAGACTGCGGAAGGCCGTGACGAGGCTTAAAGACGCGAAACACCCCATTGAAGACCTGTATGTAGCATTCCAGTCGATTCGGTACCTTCCGGAAGAATTCCGAGGTATCGTTCAACTTATATATAGATGGAATGACTCGGACTTCAAGCTCAGCAAAATACAAGCAGAGCTAGCAGCGGAGGAGAGCCGGCTGAGGCAGCAAGCAAGTGACTTTTCCAAAACTGTGAGTTCAAATTCTGCATATTTTACTTCTAAGAAATTTGTAAATAGAGTAAAAGTGTCTAAACTTCCAAATGTATCTCATAATGTGTCTAATGTAAATACTTCTAGTCATAATGTAAATATTTCTAAAAGTAAAATTAAGTGTTTTAAGTGTAACAAACTAGGTCATACTAAATCTAATTGCAGTAGAAATAATGGATCTAGTATTGTGGAATTTCTTGGGTCTCCACAGATTGAGGCTAATACTGTAATCGATCCTAGCGATAGACTCAGCTGGGTAGTAGACACTGCTGCTACGCGACATTTCTGTAATAACATTAAGTTATTTTCAAAATTTAATGAGTGCAAAGGCACTTCAATGTCGCTAGCAGTAGGGGATGTCGAAAGTCCAGTTGAGGCTATCGGGACGGTGGAAATGTATGTCCAATTTAAGGATAAGCAAAGTATTATCAAATTGGAAAATGTTATGTATTCTCCTAAACTTAGGAGAAATTTATTAGCTGCATCTGTTCTTGAGGAACAAAATTTTAGTTTTAATGGAGCTAATGGGGTTCTATGGTTTTTTACACCTAAAGGGGAGAAATTCTTTTATGCAAAAAGAAAGGATGGGTTATATTTTTTAAAACCTAAGTATAGTACCCAGGAACAACATAACGTAGAAAACCGTCAATCTAAAGATAGGGATCGAGATGGAGACAAGACACACAAAAAGGATAAGAAATCCAAGGATAGGGATCCTAGTGCTTCCAGAAAAATAGACAAAGTAAAAATAACACCTAATCTTAAAGAAACTAAATTTAAATCTGACAAAACAAAAACTAAGCAGAATAAAAATATGAATAGTTCAATATCTAAGCCTAGCAGTTCAGTAACTGAACTTAATAGTACAAACTGTCTTTGGCATAAACGATATTGCCACATAAACGCTGAATATCTCCTCCAAACCAGCAAAGTTTCTGCCGTAAACGGACTTCCTAGGCTTAAATACAAAAAGTTAAATTGTAAATCGTGTAAATTGGCTAAGTCTAGGAGAGTATCGTATAAACCCACCGGTAGGATAAGGTCCACTAAACCATTGCAATTGTTACACATGGATGTGTGTGGTCCCTTACCCACAGCCTCATATGGTGGGAACAAGTATGTCTTAACTATAACAGATGATTATAGTAGAAAAGTTTTTGTTTACCTCATGAAACAGAAGTCAGAAGTATTTTCACATTTTAAAGAGTTTCAGGCCAGAGAAGAAAGGCAGTTAGGTACTAAAATTCTATGTATCCGGACGGATAATGGGATGGAATTCTGCCATGATAAGTTCAAAAATTACCTGAAGGATATCGGTATTAAGGCTGAGAGGACTAACACATATACCCCACAGCAAAATGGAGTATCAGAGCGATTCAACTTAACCGCATTTGACTGTGTTAGAGCCATGTTGAACGACAGCAAATTACATGACAGATTCTGGGCGGAAGCAATATTGTGTTTTACATACACTAAAAATCGAATATGTCACAAATTTAAGACTAAAACACCACATGAACTCTACAGTGGTAGAAAACCTTCAGTCAAACATCTTAGAACCTTTGGTTGTAGAGCATATGTAGGCAAACCCAGTCAGCTCAGAAAGAAGTTAGACATGAAAGCTACAGAAGGGGTGATGGTAGGCTATGCTACTAAAACTAAGGGCTATAGGATATTTTTGTCAGGGGAGAAACGAACAATTGAGACCTGCAATGTGAGGTTTGATGAGGGTGATGTAGTGGAAGGCATCCTGGACCCAATTTGTCCCAGAAATATCTCCTTAGGGATATCAAGAGATAACCTTTCAGAATACTCCGACGGGGAATATCCGAGAGGGCAGTCTGATGGGGGGGCAGGAGAGAGTGAAGACACTGGTGACGATCCGTCTGAATCCAATGAGGAAACGGACTCTCCTGCTGACTCCAGTATGACTCCTTGCTCGGATATTGCTTGGCAGCGAAAGACGGTTCCAAGACCCGATGGGAGTAGAACCGATGTGTATTATTACGCTCAAGGAGATAATAAAAGGCTGAGGTCGCACAATGATGTTAAGAAATATTGTGATAAAAGGAATATACAATTTGATCAGCAACTGTTTAATTTTCGGGAAAATAAAGGTCTTAAAAGGGTCAGAGGCAGACCAGAAGCAAGCAATATTGAAATAAATATACCAAAAGGGTACAACGCTGCTATTAAATCTTCCCAGTCCGAAAAATGGTGTAAAGCTATGGATGAAGAAATGGCCGTAATGCAAGAGAGGGGTGTCTGGGAACTAGTTCCTGCATCCACCTCACAAAAGCATATAGGCAATAGATGGATCTACACCATTAAGAAAGACGAGAATGGGAAAATCAAGAGATTTAAAGCTCGTTTGGTAGCCCAGGGGTATGGTCAGAAAAAGGGAGAATCATACGATGAAGTTTTTAGCCCTGTTGTTAACTTCAACTTAATTAGAGCATTCTTCTCAATTTTCGTATGCATGCTTGGCTGGATGCATTTCCAATTAGATATCAAATCTGCCTATCTCTATGCTAAATTGAGTCAAAAGGTATATATGAAACAGCCTCAAGGTTATGTCAATCAGGAACAGCCTGATTATGTTTGTTTGTTGAAGAAAGCCATTTACGGTCTTCATCAAAGTGGAAGAGAATGGTTTAATGAACTTGACACCAAATTAAAAGAATTAAATTTTTTAAAACTTCAATGGTGTAATTGTGCATATATTTACAATAGCAAAGTTCTTATGCTAGTCTATGTGGATGACATAATTCTCTTCTCAAAATATCAAAGGGACATAGACCACATTGTTTCATTACTTAGCATAGAATTTGATATCAAGGTATTAGGAAAAATTAGAAAACTTTTAGGCGTGGAATTTAAAGAGTGTGACAATAAATTTTTTATACATCAAAGTCAGTATATAGATAAAGTATGTCAAATGTTTCAACAGTATAAATATCCAGTTACTTCACTTCCCATTTCTAAAGGGAATATTCTAAGTAAAATAGATTGTCCAAAGACAAGTGAAGAAATAAAGCAAATGCAAAGTTTTCCTTATAGGAGCTTAATTGGGTGTTTGGCTTTTATATCTAGTAGGACTAGACCTGATATTTGTTACGCCATCAATATATTATCTCAATTTCAAGAAAACCCTGGAATTAAGCATTGGGATGCATTGTTAAGACTTTTAGGATATGTTGAAAAGACTAAAAACTATATGTTGAATTTATCTAACATTCAGGAGTTAAAAATTAAATTGTTACTCAGATTCTGACTTTGCTGCAAACAGAGATGACCGTATTTCACTTGGAGGCATGATACTCTTTATTGACAATGTACCTATTTCTTGGCGTACCTTTAAACATAAGTGTGTCAGCTTATCAACCATGGAAGCTGAATACGTATCACTAACTGAAGCCGCTAAGGAAATGGTATGGGTACAAAACATAATTGAAGAATATCATTTACTTGGGTTAAACTTTAATAAAAGTAACAGTGTTATTTTTAGCGACAACCAAGCAGCCATTAATTTTTCTAACTCTCCAATTGAAAACAATAGAACTAAGCATATTGATGTTAGATATCATTTCCTAAGAAATTTAATAGTCAATGAATCTTTTAATGTTAAATTTGTAAATAGTAAAGATAACTTAGCAGATCACTTTACTAAACCAATGACTAAGGAAATAATACTTAAATTTTGTAATAAAATTTTTAAAAACTAAATCAAAACTTTTTGAGATTAAATGTTTAGTCTAAAGAAAATTTTAAATACTAAATTGAATTTACAACTTGGGAATTTTTTTTTAAAAAGATGTCATATATATACATTATTGTTTATCTTAAACCTCATTGATATAAGATAGTATATCTTGAGTATAAATTTTTGTGATATTGAATCTTTTTCACTTTACACCTTTGTATATACATCCATTTTCCATGACCCGCATGATGCTAAATAATAGCTTATGTGTATAAAATTTTGTATTTTTCAACTTGGTAAAAAGTATGTGTTGAAAGTTTTGATAAAGGAATTTTATTATCTAATTACTTGCATCATGTATTTTTAAATATTTGGTATATCAATGCAGTCTAATAGTATTAATTATGTATACTTATATTGTGTTAATAGACTAAATTTTTTTAAGCTTTTTAAGCAAATTTAAAGTAAACTTAAATTCTATGCTTATACAAAATCTTAATCTTTTAAAGTTGACTTGTTTAATATGATAATGTGCTTATACTTAAATTTTGAATACTTATAATTAAATTTAAACTAAAATTTAAATTTTTGAATGCTAATACTTAAGCATTGAAGTTGTGTTGTATATAAATTTCTACTTGATGTGAAATGTTGTTGTTACAATATTGTCGACAATACTTAACTATTTTTCAGATGCTATAAGTACTTATGCATTTTATTTTAAATTTAATAATGATATAATACTTTAAATTTTTTCCTTCATTATATGTTTGATAGGATACTGGGGGCCTTGGTGTTTATTGATATACCTTGGTTTCTCAGAGTAAGTTTTCTTTTGCATATGCATTGAGACTTAAGGATTTGCATGAGGGGGCCGATTGTTGGAAATAATCAATACATCGCGATTCACGTTCCCGTGAACGGGCGTTTATGCAAATTTAATATGAACGACTCTTCCCATTCACCGGCGTGAATCGTGACGTTTTTCAACATGAGGTTTCATGCAAATCAGTTCTCAATGCATACGCATCTGATTTGCATATCCGGGGGTGTTTCCGGAACTGTCCATTCTCGGATATATAGGGCAGAGGTTTCTTGAAGCAAATTAGTAGAAGGTCGAGAGAAGGAGTCGATCGAGATCAGACAGATCGGATCAGACGTCTGAAGAAGTCAGACGAGATAGACACTGATGGTCTGATGCAGGCAGACAGAAATGTTTTTGACAGAAGTACTGCGGAATATCTTTTGACGACGGTTAATAGTCGAAACGGATGCAGATGTGGTCAGTTTGGACCAGCATGTATTGAACGTTAAATTTACTTACAAACGTTCGGAAGCCGCTTTAAATATTTTCCTGATGTTATATCCTTTGGTTTCCCTTTGCCAAGTGTGATATCTTCGATGGTGGCTGAAATATACGCAACTGATAGAGGTAGTATAGTAACTTACTACCAAATGCTTCAAGGAATCTCTGTCTAGTCATTTACAACTAAAAATCTTTTGTACATAGTATATTTTTGATGTTTTACGGCATGGAAAATTACCAGGTATGTGTAATATGCCGAGTTGTGTTTTTCACCAAATAAAGTGAACGAAGTTTTCCTTTAAAACTGGACTTGTGTACTTTCATGACCCAGCCAACACTTATTGACTCTGACAGTGCGTGCTTTGCTATCTTCAAATTTTAAATTTTCGCAGGAGATCTTTTAGATTCCACAAAAATGATTTTTCACGTATTGATTCGATTAACTCCATTTCCATCTCGCATGACTACTTTTTTTCGACTTCGAGACGACTTTCATTGACATCCACCTTTATGACACAGAAATATTATAAATACTTAACAAAATTCTAAATCTAAACTAAAATAATACTTCGCGCTGCCTGGTTATTATATCAATATAATCTATCTGTTATTATATTCTATCTGTTCGCGCTCCACAGATTCAAACTTGCGCGAGAATTTCACGCCAAACCAGAATGTAGTAGAATCTGCGCCAAACTTTCTACACACGTGATTCCTTCGCTACTCATCTGTGATTGGCTGGTTGGTAAAAAATTGTCCCAAATGAACAACTTTTTCTATACCGGTCAGATAAAGTTGTCCCAATTTTTTGACCTTATTTCACACGAGTTTTCCCCCAACTCGGCGTAAAAATTGTTCGAAAAGTTGGTTGTCCGAAAAATTGCCGGAAAAGTTGTTGAATGTGATAGGGCCTTTAGGCAGTTGAAGAGGGATCATGACAATAACAATGTAAGTTCCAATTCATCTGTATATTTTTCTAATGTTAACGCTAAAAGCAAAAATGTCACCAAAGTTAAAAAGTCTATTAAGGTCATAGGACCATGCTTTAAGTGTAATAAAACTGGTCATGTAAAGGCACAATGCCCAAAGTTGAAAAAGTTGACTAGCTCTAATATTATTGAAGTATTTTCAAATATTAATGTTGAAGCTAATATTGTTGATAATCCTGACAATAGGCTCAGCTGGGTGATTGACACCGCTGCTACGCGACACTTTTGTAATGATATTAAAATGTTTTCTAAATTTGATAAATGTAAGGATACATCTATGTCGCTAGCAGTGGGTGATATGGAAAGCCCAGTTGAGGCTATTGGAACGGTGAATATGTATGTTAAATTTAAAGATCATACAAATAATATAGTGTTACATAATGTTATGTATTCACCAAAATTACGGCGTAACTTGTTGGCCGCATCTGTATTAGAAGAACAGGGCTATTCTTTTAGTGCAGCCAAAGGTGTTCTATGGTTTAAGACTCCTGAGGGAGAAAATTTCTTTTACGCTAAACGTAAAGAAGGGCTTTATTTCTTAAAACCGCAGTACTCAACTAAAAGTTTAAATAGTAGTGTTGAGGGCCGTAAAGGAGATCAGGATAGGGACAAAAATTCTAAACAGGTTAGAAAAACCCCTGCAACAAATAGTCAAAGTCAAAGCAAAATTAGGCCTAACTTGAATAAAAGGAAAAAATCTGATTTAAAATCAAAGTCAAATAAAATTAGTGGTTCAACAGTTGAAATTCTGAATAAAACTGAATTATGGCATAGAAGATATGGCCATATTAACTCAGACTACTTGCACCAAACAAGTAAAGTTTCCATGGCAAACAGACTCCCAAAATTAAAATATACAAAAGTAAATTGCATTCATTGCAAACTTGCAAAATCTAAAAGAGTTTCGTACAAACCAATAGGCGGGATTAGATCTACAGAACCTTTGCAATTACTGCACATGGACGTTTGTGGTCCAATGCCTGTAGCTTCATTGGGGGGAAACAAATATTTTTTGACTATTACAGATGATTTTAGCTGCAAGGTGTTTGTTTTTATTTTAAAACAAAAATCAGATGTGTTTAAAGTTTTTCAGGATTTTAAAGCTTGTCAAGAGAGACAATTAGGCAAAAAGATTTTGTGCATCCGTACTGATAACGGCATGGAATTTTGTCACGGTCAATTTAAAGCTTTTTTGAGAAAGTTAGGGATTAAGCATGAACGATCTAACACATATACACCCGAACAAAACAGGGTATCTGAAAGATTCAACCTGACAGCGTTAGATTGTGTCAAGGCAATGCTTAATCAAAGTAAAGTTGGTGACAAAATGTGGGCTGAGGCAATCCTATGTTTTACTTATACTAAGAACAGGATTTGCCATAAATTTAAAGTTAAAACTCCACACGAATTGTATTATGGGAAGAAGCCTGCTGTATCCGATCTCAGAATTTTTGGATGTAAGGCTTATGCTGGTATAGCAAAACAGCTTAGGAAGAAGCTAGACCTAAGAGCTCAACTGGGAGTTATGGTAGGATATGCGGAAAATACCAGGGGCTATAGAATTCTTCTTGTGAAAGAAAGAAAAGTAATAGAAATAAGCAATGTCCGTTTTGAGGAGATGGAAACAGCGGAAGGCGACCTGGACCCTATTCGACCTAGAAACTTCACCCAAAGGAAATCGGGTTTTACTCGAACATCAGATTCAGGATCGGGATGTTTGGATAGTGAGTCGGAGGAAGAAGCAGGTGAGAGCCATGACACTAGTCATACTAGTGAGGAAGAGGACTCTCCTGCTGATTCCGGTCTGACCCTCTGTTCAAACATCGACTGGGAAAGGAAAGTCGTACCCAGGCCTGATGGAACTCGAACTGATGTCTACTACTCAGTGAAGGGTGATAAACATAGACTGAGAAGTCATAATGATGTTAAAAAATTCTGTGCTAAGGCTAACATACATTATGACCAAAATTTGTTTATCTTCAGAGAAAAGAGAGATATCAAATCCAGGCCAGAGGCAAGCAACATAGAAATAATAGGTGATATTGATCATACAGTTTCTTTACTAAAGGAAGAATTTGATATCAAAACTCTAGGGAAGGTCCAAATACTGTTAGGTGTGGAATTTACTGAAATCAATAACAAAACTTTTATACATCAAAGGCAGTATATTGATAAAGTTTGCCAAATGTTTAAAAAATTCAAATATCCTATTTCTTCACTCCCTATTACAAAAGGAATCACGTTGAGCAAAAATGATTGCCCAATGAATGATGGAGAATTAAAACAAATGCAATATATCCCATATAGAAGTTTGATAGGATGTTTAGCCTATTTGTCAAGTAGAACTAGACCAGATATATGTTACGCTGTAAATATTCTGTCTCAATTCCAAGAGAATCCTGGCATGAAACATTGGGACGCATTACTTAAACTTTTAGGATATCTTGAGAAAACAAAGAATTACATGTTAAACTTATCAGACATTGGTAACTTAAATTTAAATTGCTACTCGGATTCGGATTTTGCCACCAATAAGGATGACAGGGTGTCACTCGGGGGTATGTTATTTCTGATAGATAGAGTACCCGTTTCTTGGCGTACATTTAAACACAAGTGTGTTAGTCTGTCAACGATGGAAGCGGAATATGTTTCATTGACAGAAGCTGCGAAAGAAGTTATTTGGCTACAAAATATCATTGAGGAATGTATGAAGCTAGGGTTAAAATTTAACAGAAATAATAGCATAATCTACTGTGATAACCAAGCTGCAATTAATTTTTCAAATTCCCCAATAGAGAATAACCGAACCAAACATATTGATAAAGTACCATTTCCTGAGAAATTTAGTTGAGAATGAATCTTTTAAAATCATCTTTGTAAATACCAAGGAAAATGTAGCTGATTACTTTACAAAACCAATGACCAAAGATAGAGCATTAAACTTTTGTAATCAAATTTTCAAAAACAAAAATGATTAAATTTGTAATTTCTAAATTTTTCTTTCTTGTACAAATATGGTTAGGATATCGTATAATTTACTCCTCCCTCTGTGATGCAGATACTTGTATCTAGAGTATATATATGTGTATTGTTTACAATGAACTTTTTAAAATTTTTCACATTACACTGAATGTATGTATATATCCATGTTTTCAATTCCCGCATAAGACAATTATGCTTATGTGTATTACTTTGTGTGTTTACTCCTTGTTATCATACACTTCATGATTCATTGATGACAAACCACTTATTCAAATTTGTATATGAATACAATACAGAAAGAAAAAAAAATCTTTCATTATCTGTGTCACTGCTATTAGTATTAATTGTGTATACTGGTCTTGGACAGAGATAATGAACAGCTATAATTGAATTTGATATTTATAGTAAAATTTTTTAATCTTAAATGTTAAATTTGATAATTATACATAAAATTTCCTACATAATTGAATTTGATATTTATAGTGAAATTTTTTAATCTTAAATGTTAAATTTAATAATTATACATAAAATTTTCTACATAATTGAAATTGATATTTATAGTGAAATTTTTAATCTTAAATGTTAAATTTAATAATTATACATAAAATTTTCTACATAATTGAATTTGATATTTATAGTAAAATTTTTTAATCTTAAATGTTAAATTTAATAATTATACATAAAATTTTCTACAACTTGAATTTTTGATATTTATAGTAAAATTTTCTTGAAACTTAAATTTTGTTTGCCTTAAATTAAAATTTTGGAACTTAGTGTTTCAATGATATCTAAAATTTTCTTTCAATGATAAAAATTTTTTTTGCTCAACATGAAAGTGATGTATATACTTTATGTTTTTGCTGGATACTAAAGAACTTGACATTTTTGCTGTTATGTTTTTTTTTAGAGTAACTTCATTGATTGATAGCACGTGCGCCGAGATTTGGGGTTTTGCATGAGGGGGCCGATTGTTGGAAACTTGGTTCTGTTTTCATCACGATTCTCGTTATCGCGGGAACGTATTTACATTTTTAGAATGGTTTTACCGTTCTCGTGAACAACTCGTGACGAGAATAGAACATGCCATTCATGCAAATCGCCTTCTCGCCGCGCGCGCATCCTGTTTTGCATATAGTGAGGGCGCTGCCGTCAACGGTTGTGTTCCGGAGCGTACCCATCACGGTGTATATATGATAGGACACATTCTCAGTTATTCAGACCTTAAGACCTGAAGTTATTCAGACCAGACCTTTAAGGAAGGATGACCTTGTAGTTATGCAGACCTTGCAGACTCTCTAGTAGAGGAGGTAGACCTTGATCAGACAGAGAGTAGTCTAACTTGTAATGCCATGACGTGTGACCTGATGATGGTGGCTTCATTAACGTGCACGGCATTTGTGGTAATGTAGCTGTTTTCTACTTACCGATGTTATAGTAACTGAGAGTGTGTGCCTAGTCATAAACTGTTTATAAACCCTTTTCATGAGCTTGCTAGCTCATTGTATATAGTTTTGCTTTGCAACGAATGTTACAGTGATTTTGTAACCTTATATTGTGCAATGGATCTCACAAGAATAAAATTGTGTTTGTGTTTGACAAACTTGCTTTCTTGAAAAAAAACACTTCACTACTGCGTATCATCTTCTACAAAATTTCTACCAGCACTTCAGATATGGATATGGCCAAACACTGCTAAATCTGCAAAATGACTTTCTAGTCACCAGCTAACAGTAGCTAGCACATACACCACCCACACAGTGCTTAACCGCCGCGATGAAAGTCGCTGGCGTGAAGTCTCCGATAATGGATAGGACCTGTGGAATTCCGATCTATGGGTGGGGGCAAAGGGGTAAGATATGTAAGGAATGCCTCCTTTTTTCAATGTTTGGTAACTTGAAGGCGTGTTAAATAAATAATCATATGAATTCTCTTGTCTCTAAACAGTTTAAACCTCATCAGTACTCTTAATTTCTAGGGAATGTAGTCAATCAAGATTAAAATCTTCTTAAACTGAATAGATGTTTCATACTTTAACTTCAGTTGTCAAACAACTGGAACAAATGCCATGAATGAATTTTAAACATTTTAGTTTTAAAGTTGAAACCAAAGTGGGGAAGAAAATAAAACACTTCTGGCTGAAACTAGAAGAATCCATTCCAAAAATTCAAACTTGTTACTTACTCCCGTCTATTACAGCAAATGAAAATTTTATAGTTTGGGTTTTAAAGAGTTAAATGGGGATTTGGGCTTAGGCCCGGGCTGGACTTGAGTTTTCTATTGTTTCGGGCAGGGTTGAGTCTTTTTTTTTTTTTTAAACGTCCGTTACGACCGGGCCGAACATATTTCTTTTGAAAATTTTTAAAATGGATTTAAATTGAATGCATGAACTTATTGCTTTTATTTCAGCTATGTAAAGATAAATGTTTAAGAAAACAAACTAAATTCTCCGTACAAAATTTTGGCAAATTTATTTTTAACATATTTGAATATAAATCATTTCGGGCCTGCTGAGACGCAGTTATCTTCAGGCCGAGTTCATTCTACATTTATAAATTTCTTCGTGCTTGGTCTGGATTTAAGCATTGGTATTGTCGGTCTTGTGAAATTCCGCACATGTAGACCTTGAAAAGGAGAAGAGAACATGTCACTTCGATCGTGAGTGCGCTATCGCATTTTTGTGCGATCATCGGATTCACTAGGTGGAGGATGAGGGGAGAAAAAATAACTAACGCCTGTGGTTACAATTCAGATCTGACGGCTGGCCTAGAAAGAAGGCATTGATAATGCACACTAGGGGGATTTGCAGGTGACGACATTTCAATTTTCATTCATAGCACGGGAAAGGGCTGCTTTCGCCACAATTTTACGATGACAAATTTTTTTTTTTTTAATCTCAAGGCCGTCTGAGAGGATGGCAACTTCCAAAAATTGGTCGTCCTCGCCGAATTTTAACCCGGCAAGGACGGGAGGACGGGTGATTTCCGGAAGCCTGATCCATCCCCTTTGTCAGGGTTCTCGTTAGATCACCGAAGTCAAGCAGCATTGGGCGCGGTTAGTACTTGGTGGGTGACCACCTCGGAACACCGCGTGCTGTTGGCCATCTCGGGTGCGGTATCCCCGTGGTTTGCGCGCTAGATTTGCACGCTACCACAAATGCCGCCGTGTTCATGCGGAGTACGATCACGTTAAACATGTGGGTCCGTAAGTCCTTCCGAGAGGTTGGTGGTAGGGGAGGGGAAGGAGGGTACGGTCCCTGTGGATGCCTCCCCCACTGGGTTCCGGTCTAAATTAGGTGGCACTTCCCAGCCGTCCATTCAGTTACCTTACACCTTTCTGGTAGGTCGGACGGTCTGGGTCTCAACAACAACAACACAAAACCGAAGCCAAAAAGATGAAATGGGCCATTATTTCCCTTTCATCTTTTTGACTCCTGATTTGTTTGTTCTCTAGCACTGATGAAGGGAATCTAACATATCCTCGAAAGAGCTGTATGTTGCATTAGTTTATTTATGAACGTGTGTCTTATTTTTTCATAAACCAAATTACAGGACTTCATATTCAATATTGTTAAAAAAAATAGTGGCAGCTTAATGCATTAAAACCAATACATTGGATACACATTAAAAATATTAGTAGAAATCCTAAGTAATAAAATTTTTATATACATACCTCAGAAATCATTAATGCTGTTTACCGTCGCATCTTTCTGTATTAAAAATAAATAACATTTTAACATATATATGAGGAATGAACTAAAAATAATTTACATAAAAAAAATACAGAATTTATCTAATTAAAATGCACTTCATGTTTCAAAGAAATACTGGCACAAAAATAAAGTACAGAATTAAGGAAGCATTTTAGAGTGTGGTCATTCCATGTTAATTCAACCAAGCATATGTATAAATGTTACCCACCCCCCTCATATTTTTCTTAAATTTTTTTAAAGCTACATATAACAGAGTTATAATACCATATAACTGATTTCATGCATTAGATTTTTAGCAATAAATTTTCAAAGAAATGGAGAATTTCCTTGCTGCTGTTTTGCTGATGCATGAAGTGGAAACCTTGTGTTTGATAAAATCCTTTTTTGCTCAGCACATAATTCTGAGAAACACAATTTTTTTCTGAGGATATTCTAGAATATATGCTTATTGTTAAACAGCATGCATTTTGATAGCATGTCAATTAAAACCTAGCTATTTTTTGCCTTAAAGTTAAAAAATGTATTTTTTTTTCAGCAAAAGAAATTTTTTTGAAGATGAGCTCATATTTAAATCCCCTGATTATTTTTTACATGTTCTTTATGCAGTATCCTTCTTACTACAACAAAAAATTAGTGGTGCTTTTTAGAAAATGAATTTTCTTAACCTTATATATGCATAACCTTTTTATGAAAATTGTTAATTTTTAATAAATAAATTAATAAATTTGTATAAGGAAAAAAAAATTTCGAATTTAAGGCAAAAAATAACAGGATTTTATTTAAAATGCTATCAAAATGCATAATGTTTGGCGATAAGCCAAAATGAACCAAATTGAACATGGAACTCAGACGAGTTCAGACGAGAGAGCCGATAAATACAATTTATATAAGTAATAATAGAAATTACTAGCAAGTATGAGTGCAAATACTTTTTTCATTTATGTTATTACGTTTTTTTAGGCCATTTGCCCCCCCCCCCCCCCCCATCCTGGATTTCGGTCTGGAGATGCTCCTGATGGGGATATCAGTTTTGCTTATGTTTCAGCTCGATCAATTTCACAAACTTTGTAGGACTTCATTAAATCCATGATAAGCTACCATTTTTCCGAATGATTAAAAAATTCAAAGACATTTTAATTTTTGAGCACCCCCTGAAATTTTTGAAAGTCAGCGCCTGTGAGTGCTGCTGCAGGACACATGCTAAGCCACATGTGGCCAGGAAGACCCTGGATTTGCTGGAAACATTTGGAAGCCCTCAAACATCCTCCGTACAGCCCTGATATAACCCCATGTGACTCCCATATCTTTGGCCCCTTAAAAAAACACTGAAAGGTCAACAGTTCACCTGTGACAAGGAAGTACAGGACACAGTAGAAAACTGGATATGTCAGCAACCCAGGAGTTTCTACAGTGAAGCCATTCACTGTCTTCCTACGCACTGGGATCAGTGCACCAATGTCAATGGCAATTATGTATAGGTGTCATGTCAATATGCTGTAATTAAAATATTATTTAGATATAACCATAGTCTCCTTTTCATTTGGGCACACCTTATATTAAAGCAGCTATTTTTTTTTTATTGTGTTAAAAAAAAGTTACAGGTTAAAGTTTCTGGGGGGCCCTGAACTGTAGAATTAGAGGCCCATACATGAGGACTATCTGGTGAGAATTAGCTTTAGGTAGGGGGTGGGGTCCGTTTTCATTATTGAATCCCAAGTAGCCTCTCTCCTCTAATTTAAGTATATACAAACTAAAAAATATATAAAGATACGAATTTGCATTTTAAATTAATTTTTAAATTAATCTTTTTACTAAATTTACACATATTAAAAAAAAATGTCATAATTGCAACATGAAATTGATCAACATCAATGTGACATCATTGTGGCCCGATAAAAAATTATATCTTACATAATAAAAGATGTTTGTTATCGATAATGGAAAATTAAGGTTCAGACAACAGCAAAATTGGGTACAGGGATACTTCAGGTCCCAGAGGAACACAGTTTGGTGTGATTTTGTTAAAATTCAAATTAGTTTATGAGTTTTGAAAGCCAAAAATTGGCTATTTTCAATGATTTCATTAAATCTATTCATTTATCACAACAGCAGATAATCTTACATTCCAGACAGCTGTCGTTACATTTACTAAAGTTTAAAATGAGAAATTATAAGTTTGTAAATTTAAAAGATTTTGTTCTAATTTTTCTTCAATTTGGTATTCTCATTATGAGGATTGTGCTAAAAATTGATTTAAATCTGATCAAAACTCACTGAAATGGCATTTAACATTTAAAATTTTACTTATTGGGTAAAAATTCGGCTTCAAAATCACATTTATTGGAGCAGACATTTCCAAATACCAAAAATATAAAAACAGGTGTTTCAATAAATGGCAGGCATTTTGTCAAGACAGAAAAGCCATATCGGTTCTCCAACTTTGTGAATTTAAAAGCTTTCATTCTTATTATTTTTTTTTTAATTTGGTATTATATTATCATTATGAGCATTGTGCTAAAAGATGGCATACATTTAAATAAAATTCATTGAGCATTTATTATTTTTTTATTTTACTTCTCAGGTAAAAGTTTTTTTGCATTTTGCATTCTGAGTAAATCATATCCCTGTTTTGTTTCCTCATATATAAGGTGTTCTGAAAGCAACATAAATTTGATAATTTTGAACTTCAGCTTCTAACTATGCTAGAACTTAGTTTTAAAAGTTAATACTTTTTAGTTGGAGCTAATGAAAGCCATATATCCATATTGAATGAAACATGCATGTTTATTCAAAGCTTATTACACTTGTGTAGAAAGTTATTTATTTTTTATTCTAAGTGGGTATATTGTAACAGCATTGTTTGGTTTTGTAAAAATTGCTGATGTTTCAGTGCAATTTTAAGAAGAGATTTGCATCATAAATTTCGGGCAATAGCAGGTACATTTTTCAGTTTCATATGAAATATGAAATAAAATATGTTAACAAACATACTCCCCCCCCTCCGCCCCGGTCATGTAAATTTTCCTCTGCATCTGTCCTGTTTCCAGTTTTGTCTTGCTTTTGTCAATGTCCAAATGGACATACATCCACCTTTTGTAGAAAACACAAGATTATATTATTGTTAAGATCAAGGTGTATAAAACCATTTTATATGCAAGAAGTTTATTCTTTGTTCAGTATATTTATCATAAAAGACTAACACATAATCTTTAAAATAGTGTATTTTTGAATAGAAAATTTAAAAAAAAAGGCTAATATGGTGAAAACAGATCTATTTGGTTACATTAAGGATTCAATAATGTCCAGAATTTAAAGATTTCATCTACATAGAAACTTGTGCAAAACAGAATAGTTTCAAGATGGAATTCCATTTTGCATGTAATTTTTTTTACAATCCCACTCATCGGGTACTGTAAATAAAGCTACACATGATGGAAATCTGCATAAAATTGTGTTATTTGCTGTTATGAATTTGTGATAAAAAATAATTTCTAATGTTATTGAAATCAAAAATATTTTATATATAAATTCAAATGAGTACAACAGGAAAACTTCTTACAAATATGCTTGCTTAACTTCTTATATGACACTTAAATTTGAAATGTAGAATTTTGAAAGTAGGGAAAGTAGCTCCAGATAAGTTCCGCAAACAGTTTCAGATAATTATCACTCTATTGTATTAACTCTCTATATCTATTGTTATTGTATAACATAAATGTTGTTTGTTATACTGCTCAACACTGAATTCAATATATTAAAAAAAACTTACTTATGTAAATTAGGTTCTGTATAAGATACTGGCTTCCTAGATCTTCGGCCTTTAACGACATGATCAGTAGCTACAGAAAAAATAAAAATAAAATTAGAAGACAAATTTTCAATCAGTAATATATTAACTAAACAAATAGAAAGAGAAAAAATGCAAGTAAAATTTAAAAAATCATGTAAAAATGAACAGAAACCCAGGAAGTCAGCACCCTACAACTTGAATAATATTGCCTACTGGAAAATGTACCCAACATTGTCCAAGATTTAAAATAAACGGTTGTGATGTAGCTGTATGTACACCTGTACAACAGGTTTTTATTTTATTTTTGTTATAAATGAGTTTGTTGTTAAAACATTATTTGGTTTTCAGGAACTGGCTGCGAGTTCCAGTGTAGTATTTATCAGTTTGCATTTTAAATCCCGGAATATAGGATCCTACCTACGATATCCATTTTTCACAAAAATTTATTTATTAATAGTATGGATTCCATTCAAAGTTTGTTTGAAAAAGAATTCTTCTATTTTTACGATGGTGTTACGATGGAAACTCTTGAAATAATATTTTCAGTCACTAAGGAACACATTTGCATGAAAGTTCTGCTAAAACACAAAATAACGAAAAAACTCATTCAAAATTTAAAAAAATAATATCAAGATGCACCTTCCCAGATCCTGAAGTAACTGTGTACTAAACTTCATGGCCATATGCTGTTAAGATTTCCTGCCACAAATGACACAGGCGAACAGGCATCTTCCTTTATTATTAATAGACAGAAGATCAGGGTGGCTACTCTTCGGACATATTGAAATTCCCTGACTTTTCCAGGTTTTCCAGGTGAATTGAAAAGAAATTCCAGACCAGTAATTTTAACATAAACGTGCTTACGTCGCTATTTAGTTACAAATTTGATTAAAGAATCTTAACAATTTAACTCCACTATCCAAAAAAAGTTATATTAAATCAGGAGAAAAAAATACACATTTTTTTGTTTTACAAATAAATGTTGACATTTTTAATAAAAAATACATGTAAATGCAGTAAAATTGGACTACTGAAATATTTAAAATAATTTAATGGTTTTCATTGAAGACAATAAAAAGAAATAGTTCAAACTGATGTCCTTAAATATGGGCATTGCAAATTGCTCACAATGACAGAGATCATTAAAGATATGCAATAACTACACTATAACAAATCACAGCCATTAAATAATTAATGTCAATTCAGCAATGTCAAAAGAATGTCATTAAAATAGAAAAAAATATAGCAAAATGTATATAATATATATACAGAGATGCCAACCTCTGAAAAGGGTTATCAGTAGAAAAATCAGGCGTATTCAGTAAAACGGCATCGACCATCAGTAAGATTTTACGTATATTGACAATATATATTTTAAAACCTTAGAATAAGTTCAAAATGTAGTTTTGCTAACTTAACTGAGGTAATTACAACTAAATGGCAATATTTATCTGAAAATAATTAGGAAATTAACCAAAATATAAAAATAAGCTAGTTTAGTCAAGTTAATGTGCAACAATAGGGAGATGGAGATCCATGGCAAAGGATAATTTCGTACCCTCGGCAACGCCCGAGGGGGAAAAAACTGAATTTCACGATCGTACTATTTATATGAAAATAATTAAAGGATTAGACTTTATAATTAACCAAAATATCAAAATATGTTAGTTTAGTCAAGTTAATGTGCAAAAATAGGGAAATGGAGATCGATGGAAAAGGATAACTGCGTACTCTCGGCAACGCCCGCGAAAAAAAACTGAATTTCACAATCATACTATTTATGTGAAAATAATTAAAAAATTAGCCTTTATAATCAACCAAAATATGAAAATAATCTTGTTTAGTCAAATTAATGTGCTGCAATAGGGAGATGGAGATCGATGGAAAAGGATAATTGCGTACTCTCAGCAAAGCCCGAAAAGAAGGACTGAATTGCGCAATCTTATAATTTAAGCAAAATATAATTTGTTTAGCAAAATATTTCTTTATTTTTACGCGCACTATAAAAATAAATTAGGTCTATTGTTCTGATATCAAATCATTAGAAGAAGAAAATGGATGCAAACTGATCATTTTGGACTCTAAGCAAAGCAGGGAAAATGAACTGAATGGCAGGATGCATGGATTTCACGGGATTTTCCGTAGTTTTGGGAGTAATGTCCGTAAAACGGTAAGGTGAAGTAAAAATCCGTACAAACTACGGAAAATCAGTAAAAGTTGGCATCTCTGTACTTGGCGACATTTGTCCAAAATGGCGCACAAACTCTGCATTTTTGCTTTTATACGGAATCAA
Source organism: Amaurobius ferox (assembly GCA_951213105.1). NCBI lineage: Eukaryota > Metazoa > Arthropoda > Arachnida > Araneae > Amaurobiidae > Amaurobius > Amaurobius ferox. The sequence continues at coordinate 138,353,330 of OX578144.1, read as the reverse complement.
ATGGATACAGGCAACCTTTATTTAGCGGTTACGAATACAGCTTGGCGAAATTTTTCAAAAATAGCATACAAACTGGGCAGTTCTGTTTTTATATGGACTAGTGAAAAAAAAAAAAAAAATCCAGAATTTTCACAAAATTCCCTGACTTTTCCCTGACCATTCTAAAATTCCCTGACTTTTCCCTGACCATTCTAAAATTCCCTGACTTTTCCCGGTTTCCAGGTTGAGTGGCCACCCTGAAGATACATTCTATAATCTTCAACATGTGAAATGTATAATTTAGAAAATGTAACCAGCATTATCCCGGATTTAAGATGAGTGGTTATGGCACAGCCATACGTACACCCACACAACAGTTTTTTTTATCTATTTTATTTTTGTTACAAGAAATAATATTGTTAAAATGCTACTAATGGTGTCATCTGAGTTGGAGTGACGGGGTGGGTCTCTATTAATTTGGCCACTCCGTATGTATGTGTGTGTGTATATATATATATATCCTTAGTCTTGGTCTATAGTTACTCATTTGTAACAGATATGCTAGAGATGGTTTTTTTGTACATACAGTAGTTTATGCATAATTTTCGATTAAAATCTTTCAATTTATATATATATATATATATATATATATATATATATATATAATTGAAAAATTTTAATGTACTTGTATTATATATATAATAATAGTTTAAAAATCCAATGATAGGATAAAGAGAAGTTGCAACTCAAAAAACCCCAACAGTAAAAAATGCCTAACAAATAAAAAAAAATAAAAAGTATCAAACAGAGAATCATCAATCAAGTGGAAAATAAAATGCAAACCTCTAGTCATCAAGCTAAAGACAAACAACAAACATCAATGAAAAGGAATCAATAAAAGAAAATCAAATAAAATCCAAGCATTAAAGCTTTACATGTGGACAAGCCCTAGGCCTAAACAAATGAATTGTTCATTTCGATAAAACTCTTCAAGTTCAAGTATTTTATCAAAATGAACACAAAATGCATGTTTCTAATATCAGTGAAAGATTTTATCTATAAACACTGATAACTTGGACTACATGCATAAAGATTGAAAAATTATAGGAAACAAGAATACCTGAAAAAACACTGCATATGTCTGATACATTGGAGCCTTGAATAAAGAGACCAATGCTGCCAATCGCGTCTCACGTACAAGACATCGTATCTAAATACTAATGCGTATATTCACACAGTGTCTAACAATCGACTACTACTAAACGTCTTCATTTTTCCATTCTCCCATTTCCCCCTCTCTCATAATCCAATGCATGCTTCCTATATTTATACCATGAAATCGGTACCTCCTGGAACAAATTCCAAAGTCTAACTCATATAGTATGCAAATGATCCAGTGCATACGTCGAACTTCTAATCCGCATGAAGATACTTACTGGAAAACTTTGAGTCGTTCTCGTGAACGGAGGTAAGTTAAAAAAGGTAAGTTGTATTTTCTTAACTACTTCCGGGAAAACTAGCGACTCACGATCAAATGATTACGTTTTTCCAGCCGTTCTCAACTTTTTATTTTTTGCAAAGTTGCTTTAGAAGGATATTATTTTATTTAAAGAATAATATTCTTAGTGTTGTTTCTTTTTATGCAATTTAGATGAGTTACAGAATATTTGATAACGATATTTTGCCATAGGTCTAATAAAAGAGAGGCAAAGTTGGACTGTGCTATAATTAGGGATACGATTTTAATAACTTAAAATTTACAAGAAAATAACCTATAAACAGTTTATGACCTCCAAAAATTGCCTTATTAAATGAAGAAAAAACCCTGCTCCATTATATATATATTTTTTAACAAAACTGAATTCATTCTATTATTAAGAATTGTGCAGTCAGAATAGCTGAGCTATAGTTCTTAAATAGCTGTTTAATTAAATTGAGGATAGAAATATTCGCTCAATTTAATGTTCTAGTATCATGTTGATGATGAAAACAGGCAACTAAATATTCTAAGGTGTTTAAGTGGAATGTGGCTAATAATGTACGAGTTTGTACATTTTAGCATTTAGTGCTGTTCATTGACTGAATTTCTTTATGACAGTTTGTAATTAAAGATGACCTTAAGTAAAAGGGCAAATCCCGGTGTTAGAGTGATGCTGCAGTATTATCTGATGCAAACCGGTGATTATTTGTTTTGGACATTGTTATAAATCGTGTTTTTAGACTGTGCTTAAAGAATGTTTTATCTAGTCAAATCAACCAACGACACTAGATCCCCAAAAGTGTGACCTTTAGAAGGTGGAATAGAATGGCATCGTAATAGATTCGAGTGTGTCTAAATAATTCAATGTGGACTTCCTATGCATGCTTAAAACTCCAAGAAATGTATATAAGTTCAAGCTGTATTGTTCATACAGCAATTGCCTTAACTGCCTTGATGTACTTTCAGCAAAGATACCTACGTCTTTCAATAAAGCGTGATTTTCGTTTCTGAAACTTGACTTTATCTTCATTTCACCACTGGGCATACTCTACTACACTCTGCTAATTTAAAAAGTATAAATTTCCTTTTTAATTTCCGAACAAGAACTGCTGTTGCCAAACATGAGAAATAAATAACAGTAATGAGAAAAGACGATAAAAGGTGATATTCAACAGTAAGAGCTACAAAATAATGGGGCAGATGATAAAAGAAAACAGAGATCCAGGATATTTAGTAAATGGTATAGTTAAAAAGTTTGGAGTGGTTGAATATACTTAAATTCTCGCCTTAGTATCTTATATTAGCCAGACATCCACTTTCTCAAATCAGCATTACAATGTATTTACATCCCCTTATAATTTAGCCTCCATGTTTTCTATTATCATCTGCCCCATTATTTTGTAGCTCTTACTGTTGAATATCACCTTTTATCATGTGTGTGTGTGTTGAAGACCCAGACCGTCCGACTAATCCGGAGACTTGAGCAACTATTTAGACGGTCGTGTGTGTTGAAGACCCAGACCGTCCGACTCGCCCTGAGGACTTGAGCATCGTGTGTATGTAATTTTTCATAAATAAATGACATTTACATAATGTTAACATGTGCCATTTTTGATAATGCACATTTTTTATGAATGTGTTCTAGATTTATACAAAGTTGTAACTTTTCATTTAGAAAATATTATGAAAATTTGTTGTGTAGAATTTGAGAAAACGCTGAAGATACAAATATTCTCAGAACATAAATATTATATTCGGAGTTCTACAATTTTTCTGGCAAAGTCTACAAATAACCTATATTTCATTTTTATTAATGATTACTAAACTTTTTATTTTCAACACACCTAATTTTGAATTGGAAATTAAATTATTTCTTAGAAAGTTTTCTAGCAAATTGTAACAAAGAAAAACGAAACATCTGCAAACACAAATAATCTATCTATACTAATTGCCAAGTATCTGTCTGTCTGTCTATCACACTTTTTTTTTAGGCACTTTCCGAATAGATAAAAACTTGTAATCTGGTACATGGGTCGATTGTTTGATAAAACCCCATAGAAAAATCGTATTTTCCAAAAATGTTTTGAAGAGAAGGTTGCTCCACACCAAAACATTCAAAATGTGAAATGTTAAAAAAGCATACTTTGCAATAAGATAGAGACTTCAAATTTGGTGCATGGGTAAATCAATCAAAAGGAAGAAAGTGTGCAATTTCAAATTTTCAGTATTTTCTACTTAAGGGGGTGCCGCACACCAAAATGTTCGATTTTCCAAATAAATGAGAAACGGCTTCAATAAAATTTGATAGAGGCTTGCAATTTAGTATATGGGCTAATCATTTGATGAAAACACCCAAGACGAATAGAGTTTTTCAAAAGCATTTGTTTAAGGGGGGGGGGGGGGGGGGTGCTCCAGAGAAAAATGTTCAAAAGATGAATTGATAAAAAAAACATGCTATGGGATGAGATAGAGATTTCAAATTTGGTCTACGGGAAGATAGTTTGGAAGGAAGAAAGTGTACAATTTCAATTTTCCAACACTTTCTATTTTAGAGGGTGCTGCACACCAAAATGTTTGATTATCGGAATAAAATAGAAAAAACCCTTTTAAAACGTGATATAGGCTTTATATTTGGTATATGGACAAATAATCTGATAAAAAATCAAAAATGTATATTTCAGGGGTAAATGTATATTTCAAAAACGTATATTTAAGGGGGTGGGTACTCCACACAAAACATTTGAAAGGTGAAATGCTAGAAAAAGCATGCTTCGTGCTGAGATAGACTTCAAATTTGGTGTACGGTTCAATAGTTGGAAAGCAAGAAAGTGTGCAATTTCAATTTTCCAACATTTGCTATTGTAGGGGTTGCCGCTCACTAATATATAGGATTTGACGAACAAATTAAAAACGCTGCCTTTGCAATGTGATAGAGGATTGAAATTTAGTATATGGGCTAATCATTTGATAAAAAAACCCAAGATGAATACGGTTTTTCAAAAATGTTCATTTAAAGGGGTGCTACAAAGAAAAATGTTCGAAAGGTGAACTGATAGGAAAACATGCTTTGCGACACGAGACTTCAAATTTGGTGTACTGGTACATAGTTTGAAAGGTAGAAAGTGTGTAATTTCAGATTTCCAATACTTGCTACTTTAGGGGTTGCCGCACACTAATATGTTCGATTTTTTGAATAAATCAGATACGCTTTGTTTTAAATGTGATAGAGGCTTGATATTTGATATATGGACCAATCATCTGATAAAAAACCGAAGACGAACAGAGATTTTAAAAAATGTTCATTTATGGGTGTGCTCCACTGAAAAACGTTCGAAAGTGGAAATAAAATAATATGCTTCGAGATGAGATAGAGACTTTAATTTGTTTTGAAGAAAATTATAACCTTTTTTTATAACTAATGAAGCGTGAATATATTTTCTTTTTTATTTGTTGTAATAAAAACCAAATGAAAGTGTTAAATACCAAGAAAATATATGAAAAAACATACTACACAATTCATAACTGCTAAAGCTGTTGAGTTCATGTAATGTCTCAACTTGTACAATCTTGTTTAGTGTAAGAATGTACAAGTTGAAACAAGATATAACCAGTAGCGGCTCGTGAGTTGGGATTGTGGTAGGGCTGCAAACAAATTGTATCTTAAACTAAACTAGATTGTTAACACTGCAATATAAAATAATTTGCATAACAACATACCGACAAATATTTTATTTATTTATATATAAGGGACATTTTCCTGTCACTTCTACAAACGAACTCTTCAATAACTTTTTCATTAAAGTTTTTAATTTTATCCATTAAGCTCTTCCCTGCACTGAGCATAGCTAGAGCTGATAGATGATCTTGGGCATGGTGTTTCTTAAAATGGTCTTTATTCTCTTCAGCATAGAGAAACATTGTTCTGGTTCCTATGTTGTCATTGGTGCTGTAAGGACAATTTTTGGCACACAGCTCACTTCACCAAGTAAATTCTGAAGTTCGCTGCTTACAATCAGTTTGTGAAGATTTAAGGTTGCAGAACTTGAAAATTATTTTCGCTCATAAAGAGCAGAAAGCTCTGTTCTCAGTTTCTCTTTTTTCAGCATAGGATATGCTAATACTGTTTCATCTAATTCCTTTGAAGAAAATTCTTTGCAAAACTGAGAAAATTGTTCGGATGCCAACAATTTTGTAGTTGAAATGTGCCTAGTGAATTTAAATCGTTCCTTTGCCTGGACACAAACTGTGTCACAAACTTATTTAGCTATAATGGTTAGGTCTTCATTTCGTTTTCGCTTTTTAACTTCAGTTGATTCTCTTAATGTTGCTGATGGGGATAAAGTGATTTGATCCCTTATTAATGAAATTGCATGATAGAAATACTCCAACGCAGAATGAACAGTAGAAGAGTTTGCATTGCGTATTTGAAGTTAATCATACAGCAGGTCAACATGTGATATGATACGGTAGAATAATGAAAGCCAAGAGAGAAAAATTTGGTCGTTCAGCAAATGTAGAAATCCTGAAGTTGCCTGGACTGTAGTAGCATTCTTTGAATTCTGCAATTCTTCAAAACATTCTTTATTTTCATAGACAGTATTGATGACACTAGAATTAAAATTCCATCTAGTGTTGGAACCTTGTGAGATTCTTTTGCAAACAGTCTTTTGCAACAGTTTTCATAAACAGTATTGACGACCCTAAAATTAAAATTCCATCTAGTTTTGGAACCTCGTGGGATTCTTTTGCAAGTCTAGCACAGAAAAGTGTTGTAGTGATAGTGAGAAAAAAGTTGGTATTGCATTTAAGCTACTAAATATACACATTTGTGAATTTTGAAAAGCTGCTTTTTCCCTAATTAAATTCAGCTGATGTGCATAATAATGAAAAGTGAACATTACTGTAAGTTTCTTTAATTATGGTTTGTAATCCACGCTTTTCGCTATTCATTACAGCTACACCATCATTCAGCTATAAGCTACAGTGATAAGCTTCTCAAAGTCATCTTTTAATACTGCACCCAGCTGTTCCAAAATATACTATGACAAACCCTTTGCATCTTGTGATTGGGGGTTGTGAAATCCCCAAAATCTTTCATACACTTATCCTTCGTTTTCGAAGCAAAACACAATTACTTCCTGAGTTTTCTAAGAAACATCTGTTGCGTCATCTGCCATGACAGCTAGAAATTTTGAACGACTGATTTCATCAATTATTTCAGATCGGCATACTTTCAAAATACAATACAATAACTCGTTTTGAATTGTCCTGGGGTTTCCTTTTAACACTGAGCCTGTTTCAAAATGTGATTTTAACTTTCCATCAAGCTCGGCAGCAAATTCTAGTAGTCCTCAAAAAACTCCAGTGTTAGCAGATTCAGAACTTTCGTCATGGCCACGCAATGGTAGTTAAAACTTCCCATAAAACTTAATGCAATCAATTATTTTTGAGAGTATCTCTCTTTTTTTTTTTTTTTTTTTGCATTTCCTCGTTCTACTTGACTATGCTTAGTCTATATTCTTCGCTTAATTGGGTAGCAATATTTATTTTCAGAAGAATAAGAATAGCCAAAGCAATGATATTTCTTACGTGTTTTACAGAGCTTTCATGCCTTTTCAGTTTTTTAGTTAGGTGGCATAAATCCTTCACCCCCGCTTTAGTCCAAGCAGAATCCACACCGTAAAGCAAGCATGGAAAACAAGAGTGTATTTCTTGTTTCACAACCACATAACTAGTCATATTTAACATAAATTTATCAATTAATTTTTTTTTTTGCTTGACGAAGTCTGAATAATTTTAAGTCCAGCAGAGGGCGACCATTACTTTTAATGCAATTTTTCTTAATCAAAGATAATCCTGAAAAAACAATTTTCTGCAAAGACAACACACTCATCGTTTAATTAACTTCCAAATACACGGGCATTAATTAAACAGTCATTTATTACAAAAGAAACAAACAAGCAACATAAACGAACAGTTTCTGACTCAAAAACAGGAACTCAACACATTCCATACAAATAAAACTCTAGATGGAACTGCATCGGCTGCAGCAAGCCACAATCATTACGACAGGCAACCCCTGCCACCCTACCCATCACTCTGAGCATGCGCAGTGAACCTTTTAGCGGAGAAAATGAGCTGTGAGTTTTGCAGCTCGATAAACACTTTTCCCACACGCTTTGAGAACATTCATATGAAAATTGATCTTCACACTTACGTTGCGGCAGCAAAAATTTGTTTATGAACCTGCATTTGTTCAGTGCCAAGTGCCAACTCTATAAGGTAAAATTATACAAATGCGATGAATAAATAAAAATATATATTTTGAAATAAATTACAGGGGGGTGCTGCAGCTCTGCAGCACTTATTGACAAGCTGCTACTAGATATAACCTGTTTGATCCAGAAAAAACTTGCTGTCACAGGCAAATGCGTTCTGCATTCACATTGTGTGTGAGTTAGTTGGCTTTTGATTAGTATAGTGTGCATGTGTGATAAAGTGAAGGTAAAGATGTATTCTGTTAGAACTAAAGTTAATGAGGATTGTCATGAGACTACTTATGGGCCGATTTCACTAACTCTAAAGGATTTTAGTGAATTTAGCAATGAAGAAAAAACTATTTTGGACTTAAGATTAAAAGACTTTGAAAATATTTGCAAGTATCATGAGAAGAAATATCTTGTTCAATATAAACACTTATATGAAAAGAACTGTTCTGATCCTTTTAGATGTCATACAAAAATTACAACAAAAGGTCTTAAATATCTTTACATGTGCAGAACTGCCAACCTTTCAGAGCCAAAAAGCGTAACATGACGCACGCGATAATATATGTGCGATATATTTCAGCTATGTAAATTCTTGATAATCAGGCTGTAGGGATTTTTTTTCCCTACATCAAAATTCTATTGAGAAACCAATTAAATTATTACAATCCACAGCAAACATTTATATGTTGTTAATTTTTAAATTAAACATTTTAAATTCAAATAAAAATAAACTTTTTAGTAAAATGCATCAATATAAAACAATTAGAAAACTATAATGCACATCATAGATTTTTGCTTTCTATTAAAAAGAAAGGAAAGGACACAATTTTCGCACATTACAACAACATTAATAAATCTAACTTTTATTTAAACCAACATATGTGGCTGACTTTGCCTTTTCTAAAAACCCAGAAGAATATTTTTGCTAGAAACAAGGTCCAGACATACAGGATTTTGCAATCAAAAGTGATTCAAGTGTTGAAGTGCTCAAAGAGCCTCTTACATCGGTTTTATTTCTCCTTACTAAACTAAAAACTCTTTTACAAGAGGCATTGCTATGAGGCAAGGTTAAAATGCCTAACATGACTTTAGAAAGTTTGCTACAAAGAAATTTGCCATCAGAGTTCTTTTCTTTTGATAATAAATGCCATTGTTCACTAATACTTTTACTATTTAAAACTTTATTTGGTAAAGTTGCAATTTGAAAATTTAGAAATTCACTTTCTACAACATCAACAGCTTCAGAAAATGTTTCATTCTCACATCTTACAAGGAGACATGGGGAACATATCTACTAAATACTGAATTGATGAAAAATTAAACTGCTCTCTTCTAGAAATATCAGCAACTTGGACATGATTTAAAATTTCCAGATTCCATGGAAATTTAGAAACTATATAGTCACAGCCAGTAATAAAATAATTTCTAACTTTAGAAAAAAATTCTTTCTGCTCCTCAGTGCTAACTGTTTTAACCAATTGTCTGGTTTCAAAACCAATTAATAACTCTTCGTTTTCTTTCTGGTTTTCTATTTCATTATATTTAACATAAAATGTTGATTTTGCTTGCTTAATAACAATTACCTTTACAAATTTAATTAAGAGTTCAATAAAAAGACATTCGATATCGGATTTGAGTGTATACACACGAGGTTCCTCCTGCTGAAACATTATATTGTATTTTTCAAAAACTTTTGTAACATGACAAACAAATAATGCATAAGCATGATTCACAGTAGAACTTAATGTAAAGAAAATTCGCTCTTGCTTATTTAAAGCATCTTTTGAGAGACTTTTTTCAGACTGTTCTTGTTGCTTCTTTTTAATTAGATGTGCTGAAGATTTTTTATCATGTTCAGTGTTAACTGCATTCATTTTAAATTTCTTATTAACAGAAATCAAATTCACAATTTTCCTCTTTAACATTTCGTTGGGTTTACAACTTTCTGATTTTGAATTATCAAGTTTTGGGATGGTATACGAAAAAATTCTTGGGGAGAAACCAATTTTTTTTTCACTTACATTAGAACACTCTTCTTTAAAAAATAAAGTTAAGCAATGCCACTGCTGTAATAATCTCTCAAGGCATCCACCAAGAGAAAGCCACCGAGTGCAGCCATGTCTTAAAATCTTTTGTGTTTCAACATCACACAACTCTTGAATTTCTTTTAAAGCCTGTTTCTTTTTAAAACTTTTTCTAGATAATAATAAATGTCAATTAAAAGTTCATGAATTAGTATAGGTAAGCTTTCGGCAGATTTTTGTGCTGCCGAATTAATCAAATGGCATAAGCATCCAAACGCATATAAATTTGGTTGTTTAATTTTTAAAAATGCTGAAACTCCTTTTTTCTTGCCGATCATAACAGGTGCGTTATCACATGATAGAGCAAGGCAGTTTTCCCAAGGAATTCCGTAGCATTGAAATTCCTCATTTATTAATTTGGCAATGCTTTCCCCAGTAAGGGATTCTGTTAATTTTGGCAAAGACAACAGCTCAGTTTTACTCCATTTGATGATTCTTTGAAATACGTTAAAACGATTGGATACAGTTGATCATCGCTGCAATGACTCCCATCAGTAGACAACGTAAATGGATTTTTAGTAGCTGCAATTATTTGTTTTTGATTTTCACTGGCTAGTTCTTTAAAAGCTGTTTTTGTTCGCCCATAGGAATAATGCTTTGCCTCTTTCGAATCCAGGAACATCGCCTGAAATAATAGGCGAGCATGGTCTGCAGTAGCTAACGGAAGATTGTGTTCTAAAACGAATGAAGTGAACATAACTTCCGCTTTAGTAGTCTGCAATTCTTTATTCACAGTTAAGAATTCATTTATAGACTTCATAGATTTGAAAGTCTCGAATTTATCCACATGTTTGACCATTTTCGAATGTTTAACTATGTCCACCATGAGAAATGGAGATAACACAGTTACATACTACAACACAAAAGGCAAGAGATGCACTTATTCTTGATTCTTTGATAAATTCAAACTCTCTGTAATACTTTTCGAAAAACGTTTGAGATCGGGCATTCATCTTTGTAGACATCATTAAATTAATTAATTATATAAACTAAATGGAACTCAGCAAAAATTTAAAACAAGCATCAGGAGAAATCAACAAAACATCACATGCTCCCTCTGCGCATGGGTTTTTGCAGATAACGGGAATAGCTACCAGTGTTGCCAGGTCTTCGCCAAAACTCCCGCACAAAAATTGACAAAAACTAGTCCAATGTTAAATGTTGCTGGTTTTTGCTCAACGTCGCAGAAACCAGCTCAGTTGGGTGAAAATACCATTGAACTAAACAAAAGCTGAAAGTAGCCCAAAAATTGCAACCTGCACGGCATCCAGAAAAATTTTCCTCCAACTCTTCGCCAAAACTAGCTCAATTGAGCGGGAAAATCATGAAACTGGCAATACTGCAAATACGCGTCTACATTCCAGCGCCGACCAATTAGTAGCTTTAAATATGACGAGAAAGAATGGGAAAGCCGAATGAGTCCCAAACAGAAAAGGAAAAAAGGCTGGATTGGTCTATTAGTTGCCGGTGTATTTTTGTTTGTTTCCATTGGAAAACCAAAGGCAGGGGAATTTGTTAGAAATCAAAAGCCTCTCGAAATTCCCTACTTCAGTCTAAAAAGGGGGGGGGGGAAATAGGGAAAAATGTAATTTTTTTAAAAATCGTACTTTTAGTGGCAAAACCGTATTATCATACTGCTCGTGATTTATTGTACTAAATACGATTAAATCGTAACAGTTGGCAGGTCTGCATGTGGTTCAAAGCCATCCAAACCTAGGTAAAATTTCAGGTTCCAGGTAAAATTTTATGCATTTCTTGTTTGAAAAAAATTTATAGTTTTAACAATGAAACCAATGGTGAGATATTTAGTCCAGTGTATCAGACATTAGATAACATAAATGTTGCATGTGAGGCTCTGGGAGTTTCACCTGTTAAAATTCAGAAGCTTAACATTAAACAAAGACCAAAAGCTTTAAAAACAAAAGGTAGAAAAAGTTACATCAGCAATGAAAAATAAACTAAGAAGTGCAAGTTTTTATGTAAGTTTGAATGAGTCTTTCAGAAATAAAGAAGCTGATCTGAAAGAAGATGAATACACTATTCTCTTAAATAAACTAAAAGAAAAATTTAAAGGAAGTTCGACAGTTTCAGAGCAAAAACATGTCATGAATTTGGTGCAAGTCAGTACTTAGCAAGAAACACACAGGCATTAGTTAAGAGAGCTATGGCATTCTTCCTAATATAGAACAAAGGAAGATCAAAAATTTCCCAGAGGAAGTGATTGATAAAGTTGTAGATTTTTGTGAAAGTGATGAAAACAATAGGATGTACCCTGGTGCAAAAGACTGTGTTTCTATTAGGAATACAAATGGTCAAAAGGAAACAAAACAAAACAAAAACTCAATTTACAAGACTATCTGCAATTCACAAGATTTGGAAGAAATAAATATCACCAAAGTTTCAACAGATCTTTCTCTTGAACTTAAAGAAAGGGATTACATTGCATACATTTATGATTCTCATTGGTGGCTTGCACAAGTTATTGAGGTGCAGCAATCGGAGGACTGCAATGTCCATTTCTTCCATCCAGTGGGAACATCAACATCATTTCAGAAATCTGAAGCAGATACTGTTTGGATGTCGTATGACAGTGTCTAATGTGTTCTTACTCCTTCAGAGTTGTCAACTGCTACTGGACGAACATGGAATATTGAACCCAGGTTATGCAATGAGCTTACAGAACTTTTACAACATAAGCTAAAAAGAAACAAGCTAAAAAAACTTGCTAAGTGATATAATTTTTGTTTGTTTGTTCAATAGTTTACAACATGTAGGCCTAAGCGGCAAGTAAAATGCATTTCTTGCAACTATAATGATAATTTTTTTGTATATACATATAATTTTTGTTTGTTCAATTGTTTACAACATGTAAGCAAGTAACATTTAATGCATTTCTTGTAACTATAATGATAATTTTCTTGTATATATACATAAAAATTACCATCAAAGCAAATGGAAATACACCAAATCTTCCTAGTGGGAAATTACACCAAAATCTTCCTTATAATCAATAAATATAAAAACTGCCAAATACTATACATGTTGATATTCTGATCTCAATTCTTAACATTTTATACTTTTTATTGTTATATGAAATAAGTAACGCACATGACTTTATGCACAATTAATTATAAACTGGTTGCAAAGTAAAATATCTGCCAGTTTGGCAAACATAGCTTTCAGTTTTTTGGGGCCTTCAGGTACAGACTTTTTGCACTGAAAAAGAAAATTCAGTTGGTTTCCAAAAACATACTTATGTTAATTTATCTTGATTTATGCTGCATTTTATGTTGTAAAACAGTTCATTATTGCATGAAATGTTCCTTATCCTGTGAAGTATCCACTACACGAATATGTGTTGTTGAGACCCAGACCGTCCGACCTACCAGAAAGGTGTAACTGTTTGGACGGCTAGAAAGAGCCAGCCAATTTAGACCAGAACCCAGTGAGGAAGGTATCCACAGGGACCGTTCCTTCCTTCCCCTACCACCAACCTCTCCGAAGGATTTATGGACCCACATGTTTAACGTGATCATACTCTGCATGAACACGGCGACAGTTTTGGCAGTGGAAGGAATCGAACCCGCGCCTACTGAGTGCAATTCTCACACGTTAACCACTGAACTACCGTGTCGTGTGTGATATTTACCATATGAATACAAATTATTGTAAAAGAAAATTGATGTAAATACTCGCATCATTTCAGGTTAAACCAAAAGTTGAAATATCGTACAAATGATGTCCATAAAATGAAAGTTTTAATGCAGAAATAATATAATTTCATCAATTTCATATCTTGTTGTTTTTTATATGTACACGTACACATAAAAAAATCTGATGTGGGCAGCATATGACTTTCCCTGCAAGCTGATATTCACGTTTTTTTTTATTTCTTCAACAATTCATTAAATTGTGTTTAATTGAGCAAAATAACAGCCATAATTATTTTAAATTACACTGAATTTGCACTTTTAATTCCATTTTCATTTGATAACTGGACTTATTTTCAAAGGTGGCATAGTGAAAATGCGAAAAAACAAATGTTTCGAGAACGTCTAGTCCTAGACCCTAGAGTAATGGGGTTGGTCTTAATCTTTTTGTTGTCAAAAATTATGTATGAAATAAGCATTTAATTGATATATTTAGTCTTTTATTTTTAGATTTAATGATTTTTGCGGGCCATTTTGCAAAAGATGACCGGTTCTTTTTTTCCGAATCTTAACAAAATCTAATCAGCACCAGATTAACCTACAAGATTACTACTAACCATACATCTATCAAATTTTGTGAAATTTGGTCTATTATTTTTTTCAACTGAATAAAGAAAAGTTTTGCAAGCCATTTCGTAAAAAAAGGCAGATTCTTTTATCTCAAACCGTACCAAAATCTAACCAGCACCAGGGTGGCCCACACGTGACTTATCGATCAAATTTTATGAAATCCTGTCAATTAGTATTACAGTTAAAGTGGATACAAAATCTGCACAGACAGACGCATGCATAGATATCACGCTAAAATAGTTTTTTTGTGTTCTAGAGGTCTCAAAACGTGTATATTCGCCGAAAACTCGAGTTGCAATTTTCGGCAAGATTCCAATACTTTTCCTATACATTACCATATTGCAGTGAAAGTAAAAATGTCATATGCAACAAAAAGGCCAGAGTATACATATTATATAAATAATCTCCAACTTTTCGGCAAAAAGCAATGAACACAGGGTTCAGTGAAAATCAGAAGAATATCCCTTATTCCAAGTTTCCCACAGTAGAAAGGGATCTTGCAAGGAAGAATGTATCTTACCCCTCATTTAGGATCCCAGGGGGACAATGATTGACAGCCACCTTTCTTTGTGGCTAATGGCAAAAGGGGTAGGAACTCGAACGAATCTTCCCGTTCTGAGAGAGAGTTTAGATTTTTCGACTCCGCATGCCGGTTAAAGAGCCATCTGGGGACCTCTCTGCCACAAGGTAAGAAATTTTTCTTTTCTAAAATTGGTTTTGAACTTTCTAAACATGTATAAATACTTGTGCAAAATATAAAAATTATTAAAAATGGTGCAGCAACAACCCTTTGTTGAAATAACATGGAATGATCCAAATGCTAATAGCAAAAATATTTTTGGACTAGCAAAAACAAGTAAGTAATTTGACAATATGGAAACAGTCAATGTGTCTGCTAAAAAGTAAACAATGATTAAAATTGAAAAATAATTGTGTCTTATTTTTCTTTATTTGACTAAACATGCATTCGCATTCAGCATTTCCATGTGGCAGAGTTAAAATTGATAACATAACTCTGCCAAGCCTATCATATTTTAAAGCACCATTTGCCGATTTTATGTCTTTTATGTAAGACCATTTAGTATCTATTCGTTCCTCTTTAATATGTTCTGGTATATCATCTACCTGAAATGCAGAAAACTGAGCATGCAGCTTGTCTATCGCTTCTTCTTCACTCTCACTATCTTTGATATACAACATAATAGGGAATCTGTCAATAAAATACTTAACATCTGCAAATGAACGATTTTCAAAAGACTAAGCATCTGCAACCTGTGCACGTTTCAAAATCTGGTTATCAAGAGGGAATTTATGTAAAATATAATCGCAACTCTTACTGAAGTATGAGCATATTGAAGAATAAAACCTTGATTTTTCTGAAGAGGTAAAGTCCTGAACAACTTTTGAAGTTGCACTACCTATTATGAATTCAGAATCATCCTTTTGATTACATCTATCACTTTATTTTACTTCAAGTAACTGGCAGTTCTTTAAAAATTCTGATTTTACAAATTTCACTAACAAGTCCCTGTACAAATCCATTAAGATAGATCTAAGGTGGTGAATTTTTAGAATTTTTAACTGGAGGACAATATTTACATCATCAAATGTAGGCAATATAAAATTTAGGAAAAGACAGTAAGCTTTATTAACGTTTGACAATAGAAATATGACGATTCTTTCTTCACGGGTTAAGATTAAATGTGCACTTGTACTTGGTCTTGACACAACGTTTTTCTTACTGTTACTAGAGACACACATCGAGGTCTCAATATCCTTAACAGCTTTTTTCGTTTTTGCAACTGGATCATCAAGACTAAACATTACAGATATTTTCCGTTTCTTAACATTAATGGGCACAGCTTCAGGTTTTTGAGAAATGGACGTTCTTTCAGACTTAGACTTTGAGGTGGAAGAGCTGTTTAAGGACTTAGGTTTACTCTTCTTTACTCTAGCATCATTTACTTCATTTTTAAAAAAACTAAGTAATACCTCCCATAACTCAAGTGGTCGTTTAAGACTTCTTCCTAAAGATAACCACCTTGTACAAACATGTTTCAACACCTTTTTTGCTTCTTTTTCTTGGAATACTTGCAGCTGTTTTAATGTTTCCTTCCTTTTTCCACTTTTTTGCAAATAATAAAAGAAGATCAGAATTTCATCGACAGAAACTGGGAGACCAGCTACTCCCTTTTCAGCAGCCAAATTAATCAAGTGGCTAGGGCAGCCAATTACCACCAAACTTTGGTTCACATTTTTTAAAACAGCTGCCACACCATTCTTGGAACCAATCATTACCGGTGCATTATCTGAACTTAAAGCTATGCAGTTGTTTTCAAAAGGAATTTTCTTCGATTTAAGGTTGTCCAGCAAAAGTTTTCCAATATTGCGACCGGTTGAGTCCCCCGACGAAACAGGTAATGCAAGCACAGTATAGTCAATTTCCCAAACTTCATCATTGTAAAAACTAACAACAATTGGATACAACTGACCATCATTGCTATTACTTCCGTCAGTTGCAATAGAGAATGGAGTCACCTTTAGCAAGTCCACCAATAATTCCTTTCCACTCGAAGCCATTTTATTCAGAACAGCACTAGTCTTTGTCCTTCCACACTCATAATTTTTAGCAGTCTCACAGCGAGTGAACATTTTTTTGAACAATAGTCCAGCATGATCAGCAACGGAAATAGGAAGGTTATGTTCAATAATGAATGCAGTAAAAAGGCATTCTGCTTTAATAACATCGTTATCTCCAGTTGTTTTATGAAAAAAAGATCCAACATTTGAATTTTTTTCAAAATTAAATGCAAAATCACAATGTTTTTTGGAATGTACGTGTACTTTTACATCGTTTAAGCCGCCATGTGAAATGCTTATATCACTCGCACTCAATGAACAACAGGCAAAATGCACACCTTTGCGAGACTGCAGCACAATACAGGAAAACTCCCGAGTGTAGGATTGTTTAAACACTTGGGAATATTGTTTAGGCTTCACTTTGGACATTTTGCCTCAAGACACGATCACTATAAGTGAATTACAGAGAGTTGGATCCACATACGTAATTTTAGATGCAAATGGCGCCACGGCGACTGTGTTGTTTACTCCGTGAGGCGTTGCCACGCAACTTGTTTAAAACTATCCAAATTATCTTGGAAGCCACGGTGGCTGTGTTGTTTACCCCGTTGTTGTTGTTGAAACCCAGACTTGGCCGACCTACCAGAAAGGTGTAAGGTAACTGTTTGGACGGTCAGGAAGTGCCACCCAATTTAGACCGGAACCCAGTGGGGGAGGCATCCACAGGGACCGTACCCTCCTTCCCCTACCACCAAGTTGTTTACCCCGTGAGGCGTTGCCACGCAACTTGTTTAAAACAATCCAAATTATCTTGGAAGCCATGGCGGCTGTGTTGTTTACCCCATAAGGCGTTGCTACGCAACTTGTTTAAAACTATCCAAATTATCTTGGAAGAAACGGCGGCTGTGTTGTTTACCCCGTGAAGCTTTGCCACGCAACTTGTTCAAAACTATCCCAAATTATCTTGGATAAACTCTACCAAAAAGTAGTCGAATTTGCGCACATCGGTTCAATATGGCAACACTGATATAGAATTTATGGATTTTATGTTGTTGCCAAACTTAGTGATTTTTTTTAGCAAATTGGAAAAAAAAGCCCCCAATTTTCCCCAAAAACGGCAACAATGTTTTTCCGATTTTCAAGTTGATGTTACCAAAACTAGCGATTTTCTACTAAAACTAGCGGCTTTCCGCCAAATCTAGCGCAAAGTCACTAGAATTCACTAACCTACGAATAAAACTATTAAATTCGTACATTTTTTTATTATTTCGTATAATCGTAAAAATGAGGCAAATTTCGTACATTGTACGGACAAATCGTACAAGTTGGCAGGTATGCAATTGTATTTTTCACCTCAGCATTTTGTATTAGTTCATTTTATATTAGTCCAATTTAAAAATACTATTTTAACTGTTTAATAACAGGTAACAAGATTTTAGTGGAACAAATTTGTTTCCCACGGACACTGAAATTGAGATATTTTTTTTCGGCATTTTGGAGAAAAATAACTTAAGTAATTTCGATGATCAATTAAAAAAATGCTATTTTTGACGGTTAGTAACAAGATTTTAGCAAAACAAATTTGCCTCCCGTGGATACAAGAATTTTGAATCTCGACAAAATGTTGCGTGATTTACGCATTATATGTTGTATAAATTGTAGAGATATCTTTTTAAAATTCCATAAATAAGGAAATCTTGTAGAAATCTGCAAAAATTCAAATTATTTGCACTTATTTTTATCGAGAGAATAGGACAAGTTGTGATCTCCTGTAAAAAACAAGAGGCTAGCAGCTATGCAATTGTGATAAAATTGTTAATAAACTAGAATGTTAAAATCATTGAACGTCGTCAAAATAACTAGAGCATTCCATAATTAGTTAACAAGCCCGCTGCGGCCATGCCCGTTGAATTAATATTTTTCTATCAATTATGTGTTAGATGGACCAAAGTTTAAAATGCCGATTATGCCCCTTTTTCCTTGGGACAGCTCTAAATTTATTGCTCCAATCTTATAGAATAAATATATAGAATCAACAAATATTATAGAATAAATATAGAAGCATATAATATACTTACCCTTGGTGTTATCTAAATTGCATGCCAGTTTAGGATTATCTTGAGTACTTTCTGCAACTTGGATGTTACAAACTTTATCTGAAAGAATATTCTTTAAAGGAAAGTTAGTCCCGTCTTTATACAATAACAGACTTTTTTCACACATATTCAACTTGTCAACACCTTCTGACTGAAAAATATCATTCAAAACTACAGATACTCTTAATTTGTGTTTTTCTGTTTTATTCTCTTTAGGTAAGTATTCTGTTTGTGAAATATTCAAACCTGGTGGAGGTGGGTGAATTTCAGCATGAACAAGAAAAGTATTTTTTGTATGAACCTCACTTTGTAAACCCTTAACTTTCTTCGTTCTTTTCTTTTTATCATTTTTAGGAGGTACATTTTCGGTCGCGTCATTATCAATATCAGTATTTGATGAAATGGCAATTATATCATCGATAGATGCCAAATTTCCCTTCATTTTTTTCGCTTTATTATTCTTGACCTTTTTCTCACCAGAAATTAAGTCTTCTTCAACAATATCATCAAACGGTTTTCTTCGCTTAATATTTCTTTTAACTTTTTCGGACTTTTTTGGTTTCACCTTGCTAATCATGTCAGAAGAGTGAATTTCAGTAGTAGATGCAACAGCTTCGTTATAATCATTTTCTTCATCTAACTTATGGGTATCTATACAGTCCATCTGATTGGAATTTCTTGTATCTTGAGGATAGACGATTTCTTTGTAGTTCTCGGTACATCCTTTGACAACCGTTGGGGTATTTTTTACATCAGCTGGAACTTCAATGATTGGCTGTGCATTGGAATAAGTACAATTATTTTTAGATGATTTGCTTTGAGAATTAAATATAGAAATTTCACCATAACTGATATTATCAGCAAATGTCACACTTTTCCGGTTTTTAGAGCTTTCTTTTGGTGGATTTTCATAAAGTGGATTACTTTTATTAGCATAATCCACATTACTACTATTAGATTTATAATCGAAAGCATCCTTTCTGGAACGATTTTTAATCTGTACTGTGGAACAACTTTCCTGAATTTTATTAGAAATATTGCAACTTTTTCTACCAAGATTTGATTTTCTTTTATTTGCATTAAATACAAATAATTTTTTCTTGTTATTTACAGGAATTTGCTTTCTAATGGGAGTTTTCTTAATTACTGAAATCTGCTTAAAAGATTTGCAATCAGTATCTGATAATACTTCACATTCTGATTCCGAGGATGTGAGAAAATCTTTATAAGAGATACGTTTCCTAAAGCACGATTGTTTTCTTATTTTGGGGGTATTAAGAATTGAAATATCATCGTTGCTTTGAATCTCAGTTAGGATTTTAATATCACTTTTTTTTCCTGTATCTGATTTGTTACCTTCAGATAATTTTTCAACAACTTTGGCATTTACTGTACCCTTTTCTTCTACTTGATTAATATTACTTTCAGCCAAAATGTTATTTGCACCAGTAAGTAATTCTGTCTGATTTGCAGCATCGTCAAATACTGTAGCATTGGTAATGGTAGGTGTGTTAGTTTCACAAACTTCAATATTCTCCACAGCCTGTTTTGATTCCAATAAGTGATTTTGTGAACAAAGAATGTCTATGCATTTCATATTTTGTTCATTGCCTTCTTTTTTTACTTCATATATTGAAGACTTGTGTGCAATAATATCAACTACAGGAAGATTTACTGGAATTTCATGGCCATTTTCAGCAAGAACTGTTTCATTCTGCGCATTTTTTGATACTGAACAAGTAGCTATATCAATTTCATTGCAATTTATGCTTTCTTCTACTCTGTCAGCAGTGTTATTAATAACAAAAGTACCTCTTCTATTTTTACTAGATATATCTTCCTCAATATTGTATGACTTTTTAACATATGTTTTTCTTCTGTCACTGCTTTTTGTCTCATGACCATTTTTTTTTTCTGTGTTAACGACAAAAGTTTTTCTCCGAGAAAAATTTTCATGTTCTTCCACCATATTATTTTCATCTTCATGAATGGAACTACTTTTCGTGTTTGATTCTGCTTCATTAAAATCCTCAACTGACTTTTGGTCATTAGTCATTGTTTCTGTATTCCTGATGAAAAATGTGCCTCTTCGACAAGTCGGAGCCAACTCTTTAACATTTTCAATTTCCCCAATGACGTTTCCATCCTTGTTAAGTTCTACTTTTCTAAGGATAACAATTGCAGGTTGGTAACAATTAATGTCTTCTTTGTTTAAAATATTTTCATTGTGATGAACAGGAATTCCTTTCTGCTCTGGCTCAATTTCATTCAAACCATTTAATGACTTTAAATTTTCAGTAAAAGTTTCTGTTTCCTTAGTAAAATATATGTCTCCAGAACACTTTGGAACTAATTTTGCAACATTTGCAGTTTCTTTGGTAGAGTTTTTATCTTTGCTAACCTTTTTTCTGCTAAGAGTATCAATTTCAATTGTAGATACTTTTTGCTTTTTCTGAGAAAAATCCAACATTCTTGGTATTTTTGAACACTTTGTTTTAGCTGAAGATAAAGCAGCAAGTGGCTCAACTGATGCATCCGAAATTTTGCTTGCTGCCAGTGGGGAGATAATATCGCCACAAGCACCAACTTCTGAATCACTAAGTGGGTTTAAATTAACAGATGTGAAAAGTGGGGGCAAAAGAGACAGTTTTGGTGTTCCAGAATTTTCATACTCCTTTTGTGATTCAATGCAGTCAATTGAATCAATCCCCAAAATTTCATCAACTGGTAAAATACCTAGTATAGAAAAAAATATATATATCAGCACATTTTGAATAAAACACATTTATCTAATATATAAATGGAAAACTTCAATACATTCTTCTAACTAGAATATCTCCTGAATCATTCAATAGACTTAAATTTCTTCCCATGTAATGAGGGGGATGAGTCCAAAGAATATTCTGATGCAAGTTTTATAACCCTACAGCGAAGTGTGGAATAACTAGAATAGAAAACCTGTTTCTGTCTGCTTATAACTCCAAAATGGCTCAACCAATTTACATACATTTTTACTAGTTACAGGGAGCAGATTTATAGATAAAAATACTTTCAATTTTGCACTGCTTTAATATATAAAAGCAAAATTCTAAAACATGCTTACAAATTAAATATATCCTGAAATATGCAATCTAATTTGGCATTAAGTTTATCTTCCTCACCAGATCAAATTGAATTAAAGTAACAATTTTGATTGCTTATAACTGGAGTACGCAGGGCTCACAGCAAATTATTATTATGTTCCTGGGAAAAAAAGGGACCATTTTCAATCTAAAAAAGGACCAAAACGTGACAATTATCAATTTAAATAAGGACAAAAATAAGACCATCCAGGGAAAAGAAAAAGAATTGATGATATCTCATATGGAAGATAGCATCCTAAAAGTTGCCAAGAATTAAAAAAGGGCAGGGTACTGCTACTAAAAAAGGGACACTTTAACAATTACAGTTATTGAATTTATATAATTTTAGAATTTATTAAATTTACAAAGGAGAATATTAAATTGATTTGTAATATTTTCTCATTCATAAATGAGGTGTGAATGAGCTAAAAGTGACAAGATACATTTAAATGTTAATAATACTTTTCAATGTTTGTTGTCATATATTAATTATAAAGATATTTTTCTGAAAACACACACACACATATATATATATTTAATAAATGTTAGCTTCAATTTCAAAGTGCTGTTTACTTTCCAATAAACAGAAGAGAAAAATAAAAACTTGATTTAAACAAACAAATAAAATTCAGAAAAGCTCTATAAAATCACAATATAATATTTTAAAAAACTGCTGCCTGCACAGTGTCCATATTGTTAGAAGTAAGCCAGTGGTTGAACGGATCGCATGCTCCTGTAGTCCCGTGCAACGGATTTATGTTACCCATGAACCAGCATAGTGGATAAATCAAGAAATGTTCAAAATAAATTACCATTATAACTAAACAAACATAATATGAATACATATTCTTCATTATTGGGCAAAAAAGAAATTTCAAAATCCTTACGAAAACAGAATATGCTTAGCTTAAGCTAAATTTAGTTGTTTAGTTTTTTTTTAGCCTGCTCTAGCTCAGAATTTACTAATTTCTTTCCAAAACATGAAAAATACAGAACATGGAACAAGTTTTTTATTTTTTGAAGTAATAAAAAAAATTAATAAGTCTGTACTCAATTTAACTTTAATTCAGTCCCATATTTTCTAATAACAATACAGAATATACATTCTGTCACAACATTATGAGGAATAAGTAATATTGTTTTCATCACCAGATTATATTAAATTCTTCTGGATAAACTGTTAAATTTCTCTGGGCAAATTGAATTGTGCAATCGCACTATTTATGCAAAAATGGAAGATTAGAAATAACAGGTGTTTTCCATAATTTTACAGGTATTTTCTGTAGTCAGTAATTTTGTTAAGGAATTCGTAATTACAGAAAATCCGTAATGGTTATCATCTCTGTATTACCGTAACATCTCGTCGATCTGTCCCCTCAAATGCATCTCGGAAAATGATGCAGGGGGGGGGGGCAGATGCAATTATTTGGAAATTTTTTGCTAAAAGAAACATGTAGAGTTCTATCGATCCATCCCTTCAAATATGATAAAAAAAAATGAAGTGTAGGGGCTGACTCGGAATTTTCAGTTAAAAGAAGCAATTTGTATTTTCATCAAATTCGATGATGAATTCTTTTAATTTTTTTCCGATGCTTGGGGTTGTATGTTTCAGAATTTCAAATTGGAACAAAAAAGGGAAGAAGGTCTCAACTAGTCATTCGGCGAATCTGCAAGCCTCTGCACTCTGTCATACGCCTGTTCGATCCACTCCTTCGGAGTGCTCTCTGGTGTTCCTGCGTCCATCATGTCACACATAGCTGGATGGTACTCGCATCGTGCCCAACACATGTGGCAATTGCATGTATCGACAAACCCACATCAAGCAGCTTCAGGAAACGGTATCATTCCCCAGCTGTTAACTACTGGCATACAGCTCACTGACGTCTTCAAGGCATTGCTTCTTCACTTTTTCGAAAGTTCAGTTGCTGCAAATCATTGCTGATAGTATTTACGGGACAAGCTGTCTGCTGGTCTTTATCACCCGAAACTAGGTGTCATATGACCCGATAAGTTCGAAAATTTCGAAAATTTAATCATTTGCATATGACTCGCTATTCTACCTATACTGCAATTTGCATATAGCTAAATTCATTCCTTCACGGTTTTGCAATTTCACTTTTGATGAGTACTTGAGAACTGAGCATTTTAAAACTGTTTGTTATATGGATGTGTCCACTATTTAGGAATGTCCGTGAAATAAGTTTTACTCTAATTCAACTCTGCAAACCAAATTTTGAAAGATAATTATCTGCAATGGAACTGATTAGCTGGGTATCTCAAAAATGTGGATCTATACTAAAAATTTATAATATTTAAGAACCACACTATCAAACAGTCAGCATATTATACACACATGTAATACAAATATTTAAAATTAATATTCTAAGATGTAACAACGCATAGAATACAGTATGTCATAGTATAAAACATTCCTTACAAATGCCATTTGACTTTTCTGTTACATCCTGCACACAAGGTTGAACAGATTCCTCATGCTGCATACATTCTTCAGGAAGTTGAACTTGATTTTCGATCAAAAAATTCACACTATTTACAATCATCTGCTCAGATTCTTGACTAGGTTCTTGACTCAGCTCTGTCTGACTTTCGATAGGTATAGTTTCAAAATTAAATGTACCATGATCATTTGCTTGATATGTATTATTTGAATTAGTTTCATGGTCAAAAATCATAGAGTCTGTCTCGGTTACTTCTTCAACTACATCACTGACATTTTTCTTCATATTTTTTTTAAAATCAGCCCGAGATCTATAGGAAAAATTTGAATAGAACATAAGTATAAAATAAATGTTTCATTTTTAATTTTAAAAACTGATAGAATAAATGAAAAAAAAAAGAACATGTATCATGATAAATAGTCCAAGTACTCAGTTCATTTAGTTCTGGCAAAATGTTCCCACAGTTTTCTTTTTATGAAGCATAGAGTGCTAAAAATAGCGCATTTTAAAATTTTGATACTATAATAAAAAATATTGTTAATGTTTATTTAAAAACATTGCATTTTAAACAAACATTAAAAATACTTCTAATTGAGCAAATTTTTAAAGATCAAAAGATCTTTTTAGTATCTATGCTTGACAAAAACCAATGGGAAATCTTCAAAACGAAACAATTTAGGATTTGACTTTTTATATAGGTTTATATAGGAAAACTGAAATAACTGGGAAGAGGGTGGTGAATTATTCTTAACGCAGCTGCATGGATGCTCAATTCAGCTTATATTCCATCTACAACCTATTTATAAAAAGTTTATCTGTATACTCCTTAAATTACACTCATGCACAATGAAAGTTGCGTACCAAGAAAGAAGTATAGGATGGATCTGAAATTTAATTGATAGAAGGATACGGATGAATGATATACGTGATCACAAAAACAGAGCAGCAGAACACGTACAGAGGGATCTGTGGTACACAGTCTAGTCATTCTCAATAGTGTGTTCCACCTCCTCATGCTGTGATACAAGCAGCAATACGGTCCTGCATGTTGTCGAATAGATGCCTGATGTTGTCCTGCGGCAGACAAGTCTGCACCCGTTCCAAATTCCGAAGATTGCAGCAACGAGGCAGCTGGCATTTCAACTCGTTCCACAAATGCTCGATAGGAAGCAGGTCTGGGGAGCGGCAGGCCTGAGTGACCCGAGTCGTATGCAGTCAGGCATTATCCTGTTGGAATTGCACACCTGGAATCTCTGCAACGAATGGGAGCACATGAAGCTGTAGAATCTCATCCATGTACCGCTGGCCAGTCAATGTTCCAGGTACCATTACTAGAGTGGATCGGCTGTCGTAGGCTATGGGCTCCCTAGCCCATGATGCCTGCAGTGGGGCTGGTGTGGCACTTGATAATGAGGTTGGGATTGTGGCATTGTGAAGGGGACCTCCACACCCGGACACTCTCATCAGGGCTCGAAATTAACGGTGGTCCGTTGGTCCGAGACCACAAAAACACCCAACGGACCAGCAGAATATAAATTATATTAGTCCGTCGGACTAGTAACCTTTTATTCCCATTTCTCTCTCGTAAATTAAATTTTCCCCTTTACCCCTCAGCACTTATGCAAAGAAAGACGATATTCAATAGTCTGGGGAAAGTAAACAATACTGCTTCCGTGTTTGTAATTTTGTCACCCCCCTTTCTTCCCTCCTTCCCGCGCCCGCAAGACATCTGGCTATTCTGACTCCCTACCAGGCTTTGGGAAACCTGTAAAATCTAACCCGTCCTCAAGGACGGCTATTTACATTTTTTACCCGTCCTCCTAAGAATTTTTTTTTCACATTATATTCTTTAACATGTGTGCACAAATATATCGCACAACAATAATAAATTAGAAGCAGATGCCTCAGGATAAAGTGCTATAACTGAATATTCATACACCAACCTCACAGCGCTTAACCACTGCGATCAAATGACTGAACCCGTCGGAATTCCGATCTATGGGTGGGTGCAGAGGGGTAACAGATATCTCCTCTTTCCAATGTTTGGAAATTTGAAGGAGTGGTAAATAAATAACAACAGAACAAGTCACTTCGATCGTGTGCGTGCTATCTATCGCATTTTCGCTCAGTCATCGGATTCATTGGGTGGGGGATATGAGGGAAGAGAAAAGAAATAGGGCTTGTAGTTACAATGCAGACCTGACGGCTCTCCTAGAAAGAAGGCGTTGATAATGCACACTAGCTAAGTTTATGGGGGGAGGGGGGATTTGCAGACAATTTTCATTTATGGCACGGGAAAGGGCGGCTTTCGCTATAATTTTACGATGATAACTTGTTATTTATTTATTTTTTACGGAATCATTAATCTCAATAATCTCAAGGCCGTCCGGGAGGACGACAACTTCAGAAAATTGGCAGTCCTCTCCGAATTTTAACCCAGCAAGGACAGGAGGACGGCCGATTTCCGGAAGCCTGTTCCCCACGGACTTCTGCTGTGAAAACGGGGAGGGGAACTGGAATGTATCCTGGGCATTGCTTCTTCCCCTTCCTTTCCCCATCACTTTCTTTCTCCCATATTTTGAGGTTGTCACGTATTTAGAATATTTGTCTTCATCTTTATGGCAACAAAAGGGAAGAAATGGAACAACGGCCGTACTTTATAGGGTGTATAGACAAACATGATGGCAAATTCAGCGTGGTGAATAGTCCTGAATGTTAAGTTAAAACTTTATTTTTTGTCTTTGGTTTTAAGAATTCACAGAAATTGCTTTGAAAAAAAGTTTGTTTTATCTTATCGCGATTTAATTTAGCTGTTTAAAATGTGGCGTTACGGCATCGTTAGCGAACCCCCAACGAAAAAGAAAAAGAATATAAGTGACTGCAGCAAGAAGGAGAGTGACAAAAAATATGACAAAGAGCAGAGAATAAGAAAATTTCAGGAGCAATGGCTGAGGCATTTCCCTTGGTTGAAATATGATACTGAAAAAAATGAAATGTTCTGCAAACTTTGTAGAAACTCAAAATATGCTGATAAAGAATCAGCATTTTTTAAAGGAAGTGCTAATTTTAAGCTAGATTCTATAAAAGCCCATTCTTCCAGCACTCAGCATGGTCAAATTCTAGACATGTTAGAAAGAGCCAAAGAAGTCCCAGGCACATCTCAAGCTAGCAGAGCCTTGCTGTCTTTGCAACAATGCCAGAAAGACAGACTTATATACCTTTTTCGCACAGCTCATGCCTTAGCGAAACATTCACGTCCATTCACTGATTTTGTGTGGCAGTGCAAATTAGATGTCATGAAAAATCTTGATATTGGAGAAAACTACCAAAGTGATAAAGCTTGCAAAGAATTTGTCAAGTATATATCTAAGGCTTGTTTTCAACAGCTTTCCAGTGATATTCAGGAAGTGAAATGTTTCTCTTTACTATGTGATGAATCTACCGACAGTGCTGTAATAGAACAATTAATAATATATCTAGTATTCTGTAAGAAGGGGGAAATGTACACGAAATTTCTAGATATAATTTCTTTTCTCTTCTTTCTTCTCAATTTTTTTAGCATTACGAAATGCATGTTCTGGTGTACTTCAGGCTACAGAAAAGCCATTTGAAAAGCTTTTGTGCTATGTTGCGGATGGTGCTGCAACAATGCAAGGGTGTAAATCTGGAGTGAGAAAGAGAATCTCAGATGAACAACCTGCTGTAATTGGACTTCACTGCATGGCTCATAGGTTAGAGCTGGCATTTAAAAACACGCTGAAAAGGTGCTTATTATGATGTAGAAAACTTTCCTTTTAAGTTGTATAAATTTTATCATAACAGCCCTTTGAACAGGGCAGAATTGAAGGAAGCTTGTATATCACTGGAAATTAAACAGTTAGTTCCCACCAGAGTTGGTGGAACACGTTGGCTGCCCCATCTAAATATAGCGCTGAAGAATTTTTGGGAGATATATCATGCCTTAAAACTGCAGTTGGAAAATTGCTCTTTGAGATCAAAAACTGATTCAGCTGCTGTGTCCCTTGGTCTTCTTAAATCTTTGACTACGCCTTCACTGATTTATGCTGCATTAGAATTGAGTGAAGTAGTGTGCTGCTTGCAAAAAGTGTCACTAACATTACAAGATCGTAACACAACATTATTTCATGCGTATGCATGTGTGGAAGCAGTTACCGATTCCTTAAGAAATCTTATCGAAAACACAGAAAAAATAAAAAATAAGATGGATAAGTTTGATTTTACTGTCGAAAAAAAGAAGAGAAATGAGCACATCACTGGAAGAAATTTTCAACAGTTCATTGAAAATACCATTCTGCAACTGAAAGAGCGATTTACTGATTTGAATGAAAGTTTACTTTGTGTTAGCAGAATCCTTTCATTAGGTGAATGGTAATTAAAACCATGTCCAGAGAATTTTGGAGAGCCAGAATTCAGTGCTATCCTTGAGAATTATGAAAGTACTCTAAAAAAATTTGACATCCAAACCTCTGAAGTTGAACTGGAGTGGAAAACTTTAAAGAAAGCCTTATACTTACAAAATGAAGAACCAAATACTTTAACATGGAAGGATATTAATGCTCAGCATCATATTGGACATTCAAATATCTTGGCAGTAATAGATGTATTACTCACCATACCAAGTACATCATCAGAGTGTGAAAGAGGTTTTCGAAATATGAAAGAGATCAAAACCGACTGGCGTAGCTCTTTGTGTACAGACTCTTTAAATGACTTAATGAGAGTATATTTAGATACGCCAGACATTGAACATTTCGATCCGATACCTGCAGTTTCATTGTGGCTGGAAAGTGGAGAAAGAAACAGAAAAATTGTCTGTGCTTCTGTCACAGAATAGCATTTCATTATGTAGTTTTTTGGCAGTGTACATTTCACTTTATATGTTTTATTCCACAAGAATTAAATTACATTTTATGTAACGCTTCATTTATATTTTTTAATTGAACTAGGTATGGTATTTATGAATTTATGGAAATCCACATAACATTCCACATGTAATTTATTTTATTTTATAATTTATTGAAGTCCCGTGTACGGACCAGTAACAAAGGTTGCGGACTACTGAAGTCATGAAGTCACTGGTCCTTTGGACCAGTGACTTCATTTTTCTAATTTCTACCCCTGCTGATCATCGGTCCCCAAAACGAAGTGGCACTCATCGCTAAACACCACACATCGCCAATCTGTGGCTTTCCATGTTGCTCTGGCCCAGCACCACTACAACTGGAGCAGCCGATGTTTCTGTGCTAACGGCAGCATATGTAAGGGATGCTAGGATTGCAGATTCGCTTCCTTCAGACCTCTAGATATGGTTCGTGGGCACACAGGAGCCGCTATGTGTGCCTGTATCGCGAATCAGGTCGCTGTGAGCTCTATACGTGCCTGCCGCACGATCATTCGATCCTCTCTACTCATGGTATTCCTGGTCTGTCCAGAACCCATCCTCAGTGTCTGGGTGGCATCCCATGACCAGTGCTCCCAACACCGTTGGCGGTATAGTCTGAACGATCCACATGATGGGCTATCCAGTGAGCTGACCACCCGGCAGTTTACAGTCCAATGATCAGGCCTCTCTTGAAATTCGTCAGTTGCATATATTGACGTTACTGACATCTACTCAATATTCTTTCCACTGCATACTCGTGCTTGTGTCATCCACAGCTTCTCGCATTGATGGGATGTCAACTACATACGGTTTATAAGGCCGCTGGCTCATGCTTGCAGCACCACGCATGGGTGAACGGTCATACGCAATCACACCATACAGGGATCATTTGCATACCAGCTAGCCCTCTTGCTATTAACATCACTTCGAGGTTATACCATGTTGTGTTCTTGGTGCACAACTTTCATTATCTGTGAGTGTATAATGTCTGTATTCTCTTTAAATTATAAAGTCTGTATAGTATTAAATCTGTATACTCTTTAAATTACCACTCTCTCTCTCTCTCTCCTTTATAATGCTGTGTTCAGTGCGGGCCAATTGGCAGCTCGCCACCCTGTTGTTGATGTTGAAACCCAGACCATCCGACCTACCAGAAAGGTGTAAGGTAACTGTTTGGACGGTCGGGAAGTGCCACCCAATTTAGACCTGAACCCAGTGGGGGAGGCATCCACAGGGACCGGACCCTCCATCCCCAACCACCAACCTCTCGGAAAGACTTTCGGACCCACATGTTTAACGTGATCGTACTCCGCATGAACACGGCGGCAGTTTTGGCAGTGGCTGGAATCGAACCCGGGCCTACTGAGTGCAACTCCAGCGCGCTAACCAATGGGCTACCGCGCCCCTGCTCGCCACCCTGTGAAAGAATTTGGACTTTAACAAAATTTTCGTCAATCTGGAACAACATATCGCAAGTTGACGATACTTTGCATATTATTCACCAAGTTTGCTAAATACATCAAGTATTACAGATAAATTGAGAGAACGACATTTCTTATATACCAGAAGGTAATAGGTATGCCCGTCATATGATGGAAATCAGAATTTGCGAAACATTACTTATCATTTGGCGTCATTTTTATCAATTTGGCAACATTTAAAATAGTCCCAAGTTGGTGGTGTCGGTTTGGTGAATTTTTATCAATCTGATGGCATTTTCATCAATTTGATAAGATTAAAAAAGTCAGCAAGTTGCATATGTACACACGCACAAGCACACACACACACAGACATCACCTCAAAAATATTTATGTTCAGGGATGCTTGAAACATGCTCTCCCATTGAAAACTTGAATTTAAATTTTCGATCTTGCCATAATACTTTACTTATATGTATATTATACTATTATACAGGGCAGGCTTCGGGAAATCGGCAAAATCTAGCCCGCCCGCGAGGACGGCTACTGAAATTTTTTACTCGGCCTCGAAAATTTTTACCCGTCCTCTTAAGAATTTTTTATCACTTTATATTCATTAATATATGTGCTTAAATACATCGCACAACAATAATAAATTAGAACCAACTGCCTCACGATGAAGTGCGATAACTGCAAGGTTATTATATGTATAATCAAGGTTATTATATCTATGCGATAACTGCATATTCATACACCACCTCCACTGTGCTTACCCGCCGCAATCAAACTCGCCGACGAGGAGTCTCTGATAAAGGACCAGACATCCGGAATTCCGATCTATGGGTGGGGGCAGAGGGGTAAGATATGTAAGAATATGTAAGTCCTTTTTCCAATGTTTGGTAACTTGAAGGAATGGTAAATAAATAATCATATAAATCCTCTTGTCGCTAAGCAGTTTAAACCTCATTGGCACTCTTAATTTCTAGGGAATGTAATCAATCAAGATTAAAATCTTCTTGGACTGAATAGATGTTTCATACCTTAACTTCAGTTGAAACAACTGGAACAAATGCCATGAATGAATTTTAAACGTTTTAGCTTTAAAGTTGAAACCAAAGTGAGGAAGAAAATAAAACACTTCTGGCTGAAACTAGAAGAATCCATTCCAAAAATTCAAACTTGTTACTTACTCCCGTCTATTACAACAAATGGAAATTTTATAGTTTGGGTTTTAAAGAGTTAAAAAAGGATTTGGTCTTAGGTCCGGGATGGGCTTGAGTTTTCAGTTGTTTCAGGCAGGGTTGAGTCTTTTTTATTATTATTTTTTAAACGTCCATTACGACTGGGCTGAACATATTTATTTTGAAAATTTTTAAAATGGATTTAAATTGAATACATGAACTTATTGCTTTTATTTCAACTACATAAAGATAAATGTTTAAGATAAACTACATTCTCCGTACAAAATTTTGACAAATTTGTTTTTAACATATTTGAATACAAATCATTCGGGTCTGCTGAGACGCAGTTATCTTCAGGCCGAGTTCATTCTACATTTATAAATTTCTTCGGGCGTGATTCGAGTTTAAGCATTGGTATTGTCGGTCTTGTTAAAATCTGAAATTTCGACACATGTAGACCTCGAAAAGGAGAACAGAACATGTCACTTCGATCGTGACTGAGCTATCGCATTTTCGTTCGGTCATCGGATTCACTGGGTGAAGGATGACGGGAGAGAAAATAGCTAGCGTCTGTGGTTACAATGCGGATCTGACAGCTCGCCTAGAAAGAAGGCATTGATAATGCACACTAGCTAAGTTTATGAGGGGGAGGGGGGAGGGACGACATTTCAATTTTCATTCATGGCACGGGAAATGGCGGCTTTCGCCATAATTTTACGTTGACAACAATTTGTTATTTATTTATTTATTTTTTACGGAATCTAATCTCAAGGCCGTCCGAGAGGACGGCAACTTCTGAAAATTGGTCGTCCTCACTGAATTTTAACCCGGCGAGGACGGGCGATTTTCAGAAGCCTGATACAGGGTGTCCCTAAAAGATTGAAACATGCTTTAATTCTTTACCTGTTGGAGATAAGTGGGCAATGTAAATTGCAAAAATGTTGAAAGGAAGGTAGGAAATAAGACTACATTAATGAAATAGTCCTCCCATTCATTTTCAAAAAATTATACTTTTTAAATTTTTATACGACCTCCTTAGACAAATTTGGTCAATCAAAAAATTTTTATTTTTAATACATCATCATCATTAAAAAAACTTGCATATCTGTATCTTTAAAATCAACTGAATTATGATAAAGGAAAAAATCTGACTTATGTCACTTTTCCGTACCATAGACATGCCAACATTCAAATAACTCTGTCAGGAGCAGTGTAACGATTTTATAATTTAGCACAGTTAATAAAATCACATAGCCGGCATAATCTTATTAACTGTCAAAAACAAGTAAATTACAGATTTATAAATATTAATTTTTATATGCTTTTCAATCATAAATATTGTAGACATTTTACCATTTTTTTAAAGATTTATTCAATGATGAATATGTAGCTTTTTTTTTTTGCTTTCACAAGTTCTTGTTCAGAAAATTTTTGCTTGTAGCAACATAAGTTGTGACCAGAATATTTGCATTTTTGTATCATAAGGGATTCTAATGTTTCAATGCCCAGGTTTGATCGAAATTCATTTTGGTTTATTCTCACAGTGCTGAACCTTCCCTCTCACAAGCTGCATTGCTGTGAGGAAAAAGAAGAATGTTCAACATTATTTTTGGCAGTATTTTAAATTTAATTACTCTGTTATGATCTTCTAGGACATAGCTGCCAACTCTGAATGGCTAAAAATCTGTGGATTTTTGGTTGGAAATCTGTAGATTTTTATTCACGACTTTAGACAAAAATTCATGACTTTAGGCAAATTCATCGACGTTATGCAAAACATCGTAAAATAAATGCATCATACTTAAAAAAATGGATAAAATAACCTAACATAGGGAAAAGAGAAAATAAGGCTAATAGAGGGAAAACGGTATAATTAAGAAATTAACCTTTATACTTAACCAAAATATGAATATAAGCTAGTTTAGTCAAGTTAATATGCAACAATAGGGAGATGAAGACGGATGGAAAAGGATAATTACGTACTCTCGGCAACGCCCGAGGAAAAAAAAGGGATTTTTCATGATTCTACTATTTATTTGAAAATAATTAAAAAATTAACCTTTTATAATCAACCAAAATATGAAAATATGCTAGTTTAGTCAAGTTAATATGCAACAATAGGGAGATGGAGATCGATGGAAAAAGATAATTGCATAATCTCGGAAACGCCCTCGGCAAAAAAGAACTGAATTTCACGAGCATAACATTTATGTGAAAATAATTAAAAAATTAGCCTTCATCTATATAATAAAAGGCAATGTCTGTGTGTCTTATACACTATACGTTCAGCGACCATGCATCGGAGAGCTACAAAATTTGGCGATCGGAGACCCAGGGGGGCGGGAAGGGGACACGTGAAAACCAATTTTAAAAATTTGAATTATTTTTCTAATTTAATGTTTTCTGTAATTTCGACCATTTTCTGCCCTTTTTGTCCTTTTTTCTCCATGATCCAGATGTTGTAGAAAAACACAAATCACACCACTGGAAAGAGCAGACAATTGCGAGTAAAAATATATCAATTTCAAATCTAAATTTCGATTTCTAATATTTTTTAAAGATTTTAAAACAAAAGTCACTTTCGGTTAAAAAAAAAAAAAAACTTTCGTTTTTAAATCCTCCCATCGTAAAAACTATTCATAATTTCGACTAATAATTTACATTTTTAGAAAGCTCAAAGATCTGGTATTCTTACAAGCCCAATCTGGTCAAGAAATAATTATCCACAGGATCGCGATTTTAATGAACTAAAGATTTTCAATTTCAAGGATTTTCAATTTTGCACCCAGTAGGCTCGGGTTTGATTCCCGCTACTGCTAAAACTGCTACCGTGTTCACGTGGAGTACGATCATGTTAAACATGCGGGTCCGTAAGTCCTTCTGAGAGGTTGGTGGTAGAGAAAGGAGGGTACAGTTCCTGTGGATACCTCTTCCACTGGATTCCGGTCTAAATTTGGTGAATAAAAAGAAAGTTATGGAGATTGTCGCGGAGGACGCAGTAGCCCAGTGGTTAGCGCACGGGAATCGCACTCGGTAGGCGTGGGTTCGATTCCCGCCACTGGCAAAACTGATGCCGTGTTGACGCGGAGTACGATAACGTTAAACATGTGGGTCTGTAAGTCCTTCCAAGAGGTTGGTAGTAGGGGAAGGAGGGTACGGTCCCTGTAGATGCCTCCCCCACTGGGTTCCAGTCTAAATTGGGTGGTACTTCCTGGCCGTCCAAACAGTTACCTTACATCTTTCTGGTAGGTCACGCCAGCGTGTTTGCCACGTTCAGAATTTTCAAGGGTAGCGAACAGGCTGGTCGCCGAAGGCGGCTAGTAATCAATAAAAATATGAAAATAAGCTCTGTCTAACCAGCTTATGAAAATAAGCTCTGTCTAACCAGCTTATGAAAATAAGCTCTGTCTAACCAGCTTATGAAAATAAGCTCTGTCTAACAAGCTTATGAAAATAAGCATGTTAGACAGAAATCATATAAAGCAATGGTATTCACTATGGGGTTGGGTATCCTATGTATTATTATCCAGTTTTATTTTTTTTGTGATATGTCACAAATTTACATTTCTAATTTGATAAATGGCCCCCATTCACAATGTTCAATTTTCAATTAAATATAACTCGCTCAATTTTAAAGATACAGATATAAAGGTTTTTTTAATGATCTTGTTGCATTAAAAATAAAAATTTTCTGATTGACCAAATTTTGCCTAAGGGGGTCGTATAAAAATTTAAAAAATGTAATTTTTTGAAAATTAATGAGAGGACAATTTCATTAACGTAGTCTTATTTCCTATCTTACTTTCAACATTTTTGCAATTTACGATGCCCACTTATCTCCAACAAGAAAAGAATTAAAGCGCGTTTCAATCTTTTTGGGACACCCTGTATAAGAAAAATAAGCCATTTTCAGAGATTGCCTCCATTGCAGTTTTGGCTGAAAAATTGGATATAAATGTTCAACAGTATGGGAATAGAAATGCTTGCAGGGAATTTATTTCTTATATTTTGAAGGAAATATTAGATTTAAAAAGTCAAGCTATAAAAGAATCCCAGTTTATGAGCATTCTTCTAGATGGTTCTATGGACAAAGCAACCTCAAAAGGAAAAGGAAAAGGTACATTGAAGAGGAAAGGGTACATTCTTAGAGAATATTTTAAGGCTTTATTTTTTAGGAAAGGGATAAGCAAAAACTAGAAGGGTACATATGACATTTTATTCATTCTGATAAAATAGCAGGTAATATTTTAGAAGCCTTTTAATTCAAAAATTAATTCCGTAAAATTTATGAAAATATAATAAATATGGACTATTTTTGTAAGTGATTTGGCTGAAGGTAAATACTTTAAAACAGCACTAAATATATGCTTAACTCAATGTCCACCAAATTGCCTCTTATCTTACGGTTCTTACTCACCCATTCAATTATAAAGATATTTTTAAAACAATTTTTAATATTATATATAGGAATTATTTTTAAAAGAAGTTTAATTATAGGTATTTTTTTTTAATATTTTTATGTATTTAATAATATATTTTGTATGTCTTTAATAAACTGAACCAGGGATGTATCTACAGTGGTCGGGGTTTCCACCACTCAGAATTTCCGACCACCACTCAATTGCCGACCACCACTCATCCAAAAAAATATACATATTATAATTACATTTAAAAAAAGTTATATTCAATTTTATCAAATGTTTTTCTTTAATATAAAAGTATACAATACTAATACTGTTTGTGTGTGCGAATTAACGTGAAGCTCGTTTCGAAATTTTATATTCTCAATTATAATTGTTCTGGGAAATCAACCACCACTCACATTTCTCTGGATACATCCCTGCTGAACAATTTTTTTTTCTTTTTATTATTATTATTAATTACTCATTGAAGCTCAATATTGTAGCACATAGTAAAGTACATAGTTAACAAGTTTAATAAGTATTTTATTTTAATATTTTTATATGTATTTTATTTTAATATTTTTATATATATTTTATGATATATTATGTCTTTAATAAACTGAACAATGTATTTTTCTTTTTATTATTATCAATTACTTGGTAGTAATCGTAGTAATAGAGAGTAGTAAACATTAAAGAAAGTGGTAGATTCGGGAGTTTATGTTGGGCTAATTTAGGTGTTATAGGGTGTAATCAGGAGTCTTTCAGATTTCCCTTTCAATTACCAACAACAGGGTTGGCCGATTCAAACTCCATTGATCGATGTTGACGTTTCACTAATTGTTGTAGTGCTCAATAGATGGTGCTTGCTCCGGCAACCAGCTTTGAATAGATACTTTTGTTATTTTGATTTTTAAAATAAAAAAGAATGCCAGAAAAGTTTGCAGGTGTGCATTAACGCAGAGGGGGGAAAAAAAGAGGGGGTTTTATGATTCTTTTAGAAGGCCAAAATTTAAGGCCTAATAATAAAACTACTGCTCTGGATTAATGTATCAGTTGAAGTCGTGTAAAGACCCTATATATATACATGTATGTTCTCGTCTAATAAACTGTTTGTGATGTCAAAATATATGTTCATAGTATTTCACCTGGATTACTGTATAACAAGAAACTAAAAAACCCTGCTCAAGGTAAGAGTTAAGTTTTAGAAATTTTGATTCAAATTTTATGTCAATTACGGTAAACTGATTTATCTAAACATTTTTTTTTTTTGTTTAAACCATGGATTTTGGTTTTAAAAACCCACCCACCCTTTTTTCCCAACCCTGGTCAACAGGCATTTTTTTAAAACATTGTTAATATAATATTTAATACTTTATTTTTAAATCATAAGCAATTTTTATTTTTTCTTACAATATCACAATAAATAAAACTGCTGCTTGTGAGAATAAAACTTTCTAATCTTTCCTTACAGAAAATAAGCATATGTAAATTATATAAAAATTTATTTCTTGCACATATGTAATAAACAGTCAATTATTTATCATTCAGAAAGGGTTTAGCAACTTTTATTTATTTTTAATTTATTATTTGTTTTGTACACCATTTTAAATTTATGATTTACAAAAATATTTCCTTTTATTGTTATAAATAAAATATAACTATTTTATAAATTTTCAAAAGCACAGATACTCAATGAAAATATTAAACTGCAGCTGCTAACTTCAATATATATGTATTAGAAATTTTTGTGTATAGAATATTTTTTATATTTCTAAATGTAAACTCTTTTTTCAACCATTTCATTTAATATATATGTATGTATATATATATATATATATATATATATATATATATATATATATATATATATATATATATATATATATATATATATGACTGTAGCTCTAATGCAAGAACAAATACTTTTAAAAGTCACTGGACATATTATTCTAGCTTAAATGTAATATTTAAAATTCAAAATTTTCCAGAAAATTTACCACTGCAGAAATTTTTTCCAGAAAATTCTCCATTTGAATATTTTCTGGAAAACCCACATCTCTAATTACTGATAAAAATTTCTTTACATTTAAACAAAATTGGCATATTTTAGATTGTGCTTTCGTAATCTATTAGACTCAAGAGAATCAGGATTGAATTTGTTTCTACCATAACAGAACAGTTGGAAACAACAGGAACTCAGAAAATATGAACCACTTCGACACTTTTTTCCATATGGCAATGAAGAAAATTCTACAATTTACTATCTGATCGTTCCTCTTGGAGAAGAAATAATTTTTCTACTTTTATTGTAATTTCTTAAGTGTGATATTTGTAAGAAAATTAAGCACTTTTGTCTTTGATAGACAGTAAGCATTCTGTATATACTTTGCTACCATCTTAACGCATGTTGACTAAACTTGATATTTTTTTACATAAAAAAGACCAGGATTATTTGAATCTACCTGTGCAGATAATTTTGTAGAGAGCGAACTTTTAGGGGAATTAAATATTTTATCATAAGTTTTGTTACAAACAATAACATCTAGAATACTACTAAAATTTTCACATATTTTGAATCAATAATTTAACAAGCCACTTTTAATTTCCTGATCTCAGGGCTCCATAATCAAGTGGGACAACCCCCCTTATTCTGAGGGAGATTCTGAGGGAGATTTTGAAATATCAGGGAAAATTCAAAAGATTTGCAACATAATACAAAACTTACTTTTTGCTAAAAATAATGTAAGTAAAATTTCCTGAATATTTCAGGGATGTATCTACAGTGGTCAGCGGTGGTCGGGGTTTCCACCACTCAGAATTTCTGACCACCACTCATCCAAAAAAATATACATATTATAATTACATTTAAAAAAAAGTTATATTCAATTTTATCAAATGTTTTTCTTTAATATAAAAGTACTAATACTGTTGTGTGTGCGAATTAACGCGAAGCTCGTTTCGAAATTTTAAATTCGCAATTATAATTGTTCTGGAAAATCAACCACCACTCACATTTCTCTAGATACATCCCTGATATTTATATTTTTTATACAGTAATATTATTAATATGCAGTTATAACTACTACCTTTTTAATTTTGGCATTTATAAGGTTTTAAAACTTATTTCTGGTGTTTTCTTTATTTTTTCCAAATTAAAGTTTATTTTTAAATCATTGTCAGTTAGTTTTCTTCATTTTTTCCATTTCTAAAATTTTTCTAAATTTAAATATTTTTTATTTATCTAGTTATAGATTATTTTCTGAATATTATGAACATTTATGGTTGCTAGATACTTTCTTATTTTGTTTAAAATCATACCAATATTTATCAGGACTTTTCAGGCGTTTCTTGATTGTCAGGATATTCTAAAAAATTGCATTTAACATGCATTATTTAAATACTTTTGAGGCCAGTTTTAAATCCATTTTTTCTATAACAATTTAATAATTCTAGATTTTTTCAGGTTTTATTTTTATTTTTAACAAATTACCAAATTTTTGGTAATTTCTTTTATCAATTTATATTCCCGTTTATAACTTTCTGTTATTTTGTAATTTTTCAATCAGCCATTTAATATCGTACTTTGTATAAAATTACTATATAATAATAAAAAATA
Source organism: Amaurobius ferox (assembly GCA_951213105.1). Lineage (NCBI taxonomy): Eukaryota > Metazoa > Arthropoda > Arachnida > Araneae > Amaurobiidae > Amaurobius > Amaurobius ferox. The sequence continues at coordinate 138,313,457 of OX578144.1, read as the reverse complement.
AATAAAGAAAAATGAATGTGATGCAGATATTATTATAGATGTGATTCAGATATTATTTGCAATGTGGCATGTGTCTCCATCTGTATCAAAAAGATGAGGAATAATATTAGTGTGTAGTCTAGTTTCAACTTCTGTTTTCTTTCCTTGCATAAAATTGCAGGAATTCATCAGCATACTTATTATATTCTTCCAAGGTATACTGTATTTTTTTTTCAAAAACATCACCAATAAGGAAAAGTTGAGCAACATATTTAAGCAAAAATGCAATAAAAATTTATACAGCTGCTTTGAGAATGCTCTGGATTCCCTTTGTCAATGCTAGAGAACAAAAAACAGTTAACTAAATGGACACAAATAGAAGAAAGAGAAGTATATATACCCAAGTCATGGGTTAAAAGTCCACCTCAAATAACCAAGCAGAAAAGATAATGAAGCCCACAAACCTGAAACAAGAACTAATACAAGATTGGAATGCGCCAAAATACTACAGAAATTTTCCATCATGACAAGGCCAAACAAGATTAAATGAGCCCCAACAAGATAAAAAATAAGACCAAATGACACACAATAGTCCTAACCAGCCATCTAAAATGCTGCTTATGTTCCAGGACAAGTCGGACGGTCTGGAGTTTCGACACAATAATCCTAAAGGCTAAGAGATGGAACAAATTTCTAAAAAAATGGAAAACACTACAGGGCACCCCCCCAAACTGTGGATAATAATGGGGTACAGGACAGGTTATTAACTAAATCACTAGATTTTTTCTGCATATGGAAGGCCTCAGAAAGTTAACATAATAGATTGACATGTATTTTTGCATAATCCTTGCAAAAGAAAAAGAAAATGTCAAAATTAAAGCACTGAGGAGCAAGGATTCAAACTCAAGGACAAGGAGCACTGAGGATTCTTGTTTTCTGACATAGTTTTCCTATTCCTTAATATGAAAATTTAAAGCATGTTCAGTTTGACCAATATAAGAAAGACCACACTGACAAAAAATACTGTAAATGTATCAACTATTAGAAATTTCTACTGGAACTTTAAGATTAGAAAATCCAAGTTTATATAAACTTATCCAACTTTTAACTCAAGATATTTAAAATCAGATATTTTTACAATTTCCACAAAAATGCACTTATTTATTGAACTCGAAACAATCATATTTTGCCATAATGCAAATGTTTTTAGAAAAAATTGACTGTGTGCATGAATGAAACAAAATAAAACTTACAGTGTGGAAAGCCCCATTATGGGCCACTTTGTATCATCTTGCTTCAGTAACATCAAAGTGTCTTCAAAATCTTTTATGAAAGACTTGAAACTTGATTGCATATCTAGCATCTTTACTCGAGCATACTAAAATATAAATTATCTATTCAGAAACACAATTGAAATAAAAACAACAAGAAATCATAAAAACTCACTACTACGGCCTTGTAATGGCAGAAGGACTAACCTTAAAATATATCATTTTGCTTTTATAAGGTTTGTTAGACTTCTTTTAATGAGTTAATGCAATGATATTTTTGTTTGAAAGTGTCTATACTAGTGTCCAAAATTATCTTTATGAATAAAAATGAGCAGCGCAAACGCTGTGTACGAAGCATACTTCCCTGCAATCTTCTGTAATTCAGGATTTAATTTCCATGTTTAGCAACTCAAAATAATTTTTTTATGGCTCCAAAATATGATTTGGAAAGAATCTTTGATGTTGTGAGCTGTCAGCTATTTAGAGACTGAGTAAACATGTATGGTAGAGGCAAATTATTTCATAATTAGTTCCGTATCGTATGCACTTATATTCAATTTTTCAATTTGTATTAATGTGGTTGTGATGCTGTGTATCACCCCAAAAGAATTCATTTAATTATATTGAACAGTTGTTGAGAAAGTGTTGTGTATGTAAAGACAATTTTGGATTACAGTGTAAATTAATAAAACAGATATAAGAATGCAAATACAATGTACAGTAAAACTTCGATTAACCGTCACCGTTGGGACTAGGGCTGCGACGGATAACCGAATAGACAGATAACAGAAATCTCTTAACACATATGTACAGTAATGTGATTTCACTGAGGACTTGGAACGAAAATGAAAATAAAATCCTTTAAAAGTGAACAATACATACATATTGTATTTAATTTTACAAAACGATCAATAGAAACTTCAATAAGAGTAGTAATGTAGAGGAGAAATTTATCGTAATACCATGACGGATAATCGGTAATATCGTAATACCATGATGGATAATCGGTAATATCGTAATACCATGACGGATAACAGAAACTGACAGTTAAACGAGTGGCGGTTAATCGAAGTTTTACTGTATGTCCAAAAATAGTCTTTTGTTACACAAAAATGCTATACATAAACTTATGTCACATTGCCATAACACGTGCTGAAAACACCGGTTCTCGTTAAATCACCGAAGTCACGCAGCATCGGGCGCGGTTAGTACTTGGGTGGGTGACCACCTGGGAACACAGCGTGGTTGGCACATTTCGGGTGCGGTAGCCCGGTGGTTTGCACGCTGCCACAACTGCCGCCGTGTTCATGCGGAGTACGATCACGTTAAACATATGGGTCCGTAAGTCCCGTAAGTACTTCCGAGAGGTTGGTGGTAGGGGAAGGAGGGTACGGTCCCTGTGGATGCCTCCCCCACTGGGTTCCGGTCTAAATTGGGTGGCACTTCCCGGCCGTCCAAACGGTTACCTTACACCTTTCTGGTAGGTCGGACGGTCTGGGTCTCAACAACAACAACATTGCCATAACAAGTAAGCCCTCATATTTTACATACAACACCGTTGATATGGCAAAATGACATAAAAATGATTATCACAGTTGATATGGCAAAATAATGTAAATGAGAAATATACAACTTTTTCTTAGCAATTTTCTCACAGTTAATATAGCAAAACAGTGTAAGAAATTTACCTAAATATGAAAAAAAATATAATCAAAAACAGGGGCATGCAAAGACGTTATATTGATATGTTTTTCACTAATATATATATATATATATATATATATATATATATATATATATATATATATATATATTGGTATAATTTTCAAAAGAATTGGACAATTTAAAAATACTTTAACATTTTTTTTTTAAAGATGTGTCGTTTTACCATCACAAGACCAACTAAAGTAGTCACTAGATTTTGAAATTCCACAGTATATACAATCAATGTCCGTTTATTAGAGTGGCTGTTCCAAATTTCCTATACATAACAAACTAGAAGTAAAGCATCACAAATGTAATTAATTATAATTAATATTATTAATCATTAATGTAATTAAATATTCTCAGGAATACTACATTTTCTTAAAACGTATCATTTACTACAGAAAAATGAATAGCACTAGGTCAATAATACCACTTTAATCTTTTAAAGTAACATACTTATTAATATTAGAAAATAAAAATCTAGTAGATAGCATTGTGAGCAGATTTGACGACACGCTACAAGTCAGTGTGTAACTTGTTCAATATCACTTAAGGAAAAGTAGGATTTTTTTTTTATTATTATTACATCACACAAAAAATAACTCTCTATAACATAGAAAATGCCTTCTGCCATGAGAAAAATATTTTTCCATTGTATTAATTGTATAAACAGAGAAAAGTTTTTTTTTTTTTTTGGGGGGGGGGGGGGGGGTCACTGACTTTGAATGATTTTTAAAAAATTCAGTGCCTAGGAGCAGGATCTTCCTAACGTCGTACATATGAAACTGCATAATATACATCTTAATTTTAAACCATAAATAAAATATAATATAATATAACTATAGCTGGCACCATTTAAAACATTACAAATAGTATAAGTTATTTTTTGTGTGATATATATAAAAAAAAAATCCCTACTTTTCCTTAAGTGATATTGAACAGGTTACACACTGACTTTTAGAGTGTGATTAACATATAGGAAGAAATATATAAAAAGCAAGATTTCAGTTCAGTTTAGAATTTGTAAAAAGTCATATTCTTTTAAGTTTAACAATCAATATTTTTAAGATACTGGCGTAAGCTGTCAGACACTGAAACATTTAATAAAGAAGCAAAAGATGTTCAGTTCATTGTAATTTAGTATAATTAGAAGATGAATATAAAAAATGCTTTTAGAATTTAATTGAATAAAAATTCCATTATGAAATCACCCATTTTGAGTATATTTTAAAGAAAATAAAACTTCATTTTTTTGTAAACTGTAAAGATGTGAAAGTTCTGTTCATCTAATTTGAGATTCTATCAAGAATAAGATAGATGGAAAGAAGGCTTTAACGGAAGTTGTGTCATAGGAATTTAATCAATACACCGAAATCACACATAAGAAATAATCAGCATTTTGCAAAAATGAAACACTGCAAAGAAATTAATACTGGACAAAAACAACTAACCGGCTACCACACTTCCCATAAAAATAAAAATAAAAATTCAAAAATGAAAATGCAGAAATGTGAAGAATGTTAAACAAATATGGTCCCTCTTCCAACAGATAAAAACATTTAAACAGTTTTCATATTTTTCTAAACTTAATATATTGTTAATTATTCTGTGTTTAGTATGCATTTGGGGCAGAAAGTTCTAAAGATTTGAATTTTTTATAAGCATTTTTGCTCTAAAACCAATATTTAAAAATATAGCTTTCTGGACTAGGGTTCCTTTGAGTCGTTATTTGCTGGAATATGTATGTGTTTAAGTCTGTCAAAACACACGATAAATGAAGGGAAAGAATTGTGTCTAAATTAGTCCATTGCAGTAGCTTTAATCTTCACTGGCTTTGATGAAATATGATAACATATACCCCCCATATTATTTAATTATCGCCTGAGACAAGCCCTATCTCTTTTTGCACATACCTCAGCTACGTACGCAAGTCAAGGCTAACGATGCAGTTAGGAAGTAGCTGTCGGTCGCACATCTCCGTTATAGTGGAGATGCACGCAAGTCACAGCTAACTGTGCAGTTCATAAAATAGCTATCGATCAAACACCTTCACTACACACATAAGCCATGGCTAATGGTACAGTTCATGAAGTAGTTGTTTATCACACACATCAGCTATGTGCACAAGTCACGGCTAATGGTGTAGTTCATGAAGTAGATATTGATTGCACACCTCTGCTAGGTGTTCAAGTCCCGACTAACAGTGCAGTTCATGAAGTAGCAGTCAATCGCACACCTCAGCTGCACGTGCAAGTCACGGCTAACGGTGCAGTTAATAAAGTAGCTATGGATAGAACAACGACTACGAGCATAAGCCACAATTAACAGGGCAAATGTTTATGTATGGTCCATAAACAACCATACGGAAGATCGTGAGAATTTCGCATTTTCTAAAGTCTCGCTCAGAGAAATTCCAGATTCCTCTTATTATTATACCCTGCTTTAAATTATTAATCTCTCATCGACAGTGTAAAAAACTAAAAATGTATGAATTCCTAAAGTGTTTACAATCATATTTTCAGAAGTGCTAACTGTTAACAATTATTATGAATTCAAAGTTAAATCGGTTCCATTTTCAACTTACATGCGGTAAAGGGCAGTCCACGCCCCTCCCCCTGTTGGTCAGAAAATTCGAGTATTGCAATAGAACAGCATGTTTTTAGAGATACAAAATGACATTTTTAAATTTAGAAAAGTCGGAATATTAAAAAAAAATCAATTTTTTTTCAAAAGAATACTTGTTATGAAATAAACTATGAAGAATTTACTTGTTATGAAATAAACATATTGGGGGAAATTTTAAAATAAAATAGTTGCTAAGTTTATAATGTATGATAATATAACGGGAAAAAAGACCGGAATATTGAATTCATTGAAAAGTTACACAGTAAATAATCAAATGATAAAAACAAGAATATAAATTAATTAAAAATTGCCAAAAATCATTGGTAAACTCCCCTAAATGAAAGGAAAATTAATGGCTGACCTTCTAAAAAATAAAAGAGGAATAAATAATAATAAATGCTTTATCGGCTTGGAAAAGTAAAAAATAAAAGATAAAGATGAAAAAACTTTAAAACTTTATGCAAAACAGGTATATTAAGAAATAATTTGTAATTATGACAAAAAATTAAAGCTAAAAAAATCATGAATAATTAAAGTGTTATGGGAGAAAATGAATTTAAAATTGTTCCTAAAAGTACTTGAATGCTTCATAGTAAATGAATTTTTTTTATGTCTTGGAAAACAAATATAAAAAAAGACCTATATGAAAATCATTGGTAAGATTTAAAAAGAATTAGAATTTTAAGCTTTATTCTTCTCGTGCTTGCATATTTCTCTTTAGTTGCAAACCAGTTAAAAATTCTGTGACATAGATGTGAACTCCTAGTCAAAATGTCGAAACTGCTACACAAATGAAATTTTGATTAACAATTTGCTACTGAAAAATATTTCCTTATTTTGAATGCAGTAGACCCTAGTTGGAATGCAGTATTTTTGAACTTTTTTTAGTTCAACACACACTTGACCAACTGCAGTTTTTCAGAATCCTTGACCAACTACATTTTTTCATTACTCTTGACCAACCAATTCAGATTTAAGAACCCAAGGAAATGCAATTTCTAAATAGAAAAATCCAGAATTTTCATTATAGGGACTATTCTAGGGCTACACAAAATACAAATAATCACCAAAGTGACGCAAGGCACATAAAACTCAAATGCGAACAACATATGGTCAGAGAGAGCCACTGGTTGCCGATTCCTGTCTTAGAACAATGCATTTGGCTAGGCTATCCAACCTGCTTTCTAATTCACTTTGTTTGGCAGACTCTGAATCATTCATTCATTCATTAACTATTTTCTAATTAGTGGGCTCTGAATCTATTGTCTTAGGTATATACAGGGTGTCCCAAAAAGATTAAAATGTGCTTTAATTCTTTACCTGTTGGAGATAAGTGAGTAATGTAAATTGCATAAATGTTGAAAGTAAGGTTTAGGAAATAAGACTATGTTAATGAAATAGTCCTACCATTAATTTTCAAAAAGTTACACTTTTTTTAATTTTTAAACAACCCCCTTAGACAAATTTGGTCAATCAGAAATTTTTTATTTTTAATGCAACAAGATCATTAAAGAACACCGCATATCTGTATCTTTAAAATCAACTGAATTATGATAAAGAAAAAATATCTGCCTTATGCCACTTTTCTGTACCATGTGAAAGGCTGTTTTATCAGTGAAAATAGGGATCATAAACACATTGAGGATGAACATTGTTTAGGTCAAAAATATGTTAATATGTGTCAAAATATTTTATCACAAATGCTTAGATGTATTTGTGATAATGATCTTGTTGCATTAAAAATAAAAAATTTCCAATTGACCAAATTTGTCTAAGGGGGTCGTATAAAATTTAAAAAGTGTAACTTTTTGAAAATTAATGGGAGGACTATTTCATTAACATAGTCTTGCTTCCTACCTTACTTTCAACATTTTTGCAATTTACATTGTCCACTTATCTTAAACAGGTAAAAAATTAAAGCATGTCTCAATCTTTTTGGGACACCCTGTATACACCTTTGATACTTTCATTTATGCCTATTTCATCTTGATTTGGGGTTTGTTAATCTTTTCAGAACTAATAAAAGAATCCAATGTACCTTCAAAACAGTTGTATACTGTGCAATATTTTAATTTGTGCATTGTTAGTCCTTAATATTCCCTTGTGTTATACATTGTTAAATCTACTTGACACGCTTACTGTATTCTCAAATTAAAAACATAGCAAGTTTTCTAATATCAATATATTAATTCTACAAGCTTCTTTTACTGTATTATTAAAGAAGTCCACTATACTTTTTTTGTGAAACTTTTTTCATTTTTAAACAAACATTTTGAGAGAATTTCAATCAATCATTTCTGTGTATGATACCATATGAAAAAAAAACTTTTACATTTTTTTTAACTGCTAGTAAACAAACATTGTTCATTTTTAAAATTATTCAAACTATTATGCCATTATACAATACAGTGTTTTGAAAATCATGCTTTTCATTTATATACACAAACTTCGAATGCAATCTAAACAAACACTTAAATAAAAGTCTTATAGGTCCAAATACTGAAATATTTACCATCATGTTATTTATGCTTTTGGTACAATCTTTTAGAAGATCTTCTTTATAAGATAGTTCACAGCGAACATCTTGCAGAGCATTAGCAAGTGTTTTATTGTTTTTCAACAAGGTACTGATCTTACGTTTAGCACCTGAAATTGTAAAACATTTTAAGAAAACTCATATTTCAAATTTCATCAAAAATGTAACAGGGGAAAAAAGAGAAAAATACAGAAACCAAGCATTTCCATTTATTACAGGGTTTATACTCTTTTGCAAGAACCCATTTCCAGAAGATTTTAAGGAATTTTCCAGGAGGGTTCGAACATTTTTCCAGGAGTTTTTCTAAACATTAAAAGCAGAAATGAAACCAAAATTCTACAGATGTTTCTCTTTAATCCACATCTCTTGGTTTTGTTCCAACTACATTCTCTGGCCATACAAAAATTCTCTTGAATTACATTTTAATGTACCAGTGAAAAAAAAGTTTGCCAATTTCCACTCTACAGGGGTGTCCTAAAAAGATTGAAATGTACTTTAATTCTTTGCCTATTGGAGATAAGTGGGCAATGTAAATTGCAAAAATGTCGAAAGTAAGGTAGGAAATAAGACTACATTAATGAAATAGTCCTCCTATTAATTTTCAAAAAGAAGAATTTTTAGGCAATCCAACCGTCTTGAAACATGTGTCAATATGACATTTGTATTTTCCCAAGATTTATATGAATAATGGTTGCTTCGTGCCCATAATATTTCAGCCCCCTATTGCCTGTAGTCGGAAATAAAAGGAAATGATGTACTGACTGGCTATGCTAAACTATCCTCTGCTAAATGGTGGCAAATTATGGAAAAGAAATCTGAAAAGGGATCAAAGTTAGCACCAGATTTTTTTGCATTTTTTCATTCTCTACATTCAGCTCCAGCATTCTCAGAGTCAATTGAAAGATACTTTTCAATCTCTGGGTTGGTTTGGATTAAATTATGAAATCGTCTGGGTGTTGAAAAAGTAACAAAATTAGCAAAAGTTTATAAATCGTTACATGCATGTTCTTCTTAAATTTATGTTTTCTTATTTGATGTTGATTAGTGCAATTATTTAATTTAAAAAATTAGTCGGATTTGTTAATGCATAATTTTTTTTTCTAGAATTTGTATTGCATATTTAATGGAATATTAAAATCTACTTAAATGCAATTTACTTTATGTAGTTACCTCATTTAATTAGTATATTCATACAATCTTAAATTGTTATACTAGTTCTCATGAATTAATCTGCTATTATTAAGTACAATAATATTGTTAATTTTAATATTGTTAATTTAAAAAAAAAATTTTTAATTACTTTTCAATGTAAAATGTGATTGGATTAGATTTGTGGTATTTGATGGGCATATGTTGGTTAGAGATGTTTAAAAATCAAAGAACAGCGAAAATTGAAAAAACTCGCATGGGTTTTTCCAAGTGGGTCCAGCCTGAAAATACCCGGTGGGTTTTTTCGAATTGGGCCCACTTTGGCAAACCCTGTTAACATTTAGCAAGTATTTTATAACAAATAATACATTATGGTCAGTGAAATTTTTTTTAAATGTGCAGAATTTTCACATATATAAATTTGTGATGCAAAATACTCTGAATTTGCATTGCTGCAAATGAAATAAAAGGTGAGTACACTTTCCCTTAAAAAAATTTCAAGCACTTTCAAGTATTATGCAATACTTTTGCAAAATCAATGGGTTTGATAAGACTTCCTCTGATCCCCCCTTCCCCTCACAAACTTTACAGAAGGAATTTAAAGTAAAAATATCATCATGATTTGAAAGTGATCAACTTTAAACTTTAAATAAATTAATCTACTACCCCACCTTCAAAAATGCCTATTAAATTGCAGGTTCTAGGTGCTTGTGACTTGTCCCTACCTAGTGAATAATAGAATGGTACATCACTGCGGACCCACTAAGTAAATTTTCAAGAAATAAAATGGTGTCACTAAGGATATTTTTGTGAAAATCAGAGCCATTAGAAAAATTTTGGGGAAAAGCAGAACATTTCAGGAGATATATAAACACCACAGATCCACCACAGAACATTTTCCTCCCTGTCTTTTTCAAATACTTTCAAGGACTTAATCAAGAGAATGTGAATTTCCAAGTATTTTCAAGGCCTTGAAAATGGTCATCTATAATTCAAGTACTTTCCAGATTTTAAAGCACCCGCATGCACCCTGGATATAAATTGTACATTGGTCTGCTACAAAATTGATACTAAATGCAAATTTACCTGCTACAAAACTGATATGAAGCTTAGTTATATATAATATGAAATGTGATACAAAAAAAACTAGTAAGAGTGTGATCTCCGAATTAAGCACATATATTTGAATATAATGTAAAAAAAAGTTCTTAGACAAGATGGTAAAATTTTTCGAGGATGGGTGAAAAATCGCAATAGCCATCTTCATGGATGGGCTAGATTTTGCTAATTTAAAAAAGCTTGTGATGAAGTCAAATTAATGTCTAATTTAACTATACAGTTCAAAAGTTATCTAGATAAGCCTTAATTGTGATTTGATCCTTGTGGTGGAAAACAACCAAGTACACAACAATTGGAGAGCTTGTGATGGAATATTTGACGATACTGGCAACACTAGTTAGCTCAGAGCAATGTTTCTCAACAACGAAGGCGGCTAAACGAAGCTGTGTATTGCTAGAAAATGTGAATACCTTGTTTTTCCTATATCAATGGGTCACAAAATTGACAATTATCAGATATGAAGCCATAAACAATATTTAATCTACATCAAACTAATAAATCTGACATGGGCAGCACATGACTTTCTTTGTGTGATGCAATGAATTTACTTCTTTCACAGTGAAAAAATTAAGTATAAGATTCATGGTGTAGTGTTTTGAAAGTTGAATTACACATTTGGCACTTTCACGGATGACAACATGAAAAACTATTTCAAAGTATCCAATTAACTTATTTCACGCAACTATAAATTAACAATTACTTATATTAATAGCATCTTAAATAATAAAAGGCAATGTCTGTATGTGTGTCTTATACACTATAGGTTCAGCGACCGTGCATCGGAGAGCTACGAAATTTAGCAGTCTCAGACCCGGGGGTGGGAAGGGGATACGTCAAAACCGATTTTTATTATTTGAATTCTTTTTGTTGTTATTTAATGTTTTATGCGATTTCGGCTGTTTTTCTCTTTTTTCCTCCACCATCCAGACGTCGTAGAAAAAAACAAATCACACGACCGGAAAGAGCAGTCAATTGCGAGTAAAAATATATCATTTTCAAATCTCAATTTCAATTTCTAATATTTTTTAAAGATTTTAAAACAAAAGTCACTTTCGGCTCAAAAAAACGAACTTTCATTTTTAAATCCTTGCATCCAAAAAAGTATCAAGAATTTCGACTAATAATTTACATTTTTAGAAAGCTCAAACATCAGGCTTTCTTACAAGCCCAATCTGGTCAGAAATAATTATAAATAACAGCCCAATCCTGATTTTAAAGAAGTAATGATTTTAAATTTCTCGACGACTTCTAAACAAAGTTCCGATTTTTCTACTACATGCGAGCAGACGGGGACGTCAAGCGGTTTCCATGGAGATTGTGAATCAGATCGGGTTATTTTAAATGATGGAATTAAGAGCTTAGCATATGGTCATTATAAAATTTAAATGATTGAATTATGGTGGATTGAATTGCGATGATGTATTGTATACATCGGGTGAAATTATTATATTTATATTTTAAATGATGGAACAATATGGGTTTTTTAAATGGATATTTTAAAAGCATATTTTAATTTATGTATATTTTAAATGGATATTTTAATTTTATGGATATTTTAAATGATGGAACGATGGAATGAGGATGATGGAATTAAGAACTTAGCATATGGTCATTATAACATTTAAATGATTGAATTATGGTTTGTACGGTTTTTGGCCTAGGGACAATTAAAAACCGAATTAGTGTTTGCTTTTTATAAGATTTTTGGCTCATTATGCTGGATGGAATTGTGGCGATGTATTGTTTACATTGGGTGGTGGTTGGGACCACAATGAAAAAACTTAAACACTGAAGAAATAAAAAATAAATGAAAAGAAAGTTATAGAGATTGTCGCGGTGATATTAAGTTATATTTTAAATGCGGGAATTGCACTCGGTAGCCCTGGGTTCAATTCCCGCCACTGTAGAAACTGCCGCCATGTTCATGAGAAGTACGATCATGTTAAACGTGTGGGTCCGTAAGTCCTTCAAAAAATTGGTGGCAGGGGATGAAGGCTAGGTACGGTCCCTGTGGATGCCTCCCCCACTGGGTTCCGGTTTAAATTGGGTGGCACTTCCTGGCCATCCAAATAATTACATTACACCTTTCTGGTAAAACTTGATATCCTTAGTAATTGGCAATCCTTTTTAAATGACTATGTCTCCCCCCGAACTCACGATCCCGCCAGAATTTTAAATTTCCTTCCAAAAGTTAACTTTAATACACATATTACTAATAAATATTTAATCTACTTTATTACGGGCCACGGCCCATTCCCCGATTATTTGTTCTCTTTCAAATGTAAATCTACTTCCTGCTGCTCCTGCGGCGCTTTCGGCGACGCCGATCACTACGTTTTTTCTTGCCCCCTTACCAAAGCTTTTCACCTTTATAAACCTTCACCCCATAATACGGCGACCTGGTTCTCGAGTGTCTGCTCTAACCCTTCTTCAATCAATAAAATAAAAAACTGTGTTCTCATACCGAGAGAAATCTCTAATAAAATTTCATAATCAGCCTGGGGATCTCTGCTTTTAATTTTTTCGGTCGGTGACTCCTCTTCTTGTTGTTTTTTTGTTTGTTTTTTATGTTGTTTTTTATGTTGTTTTTTTATATGTTGTTTTTCTCGGTGGTGTCGTCTGCTTTTGTTGTGTTGTCTTTAGTTGTTGCACCCCATTTTATAATATATAGTCAACTTCAAAATGTTTTCAACTACTATCATAATACTTATATTATCTCAGATCATTATGTCATTTGTAAATATACTATCAAGTCTTCAATAATGTAAATAAGTCAACAAAATGTATTCAAGTCTACAAGAGTATAAATGTAATCAAGTCTTCAGATATATTTTCATATTAGCAAAACTATGTTATTAGCTTATATCCTTGTAACCACTCCTGTAAAAATTTTTTAAAGATTCAATAAATTTGGTGTTGGTTGTTGTGGACACCCGGACATCGGCCGGACGCCTGCCAACTCCTCTCCCGGCCGTCCAAATAGATGCTCAAGTCCTCAGGACGAGTCGGACGGTCTGGGTCTTCAACACCTTTCTGGTAGGTTGTGCCAACGAGTTTGCCACGGTCAGAATTTTTGTTAGAAAAATTTCAATTGTAAACAAGCACGTAATTGAATCGGTTGACGTACCGTCAAAATCCAAAAGTTACTTCGTTCTGATTAACTAATCGCTTTCGGATCGTTTGTTAAGAAGTTTTATCCCCATAGTCTATGATCCTGCAAATTGAAACATCAACTTTCGGTTTATGCTAATTTCTATTTCAACCGATTAGAGATTAGCATATTCCGGAAGAAAACATTAACTTCTACTTCAATGATATGGCACTACTTAAGCTAGTGGTTGTATCAGTTGAAGATGATATGGTTGTATCAAATGGTATGATATGGTATTCGTGGATCAGGTCGGATCTGTCTGTCTGGTGGACTGATCTGGTATTCGGTTCTGGATTACCTGCATGTATGATGTTGATATTTAATGATGTTACTAGGAGCCATTTATGTTAGCAGTTCTACATGCATGCTGGTAAATGGCGATGTACGTGGTAAATGGCGATGTATGTGGCCGATGTTGTTAGGCCTAACTGTTAAGTCTTATGTTAATTTTCAAGATGTGAGTTTATGTGATTCAACTTTTGCTGATACCATTTCTAAGTTATGGAAATGAATATGTTTTTCTATTATTCTAATGTTTTAAGTTCGTGAAAATAAATTGAGTTTTTTCACGTCAAGTCTGCTTCATTTACATCCACTGTTACACTCTGTTGACAACTGGTTTCGAATTTTACCAATGAATGAAAGAAAAAAATTCCAACAAACGGAGTTATGGGGCCCTAGCAGCCTTGTATAGCAGTGAACTAGTACAGCAGATATAGTATCAACGAAGTGGTTTGAAAACATCAAGAAATAACAAATGAGCCTCGAGATGGGGGGGCGCAGCAGCAGTGAACTAAAAAATGGCGACACCGGACATGGAGAAGCTACTCAAAGATAATTTCTCCACCTGGAGTACAGACATAGGAGAAGCTACTCAAAGATAATTTCTCCACCTGGAGTACAGACATAAAGTTTATGTTGATGAGTGAGGGATCGTATGGATTCATCATCGGTACGAAGGAGAAACCTGATGCGGAAACGACAAGGAAAAAAAAGGTGGAATACTACAGACGTATAAAAGGAGAGCACTTTCAACACTCTATTACAGTCTAGAGATGGAGTACCGTGATTTAATTTCATCAGTGGCGGAACCTATAACAGCATGGAACATATTGAAAGAACAATTCGAACCTAAATCCAGGGCTGGACTCATGAGACTCTTTGATAATTTCTCCAGTGAGAAACCAGTGCCGGGAGAACCGATTGGACTGTTCACTATAAGAATTAAAAGATGGGTAGGTATCCAAGCTGAAAGATTCAGGCCACCCAATGGCCGAGATTCTGGTAGCGTTTCAAACAATTCGACATCTCGATGAGGACAACCGAGGAATAGTTCAAAACCTCTACAGATTGCCGGACAATGACTTTACGCTAAAACATATCGAAACAAAACTGCTCGCCGAAGAGGATCGGATAGCTCAGCAAAAGCATGATGAGCAACAAAACGGAAGTAAGACATTAGCATTTAATGTATATAAATCTAAAAGTACAAAATTGTGTAAATCTAAATGTATTACTTCTAAAAATGTAAATTCTAGTAAACAAGTAGGATCTTGCCATAAATGCAAGGCATATGGCCATTTAAAAGCAAATTGTAAATCTTATCATGCTAAGTTAAGTGAAATCCAACATGGTATAGAAAATTGTAATGTTGAATCGCCGAACAAATTCGGTTGGGTTGTTGACACGGCAGCAACTAAACATTTTTGTAATAATCTTGAATTATTTGACAAATTTAAAGAATTAAAAGGAACAACAATGTCCTTAGCTGCCGGTGATCAAGAAAGTCCAATCGAAGGTATCGGATCGATCAGCATGTATATGAAAATGTAAAATACTAAGAATTTGATTCTTTTGAAAGATGTTATGTATTCCCCTAAATTAAGGAGGAACTTAATTGCTGCTTCACTTCTAGAAGAGCAAAATTGCATTTTCACAGGGAAAAATGGTTTCCTTACTTTTTTACAAGCCTGATGGCAGTAAATGGTTTTATGGCAAAGGACATAACGACTTATATTTCCTTCGACCTCAACTCAATATGAGACGAAAGCCAAAAATTTTAATATTGAGAAATCTACAGGAAATGTAAATACTAAGTGTCACATAGTGTTTTCCAAAAATATGTGACATTGCTAAATATTGGAGAGGAAGGCGACCTGCAAAGGACAGTCCCTAGCCCCGTTACAAATATGTATAAGGTTCCCCCCTGGCCACCTGCAAAGGGAAGGGTCAGTGGAGCTTGGACTGCATGTGTGTGGTCCAGTACAAGACGCATTGGGGGGTAAGCGGTCGTTGGGGGTGCAGTTAAGCCCAGGGGTTCACGCAGGAGCGTGGGACTCCAACCACCTGCAAGTAATAACTCAGGGGCTACTGACCAAGCCCTTCTGTCACGGACTGGCCACTGAAAGTGATGATACAAGTGCTCTCCAATAATATTGAGGGGGGGCTTAGGACCTGGCAGCGAATAAAATTTGAGAGAGGGGAGATAAAATTGAAAGTTTTTAAGAGAGTTTTTTTTGGGAGAAAAAGTCGAGAGTGCCTTTTTAGATTTTGTGGAGTTAAGATATTGAAATCTCGTGGGAGCGAGATGCTTCCCGATTCCCTGCCTGATCAACCGAACACCCGGTCAATGTGCCCAAGAACCAAGGTAAGGCCTTTGACTTCGCACAGCACTCAGTAATTTAGTATCTCTCCTCTCCGCTCTTTTAAATACCTCTAAGTGAGGAATAATTTTATGAAAGTAACTAGCCTTTTTGAAGTGTGTGACGATTTTTAATATTTGAGAATTGTGAGTAAGATTATGGTAGAATTAATGAATAATGAATTACGAGGCAATAATGATTTACGAGATGTTAATATTTTAAGGGAGCAACTTGTAAGCTCAAATCTTATCTTTTCATATTTTAATGTTAAACAGTGTAAATAAAACCTTTTTGTTATTTTAAAT
Source organism: Amaurobius ferox (assembly GCA_951213105.1). Classification (NCBI taxonomy): domain Eukaryota; kingdom Metazoa; phylum Arthropoda; class Arachnida; order Araneae; family Amaurobiidae; genus Amaurobius; species Amaurobius ferox. The sequence goes on along the minus strand of OX578144.1, from coordinate 138,296,973 downwards.
CTAATTCGTGTCCTCATTTCCAAACCTTTTAACTTTCAGCTTAAACCATTTACGATCACGACAGCCTTTAACTTAATGTTCCATGAACATATTAAGTATTTATAGCGTTCTGAAAGAACGTGTGGTATTTACCACGCAGCACTAAGCCTAAAACTAAAAATGAAAAATCTAAAAAGTCTAGTGATTTTAAAAGTAAAAGTATAAATAAGTCATATGATTGCAAAACTGAAAATGATGATCATGTTTTTAAAAATCAAAGTAAGAAAAGCAAATTCAAAACTTGTAAAATTAATAAATGTAATAAAAATTGCGATAATGTTCAAAGTAGGAATATTAATAGAAATGCCAGTAAAGTTTTAAAACGTAAAGTTGTAAACTCAAATTTTAGTATTTTTAAAACTAACAAGTCTTGCAAATTTGATATTTTTAAAAGTTCCTGTAATATAAAGTCACCCATTGAAGTCGGAGGGAAATACAAGGCTATGGCATAAAAGATTTTGTCACATCAGCTTTGAATATTTACATCACACATGTAAGGTGTCAGCTGTTAGAGGATTGCCAAAAATCAGTGTTAGGAAAATCGACTGTAAATGTTGTGAATTGGCAAAAGCAAAAAGCATTTCGCTCAAACCCATAGGCAGAATAAGATCTGAAAAAACCATTGTAACTAATTCACATGGACGTATGAGAACCAATACCAAAACCATCAAGAGGAGGTGCTAGATATTTCCTTAGTATAACCAATGATTTTTCAAGCAAAGTTACTGTGTATCCTATGAAATGAAAATCTGAAGTTTTTGATAAGTTTAAACAATTTCAACATCAAGCAGAGAGATTTTAAAATACCAAAATTTTAGTGTCAGAACTGACAACGGTATGGAATTTTGCAACACTGAGTTTGAAAAGTTTTTAGAAACACAAGGAATTAAAGAGGAAAGAACAAACACGTACACACCAGAACAAAACGGGGTTTCCGAAAAATTTAACTTAACTGCTTTGGATTGTGTTAGGGCAATGTTCAACGATAGCAACTTAAAAGACTATTTTTGGGCAGAAGCTTTACTCTGTTTTGCATACGTTAAAAGTTGAATTTGCCACAAGTTCAAAAGTCTAACTCTGAACGAGTTGTACAGCGGCAAAAAGCTATCAGTTCCTCACCTCAGAGCGTTTGAATGTCAAGTTTTTGTAGGCAAGCCTAAACAACTTAAGGGGAACTTGATATGAGGGCACAAGAGGGCATTATGGTGGGACATGCATTGAAAACTCGGGGATATACAATATGGCTCTTGAATGAGGGGGCAAATAGTAGAAACTAAAAATGTCAAATTTAATGAAGCGTGCAACACAGAGTAAAGCGGACTGGCACCCAATGTAAATCAGAAACCTAAAGAAAATTTTACTTTTTCATCTCACAAACCCACCTATTCAGATTCGTCTGACGAGGAGTATGTGGAGAAGGATAAAGACGATTCATCAGAGGAAGATCAAGACATTACAGAAGGTAATAAGGAAACTGGGTCCTCTGGTGATAATCGTCCAATTCTCGATCCAGATACTACTTGGATCAGAAAAGTCATTCCGAGGATGACAGGAACGAAAAAGGATGTTTATTATTATTACAAAGGAAAGAGACCTGGGTTGAGAACAACACTAAAAGAAATAGAAAATTTTTGTGAGAAAAATAAAACAAAATTTGATAAAAAAATTTTCAATTTTAAGGGGGATCAAGGGAGATCATGGGATCGGCCAGAAGCCAACATTGTAGAAATCCAAATTCTAAGGAACTCCAAGGAAGCGGCTAAGTCACACCGATCCAAAGAATGGAATACAGCCATGGCAGACGAATTAGGTGTCATGAAGGAAAGAGGTGTCTGGGACAGTGCCTGCACCTGTTTCTGACAAAGTAATCGGTTGCCGTTGGGTGTATACAATCAACAGAGACGAAAGGGGTGAAGTTAGCAGGTATAAAGCTAGACTTGTAGCTCAGGGATTTAACCAGGAAAAGACACAAACTTATGAAGAAGTGTTTAGCTCAGTGGTTAACTTTACAATCGTTAGGATGTTTTTTACTATTTTTGTATGTTTATTAGGGTGGTTCCATACTCAGCTTGACATCAAATATGCATATTTATATGCTAATCTCAGTGAAAAAATATTCATGAAACAGCCCCCAGGATTTTTTGACAAAAACAAAAATGGATATGTATGAGAGTTAAATAAAGCGATTTATGGCTTGCACCAAAGCAGTAGAGAATGGTATCTTGAGTTAGACCAAATTCTCAGAAAACTTAATTTCATGAAGTCTAAATGGTGCAATTGTGCATAAATTTTAACAATAAGGCTTTATTGATTGTTTATGTTGATGACAATTTTATTTGCCAAAAATCAAATGGATCTAAATTCTGCAACCTTGTTACTAAAAATTAAATTTGACATTAAAATGTTAGGAAAAACAAAAATGTTATTAGTTACTGAATTTGAGGAAAAGCATGATAGACATTTCATCCATCAAAATCAATACATCGCAAAAATTTGTGACAAATTCTCAAAGTTTAAATATCCTATTTCAAGTTTACCCATAACTAAAGGTGTAGTTTTAAGCAAAACAGATTGCCCAGCAAATCATGCAGAAATAGAACAAATGAAGAATATCCCTTACAGAAACTTATTAGGTTGTTTGCCATTTCTTGCTAGCAGAACTAGACCCGATATTAGCTATGTTGTAAACATCTTATCCCAATTTCAGGAAAACCCAGGCATTAAACGCTGGGATGTTTTACTTAAACTTCTAGGGAATGTAGATAAAACAAGGAATTTTAAACTAAACTTATCAAACATTCAATCTGTAAATTTAAATTGTTTTACTGATTCTGACTTTGCAGCTAATCGGGATGATAGAGTATCAATGGGAGGAATGATAATTTTTGTAGATAAGGTACCTATTTCATGGAGGACATTTAAACACAAATGTGTGAGTTTATCTACAATGGAAGCTGAATATATCTCATTAACTGAATCGGCAAAGGAAATGGTATGGGTACAGAATATATTACTTGAATGTAATAAACTTAGCGTTCAATTAGGAAATTGTGTAATATTCTGTGATAACCACGCGGCATTAAAATATTAAAAACAATATAAATTATATATTAATATAAATTAAGAACATACAATGCAAAATGTTTATACCTGCATTTACATGAGAAAAGGACATCTGACTCCTATTGCTGGTAGAGCTAATTTTTCGGCAACGAAGAGTGACGATTTTTCTGTTATTTTTCCCTTTTACCACTTTAGAACTCATTTTTGCCTGCAAAATCAGAAATAGAAAAATCAGATATACAAAAATGAAAATAAAACTGCAATAAATAATTTTAGTAAAGATATATAAAAAATTTTAAAATTGCAATAAATTATTTCAAATATTTAAATAAATTTGATTACATTAAATATTGAAAAAATCTAAAAAATATCAATAAATAATTTTAAAACATGTTTTAAAAAATTAAATAATCAAAGACCTAAAAAAAATTTTAATTGCAGTAAAATTTTTAAAAGGATCTAATAAAATGCAATAAATAATTTTAGAAAAAAAAAATCTAAAAATTTCAAATAAATAATATTTAAAAAAACTAATTTTAAGAAAGATCTACAAAATTAAAAACTTATAGTCCATATCAATTCAGGCAGGGGAGTTACCTTCATAGTCTCAGATGTTTTTGAATTTAACAGATGTTAACATTCAGGAAAAGTACGAAACCCGTATTTTTGTTTTGTTCAAAACAATTCCAGGTCCGAAATACAGGCCACCAAAGATGGCTCCATTTCTCATTTGCGATTTTCGGCAAAATTTTAAAGCGCTCTATCTCTGGAACGGTTCAAGATATTTTGTTGCGGTTTTCTTTCTATTTGAAAGATAATATTTTTCTGATTAAAATGATATCCTCCGTTTGGAAATATGTGTCAAGTTCTCTTGCTGTAGCCTTCTGAATTTTTTTTTTTTTTTGAAAAATCAAAAATATTTTTTTTTTTTTTCAAAAATGCAAATCCCAAATATTTTGATTTTTTTGACTGTTGATCAGTACCATAGTGTACTACATTGTCTGAAAAGAAGAACTTATAAAAAATGTTCATGTTTTAACTTCCATGGCTAATTTCTTTATGCATTTTTTTTTTTTTCAAAAACACCTTTCTGAAAAGGAGAACATGCCAGTTTGGTTCTGGAATTTTTCATAATTTTGATTTTTTAAGCAATCTATTTTCGGACCAATGTGCTCAATGTGATGGAATAAAAATGATAAATTAAACAAAGTTGGAACTGATGACATGTTTTTATTCTTCTGGATTTTCTTTACATAGACCCTTTCAAATCATTAAAGGTCTTCTGGAACAATGTGGAAGCTTCTAGATAATTCCAGTATGTAACAGAACCTTCTAAAACAACCTGGAAGCTCCCAGATAATTCCAGAATGTAACAGAACCTTCTAGAACAATCTGGAACCATCCAGATAATTCCAAAATGTAACAGAATCTTCTAGAACAATCTGGAAGCTTCCAGATAATTCCAAAATGTAACAGAACCTTCTAGAACAATCTGGAAGCTTTCTGATAATTCTGTGCATTTGGCCTAGCATATAAAAGGGAGGACACATGAATTCACAGTTTAGTTATCAACAGGCAAACAAAGAGAGCAGTTCGGTGAGTTGTATGGTGTTTTATGGAAAGGACTGAGTTTGAAATGTCTTCTGACTGGAGCCACAGGAGAGTGAAGTGTGCTGACTATTGGCATATCCATAAGAGTTATATAAGACTAGCAAAAAAACAGACTTTCTTCAGGTTGGGAATAACAGTGCTCATTTCAAGACTCTATTTCAAAGTCAAGATGTTTCCAGTGATGACTTTCTGTGTTCTAAATGCTATGACAGAATATCAAAAATGACACTAACTGAACAAGAAGAAGTCTCCCATGGTATGGATGAAGCAGATTTTGTATCTGTAGAAGAATTAGATTCCCTGAATCAGTCAGCTGTAGAGGTTGGTGTTAGTCTTGTTAGGAAACCTTGGTCAATGAAGTCAAGTCATAAGCTGTATGCATCAAGAAAGCGCAGAGAAATTACTGAAACTGTGGATAAGAACACCAAAAAATAACTGACCGAACTCTTCTACGTAGAAATTCCATCTTCAGAAGAAAATGAACCTAAAGAAGCTTACTGTGAAACTTGCCGGGAATTTATATCAAACATCAATTCAGCTGTTGAATCGTGTGAATCCTACAATGCAAAGGTGCAAGTTCTAACAATTATTCCAGTGTCCTTTTCAAAGGTACAAATTTTGCACCACATTCCATCTGCAACAAAATATATGGTGCACAAAACAAGAAATGTGACGTCTGCAAAAAGAGTGTTTGGAAAACCAGATCCCTATTATGGTCGTCCTGTGATTGTAGCTCATATTCAAATTGCACAGTCATTTTATCTGGAAGATAAATGGGACTATTCTCGCCAGAGCTCCAACAAAAAAGACACTATCACAATAACAGTTGCAGGAGAAAAAGTGGTGAAAGTGAAAAAATACATGACCCGCAATATTAAAGAAACTTTCGCCATATATAAAAAGGTATATCCTGAATTCCACATTGAAAGATCAAAATTTTATGCACTACGACCTAAGTGGGTAGTTCCACACCCTCCTAGAGATGTCTGTTTATGTGTGTATTGTGCCAACTTCGAACTTTGTGAGGTAACTTTAAAGAACTTACTTGAAGGCGTGACATATTATACCTTGGTTGGATGTGTAAAGTAGTTAGTAGTCTGTGATGTAGAGTGAGAGACCTGTTAGCTTCAGGAATATAGTGACTGTCCTGGAAACGGAAGACTCTCCTTACAGACATTTGGTCTGGAAAACATAGCAGAAGACTCTTCTGAAGTTACATATGTAACATGGGAGGAAAATCAACTCATTAAGAAAACTGCTGCCATTGATACCTTCATTAACGAACTTGGGAAATGGACAGCGAAAGCAGTAACACACCAACATCTGAAGAAATTGCAACAACACATTGCAGAAGTGAGGAGACATGTAGAGGCTGAACAACTATGTTTAGTACTTCACTGTGACTTTGCTAAAAACTGGTCTGTGATTCTGCCACAAGAAGTACAACTGTATCACTGGAGTAATAAATTTTTACAGGAGTCACATATTTTCAAAACAAGACCACAAGTGTTGCAGTTATAAGTGATGATAGAGGACATGACTCAGCACATACATTGTTGACAATACACAAAATTCAACAACAGCTGCAATCATAGCCAGAAAAGATCATCATTATTTCTGATGGTGCTGTGCCCCTAGTTCAAAAATCGTTACCAACTGTTTGAAGTGACTAAGTCGCTTGTGCCAATGGAGTGGGTATACAGCGCTACTGATTATGAGAAGGGACCTTGCGAGGATGTAGGAGGCCTGCTGAAGAACCATGCTACAAAACACAATCTTTCCAGCCCGAGTACAGCTGTGATTCAAAATGCAAAAGATTTTACGAGAGTGGTGAAGTCATATACATCAACAGCCCTCATCCTGTTGCCTAAAGAGGAAGTTGAAGAATTTCGCCAGCAGAAAACAGAATGGCCAAACCAAACTGCCCCTGTGAAAAGAATTCAAAAGACACATGTGTGGACTCACAGTCAGGGCTCGAAAAATACGGTCACCCAGTCATCACACTGGCAACCAACTTTTTCACTCTGGAGAACTGAAAAGCAAAAGCGAGTGACTTCTTTTTTTCATCTTTCCTACACAGAAAAAAATATGCCGTGGGAAATTGCGCTTGCTCATCATCGCTGCCACCGTCCACCTTATAATCCTCTTTAAATTTCGAAAATGAACACAAGGAATGAGCGGGAGAGCGAATGAAAATCAAGGATAAAAATATTTTGCAGATCCACAGTGTTTTTACAGGGAAGTTCCACATCTCCCGAAAACTACCCCAGCAACTTGACGTCCATATATACTATACGTATTATGGAAGAGATATCTTCGTTGTGCAGATTGGAATGTTGAATTCACAAGTGCGTAGCAGAGTTAACTTTAAAAATAAATGTCCATGATTATAAAGAAAGACTGAATTATATTAGAAAAACAAATCACTTTTATTAGTGAATGTAGAATCCATTACTAAAATAGTATTACATCACTTTGTAACATTTTATGCTAAAGCAGGAGTATGTACAGCTTGAGCGAACATGCTCAAAAGATTTCCATTCATTACTTTTCGGACCATCTCAAAGGCAGTTCAGATTATCAAGATAATAAAATTAACTACATTACCTAATCTTTATACGTGCATTTGCGAAGCCACTTGGACTGCACATATTCCAAATAAAACTGATACCGTAAAAGCACTTTACACAACGTCACAAACTATCAAAAAGTATAATGACCTTTAATTGCACTGTCATTCAGACATAATTCGTCCACTAAATATGATTTAAATTCACATCGATCAGCATCCTGCTAGTCTCGATCATTTGTCCGTATAACAGCATTCTCTCTCTCTCGACTACGTCGTAGATCAATCTGCTACTAAGTATGTCTGTTCGAACTTTGTCGAACAAACTCTGTCTGAAGTGCCTTTGAAAGAGTCTGCTATATATGCATAGAGATGGAATTGTTCTGGAACAAGATTGTTTCGGAAATGTCCCCAGATATGCAAATTACTTGCATACTCGTTAGGCATTCGATTTGCATGATTCGCATGTTGGAAAAACGTCGCAATTCAATTCTGAGAATGAAGTGAGTCGTTCACAAGAAAAATTAGAATATGAACAACATGTTCATGGGAAATGTAAACTGCGATGTTTACATTCGTTTTTCCAATAATCGGCCCCCTCATGCAAATCTCGATGCAAGTCTTGATGCATATGCAAACAGACAAAAATTTTACTCTAAGGAATAATGCAAGTTAATAAATGTCAAGGTCCCCAGTATCCTACTCAGGGTTGGAAAAAAAATCATGATTTTTTTTAAAAAATCAAAAAAATCTGATTTATTTGATTTAAATCAGATTTTTTTTTTATTTAAATCGGATTTAATTGATATTTTAGAATTCTATTTTTAATTAATGTTGTGTTTTTATATTTTTTGCAACATACAGTGCTGCAATTTGTTATAAGAAATAACTTGTTAACTATATAGTATATTCTACTCACTTATTACCTTAAAATAAATATCTATGTTTTAATCTAAAGACATTCTATTATTTTGTAATTGGAAAGTGCAAACTAAATAAGAGATAAATTTAAACATTTTGTAATGAATTAATTAGTAAATGGTAAAATTTAAAGAACAAATTAAATATTTATATAATGAAAAATTATATTAATTTAAAAAACAAAAAAATCAGAATTCCTTCAATATATTAATTAAGGATTTAATTGTTTCATTAAAAACACAAGTTTCGATGCTTTATCCACTCCTAATTTGTTCTGAAGGCTAGAATGAACTAAACCAAAAGAAGAAAACTCTATTTCTATTCCAGCAGATGAAGCCACAGCTGTTGTTAGTTGGTAGATAAACTGGATTTAAAGTTCTGTGATACTCTCTTTACCTGCCATTACATAAAACAAATTCCACCAATCGTAATCAGTCATTGTAGCCGTAACTTTTTGATCAAGTAATGGTGATTTTTGAAATGGGCCAAATTTTGTTTGGAATATGGCTACAATGCTGACAAGATTTTTTTTTGGACACTTTTCCATAATGAATTCTAAACCTAGATTCTTTTCATCCACACTAACTGAAATTTCATCTTGATTTAATACAGAGGGACTTAATAAAACCCCTGCAAAATGGCATGAATTAATTGCTTGTTGGTATCTTGGTTTATATTTCTTAATTCCATCTTTATCTGACACTCTAACTTTTTACCCTAAATTTTCCATTGACTCATGCATTCGGCAAGGGTACAGTCCTCTTTTTGGATTGTATCTAGGGCACAAGCAATGGGTTTCAAAACTTCAATCATTTGCTCTGCATTTCTTTTAATATTTAAGTCCATTACTTTTCTTTTGATATCAGAACTTATATCATCTCGGTGCTCTTCATCTTCATATACTTTTATCATTTTCGACCAATTTTTTACATATGATTGAAAACAGTCAGCATAGGAATTCCACCTTACATCTACTGGGAGAACTAATGCACTGCCACTTTCACTATTGTACCAAGCCTTAGGGAGATGAGCATTTCAGAAATATTTCACTATTTGTATAATATGATCACTGATAGTTTTATGTAGTAGATCTTTTGCCAATAAGTTTAACACATGGGCAGAACACCCATATGTAATTACATTTACATCTTTTCCTTCTAACTCATTTCTCATTATGCCAACCCTGATGTTGACCACTATTATTAATTTAATAAAATTCCTTACAATTTTACCTTCAAATAATTGATTTTATAAAAGTAGAAAAGAAAAAAGCATAATCAAAAAATTTGATTTAAATCAATTATTTTTTTTTAAAAATCAGTTGATTTAAATCATGATTTAAATCAATTGACTTAAATCATGCCAACACTGATCCTACTAAAAACATAATGTTTTAAGTAAATTTAAATTAATCACATCATTAAGTAAATTTAAATTTGAGTACTATAAACACTTATAACATTGAAAATGTGTAAAACTTACATCAGTATCTATAATTTATGAGAAACACACACATCCACAACTTTTCAATTTGAATATAAGCATTTTATAAAGTTTAAGTTTAAGAGGGATAACTATTTATTGAAAGATATTTAACATTTAGCACATTAACTTTAAAAATTTGAGATTTGAGTATAAACACTAAATTTAAGTTCACAGAAGTTTAAGTAGGTATAAACATCAAATTTAAGTTAAAAAAAAATTGGGTAAAAACATTAAATTTAAGTTTAAAAGCTTAAGTATACACATTAAATTTAAGTTTAAAAGAAAATTATGTATAAACATTAAATTTAAGTTTAAAAGCGTAATCATTTTTTATCTAGTACATTGGGACAAGATGAGTATACATTATAAATACTAACAAATTTGACAAAAATACTAAAAATACAAAAGGGATAAACACAGAGACTACTAATATGTCTTGTGAGGAAAAATTTAACATGTATTAAAAAATTATTTGTCTTCAACACACATTTTATATACATAAGCAACTAAAATGCATTATGCGGGTGATCAAAATGGATATATATTCATCATTGTAATGTCTAAAAATTCATGGCAACACAATTTAAACTCAAGAAACATTCACTTGTATCAATGAAAAATAAACAATAATATATAATAATATCATATTAGAAATATAAAGATGTGTATTCAATTTAATTTTTAAAAAGTTAATTTAAATTACATTTTAAATATCTCATTGCAAAGTTTAAAGACCCTTTCTTTAGTCATAGGTTTAGTGAAATAATCTGCTATATTATCTTTACTATTTACGAAGTTAATATTAAATGACTCATTGACTACTAAGTTCCTCAAGAAATGATACTTCACATCTATATATTTAGTTTTATTATTCTCAATTGGGGAATTAGAAAAATTTATTGCTGCTTGGTTATCACAAAAAATGTCACTGTTATTTTTGTTACACTTTAACCCTAGCCTTTTACATTCCTCAATTATATTTTGCATCCAAACCATTTCCTTAGCGGCTTCTGCAAGCAAAACATATTCAGCTTCCATAGTTCAAACTGACACACTTATGTTTAATGGTTCGCCAAGAAATGGGTACCCTATCAAAAAATAGCATACCCCCTAGTGACACACGGTCATCTCTGTTTGCTGCAAAATCTGAGTCAGAATAGCAGTTTAAATTTAATTCACAATTTTATTCACTTTCATCTCGTGGAAAATCTAAAAATTTTTTAAAGAACTTTGATGAGATTGCAAAGACATTTTTCAATAAAACCCTTGCGATGATAATGACTACTTCAGACCGAAAACTGGTCCTAGCAAAAAATCCATCACAGCATATTCATGGAGTTATGTGTTTCATTATTAGTTAGTAATTTATAAGATAGTTTAGTAATATCGCGAACATTTTTTATTTAAACATGATCACCGGTATATTTCATTTTATTTTTAAATATTTTCCATTTTTTCAATCTGTTTGCATCCACTGATATTTTTGCATTTATTGTGCTTTTTATGTTGGAATATTACCTTTTAAACATATTGTAAATGAAATTGAGATATATGTTTAAGATAATGAAATTAAAACATTTTTATTTATTTAAGCATTTAGTATTATAAGGCACATTAGAAATACATTTGAAGAGCATAAATTAAAATTTGATAAATTTGCACCCAAAGTTGAATATCTAATTTCAATTAAAAATGAACATCCTTCTAATCTTAATTTTAATAAAAGTACTTAAAAAATATTTTTAGTTCAAAATATTTGGAATAACATTAGCTTAGCAACGTGCAAATATAGACTATTCTGATGATCAGTAATTTAGTAACACAAAATTAAAAAAATGCTTTATTAAAAAGATTAATATAATTTAAAAAATTAATATTGTTATATATTTTATAATAATTTTTATTAAAATATTTTAAAACATAATAATTATTAAAAAAATAATAGTGATATTTTATATTAAATATTGACATACCCACATTTGCCTGCCACGACTGGCTGGCTTCTAAAAAAATTTTCTGGCTACTAGGTTTGTTGACAATTTTTCAACCCCTGCTCACAGTGATGAGCGAACCTATATTGCACGAACTTTAAAGAGCAAGAAAGAAGAAATTTCATTTGTCCAACCAAAATCTCAGAAACGACAGGAGGATATTCAGATTCACAACCTACAAAGAGGGATGTTTGTGGGATGTGTGTATGACTGTGACTGGTGGATTGCAGAGGTTATAGATATCAGTTGTGAGTTAAATGAAACTGTTGTGAACTTTATGCTACCACATGGACCGGCTGCTTGATATAGATTTCCAGCTGCAAGACAGCAACATCACCACCAGTGCTCACTTCCAATTCAGGATGTTTTAAAGATTGTGGATGCCCCAGTTCCTATTGGTTCAACAGGAAGGCATCACTCAATATCAAAGGAAGACACTGATGCAGTTGAACAAATTTTTAGTTCATTGAATTGGTAATTTCAGTTCTAAGAGTACACAGAAGTGGTATACTGTGGAACCTGTAATATATTTTGGAACTTGCACCAGGGTAAGAAATTAGAAGGAAAAAAAAAAGTTTTTTCATTACATATTTCAAATATTCATTTTAGAGGTAGTTTGAAAAAATCAGTTATTGTTTTTTTGCTCATTATTTAACACTGCTTTCGATGTTTTCAGATCAATTTATAAAATTTTAAGCACTCACGAAGATTGATACTGCACAAGCAAAGAAGGTAGTTTGGCATTCAAGTAATATAAACACTAACAGCATTTAAGGCCCCGCCAACCGTTCAGCAGAACTCCAATCCGTGGTAATCTTCTCCCTAGATGTCACTTGTACAAATGGCATGGTTGCAAAAATTTGGTCTTTAGCTCTTTTTTCACAGTCCCTCCCCCTAATTAAGTTGCCCTTCATCGAAATGACTTTTGTATGGAAAAGTACACCTCTCATTGTAGTCGAATTTCAGGATGTGCCATAAATTCAGGTACCCTTCTTATTCCTGCTAAGTGAATGTCACAATACACAGCATGTATGGGTGGGGTATTGGATTGAATGGGGAGCTTCAGTCCTCCAAAGAGAAAGAAAGATATTGCTCTCAGTTTTGAGCTGTGCTTGTCTGATTTCACAGCATACTGATGATTTGATTATTTCACTGGGAAATTTGCATAAATTTAAAAATAAAGTTTAGTTAAATATTATTGTATATCATTTAGTTGGATATCATTTTAATCAGAAAAATATTACATTTCAAATAAATAAAACTGCAACAAAATATCTTGAACCGTTTCAGAGATAGAGCGTTTTAAAATTTTGCCAAAAATCGCAAGTGAGAAATGGCACCCAAGGCGCCATCTTTGGCAGCCTGTATCTCGATCCAGTAATTTTTTTGAACAAAACAAAAAAAATACAGGTTTCTTACTTTTTCCTGAATTTTAACATATGTTAAATTCAAAAACATCTGAGACTATGAAGGTAAGATTTTTTCTTTGCCTGCCTGAATTGATATGGATTTAGCCAGTATTTTTTTGAAAAGATCTAAAATAATTTAAGGACAAAATCTAAGCAGTTTTTTTTTTAAATCTTGTAGATGAACATTTCCTGCTTAGTTATAATTACATTTAGTTATAGTTACATTTCCTACTTAGTGTCTTTGTTCAAGACCTTTAATATACATGATCGACTGTTTGTACAAGATCATCAATAGATACTTTTTTAGTATAAGTCGACCTGTCGACTTCTCACCCCTCCCTTCTCAATTCACGGACAAAAATATCTCCATATTACTTTCCCTGCAATACATGGTACTGTATACGGAAAATATTGAAAGTGTCAAAAATCACAAGTCGAGTTTTCGACAGATCTACACTACACATTTTGAGACCTCTAGAATATGAAAAATATATTTTTAGCATGATGTCTGTGCAGAGTTTGTATCCACTCTAGTTTAAAAACTAATTTACCAAATTTCATAAAATTTTGTAGGTAAATCACTTGTGAGGTACTCTAATGCTGATTAGATTTAGATATGATTTGGGATTAAACAACTTGTTCTTTTTTTTTTTTTTTTTTTTTGCAAAATGGCCTGCAAAAATTCTCTGCATTCTAGCTGAAATGCTAATAATCAAATTTTCACAAAATTTGGTAGATAAATCACTTATGAGTTACCTTGGTGCTGAATAGATTTTGGTAAGATTCGGAAAAAAAGAACCCATCTTTTTCCTGTAAAAATCACCAAAATCTAAAGTAAAAGACTACGTATACTCAAATATATGAATTAAATGCTTGTTTTATACATAATTTTTGACAATGAACAGAGATCAATCCCATTACTCTAGGACTAGCCATTCTCAAGATACTTTAATTTTTTAGCACTTTCGCTTTGCAGCCTTTGAAAATAAGTTCAGTTACAAAATGAAAACGAAAATTAAATTAACAGTGAAAATCCAATAGCATTTTAAATAATTATGGGTGTTATTTTTTGTGTGTGTACAATTAAACTCAATTTAATATATTGAAGAAATAAAGAAAAATGCAAATCTGCACCTAAAAACAGATTTTTCATGACATTTTAGCCCACCTTTAAACTCTCGATTTCCAGAGTGCACACAATCCCTGTGCATGTATGTTTGACTCCACTGTGTTTACCGTACTCGATCACGTTACAGAAGATCACAGGACATAGATCTTTTAAAACAGTTACGCAATAGGGATTTTTTTTTTATCCTGATACAATATAGCAGTTCCTATCATGTAACCTGGTCAAATACTCACTGAAAGCTCCAGGCCGTCCGGCTCGTCCAGAGGACTTGGAGCAACAAGTACAATACAAGTACAAGCAACAATACTCACTGAGTAATTTAGTTTCTTTGAGGAAAACTAACTGTTAGGGAGTCCTTTTGTTCGAACTAAGCAACCCCACAGCTGATAACATTTAGAGCTATCTAAAAAGAAAGAAGTCTAATCCTCTGATTTTGCACTCTTCTGAGAAATTTCTGATTCAATTTCCTTCCTCCCGCAACATTCCTTTCCATTCCCCTAAACAAGAATTACATTTTCAGGTATTTTATTGAAATGGTGCAGTCTTGGCCCAAAATCAGTTAAATTTTGCTTTTGTATCAGAATGGCACAGCCTACTTTGAATGGCGCAATTGGAGCAATGATCACATCACTACATATACTAAAGCTGTACTGCTAAAACTGCCTACTGACCACTTGCTATTAAATGAGAATTTGAAACTTCAGATATGACTACTACCAAACAAATAGCTTGGTTTTTAAGCTCCTGTGGGATGGAATATATAGCGTTCAGTAAAATTTATTGCATTTAAACCTTGCATTGTTTTTAAAATGTGCTTTTTTCTTGCAAAATAAGTCTAATCCTCTGATGAGTTTTCCTTTTAAATTTTATGCAAATTTGGCTACTTACATGAATGTTATAAACAGCAAATAAATATTAGATAAATCTGCATAAAATTTGCCCGAAAAGTATTATTATTAACTAATGACACACTTTAAAACTGATGGGCCATAAGAGACTGTTTGCCTAAAACAATCACCAATAAATAAGACTGTACCAGATTCTACAAATTAACCCATAGGATAAAACATTTCATTTTAATTTTCTTCTGGATATGCTCATTTCATACTTTCTTGTTCCTCCAATTATATATGCTTCTGCTGTAAAATAGATTTTGATAGTCCCAAGCTGCTCGTTATACGGGGTTCTGTTGCAATTTAATAATACATCGCCATCTTGTTTGGATGACAAGATATCATAGATGATTGGAGCTAATAAGTTATGATTTACATTTCAATGTTACTCCGCTTCAAAACCTTTCCCTCTAACACTGACAGACAACATATTTGTTATTTTATAATTCAAACTATATTAGTGTTTACATATTTTGTATTTTGGAATGCTATTATGTTGGTATTAAAGCAATTATTACAGTTATATGAAAACATTTGCTAACCACAGATTAATGTAAACATAGGACTAGAATAAATAATCCTACATTTTAGTAGTGTAAACAATGTATCCCTTATAAAGCTGCCATATCAGTAATCAAAACAATTTAAAACTATGGCGGGAATAACCAGCAGCTAGAACATCGGATATAAAAAATGATTCACTAAAGAATTTGATTTTAACTTCCGAAAAATACATATTACTTTTGGAAGCAACAATTTAAACGAACCTATCACTTCAAATTCAATATTAGTTAACACAACTAAAGCGAACTTACTTCAGTTAAGAAGAATTGGTATAATATACAGAAACAGGATAATTAATGAAAACAAATATAATAATAAACTATTTAAATTTATGTCCTTTCATGATTTAGAAGCTTATTACATACATATTATTCAAGTTAATAGTGTTTTTAAAACAAAATTTCCCACGGAAGCAAGCATACTTATTGCCAATAAAAAACGTTAAAATTTGAATGATTGCAAACTAGAAATCATGGAGAAACAACAATATACACACACAGTCTGTGTGTACAAAATGAAGATCACGTGACTATGACATCTCATGATCACGTGATTCCATACAAAGTCGAATGGCCCAAGAGGCGTGGCTTTGTGTCGTTCAACTACTAGACGGGCGCAAATTATTGGACGCAGAACCACTGAGACGAGAGGATACGTCACCTTCGTAAACTAAAGAGGCGTCACCTTCGTAAACTAAAGAGGCGTCACCTTCGTGCAGTAAAGTCTACCAAGGGATATAGATGAGTTACACCGACGTCACATTCCCCCTAGCAAGGGTTGCTATCGCCATACTCTTTGTAGACGCCGTCCGCCATTACCATTTCTGTCAATGCAGCGATTTTTATAATCTTGACACTGTCAAGATTTCAGTGTGAAAGGCCCAGACCATACAGCCAACCCAGGGGTTAATGGCAATTCAAGATTTCAGTGTGAAATTATACCTCACACCACAACGTTACTTCTAAGAAGTCATTAAAAGAACCGAGAAAAATTACTTTATGCGGATTTGTCTGTTGAACCGTATAATATTCGTCACTTTTGAATCGCGTGTACTGATACAACAAAACCAATGGATACTATCGGCATGTATTGCTTCTACCATAAACAAAAATGCACCCAAACCCTTACGAGTGCATCATTGTTTACATTAAAAACTGCGAAAGGACAGAAAATAAAAGCGATCCTAGCGGACACTGGAATGAACTAAGCTGTCACCCGTTTTTGGACGAAAATACGGGAAATTTCCCGGCCTTGTATATTACGTAGGCAACGACAGAACCCAGGATGGCCGCGAGGTGATCCTTGGCGAAAACGATGAATCACAAATTCCAAATCAGGGCTGACTAAACGAGTGCGTAGTCACCGCAACGAATTCCCGGGAAAATACACCACGTGATATCTAAATGAACTTAGGAGCTACGTAAATGAAAATGATGTAGATGCCCTGCTAATCCAGGAAACTAAAGTTAGAGAAAACAAAAACTAAATATAGCAAACTATAATAGCTATCATACCCTTAGCTCAAATAGAACTGCTAGAAATCCCCATGGAGGAACAGCAATATATATTAAAAGTAATATTCCACACGAGGAAATAAACAACATAAATCTTCAAGGTATAGAAAATACAAGTATAAAAATTAAAATAAATAATGTAAACCCATTTATCCTAACTTCAATATATGTCAAAAACATGAGTGGTATAAATGTTGCTGCGCAGCTGGAAGTGCTTTTCTCGCGATATCCAAACACAATACTAGCGGGCGACTTCAATGCACACCACCGAGCGTGGGGCAGCAGGAGAGCCAACATACGCGGTACACAGATACATAGATTACTGAACACAACAAACACTGACATCATTGCACCGTCGAGACCAACCTGCTTCTCAGGTGCTAATGGCTCATTCATAGACTTTGTCCTAACGAGAAACATAGAATACGCTCACACAATTGATACCCTGGATGAATTCGACTCGGATCATCTACCGGTATTGGTGACATTCGATTTGAACACTCCCCTTCCAGCCTCTCTGGGACAAGAGAGAGTGAACTGGAACGTATTCAAAAGAGCACTTTTCGAGCCGCACTTAGCAGTACCCAACATTATGAGCACGGCGGATATTGACTCTGCCACGCACACACTCACAACAGAAATCAGGAGAGCTATTGCCTCTGCCACAACACATCGTGAATCACCAAAAATGCCAACACTTTCCCACCTGTTGGGTTGCTTTAGTATTTAGGTAATTTGGAGATTTGAAAATTTACTTTTATTTCTTTTTCCCTGGCTCAATATTCTTAATTTGGTAATATTTAAATAATATTTATTGGCTTTTCATTTATTCTTTAATTAGAATATTTTTAATCATCTAAATTAATTTTCTTTATAATATTCTTAGTTAAAAATGTTCCATTCCTTAAATTAATATTACTTTTGATTTGCAAATTTTAGAAATTATTTATTTATTTGATTCCCCTTAAAATTCCCTTTAATTTGACGTCCCATTTTCCCATTTTTGGTTAGAAATTCCGTTTGTTCTACAGTTTCAAGTTATTTCCATGTCTCACTGTAATTCAAAAATTTCAGTTGCGGCCATTTTCGGAATTTTGTTTCGCGGGCCCTTTACTGCGATTAAGCCGCCACCTAAGCGTTTTTCGCGCCTCTTTAGAATTCGGGATTTTTTTTAATTGGTTCGCGTTTTTACGGATCGTCTGCTCTCGGAATTATGAGTATTATTTTGGCAATTCTAATTTCGGTAAGCGAATTTTAATTGCTGCCGTTTATCTAAACTCGCCCTTTTGCCGCAAGTATAAATACGCGCGTAGAACTTTTCAGTTTGAGTTTTTTGTTGAAATCCTTCGTTGTGCGTTAGCGCGAGAAGCGCGTTGTTTTTTTTTCGAATGGAACTTATGTTCCACGCGAGTTTTTTTAATGGAACGTTAAGTTCCTCGCGTTATTTTTTTTTTCATTAGTTGTTTTAATTTAAATTATGCATTTTTCAAGCTTTTTCGCGTAATTCGCGACGTAACTCTCCAGAAAAGTGTATGGTGAAATTCCTTTTGCGAGTTATGTGAATGAAGCGTCTGACGATGACGTCCGAGTTTTGAGAAAATCCTAGCGTTCCAGATGTGGTTGTTAGGCCTCTGCTGATGTTTTTCAAAAGTGCTGAATCCTTTCCTGACTAAAGTTTGTTGAGATCCTGATCCCAAGAAAACCAGTTTTTTCCAAAATCTGTGCTGCTCCAATGATTGGAACTTTCCCCCTGTCTGGCGGCCCATCCGGGTGAATACTGATGTTTTATTTAAACCCTTAATTTCTTTAATTCTGAATATGATTTCTCAATATTTTTGAAATGCATTTAACTAAAATTTATTCTGTAAAATTAAAATTCTAAACTTCATTCTGAGAGCAAATTTCTAAACCTTCATAATTTTTAAGAGCCTGGGTTAAAAATTCTAAAATTCTTTAAATTTAATATTTTTGTTAATGATTTTTGATGAAATTTAAATAGATTGTTTTGAGTTAAGTTTTTTATGCTAATTCCTTAATTTTAACTAAGTTGATAAAATTCTAAAATTCTAATGTTAATTCTTCCTGAGTTGCCTGCCTGTGAGCAGTGTTTTTGTATTTGTTAATTGGAAATAATTGAAGTTACAATTTAATAAACTAATTTTCTTTAAACTAAATATTATGTCTTCATTTATCTTTTTTAAACACAGCAGGTTTTATTCTATCTGTCAAACACAACAGTAGTTTTGGTGCCGTGTACCAGTCTAGAAATTGCTCTCATGTTTTATAATATTTATTAGTAGTATTAAACTTTCAATTGTATTGCAATTATGGATGATATTAGAGAAAGTAACTGTATGTATGTTTCTGTATTTGGGTCAGATGAAACTGGAGATGGCTCTAAAGATAAGCCTTTTGAAACTTTATTATATGCTATGTTCTTTGTTGGTAAAGAGCCATTTCCTTCATTTCTTACAAATTCAAATGATGGTAAAGATTGGGATTTAATTCCCAGAAGTCAGGTTGCTAGTACCAAGAAAACTTGGTTATCCTTATTGGAAAGAAATTTACCTTTTAAAATAAACATTGAGGCAACCTCTGATAATGTAAATTCTGTTGGTAACAAAAATATTGATTCAAATGTTAATAGTAAACAATATGACTCAAATGAACAGGGATTAAAAATAGATTCTTCTAAATGTAATGTAATGAGTAATTTTAAAACAGTCTCTTCAATAGGAGACTTTTTAGATTCAATCCCAGTATTTTCAGGAGAGGAATCTGGCCTCCCATTGGAGGATTACATAGATAGAATTAAAATGTTAGCTGACCATGCAAATTGGTCAGAGTCAGACAAGGTCTTAGTTTTAAAGTTAAAACTGTCAGGCATAGCTGCAAGATTTATTAGAGATAATCCTAAGTTAAAAGAAGAGAAATCTTTCTCTCAAATTCTTAAAGCTTTACGCGACAGATTTTCCTCAATAGAATGTTTACACAGTAACTTGAGAGCATTTCTGCAGAGTTATCAGAGACCAAATGAATCTGTGCGTCAGTTTGCTGCTAGAGTTGAGGCTTCCTCATACAAAACTGTTTCAACTGGCTTACTAAATGACAGAGTGGCAAACCAGCAAAGACTTGATGTCTTGTGCTCGGTTTTCATTGAAGGCTTGAAGCCTCATTTCAAACGGCTAATCCTACCTCAAAACCACAAGAGTTTTGACTCTGCAAAAAGGCATGCTGTGGCGGAGGAAGAGGTGTGGAGCAAGCAACATGGGGATGATCCCCAATATGTTATGAGTCTTGGAGAGTCTGAAAATAAGCAGCTCCATGATGAGCTTAAGAGAAATAAAATGGAGGTAGAGAACCTCACTAAAAGGCTTGCTGAGTTGCAAACTCAGATTAACACCAAACCACAGCTGCCTCAAACTAGAGTGACAAAGGATAGCCGAAGGTGTTTTTCATGTGGTCTATTAGGTCACATAAGTGTGGATTGTAGGAAATTTCCTCAATCACACAGGTTCAACAGAAATTCTGGGTCTCTGCCTACTCGAATGTATCAACAACCTTTTTATTTTCCACAACCTACACAAAACTATCCATATGGTTTTCCACAACAAATGCAAGGATTTCAACAACCTACTCAATTTTTTTACCATCAGCCAAATCAAAACTTTCAGCCTGACATTAATGAAACTAAACCTAAAATGAGTTACAACACTTTTTATACACCTAGGAGTGATAAAAATGACAGTGAAAAACAGAATTTAAACTAAGTAAGGGTGAAGGGAGTTTTCACTCCAACTTACCTTCTGAAGCCCTTGGGGTGTTACCTGTGGTGCAAAATTCAAATTTGATTTCATTACAGAATTTGTCTCTACCAGTGATTTCTGGTATGATAAATAATGTTGATATTCCTAGACTTATTGATTCTGGTGCTTCTATTAATGTGTTGTTTACAAATGTATTATCTCATTTAAATATACCTGACAGTCAATTAACAAAGTGTAATATAAATTTAAAGGGCATCTCTAGTGATATTATAAAAGTTTCCAGGAAATTAAATATTAATTTAAATTTAAATAACAAAATATTTAATGTTGATTTTTATATTATGGACTGTGATTCTTGTAATTATTCAGCAATACTTGGTGTGAAATTTTTAAAGGGTTATAAGATGTCAATAGATTTTAGTAATAATGTTTTATACAATAATATTGTAACTGCGCCTTTTGCAATTAAGGATGAATCTGTACCATTTTTATTATCTGATACAACTCAATTCTTTAACAATTATGAAATTAACAGAGAAAATACTTTGAATTCTGAAAAATATAGGGATAATTTGTGCTATGCACTTAGGAAATACACAATTCCTCCTCTATCGGAGGCTTTCATACAAGTAAAATTAAAAGAGATTGTTAAATTTAATTCACCTACTGTGATGATTGAGCCTTTAAACAACAGTAAAATTCTGGTCGCTAGATCAGTAAATAATGTATCTAGATCTAATATATATAATGTAAAAGTATTGAATTTGTCAACTGATGAGTTGCACATAAATAAGCATTCAAATTTAGCAAAAATTGCTCCTATCACAGTAGTATCTTCTTTTTCAGTTAACAATATTACTGAGTCAAGTGCAGAGAGTGGTGATAATTTTGATGTTTGGGGAGGAAATTTTGATCTTTCACACTTAGACTATAATGAAAAAAGACAAATAGAGAGTCTAATTAATGATTATAAACATATTTTTGCTAATTCTATTCCAGATTTAAAGGGGTGTGATACAGTTTTTCATAACATTAACTTAAAAGATGATATTCCTGTTAAACAAAAACCTTATAGAGTTCCTTATCATGTAAGAGATGAATTAGATAGACAAATTAATGAGCTTCTTGAAAATGACATTATACAAGAAAGTGATTCACCATTCTCCGCACCTGTACTGTTTGTTAAAAAGGCAGATGGAACATTAAGATTAGTAACAGATTTTAGAAAATTAAATGATAAAACTATTGATGATATTTTTCCACTGCCAAATATCACTGAATTGATTGATAGTTTAAATGGTGCGAAATATTTTTCTACATTAGACTTAACATCAGGATTTTATCAAATGAAATTGCACCCAGACGACACACACAAATGTGGCTTTTCTACACCTTTTGGCCACTATGAATGGAAAAGAGTCCCTTTCGGTTTGAAAAATGCCCCCAGCTCCTTTCAACGACTTATGTCCATCGTCCTAGCTAAGCTTTCCCCTTTACAAATTTCTATTTACATAGATGATATTGTTATTGCATCTAGAACCTTTGAGGAACACTTAATGAAATTAAAGGTAGTATTTGATAGATTATCTCAACATAAATTATGTTTAAAGCCAAGTAAATGCAATTTTTTTAAATCTTCAATAAATTATTTAGGTTTTCAAGTTTCTGAAGGTATTGTCCAGCCTGACCCCTCAAATTTAAAAACTGTTAAAAATTTTCAAATACCCACCTCTAAAAAACAAATTCGCCAATTTTTAGGATTAACTGGCTTCTACAGAAAATTTATTGAAAATTACTCCTTAAAAGCTCTTCCCTTAACTAATTTAACTAAGCAAAATATTAAATTCTCTTGGACCCCTGAAGCAGAAAATTCTTATCAAACCTTAAAATCCGAATTACTTAAAGAACCCATTTTACATCTCCCTGATTTTTCAAAACCGTTTTCGGTATGTACCGATGCATCAAATTTTGCTCTAGGAGCAGTTCTCTGTCAAGAAGGAAAGGATGGATTTTTGCACCCTATTGCTTATGCTAGTAAAAAACTAAAAGATGCAGAAATAAACTATAGCACAGTCGAGAAAGAGACTTTAGGAGTTGTCTGGGCAACATCCTATTTTAAGCAATACCTTTTGGGAAAACATTTTACTGTTTATTGTGATCAGGCCTCCCTTTCAAATGTTTTAAAATTAAAAGACCCCACTTCTAGGATAGCACGATGGATAATGTCCATGACCCAGTTTAATTACAAAATTATTCATAAACCTGGTCGCCTAAATTTAACAGCTGATTATCTATCTAGATGTGTAAATAATGTAAACGTAAACACTATAGACTTGGATGTTGATACAAACCTTCTTTTAAGAGTACGTAATTCTCAAAATTCTGACCCTAATTGTATAAGAATTGGCTCATGCTTAGATAAAAATATTGACCCATTCCCTAAAAATTTAATGTTTTTCTTAAAAGATGATGTATTATATTGTACTAATAGGAAACCTAAATTAAAATATCAAAGAAAAGAGCGTATTGTTGTTCCACAAAATTTGATCTCTGATATTCTAAATTATTGTCATGATTCGATCACTGCAGGACATGGTGGTTTTAGAAGGACTTTGAGGAAAATTCAGCAACACTTTTATTGGCCTAGGATGTATGTTCAAATTTTAAATTATGTTAAGAGTTGTCCTGATTGTTTACAGAAAAGAGGATTTAAACAAAAACAAAAAGCTCCTTTACAGAGGTTTCCAAATTCTACTTACCCTATGGAAAGAATAGCTATGGATTGTATTGGCCCCATGCCTCTAACTTACTCTGGCAATAAGTACATACTGGTAATTACAGACTATTTTACTCGTTGGCCAGAAGCTTATGCTATCCCCAATATTAAATCTGAAACTATTTTAAATTGTTTAGAAAACTTCTTTTCTCTTCATGGTGTGCCAAAACACATTATCACTGACAAAGGATCTAATTTCATTTCGAATGCTGCCATGAAGTTGTATGAAAAATTAGGTATTGAAAAACATACCACTACTAGCTATCACCCACAATCGGATGGAGTCTGCGAGCGTTTAAACAGTAAAATAATTAACACACTTAGTCATTTAGTGTCTGAAACACAAGAGGATTGGGATCGACATTTATCTTTTGCCTTGCTGGCCCACCGAACTTCAATCCATTCCTCGACTGGTGAGTCTCCAGCTAATCTTCTCTATGGTAGAGAATTAATTTTGCCACATCATCTTCTTTTTAATTTAAATGAACAAAATTTTACCACTGTTAGTGATTATAGTCAGGATTTGGCAATTCGTATGAAAAAATCTTTTGAAATAGTAAAGAAGAACTTACTTAAAGCAGCTAAAACACAAGAGACATACAGAAATAAGTCTGCTGTTATAAAAGATATAAAAGTTGGAGATTTAGTATATTTATACATTCCTGTTTTTCCAAGGGGACATTGTAAGAAACTCTCCAAACTTAATAAAGGTCCTTTTAAAGTTATACAAAAAACATCTAATGTAAACTTTAAAATTCAACATGTAAATGACACACGAAATATTCAGTTGGTGCACATTGACAGATTAACAAAAATTCCAGAAAGAGATTCTGTGTTCTTTTCTTGTGCACAATCTGATAATTCAGCAAGTAATACATCTCATGAGAATGATATAATTCCAACACAAAGATATAATTTACGACAAAGGAAAAACTAGAATGACATTTTTTTTTATTTTATTGTTGCGCAACATAATTTTTTTTAAGTGTATAATTTTTATATGTGTGTATTTGTTATTGATACATTGCAGAATGCTGCAAACTGGATTTAATTGATGTTGATTTAAGATAAAATTTGTTGCTATTGATATTGCAGATTACTGCAGGATTTAGAGAATGATTGAGAAAAGATTAATTTGGATTATATGAATTGATTATATTTATATTGATAGAGATATATAGTTACTTATTTATTGTTATTGAGAGTGCAGATTTATGCAAATATTTGATTAGGTGGTCCATGACGTAAGTTCTGATCACATATGTTGATATTTTTTGGTATATATTTGTTGTCGTTAAAAGTATTAGAGTTCTGCAAAGATAAAAGTGGCAGTGTATATTAGATAACTGCAGATGCAGATGATGTTATGTGTAGTTCTGAATGGACATGAATAGATACTTGTGTCTTTGAAATTTTAGTATATTATTGTTACTTATTGATAATAATTGTTATTGTGTCAATTGTCATTTGACACTTCTATTGAAATTTTATTTATTTTATACAACTTATGTACATTGTTTTATTTTTTTAGATCACTCTATTTACACATTTTTTTTTCTCTTTCCAGCTGGTATTTATATTTTGTAGTGGAAGTGAGAGTTGTTTCTCATTGGTTATTCAAGGTACCTTTTCAAAATTCAATGTTTCGATTCTTTGAAAACTATTTGGCTGGTCCAATGTTTTCTTAAAAATTTATTTTTATTTATAGCTAATGAGAATCAATGTCAAATCCTCTACCTTTACTTTTGTCTACACAAATTTAGTGATCTGATGTACAAAAATTTATTCACTGTTATATAATTATTGTTTTAGTTTATAGTTTGTTAACAAATTGCTTATTCCGAAATAGAGGTTGAATTCGGATAAAAATTGCTATACTTAAATTGGTAACTTCTGATAGATATTTTATTTTATTATCAAAAATTTTTCATTTTTCAAATGAAAAATTTTTGGGGGATAGGTGGAAGGAATGTGTTGGGTTGCTTTAGTATTTAGGTAATTTGGAGATTTGAAAATTTACTTTTATTTCTTTTTCCCTGGCTCAATATTCTTAATTTGGTAATATTTAAATAATATTTATTGGCTTTTCATTTATTCTTTAATTAGAATATTTTTAATCATCTAAATTAATTTTCTTTATAATATTCTTAGTTAAAAATGTTCCATTCCTTAAATTAATATTACTTTTGATTTGCAAATTTTAGAAATTATTTATTTATTTGATTCCCCTTAAAATTCCCTTTAATTTGACGTCCCATTTTCCCATTTTTGGTTAGAAATTCCGTTTGTTCTACAGTTTCAAGTTATTTCCATGTCTCACTGTAATTCAAAAATTTCAGTTGCGGCCATTTTCGGAATTTTGTTTCGCGGGCCCTTTACTGCGATTAAGCCGCCACCTAAGCGTTTTTCGCGCCTCTTTAGAATTCGGGATTTTTTTTAATTGGTTCGCGTTTTTACGGATCGTCTGCTCTCGGAATTATGAGTATTATTTTGGCAATTCTAATTTCGGTAAGCGAATTTTAATTGCTGCCGTTTATCTAAACTCGCCCTTTTGCCGCAAGTATAAATACGCGCGTAGAACTTTTCAGTTTGAGTTTTTTGTTGAAATCCTTCGTTGTGCGTTAGCGCGAGAAGCGCGTTGTTTTTTTTTCGAATGGAACTTATGTTCCACGCGAGTTTTTTTAATGGAACGTTAAGTTCCTCGCGTTATTTTTTTTTTTCATTAGTTGTTTTAATTTAAATTATGCATTTTTCAAGCTTTTTCGCGTAATTCGCGACGTAACTCTCCAGAAAAGTGTATGGTGAAATTCCTTTTGCGAGTTATGTGAATGAAGCGTCTGACGATGACGTCCGAGTTTTGAGAAAATCCTAGCGTTCCAGATGTGGTTGTTAGGCCTCTGCTGATGTTTTTCAAAAGTGCTGAATCCTTTCCTGACTAAAGTTTGTTGAGATCCTGATCCCAAGAAAACCAGTTTTTTCCAAAATCTGTGCTGCTCCAATGATTGGAACTTTCCCCCTGTCTGGCGGCCCATCCGGGTGAATACTGATGTTTTATTTAAACCCTTAATTTCTTTAATTCTGAATATGATTTCTCAATATTTTTGAAATGCATTTAACTAAAATTTATTCTGTAAAATTAAAATTCTAAACTTCATTCTGAGAGCAAATTTCTAAACCTTCATAATTTTTAAGAGCCTGGGTTAAAAATTCTAAAATTCTTTAAATTTAATATTTTTGTTAATGATTTTTGATGAAATTTAAATAGATTGTTTTGAGTTAAGTTTTTTATGCTAATTCCTTAATTTTAACTAAGTTGATAAAATTCTAATGTTAATTCTTCCTGAGTTGCCTGCCTGTGAGCAGTGTTTTTGTATTTGTTAATTGGAAATAATTGAAGTTACAATTTAATAAACTAATTTTCTTTAAACTAAATATTATGTCTTCATTTATCTTTTTTAAACACAGCAGGTTTTATTCTATCTGTCAAACACAACACACCATGTCAAACAGTTAGTTAAACAGAGAAATAAAATGCGTAAGACATGGCAGGCTAACAGAGACCCTACCCTTAAAAGTGAGCTTAATAGACTCACGTGTAAAGTCAGTGAAAAAATTGTCGCAGAAAAGCAGCAACAGTATAAAGAATTAATCGAATCCCTTAGCCAGGAAGACGTATCGCTGTGGCAATTCGCTAAAAGACTCAGAAAACCTCAAATTAAACTCCCGCCACTAATAGATGGCGCTAATATCGCGTACTCAGACGAAGAAAAGGCAGAGGCACTTGCTAGGCATTACGAAAAGCAATTTGAACCAAACCACGATCTAATGTGTCAGGATACCCTAAAAATGGTTAGGCAAACTCTAAACAATTTCAGGAACTCCCGGTCACGGCTGAGATTAACCCAGCCACCCCGCAAGAGATAGTAGAGATTATCAAAAACCGTAAAAGCCCAGGGCACGACAAAATCAGAAATATCGCGGTAAAAAACCTACCCTTAAGCATAATATTTTACTTGACTATCTTAATAAATAAAATGCTAGAACTAAATTATTTCCCCAAAGAATGGAAGGAAGCGATAATTATAGCGATCCATAAACCTGGTGAGGATGCCTCAGTTCCAGCCAACTACAGACCAACCAGTTTGTTACCGACACTTAGTAAAATTACTGAGGTTGGCCCGGGTTCGATTCCAGCCGCTGCCAAAACTGCCGCCGTGTTCACGCGAAGTACGATCACGTTAAACATGTGGGTCCGTAAGTCCTTCCGAGAGGTTGGTGGTAGGGGAAGGAGGGTACGGTCCCTGTGGATGCCTTCCCTACTGGGTTCCGGTCTACATTGGGTGGCACTTCCCAGCCGTCCAAACAGTTACCTTACACCTTTCTGGTAGGTCGGACGGTCTGGGTCTCAACAACACACATACATACATGTATATATATTCTATTTAAATTTTATTTTATTATAATTATTTTTTATTACTTTTTTCTATTATATTATTTATTTTCCATTTTTTTTCTATTTAAAGACATTTCAAAGCTATGAAACTACTCGTATTACGAGTTACTTCTGCTTTTATTGGATGAGAGAGTGCCAGAAAAATTCAACGATCAAAAACATAGTGTGGAAATTGCAGGAGGGGTGACCTTGATTCAAAGAAGTAGGATTAAAGGCTGCTAAAAAAACTTTTTAATGGGGTGGTCAAACTAAATAATGAAACATAAAAAAATGACTAGCTTAATGTTTACATTTGTGACCTTAAACGTCCAGGGAAGGTAAATGCCTCCTTGCGCTTCCCTATGAGCGCCCATGGCAAAGCGCAAATATAATTTTCCTAGGGGTGCAAATTATATAATGATACCTACAATAGCGACTAGCTTGAAATCTTTATATGTAATCTTGAATGT
Source organism: Amaurobius ferox (assembly GCA_951213105.1). NCBI lineage: Eukaryota > Metazoa > Arthropoda > Arachnida > Araneae > Amaurobiidae > Amaurobius > Amaurobius ferox. Next base: position 138,268,340 of record OX578144.1, on the reverse strand, counting down.
TCCAGGGGAGAGCAAATGCACCCCATGCCCTTTCTTATGGGTGCCCATACAACTGTTTTCATGATGACAAACTGAAAGTTGAGGCCTCGTATCGATTAACTAACATGTCTCATCTTGAACGTTTATGTGAGGGCAAGTGTCCCCCTTCCCCACCACTATGGACTCCCATGTAACATTTACCAGGAGGACAAACTCAAAAATAAAGAGTTCAATATCTACTAGCTTGATACCTACATTGTGACCGTCAATGTCCAAAGGAGGGCAAATGCCGCATTGCGTTCCCATAGGGACGCCCATGTCAAGAGGCCAATGGAACTTATTCCAACGGGTGCAAACTCAGGGATGAGATGTACAATATTGACTAGCTTGATAGCTACATTTGCGGATTTCCATATCCCCTATGGGCGTCCGTGGCAAAGGCGTCCATAGAGCTTTTCCCAAGGAGGACATACTCCAAAATGAGACGTACGATATCTATTATCGTGATACCTACATTTGTGACCTTGAATGTCCATAGGAGGGCAGGTGCCGCATTGCGTTCCCCTATGAGCGTCCACAGCAAGCGCGCTCATAGAACTTTTACAGGCGGTAAATTGAAGAATGAGACATACAACATCGACTAACTTGATACCTACATTTGTGAACTTGAGCGTCCGCGAGATGGCAATACCCCCCTCACTCTTCCCTATGGGCTCTCATGGCAAGAGCGCTTATAGAGCTTATTCCAGCGGGGGAACATTCTAGAGCGACAATACCGAATAGCTTGACACCCTATGGGCAACACCTCTTTTTCAACATCCCGTATGGGCGCCCATGGCAATGGCGTCAATAGAAATTTTTCCAAGGAGGGTATACTCAAGGATAAGTCGTACAATATCTATGGCTTGATACCTACATTTGCGACCTTGAATGTTCACCGGATCGCAAGTGGCTCTTTACGCTCCCCTATGGGCACCCATGATGGTGATGGCACCAATAGAACTGTTACCAGCGGGGATAAACACGAGGATATGACATACAGTATTGATTAGTTTGATACCTATATTTGAGTATTATTAATATTATTGTATTAATATTGATAAATATCAGTCCCCTATGGGCGCCCATGGCATGTGTGCGATGTTTCGGCTTTTTATGTTACGGAGGCTTTTGGAGGGTCTTGAAATACTAGTTTCCACCCCAGGGGAAATCGAAACTTCGGCACCTTTAAGTTTTGTCCCGAGGTCAATAGTATAAGCAGAGTCCTTGCAATGGGTTCCCACAGGAGAGGTCAAGGGGGGACTTATACGCTCCCCTGGACATTCAAGGTCTCAAATGTAGATATAAAGGTAGTCGATATTGTATGTATAATTTTTGTGTTTGCCCCTTGACAAAGTGCTGCGCCCAGGCCCGGTTTAAGGCGTGGGCAATTGCCCACAGCGGCCGAATTAGGGGCGGCCATTTGGAAGTGAAATTAGGTGTAGTAAGAATGACTTTTGCTGACGCATCCAAAAAATTTTTTGAAATTAAACCAACTCTGTGACATTTTAATATAAATGAAATTGATGTAACTTTTTAGAATCGTTTTCTCTCCTGTAATTAGGTCTTTTTTGCAGCAAGGTATAGTTTACCTGGAAAATACGTGCGCTCAAACACTTAGGAGATTATTAGATTTTATACAACTTGAAGCTGGGTGAAGCCTGTAATCCCTGAGGGAGAATTTGTTAACCCCCAATACCGACTAAGAAAAAGCCCGAGAGCTATTCTCACGATTTGCTCCTAGTTTCAAATTCAAATTGTAAACACCTGGATTCGGTCTCTATCGCACTTCTAAAAGATTGCAAATTTGGAAGGTGCAGAAAGAAAGAGTATTTGTATGTCATAAAATATCAGGAGCGTCCCATAAGAATAGTTGTCCTTTTAGTCCTTTATCGAATCTCATTTAGCTTGGCTGGAGGACAGCTGAAGCATTTTCCCACAGAGTATGTTCTGTGCATTTTCCATTCAGATAGCCCAGTGGCTAAACGTGTTCAGAATATTGCGTTATATCACTGCCGTGCTGTTTATATGTCTGTCTTATAGGTCTTCATCTTTTGTTGAGAGTCTTCGAACTATTTAGGTAATTTTTTTTCAATTTCTTAAAGTATTTTCCTAAAATTTTAGTTGACTCTCTTTTGCTGAATATAGATTTATTATTAGATTAAATATTTTGGTGAGTTTAGATTATGCAATTGACCACAGAATAATATGATAAACAAAGCAATGTTTGCATGTTTTCATTTTAAGTACCAAAATCATACCTATATAATACTTTTGCGAACGCATTCAATTTTTTTTTAATTAAACCAATTCTGTGCCATTTTAATATAAATGAAATTAATGTAACTTTTTGAATTTTAGTAACACATTAAAGGATTAAAGGATACATGGTCCTTCTATAATGATTTCAAAGACAATTTATTGTACGAGGGAGTAAAATGGTCTTCATTTAATAATTTTTCCCAGTTTCATTTACATAAAAAAAAATCTGATGTAAGCAGCACATGACTTTCCCTGCAGACTTATATTCATGTTAATCATTTATTATATCGAGTTTAATTGCAAGAAATAATGTAATTATTTAAAAGGACACTCAATTGACACTTTTAATTCAATTTTAGTTCTCAGTTGGTAACTGAACTTTTTTTCAACCGTGGAGCAGCGTAAATTCAAAAACACTAAAATATCTCGAGAACGGCTAGTCCTAGTGTAATGGGGTTGGTCTTGTTCTTTTAAAACAAGCATTTAATGGATATATTTGAGCATACGTAGTTTTACTTTAGATTTTGACGATTTTTGCGAGCCATTTTGTAAAAAAGCAGGTTATTTTTTTCCGAATCGTACCAAAATCTAATCAGCACCAGGGTAACCCACAAGCGACTTATCTACCGAATTTTGTGAAATTCAGTCCATTAGTTTCTCAGGCAATTTTTGCGGGCCATTTCGCAAAAAAAAGACGGATTCTTCTTTTCCGAATCGTACCAAATTCTAATCAGCACCAGAGTATCCAACAAGTAACGTATCTACCAAATGATGGGAAATTTGGTCCATTAGTTTTTGAATTAAAGTGGATACATACATTACACAGATAGACATACATACAGACAGACACACACACAGACGTCACGCTAAAAATAGTTTTTTCGTGTTCTAAAGGTCTCGAAATGTGTAGATCCGTCGAAAACTCGAGTTGCGATTTTCGGCGTGATTCCAATACTTTCCCTATACATTACCATGTATATTGCAGGGAAAGTAAAAAGATAAAAAAGGTTTTTGGGAAGTAAAATATTTCCTTATGAATATTTGCTTAAAAGTGCAAAAATTGTTCTAAAATTGTTAGAGCTATTTTGTAAATTAATAAATTTATTCTATAGGCAAAATAGCTACGAATTTGACAAATTCTTTTGCTCATGTATATAAATTTCTGCCTAGATATACATTTAATAATCTGTATATATTATTTTATTTTGTATAATTGCAATTATAGTTATAATTATAACGTAATACACTTTTAGGTGAAGTATCAAGTAAACAGTCTTAGAATTTGTAAAATGCACATTTGATATTGTGATTTTTTTTTTCTACTGACACGATTTATTATCTTTATCCCTCTGTACACCTTTAGGCGTAGCCAAGAATCGACGATCGAATGGATGGAGCTAGTAGAGAGGGTTATCTTCTATAGAAAAGTAACGCCAATGGGGGAGAGATACAGAAAATGGAAGTCTATGAACTTGTGTACATGACCATTTTGTGATAAATCGTTTATGATAGCATTTTTAGTTTGAGGCAACTTAATCATATAACTGCCTTCAGTACATTCAGTACGTCCCTTCCCCCATTGACTAATCAATTACATTTTTCATATAGGGACCCTATTGGGAAAATCAATTCCTCTCACTTCCACCCAGTGGCGTAGCGTCTATTGAAGCTAAAAAGCTGAGCTTCCCCTGCTTAAAATCTAGTTTAAAGAATTATTTAAACATACTTTTATTTATTACAATTTTTTAAAATAACTTTCGAATATATATGTACTATTTAGAAAATTTTTGACACGTTTCAAAGTATTTTTCCCATTAAAACGCGTATTTTAATGTTTTAGAAGCTCAAATTATCCAGTCTTCGCCGTCTATAAGAAGCTATCTGAAAGATTGACGTTCTTTTTTCTCCAACAAATAGAATTTTTTTTAATTTTTAATACGCCCTATTTTTATTACCCCACTCGAAAGTCACATTTTTAATTTCTAACTCCGCTTCCCCCTCCTCCTTTTTTTTAATGAATTAGGAAGCATTCCTTGTGTTTCTGTTGGGTCCACGTATATTTAAATCTTTTCAGATGATTCGGTTTATTATTTTTTCCAAAATTAAAAAAATATTGCGTTTTTTACCGCCTTGTCTTCCAATGATTGCAAATATGATTTTTTTCCTCTCTTAATTTTGTGACACGCTTTATCTTTTAACACAAAATACGAATATTTTTATTTTTACCCCCCCCCCCCTCCCCATTTTCTTCCTAATTGTTGTCCCATACTTTTCCTGCATTTGGATTAGGTTTTGTATCTTCTAACATTTTTTATATATTTTCATTCACTTGTCACAAACTCAGGGACATTTTAAACATTACGTTTCTATCGTCTTTAGCCCCAGTGAATCTATAATAATAAAAAGAAGAATCTGTCTGTTTGTTTATCCACAATGCCTCTCGATTATTCACCGCACTGAATTTTTTCACACAGTCGCATCTCCGGCCGTACAAATAGTTGCTCAAGTCCTCAGGATGAGTCGGACGGTCTGGGTCTTCAACACAGTCGCATCTATACATGAACTAATGCATCTCAATAGCCTTTTTTCTAAATTTTAATTAGATGTTTTAACGAATTTTTAAATTCCAAAATCAGATAATCTCCAGCTACCGATATGGCCTAGCAGCTTTATTCGTGATTTAACAGTTACAGAACATTCAGCCATCGATATGATTTAACAGCTACTTATACGATAAGCTACCGTAATGATCTAATGCCACGTTCATCATCTCTTAGAGGTTATTAATATTTCATTCATTTATTTGTTGCATTACGGAGAAGGTGTATTTCTTTTTGCTTTGCGATTAGAGTACGTGGAATTTTGGCGCCTGTTTAGTATTTGAAGAAAATTGAGTAGTGTTATCTGTAAATGTATTATTTACGTAGCGGGGGTTTATTTAAGTCCCGGTCAATATAGAGTAATTCGTTCCAGTGATACAATAAAACAAATTTTAAATTTCTCAAGGTGTAAAATTTTCTTGTAATTTTGCTAGTATTCCATTATTTTGCATCTATGTCCCTGCAGTATTTGAATCAGATTTTAGAGGGGCTACAATGGACAGCTACAAGCAGCTTCGAAATAGGATTCCAGGTTTTTATCTGCGAAATCAAAAACGCAATAAATTTAAATATTTTTGAGTTTTTAATTTAATATTTAAATATTAGCTATTTAAATATATTGCTAATAATAACCTGCAAAATTCTGATTTGTCCCGTTATATTATATTTTAGCTTTTTAGAGATTGAAATGCTTTTTCTTCATCTCTCTCCTTTTCTAATTTATTCATGAGATCATTCGTTTGATTTGTTTATAATGTTTTACTGCTAAGATGTACAAATAATTCATAAAATTTATCCAATTACAAATTAAAATTTTATAAAAAAAAATGATGATTGAACTTTCATGACACTACATAATGCAGTTAGTTACTTCTGACTCCTGATAAATTCAGAAAAATTATAATCGGCGGTGGTTCCAGTCCGATGGAGCCGAAATTGTTTTTTTAGCATGAATGATATTTTGTAAGATAAAAATCCAATAACGTTCAATGAGTTTATTCGATTTTTTCATACTCATTTGTTTCGTTTACAGGCTTTCAAAGCACGCAAATTACTCGGGAACTATCTTTAGCTTGCTTGCGATTTCAGTTTTCGTCCCGATTTCATCTGGAAACTCCGAACATAGACTCCACTTTAATATATTCAATTATTTTACCCACATGATTTGCGGTATAAAAATGAAACTCACTGACGAGATTTTACATTATAGTTAATCTATAAACTTGCCTGACGGCACATAAATATGTACTTGAATACTCATATTTCCACCTATTCTGTTCAAACCTCGCCAATCATTAAATATCTTTAGAATTTCCAAGTTCATTTAAATTCCTATTTTTTTTTAAACAAGACAAAATATCTCGTGCTTGTGCACCAATATTTCACAAAAGGGTAAGTAAATAGAATGAGCTGCAACAATCGTGGTATTTCAAATATTACAGCCTTCCCATCCATTGGAAAACCCAGATAAAAATACTAAAATATCGAATTATAACCACTATACTTCAAAAACCAAGAAAGTGACCCAAAATCCAATTATATACACTTGTAGGATTTTTTTTAAAAAAACAATAAATTCTTGCTTATTGTTTATAGCTATCACTTTTAGCTTTTACAATATAAGCATTGCAAGCTTTTCTTCCACTTGACAAGACGATTACTTGAAAACTATAAGAACTTTTTTAAATATACATATAGATTTAGAAACTGAATTTTTTCATAATTTCTGTTGCTTACTAATTATATCTATCTTTTATACTTTCGAGGATATTTTGAGTGAAAGTATGAAACTTGAAAAAAAAAAACTTTTTTTAATAGGGTTCTATCCAAAATCTAATTATATACACTTGTAGGGCTTCAAAAAGCTACAAATTCTTGCTTATTGTTCACAGCTAGATCTTTTAGTTTTTGAGATGAAATAATCACAAACTTGAAAAATGGAAAATTTTTAATCTTCTACAATTTGGCAAGACGTAATCGTCTTGCCAAATTGAAGAACTATAAAAGCTTTTTTTAATAATAAATATTAATTTTGATATCAAATTTCCTAGTACATATTTTTGTCGTTTACAATTTATATCTATATTTATATTCTATAGTTTAAAATGAAAATAAGAATATAAACACTCGCCAGAACAAATACTTTTTATGTTTTGTAGAAAAAAAAGTTATAAATATTGAAATTATTTTTATAAGCGCCCAAAGGGTTTACATTTTTCGTAACGCTCCGTTTTCCCTCCACAGAAACCCCAAACGTAGATGCTATTCACATAAAATAAAAACATTAAAATAAATTTATAAACTGTATGCATAGTTTTTGATCCATTTATTCGAGAACAGTTCATGCTAGTGTTCTAAAGTAAGTTCAATTTCATTTCCAATGAAAACATGTTTGTTTATTTAACATTTTTGGATGCCGTTTTTTTTTTAATAATTTAAAAGAAGTTTTAAAATTTGTGACTTTCCAAATGTTCATTTTCGTTTCAAATTATAAGTTTCATTCGCTTCACTCCATTCGTTCTAGAAATGTCTCTCTAGACTACTACGCACACTCATACATACATTACACTCACATACGTACAGACATTCCTTTAAAAGTAATCTATTCAGTTTAAAGGATATCCAAAATGTATATTAATCCGTCGAAAATTCGAATTAAGAGTTTTCGACCCCATCATAATATTTTCCCTATACATTATTTGTATGCAGGGAAATTGCAAATAAAGTTCAAAATAATTTAGTTACGTATTATGAATTAATGCTGCATTATGTATGTATGTATGTAGAAAAAAATGAAAGCATTCCATTTTCTAAACCGCTCATTAGAGCTCTAAATTTAGATGAGAATAACATTTGATAGGTCATTGAGATAAAATAATTTTCGTAAGGTGATGCTGTTTTAAGGGAATTAGTTAGTCCCCTCCTGCTCTTGCTCCTCTAAGATGCTTTGCTCTCAATATCTTTCTCGTGCGTAATCATGAAAAAAAAGTCCAGTCCTTTTCCACACGCCTATGTGGCATTCATCAGCAATGAGAGAGAAACGGTATTCGTCGCTAAAGACAACTCACTCGGACACTGTCCATGTTAACCGAGCTCAACACCAATCCAGACGGCTCTGTCTATGTTGATGGGTCAGTGGTAGGCGCGTTAATGGTCGTCGACAACTAATCCCACCTTCTGCCAGTCGTCTCTGAATAATATACATTGATACAGGATGCACGGGGGTGCTGATAGCGCCGCCATTGGTGTAGATGTGACTCCTTTCCTGACCGCACGATCTTCTCGAGCAGTTGTCTGTCTCGGGAGGGGATCTGCGACGGTCACATGGGGCTTCTCTGATCTACTGTTTCTATCACCGAAGAACTACCATATCGCTCCGGCCAAGATGGCGATTGATAGTCTGTTGGACCAAACAGTTTCCCTTGGGCCTATGATGCGACTTCTCTCTAAATCCGGCAATTGTTCGTAGTGCTGTCGAGTACTTCTCAAAGGCATCTATGTACACAACTTTCAGTATCAAAGCAGAAAATCCAGTTCCAATGACCCATAAGTGAGAACATCGGCTGTTTTAAATGCTGCATGAGGTGTCGTTCTCATGCGCGTTGCAAGATCCCTATAACGTCATTGGCGTTAACAGTTTGATTATTTGCGTAATTCTTAAAACGAAATTTGCATGCCGAGTGTAGCTCAATTTTTTTTATGGGTGCATATATTTTTTGCAAGAGTGTATATGCATATATATATATATATATATATATATATATATAAGGGAAGGGCGGCCCCAAACTGTTTTGCCCAGACACGAAAATATCCTTGAGCCGGCCCTGCAAGAATGTATCTAATACCTACATGAGCCTATTGTGCTTCGCACACAGTCATATTTTAATACAACTTGCAATGCATTACATACAATCATATGTCTAAGATAGCCGCTGGTTCATAAAAAATGCATGAAAACCGCCTTGTGCGCTTTTCCTGTGAGTATTTTTTATATTTGATATTATAATTTTTTGTGATTATGTTTGTAACATTTTGCTGTGCTCTATTAATGTAATACTACAGTAAACTTTTTTGTAATGCTCTGTATGTTTTTATATTTGAAAATAAATAAAATTTTTATCCATTTGTTGTCAATTTGTTTTTTATTTACTTTCCCTATGTGCATAGTATAATATATAAGTAAAGTATTGTGACGGAGCCAAAAATTATAGTTTTTAACGGAAAAGCATGTTTTAAGCAATCGTGACATCGAATCAATTGTTTTTAAAGTGATTTGTGTGTGTGTGTGAAGAGATATCTCGCAAACAAATGGAGCATGTTGGACAAAATTTGGTATAAAGTTTATATTTTTTTTATACCAAAAATTACATTTTTGTATAAAAATTAAAATGGGTGAACACTAGAAGCCTATTGATTTTAAATGAAATCAAATGTTTGGAAGACCCCCAAATTTTCGAATGAAATTTAAAAAAATCAGAACTTTCAATAATGTTACACAAATAATCATTTAGTATGTAATTTTTCAATAAAAAACTAGTGACACAAATTTAAGAATGCTAGCATGAATCATTCTTGAGATGTTATACTTTTTAAAATAAATTTATCAAAAAATCACATAAAATTAAAAAATGTATTAACTGTTGTGAAATATGTTCACTTTTCATATATGTATTATGTGTTAAATTTGTTAACATCATTCTCATGGATCTAGTTCATTCTATTCTCGAAAGAAGGTACTTCGTGTAATTGTTTTGTATTTTGACACCAAATAATTTGCCAACAGTCATTTATATAGATAAGAAATGTTCTCTCTGGTTATCTGTAAGGCTTGGTGATAACTTTTGGCAAAGTTGGCTACTCATTTAATAAAATATCACCAACTTGGCTATATTTTACCCCCAGATTGATTGGGTGCGGTAGTCCAGTGGTTAGCACGCTGAAATTGCACTCTGTAGGTCCGGTTTCGATTTCCGCCACTGCTAAAACTGCCACCGTATTCATGCAGAGTATGATCACGTTAAACATGTGGGTTTGTAAGTCCTTCCAAGAGGTTGATGGTAAGGGAAGGAGGGTATGGCCCCTGTGGATGCCTCCTCCTGTGGGTTCCGGTCTAAATTGGGTGGTACTTCCCGGCTGTCCAAACAGTTACCTTACACCTTTCTGGTAGGTCGGATGGTCTGGGTCTCAACAACAACAAACCCCAGATTGATGAAAATATCATTTAAATTACAAAATTGTTGCCAACTTAATAAATTAATTATTAAAATATTTTAATATATGGACTATTGCGAATGCTATCAATATTGATAATTGCCGATTTAGAGTTGCATGAAATATAAGTAAATTGGGTACTTTGAAATAGCTTTAGATGTTGTTATCAGGAAAAGTGCCTAATGTACAATTCAGCTAAAAACATTGTGACATAGATCCTATACATTATATTTTCACTGTGAAAAAAGTAAATTCATTTTATTATAGAGGGAAAGTCAAGTGCTACAGACTTCAGTTTTTTTTTGTTTTTGTTGGAAATATGAAACCAGTGATTTGGCATTCCGGTTCATAAAATTTTCTATTTCAAGTTCTGTTTCAAATTAATTTGACAATTAATTTCATTATGGATGAAAGAAAGGATTACATATATGAATATTAGGTTCACTTTCTCAGGAGTTGTAAAGGTAAGAGGTTAAGAAAACTTCATTAGAAAGGAAACTTTGCAAATGATTTATCCTAGCATATTCGAATTAATTGCTTTGGATTAATTGGGAAATTTTCATTCAAAGCAATCATTTGTTAAATATAGCTGTGGATATTTATTCTCTTACTAGAGTCGACATCATCAAACAAGTCTTGTTTAGAAAAAAAAACTTAATTTTTTTATTACAAGCAGCACTATATATCTCTAACAAATTGAGCAAATCAAATAACATTTAGTGCTATTATTTCAATCAATAAACATCAGAGACCTATTAATTTTGGGAGTGAACAAACAGACCACGGAGAAGTCCCTCCATTTTTCGAATATTTATTTTAGAAAATTGAATAAGCAATATAAAAACATAATAACATTATATGTTACAAAAATAGGTATTTAATATGTGATTTTTGTTTACATGTGAATGCCATCTCATTTTTAAGACGTTAACATGTTCTCAAGATTTTACCTTAATTGAAAAAAATAAACTAAACTCACTGTTATTAAATGAATGAATATTTTGTATATACATAGTTTTAACCAGAAATTAATGGACACAATTCTTCATTATTTAGAAATTATCAAGAGCTGTTCTCGAGATACAATGAAATTTATATATTTTTTTACAATTAGCCCTAAATCTCTGAAACAAAAAGTAAATAGAATAAAAATCTGTGTAATTTTTTGAAGAAATAAATGTCAGTTCCTAAGCGATTATCGGAGAACCATCGGCATCAAACTGCAGAAACATTTTCAATATTTCGAACATTCATTTTAGATCAAGAAACTACTATAAAACTATAATTAAGTTACACTTTATTAAAGAAATCATTTTATGTGTATTTTTTAGTTTAAAAGTGAATGCAACATAACTTCCAAAACGATATTTTCAGATATTGCACGTTTTTGGTCTAAAATATTATTTATGTTTATTAGCTATGTAATCAATAACAACAATAAGCCTACTGATTTCCAGTGAGATCTATAATTAATAACATAATATGTACTATTGTTTTCCCACAAATTCAAAATTTGGGAATCTACAGAAATATAAGCAGAGGCATATTTTGAAATTCAATTTTTGGACGGATTCAATTCTAAATTAAGCTCATATCAATCTCAAGGTATCTAAGTTAGAGGTGAATTCTTTATGGGCTCTGACCTGGCCCGTGAGTTTAGGCCTAGTGTTTTTTTCAGGCATACATCTGAGAGGGGCATTTTATATTAACCTAGTTTCTATTTATGTGACAACATTTAGATTTATTTATATACGGCAAATAAAAAACTAGCCTTTCTTTCTCTTAAGATTCATTCGCCCCCCCCCCCCAGCTAAAAAATCCTGAAAGAAACTCCCTTAAATATGTCCCTGAATATAAGCAAAATTACCAATGTATTAAAAGCTATTAACTAAAGTATTTTTGCATGTAACAGAGTGGGGCATTATTGTGAAAATTAAGTTAAGTATTCAAATTTTTCATCTATAAAAGTTTGTTTTACTGCTGTTAAAAACTTATCATTACATTTTGAAAGAGGGAAAAATGTAGCTTCTCTGAATACTATACAGAGTCCCAAAACGATTGAAACACACTTTAATTCTTTACCTGTTGGAGATAAGTGGGCAATGTAAATTGCAAAAATGTTGAAAGTAAGGTAGGAAATATGACTGCGTTAATGAAATAGTCCTCCCATTAATTTTCAAAAAGTTACACTTTTAAATTTTTATACGACCCCCTTAGACAAATTTGGAAATAGATATTCTTAAACTTCTTTTTAGGACCATCAATTTAAATATTTTAATAGAATGAATAACAATGTCATTTAGATTACTTTAGGAATTTGCACGTGATTGTGAATTTTAAGTTTCTTTATAATGTATATTTCATATGAAGAACAAGTATACTGCAAGTACACAATAAAATTGGAAGTGTAATTCATTAAATGAAGCGTTTAATACCAAATGGGCCTAAATCACTTTCGCTTGGGTATCATGTTGCGGCAGCTGCGCTACAGCTCCTAGTAAGTGACTTTAGATAGGTTACAGTAGGTGGCAATATTGCACTATATCATACAAGACAAACAAGTGAAAGCGATTTAGGCCCTTTCAGAATTAAGCTCTTCAAATGTTCAATGGCCTTATAATATGATAGAACTTTCGTAATGTGATAAGAGAAAATGAAAAAAATTAAACTCTGTTACAAATGAATGTGCAAAATTTTCAGATTATATTCTTGTTTAGGTATTAGTGCAACAGTTGAAATAATGTTTAATACCAAAATCAATGTTTATTCAACAATTTTGTCAAAAGTGGATTGAATGATAATGAAGAAAAATAAATCCCTATCAAGTGTATACATTGAACATAACAAAATGTTTACATTATGTGAATGTCAGCATATATCGAATATGTATATTTGGAAAATATCGTTTTTTCATGTGCACTTGTCCATCCGGTTGTTTTGAGATCAGATATAGATTACCACTTGTAAACAAACGTTTAAAACTTTAAATATTTTTTAGTATTTTAAATTGTCAAAATTTAAATTAGCTATTTTTAAATACATACAAAAATATTAAAATAAGAAAGAATAGGTGACCTCATTTATAAGGAGAAAAGGGAAAATGTATGCACATATAAAATTCATTTTCAAGTAAGCTGTGACAGTAAATACGTATAGCACCTCTGTTTTAGAGTGGGAAGAAATTTTGTTAGCCATTACACATTAAAATTTGTTATTAAAATAAATCTGATGCTTAAATTTTCAATATATCGTATCAAAAGAAAATTTAATATGTTATTTTATAAAAATATTAAAATATGTAAGTGCATATTCTAATAGTTAATAATTGTAATTGGAATTCATTTGTGTTTGCAATCCTTGATTTAAATCTATAAAGGGTTCAAAATTAGTGGCTGTTAAATTTTGTACCTATATATTTTACTTTGTTGGAGATTTTAGATACCTAACTGCTCCGCCTTTCTTTGCATGTATGATGTAAATTTCATATCATGGATTACACGCACAGCTGGTCAAAGGCAGGTCTGCTAATAAAAGGTGATTTATTTTGTGAGTTGAATAATGAAATCAAAATAAATAATTTGGAAATTGCACCTGAATAAGACATTTTGGTAACTGGGGAAAATTGGTTAGATGCCATTGTTGCGTGACTTTATGTTCCTACTTTCTAACCCTGTATATATAATGCATTTATTTACGTTATGTTGAAAAGGGCTTATTTACCATTCCCCATATGATAACAAGTTTAACCATAATTACATTGTTTAAAATATGAAAGTAAAGGAAAACCCTTACTCCATCCTATCAAAAGTATCCACGGAGTTAGATAGGTAGTCCCTTTGCTCCATAATGATATCTCAAACACTAATTATTTTATTCAAGTTTTTGTTCAACAATGAAATTATATATTATTTGATCTAAAGTTAATTTAATTTAAATAAATATATGGTTTATATTTGATTAGAGGGTCGTATAACAATGAATCCACATATGTCTGGTGATGCAAGAGCGATACTGATTGTGAGACAAACAAAACTAAATATTAGGGAATATTAATGTTTAAAAATGACTCATACTCCAAAGATTGTGTAGTAAGTTACTAACAGATAGTGAGCATTAAAAGACACTAGAGAGTAGATGCTCTGCATGGATACATCTAGTGTATAAAATTTTCTGACAGCTGTTCAAAACATTGTCTTTTTATGCTACAACACAAATTTCAATTGTCCTATTGCATGAGTTTTGGCAACTAAAATTGCCTGTAGTGTTTGTATATACATTGAGCTTCAAAAGTCTGTTTTGTTACGTCTCACCAAGCTAAATATTAGCTCACAAGAAGCATTACTGTGTGGGAATGTTAAGATTCCCAACATAGTCCTACTTAGACGGGTATATAAGGGTTTACCAAAGGGTCCAATTTCTTTTGAAAGCATAACCTATTGTCCATCAGCTCGTTCTGAAGACAATACATTTTCTGGAACAGAAGCCAATTGGTAATGCAAAAATTCTGATTCTAGTTTGTCAACAGCATCAAAAAATGATTCTGTTTCTTTCTTTAACAACAAGCAAGGAAAATAATCAATGAAATACTTAAGTGATGAAAATTTAACAGAGCTTCTTTTAGACACATCAGCAACTTCAGCATGCTGTAGTAATTCTGAACGTGTAGGAAAACTGGATATAACATAGTCACAGGAAGTACAAAAATAAAAATATTTTTTCACATAGGTGAAAAATTCTTCAATTTCATTTGTTGACAAGTCTTTCACACATTCTGTAGTTTGTGAACCAATTGTGATTTCATCATGATTTTTGTGACTTAAGGGATCATTATACTTGACATCAAATTCGGATTGTGAATATTTGATGATGTCTGTCTTGATAAATCTAGTCAATAAATCTGAAAAAAATGATTCCAGATCAGACTTTAACATATGAATTTTCGGGGCTTCTGATTGAAAAAGAGTGTTGTATTTATTAAACACAGTAATGACGTTCTTAACAAAAAGTGCCAAGGCATGGAACAAATGGGAACTGAGTGAAAGAAAAATTCTTTCCTCTCTTTGAAAAATTCTATTTATTCCTAGTTTTTTTTCTTTCATACAATTAATAACTTTCATTGGTTTGGATTTTTCTGTAGATACAATAGTACTACTTTGATGCTGTTTCTTCGATTTTCAAGTAGAGGTCAGGCTACTTTTATGCTGATCTTTAACTTCAGCATCATTTGTTTGTTTTTCCTTTTTGGCACAGATTTGCACTTGTTTGAGATCATACCAGATGTAGAAGGTTCTTTCATTCCGGGAATTGTGTATGATGAAATGGAAGGCGAGAATTGTATCATAGATTTCTTTGTATTGGAACACTCTTCTTTAAAATATAACAAAAATCCATACCACTGATCAAGAAGACGGCCAAGGCAACTACCTAGAGACAACCAATGTGTTACACAATGTTTCAAAATTTTTCTTTCTTCCCTGTTATACATTTGCTGGAATTGTTTCAGCACTTTTTACGTTTCCCACTTTTTTTGAAATAATAAAAAATGTCAACTAAAAGTTCATCAAAAGAAACTGGTAATGTTGCTGAACCCTTTTCAGCAGCTAAATTCAATAAATAGCACAAACAGCCAAAAACTATAAGATTTGATTGTTTTTTTTTTTAAAAATGCAAAGACACCCTTTCTTTCCCCAACCATAACATTTGCATTGTCACATCCTAATGCAATGCAATTTTGCCAAGGGATTCCAAAACGATTGAATTCTGCAACAATTAAATTAGAAATATTCTCACCTGTGCTATCGCCTTCGATACATGGTAGAGATAAAAGTTTGCTGGCTATTTGACTAGTTTTTTTCATCATAGAAGGTAACAACAATTGGATACATTTGTGTATCAGAATCATTACTGCCGTCTGTGGCGACTGTGAAAGGTCTTTCTTTTAAAGCATTTACAATGCTTTCAGTAGAAACTGTAGCTATTTCTTTAATAATATGTCCGGCTTTAGTTCTGCCGCACAAAAATTTTTTCACTTCTGGAGTTTGGAAACATTGCTGTAAACAATTTGGCTGACTAATCCACTGTCGCAACTAGAATATTTTGTTTCAACAAAAAATTGGTGTAAAGTGCAAGAATTGATTGGAAATCGTTGACACCGGTGACAAACTGCATTAATTTAGATGACTTTTTCATATCACTATAGTTTGAAACATGTTTGGAGGTCTTTGCGTGGGCAGTAATATCAGATTTGCCCCCATGAGATATATTAATATAAACATTGCAAATATAACAAAGAGCAAGATTCACATTTGCGTGATTTCTTAACGAAATCAAAATCTTCTGAATATCATTCGATATATTTTTGACAGTGAGTCTGATGATGTTTCGACATAATTCAGATTCAGATAATAACATATCTTAACACTAACTATTTTGTAAACTACAAGATTGCCAAGATTAAACCACATGCTAAAATAAAAACACACCACACAATAAAATAAATGGCTTCTTCTCAAGGCGTGCAACCACCCTATTCCACTAAAGAAGTTCAGGAAAGAAAGGCTTCGTAATGTTGAATTCCTGTCTGGAGCCGCTTGTCTATTCCACTCCACTGCTTCTTACTTCAACCGCAGTGCATTGCAAAAGGTGCCTGCAACAAAGAACACTTACATCCCACTTCACTTGCAGTCTGTTGAAGAAGGAGTCATCTGAACTTGAACGAATTGCGATATCAACCATTGACGATGCTGAGTGATGCCATGAAATGTTCGGATGCGTTGGGAGAGTGCATGGGATCTTTTCGCCATCTCTCTCTCTTCACAAAACCATGTATTTGCGGGAATTTAGAAAACAGAGGAAATATGCACATATATTTAAAATAAATCACTTGCTTTGAAAAATCGGATTTCCGGAGCAAGCTCTAAAAACCGGAGAAACTCCGGGTAAATCAGAGCACTTGGCAGCTATGCTAGACAATAAGTAGGCCTAAACAAACCGGCCACGTTCATTGCCAATTACCGACAATCATGCTTTAGAAGCCAATATAACAACATGCATAGCATGAGGATACACAAGTGCAATCGGGATAACTTCCCAGACACAGAACCTCCCCCCTCTACTGACACATCCACAAGTTTAAATAGTGCCACGTCATTGAAATAGAAGTTGGAGTATGCCAATTTCTAATTGGATGAAGTAGAAATTAGCATATTCCAGATGCTGAGGTCTCAATTTGCAGGAACACTGAACATGGGGTTAAAACCTATTGACAAGTGATCCTAAAGTGATTAGCCAATCAGAACAAAGTAACTTTTGGGATGTTGACCGTGAGTCTACATCCCAAAATTACTTAATGTAAACATTGCTTGTTTACATTAAGTTTTCTAACAATCCCGGCCCACGACACAAAAAAATCTTGTTACCACCTTCACAAACAGCTGCTCGGGCTCGAATATGCCCTTAACAACACATTCGCTCCACAAGAGCCGCCAAACTTGACGAGTGAAAACTTGCACCTCACACAGAGCGCCTACACGAAGCATATACCGTGGAATAAATATGATGCTTCGCCAAGAACCATGAGGCATGAAATTTCAGCCTAGCTGGCTACCATGAGCCCATACCGTGACTCACCCCTACGGAATGCCGTGAGGCAACCATACCTGTAGGTGTTCGAAGATAAGCCGAGAAGGTCCAAATTTCACTTAAAATGAGTCTTTTTTCGCAAACTCGTAAATGAAGTGAAGTTAAATTAAAAGACCAAAAGGGAACAGCGGAGGATTAGCAAAAGATTTTTAGCATTTGTAGACAAATCACGCATAAATTTGAATAATGAAAAACATGAAAGGGATAACAAATTAAAGTTAAAAGGGGATAAATTGCCGAAATATTCAATAACAATAAATTAATTTAGAATTTTGAAGGGAAAGGGGAAAATCATGAATTTTGAACTATTAACCCTTTCGCGACGAACGGCACGCCCAGGTGCTAGCTGCGAACTTGCATTCAAGGACAAACGGCACGCCCACGAGCCGGAGGAAATTTTACCCTAAAGGACGACTGGTACGTATTGGTGTTTCTACGTGGAACGTTTTAATTTGAATGTATTTGTCTCCTAGATGGCGTTAAATGCCCGTGGAAGCAACTTAAATGTATTTTGTAGATGTTTGACCTTGGCACAAGGAGAATCCAATGAATTATTTCTCCATTTGGAGCAGTGAAACACATGGTTCTGTAAAGTAAACAGAGCACTTCTCGTAACATCAACAATTTTATAATTGAGTTCCGGGTCTCGTTCTGATTTTGTCTTTTATTGATTTCGTTGTTGAATTAGAGGAATATAAGAGAGTTTTTTTTTTGAGTGGGTGGGGGTAAAGGAATGTACGGCAATGAAATGATTAGGTTATTTATGTTCTCATGGAAAGGAAGGCTGGGATTTCGTTAATATATCCCATCGAAAAGGTCCAGATATGGAATAAAAATATATAAATTGTCAGAATCGGAATGAGGCCATAAATGGAATTTCCTTGTGTATACTGGAAAGGACACGGGATTATCAAGCTCTGATGGTGGGTATGGAGAACGCGTTGTGAAAACATTTCTAAGTGAACTTTTAGGAAAAGGATATACTTTGTATTTGGATAAATTTTTTACCTCTCCTGTACTTGCAAAGTATTTGTTGTCTAAGAATACGCATGTATGTGGTACAGTTTTAAAAGATCGGAAGGACATGCCAAAGAATTATCCATCTGTACCTAAAACATATATACACTAAATTTTTTAATATTTTGATAAAAGAAAATTTGTATAAAAAATATACATCAAATAGAAAATAAGTATTTCCTTTCTTCCTGAAAAAAGTAGAATGCTGTGTTGAACAGGTGATTTTTAGTGAATTTTTTTCGAGAGTTAGGCTTAGCGCAAAAAAATAGCCGTCTTTTGGGCACATTTCGGAAACGAAGCACTTCGTCCCTTGGGCCACGGTAGTTTCGGAATGCCTCCGTCCCGAAAAGGCTAAATAAAGTAGCATTTAAAAACCAGCATAACACAATCATAACAGAAAACGCCCTCGGATATGCAAAATACTTGCATAAGCGTCGAGCGCATGATTTGCATGATTCTCATGCCAGAAAAACGTCACGTATCACTCCCGAGAGCGAAGTCAGTTGTACAAAAAGAATTTATAAGATAAATCACATTCTGGGGAATCATGAATTGCAATGTTTATACATGTTTTTCCAACAAATATAAGGAGAAAAAAAATAAAATAAAAATCTATGAATCAGAAAATTAAAAACTTTTGCATATAAAATGGATGGAAAGTCAAAATGTACAATATTATTAGGGTGTACAGCACATGTACACATCGACATTTCTATTAATTTTAGAAAACTTCAATGTAAACAAGCTATACATACATTGGTTGAAGTACGGTCAAAATTCTAAAAGTTACTGTGTGCTAATTGGCTAATCACTTTAGGATAGCTTGTCAAGAAGTTTTAACTCCATGTTCCGCAAATTGAGACATCAACATCCGGAATATGCAAATTTCTACTTCATCCAATTAGAGATTGGCATACTCCGGAAACATTAACTTCTACTTCTATGATGCAGCACTATTTAAACTTGTGAATGTGTCAGTAGAAAAGCACTTGTGTGGTATGGTGAATATTGTCTCATATCATGTCGTATCTCGTAGATCGTATGTTCGGGTGTCGGTCGTTAGTTGTTTATGTAAGCTTTTTGCATGTGTGCCGGTAAGCGGCAATGTACGTGGCCAGATTTTGTTTAGGCCTATTCTTGTCTGATGTTAAATTTTCAAAACAGTATTACTTCTAACTTTGTGCAGATACTATTCCAAAGCTACGGATATGAGTATCATTTATGTTCCATTTTGATGTTTATTTCACAAAAATCAATTGAGTTTTTTTTCACGTTAAGTCTCTTTACTATTTCAAGAAGAATGACTTGCTGAGAATCCACAACCATGCTCTGCTACATCTAAGTATGGCAATGTGCAATATTTTTACATTTAAATTTTCTACATGCCAAAGAATAATTACAGTGACCGCCGCTTATAAGAAACACGTTCGTTTCGCTCGTTTTGTTTCTTATAAGCAGTTGTTTCTTAAATCCGGAAATTTTTTAAATATCGTTCTTCCATTGTAAATACTAACTATTGAACACAGTTTTACAGAATTTAAAAGATAAATGTATATAAGTAAAATATTAGTACGTACATAATACATTTGTAAATTAAGTTTTGCATTCAAAAATATTTCTCATTTTACAAATTAAGCCTTACAACTTAAATTATTATCTATATGCATATAGTATGCAGTTAAATAAGAATAAAAAGTAAAACTCATAGGTCGTTCATTTATGTAT
Source organism: Amaurobius ferox (assembly GCA_951213105.1). Classification (NCBI taxonomy): domain Eukaryota; kingdom Metazoa; phylum Arthropoda; class Arachnida; order Araneae; family Amaurobiidae; genus Amaurobius; species Amaurobius ferox. The sequence goes on along the minus strand of OX578144.1, from coordinate 138,247,866 downwards.
AAGAGCATAGTACATTTTCATACATACCGTAATCTATTACTGAAGAATAGCAAAAAACTTATCCAGTATTGTTTGTGCTAACGAGTCTGTGATTAGTTTACGTACATCCATTTCTAAATCATAAAACAGTCCATAAACTTTTTCTGATGCCCCTCTGTGTTCAAGAGTTTTTCTAATTATAGTTAGGGCTTCTCGCGACTGTTTGGCTGTAGGAAAATTTTCTTCTTGTGGAACGTCGTCTTCATTTTCTTCTTCATTGCAAACATTCTGAATTTCCGCACTATGTCATCATCATTGTTTTCTTCAGATGTTTGTAAATTTTCGTCGATGTGAATCCATTCTTCGAAAGGTGCTTTAAATTCTTCTTCATCTTCTGCTGGTATGGCAACATTATTTTTCAAAAATCCTGCTTTACGGAAGCAATTAAAAATGCATATGTCAGAAACTTTTTTCCATGCGCCTGCGATCATATGGATAGCATCAAGCAAGGTTGTTTTCTTGCTTATTGACTACACGGAGGTGGAGAATCATACTTTTTAAGTAAACTTTGCTTTTCAAGCAAAGTAAGGGTTTGCGACATGCTTCACTAGCAAAACATAAAATGACTAACTAAAGCTGTACGAATCTTATTTGAGTGCATAAGCAAAGATGCCTTTCCTTATCAGTACGTTTCCTTAACTGCCAAAAGATTAAAGCTCGTTTCTTACTGGTTTGGGGTTGTACTCCCCAAGTCTTTCTGCGGAGAAATCATCTGTCATCCTTTGTTACATAGCAAACTCCCACCCCCTCCCCATACGCCCAGAGACAAGAGATAACAACTCGTCCTTCAGTTAACCTTAAACAAATCGATTTTTTTTTTTTACACCAGCGTCGCAAGGAAATCAACAAATTTTCTGTAGAAAACTGTTTCTTATAAGTGGAATCGTGTTTCTTATAAGCGACACAATTTTAATGTTAAAACGAAGTTTGTATTTGTTTCTGTCGTTTTGAGTCTTATAAACGGCTGTTTCTTATAACCACTGAATCTTATAACCGGCGGTCACTGTAATAGAAATTAATAAAAGGCAATAATGCGCACAAAAACAAACAAACAAAAAAATAGAAGAATGAAAAAAATCTATGGAAAATCAATATGAGATAGCTTGAGACATAGAAGTAACAGATGAATTTCTAAGGGGAGAAAAATAATTGAAAATATAGGAATACAAACTGATAAAAATTAAATATTAAATTTAAATGATGCCGATACATAAAAATGCTTCAGATTAAAATGAGTTAACAATATTGATGCCTAAGGGGAGACACCAGTATAATTTATGAATGCTAGTGAAAAATGATTGAGGGATTAATATGAAAACAATGCATTACAACATGATTTTATAATATTCATTTATAATAAAGAAATGCAAAGTTAAAAGTAGATATTTCACCATAAATTAAGCGAAGTAATTATGTAATAGTTACAAAATGTTGCATTACAGCAATATGTTCTGTTGTAAAAGGATCCTAAGTCTTGCACATTATTTTGAATAATTTCCATAATTTGTATATAGACAACTCCCAGTTACTGCCAGAGAACTAACTCTTAAATGTAAAGGATGCAGTTAATATCACAACTGATTCAAAAGCTAATCATGAAAGAGTATATAAAATAAACAAATTCATAATTAAAAAATTAGTTTTCATAATTTTAATCAAAGTAATTGTGCATTTGCATGATACATAATGCTGCAAACAGCTAGCATATAAAGACTCAACAGAAAGCACCAATAATAATATCTCATTATAAATAAACTATAATATGTTACAATACAAATTCAGTAAGTTCCAAATAAATATATATATCAATATATTACATTTTTATAATAATAATAAAGTCAAATCAGTAACTGGTTAATCTGATGATGAAGGTGATGTAACTGAAAGAGGTGAACTTCCTTGGCTGTAACTGCTGCTAACATTTGTAGCCCCATTTTGATCAGGTGCCTGCAAATACCTTTTACTTTCCTTCTCATCTTGTTCTTCCTCTTCATCCAATGTGTTAAACATATTACTACAGGCTAGGAAGGGAAATTAACACATTATATAAGATCATGCTTTAATTAAGATCACAATACTACATTCATTTATTATATTTGAAAACTTAAACCTTCATCGAAAAAAATGAACTTCATTAAAATAACGTCATTGAAATATAAATTGCCTGGTTTAAACATCTCTAAAATGTTATACATTCCTCGGTAATAGTTTTAGAATTATCATAATACTACGATAATTTATTATATTTGAAAACTTCATCGAAAACAACTGAAATTAATTCAAATGACGTCATAGAAAAAAATAACACGCCTGGATCTCTCTATAAAAACAGGATTTCATTCATAACTTTCTCCCATTCATTTCATTCATCACAATACTATAATAATTTATTTTATTTAAACATTTTTTTTAAGACCATGGAGCTACAAAAAATTAAACTCTATGCTTGAAACTTCATCGAAAAAAATCGTCCTTCTCTTTATGAAATCAATTAATATTTCATTCATATCAGCCATGCAGACTCCATGGACTAAACTATTTTGTGTTAAAAAAATACAGGAATTCTAATACAACTCATTCTATAAATTTTGCTGTTTACATTTTACATAGATGAAAATTAGGCTTTGTTGTAGAAATAATCAAATTTAGATGAGCATTTAAACTCAAATATATTGTCATTGCGTTGTTTCAGTATGTAGATGCACAGAATTTAAGCAAAAATAAAGTAGTTTTAGGACGGATACAACACTCAATATGAATTAAAAAGAACTTAAAAAAATCACGATTTTGAAACAAGATGGATGTCATATATCATTTTGAAGTGGGTCAAGTGATCGTTTCATATCATGGTCACGTGATCGCTTCATATAAGAGGTGTAATTATTATTTTAATTTTAATTTAAAAAACTACTGAATATATTTTGCTGAATTTTTTTTTATATATTTTATGGAACAATTTGAATATTACCTAAAATTTTCGAAGCAATTTGTGAATTTTAAATCCGCTTAAAAAATGTTTGAAAAATTAGGTCCCATAGGGCTCAATGTATTTCATTTTTTCGACCCGGATTCAATCCAAAACTAATTGGGTGATATTATTCATTTATATTCCCATAGGTTCTACAGACCATCTGAACAACATACTAAAATTTCATTTTGATATTTTCTACATGCCCTTCGGGCTTGTTGTCCAAATATATTGATGCCCAAGATAAAATTTTACATGCCCAGCATTTTCCTAATGACACTTTTCGTTGTTGATAGCTCTGGCGCCCATGAAAGTAAATATATTAAATATCATATATGTAGCCTATAATTAAATGTCAAAATTATAAAATTAATTACTTTCAATGAAGTAAATATATCAAAAATGGGAATTGAAAACTATTCATGCTAAAATAATTTTTAAAATAACCGTTTAGCGATTTATGCTGAATTAGACTAGACAACTTTTGAAGAAGCATATTTATTACTTCCATAAAAAAGTGATTGCGATCTTAATTTACATTACATGCGGCTGTAAATCCCCATCATCATGATTGACATTACCGTGCATGTGGCCATAAATTTACATTGGCTTAGACAGAAGGGAATTTTTTGTAGGAAACTATGCAAATTTTGTACGTAGTATGAGGATGTTTCAGATAGAAACTACAAAGATTCTATAGTAATCTGCATCTCTGTTTATCAACACTTGTGCATGTCCACAAATCTCCCAAAGCTACCCGAGGAATCAAGCACAAATGAATGAGAGAAAGAGAGAGAGAAGAGAACGAGGAGCTGCTTTGGCACTATGCCAGAGGCTCTGCTTGTTTCTTTTAGTGACGTCACTGTCTTCCGTAAACTGTGAAACTTTGTTTTCTCCCCACAGTTATCAACTATTTCGCTGCGAAAGCCATTCATAGTCCATTGCTGAATAATTAAGACTTTTCTTTTTCATCCTCTTTTCTTACTCGGCTTTAAAAGTTGAACATAAAATATTTGCAGTGGAGTGCTGGTTACTCGATTTTGGCTACCGATTGACCTAATCAGGTTAACGTCAAATAAAGTTTTATTACATGCCCGACTGGGCATGTAATAAAAATTAATACATCCCCGGTTGAAATTTTTATATGCCCCGGGCATGTCGGGCAATAGATTTTTCGAACCCTGCTATGAATTGTATTGGGCCCTTTTTAATTCTAAACAAAACCTCCTGGTACTTACGTCCCTAATGACATCATCAACCAGTCCATTTTAGGTTTGCATATTTTGTCATGTAAATTATATATATCAAAAAGTAGTTGGAGGCATTGCACAAATAGTTGTATATGGCATATATGTCCATGATGTCACCGTTTTGGCATGTATAAGCACTGAATGCCAGTGAAGGCTCATAGCTTAGCTTGCTCATCATAACTGATCTCTGCTCATGTGCAGTTTGAAAACTTTGCAGTTCAGACTTTGTGTTAATGATGCAGTATGGTGAGATGGCATATTTATTCGTCACCATGTTATTTTAGATTGTTAGATGAAGTGGCTATTATATGGATGTTTTGAATAAAGTATTTAAGTTAAAATTTATTTAATTATGGTGTTATTCTTGCTTGATAATGTGCTGTGGATCAATAGTTTCAACCAGCATTGGTATTCTACAAATATGACAGCCTCAGTCAGTAAGCTTCTATGCGACTGCATTCTGCTATTCAAATTTTGGAACATTGATGCTTGACGGTGTGTATCATGCCCATTGGGCCAATGTATATGGATTGCATGCAATTTTGTTATTTTATATAACTACCCTGCTTTAACTACCGGGCAATAATGTTGGGTACATTTTCTTGCCTGTAATTTTAAAAACAGAGTAAAAAAATGTAGAAATTTGGATTTTTCTTATACTTTATAGGTACTAACTATAAGCTAAAAATCATTCAAATCTGAGAAGACAGTGTCCAAAACTATTTTTAAATTGGTAGCATGGAGATACTCCAAAGGGTAAAGTGAATGTGCAACAAAGGGGTCTAAGTACTTGTTCAGTGAGTAAAACTATGAACATAAGTGTCATATTGAATTATAAAAAGGTAACTAACTGGTTTCAGAAGCTACAAGAGTCATCCAAACCAGCAGTAAAAATAATAGTTTTTAAGGAGATATGAAAATCAAGTAGAACAGAAAATGATGAATCTAACTCATTTTGAAAGCTAAAAGAGCTAATATTGTCAACAATAGCAGTTTCCAAAGCTGGTTAGTTATCCTTTTTTACACTAGAGGGCCCCGCCCCTGCTTGCTGATGCTCGCCAACCCGTTAACTTGATTTTTTTTGGGGGGGGGGGGGTCTCCTTCTACTCTCTTGAGCTCGCTTCACGAAATCTTTCTTGCTGCTTACTATGTAGGCATAAAATGTCCGCTGGAGGTCCCTTGTTTGGTGAGGTGAAGCTCCCTAAACTTGTAGCTCAATTCGTAATCTCTTTAAATCTGTCCAGTGTATACTATCACCTTTATGTTCCCTAGCCGAATATGCTTGCTAAATCCTGGTGCTGAGAGTTCCAACCCCGGTTTGTTGTCGCTCATTAGTAACGAGTTCACTTAGCAGGCTCTTTCATTATGATTGCGTAGCAGGTGCCCCCTGTTTACATATTTATAACAAGACATATTTAAAATCTAAAGATAATGATAGCCAATGATAATGAAAATATCAAAGATAGCATCAGTATTACAGTTCAGAATAATAAATTTATTTTTAATTTTTTAAATCAGTTGAGGGAGCCGGTTTCTGATTGGTAACAATATTAAATAAATTATTTACACAAGATATTTATAGACTATGGGGTACAATTTTTCTTTTTGATCCTAAATAATGTCTTTATACACAATGTTATCCATAGCTCTTCTTCCTTTAAATAAATTTTAATATTTTATATGGATACACAATGTGACAAAGCAACACATAATTGGGCGTTCAATAATCCTTCTCTGTTAAAGGTTTGGCCTTGAGTCTTGTTTATTCTTAAAGCATAAGCTAATCGGGTGGGAAACTGGCAACGGTACAACACAAATGGTAGTGAGGACTGACTTGTTGATGCATTCAGTTGAATCCTGGGTATATCCACTATAGCATTTTTTTTTATCACTAGTTATGATATAACATGTTAAGACTCTTTCTTATTTTGATGACAGTAAACTGTGTACTGTTACACAGGCTGTCCCTTATTAATAGGTTTTTTATTAGCATTACAATGCAGGCCACTTTCAATTTTAATGAGGGGGCAATCCATGAAGCATGATGGAATTTAACTGCTTGAATGGATATCTAAGTGTAGCTTCTTCTCGTTCATCTAATTAGTCTATCCCAAGCAAAGGTGCCCTGTCAATTCTATAGTAAATCACTTCTTCTCCAGGTATACATGACAAAATTTTATTATTTACATGATTACCTTTGTTTTGAGGTGATAATATGATCCGATTGAGAATGCCACAACTGATGTCTGTTACTTTATTGATAAACCAAGCAAGATCTTTGGAATTGAAATCTGAATTTTCATCTGTGGTGAATAACAAGCATTCTCCACTGCCAACACATAACACCCGGTCTGCAGAATCTTTGGCTTTGGGTGCCATTCGGATATTGACAGTCAAAGGGTGAATTTCAAACAAAGACTGCAGGTATGCCGATTTGATAGTTTCCTCGATAACCTAATTGCGTGTGCCTTTTTTTACAACAGGTAAAACTTGACAAAAATCACCCTCTAAAATAAACACTTTGCCACTAAAAGGTATATTATTTTTCATAAGGTCACTGAGAATTCAATCTATCATCTTAAAAGCTTTCTTGAAATCATACTGGATTAATCCCATATTTTTACATTCACTTCTTGTAAGCATGCTTTGTCACATAGCTTCAAAACACATCATCGCTAAGTTCAATTAGCAATTTGAAAAAGCGATGTGAAGTAGTTCCAGATGGCAGGAGGATCAAAATATTCTCATCCATGCGACGCAAGCTATCTTCATCTTCATAGACATTCCTCTGACCTCTACATAGCACCCGAACATTGTGGAGTGCAAATTGCTATTGCTATGGATATTATCTAAAGTGGACCTTGCTATTTTCGATGTGGACGTAAGGGTCCTTCGGGCCCAGGCAGTCCGTAATGAAGCTTCTTGGCTCATAGACGTTAAATCATGATATAATTCACTGTGCAAGAAAGTCTCTCTACTTCCACCAGGACTATCAATGAAAAACAAATAATTATAAACACTGACATCACTTTAAATAGACTCTAAGATCCTTTCACACACAAAAAATGGATCATCGTTAAACTGTTGGATCACACAAAAAAATGGATCATCGTTAAAGTACGCTGATAATCCGAAGACTGCGGCAATCCATATTCATGATAGCTTCTATTTTCTGTATTCTGCTGTTCAATTTCACACAAAGTTTCATTGCTGCTGGCTCCTTGGTCTGTCATTTGTTGTTTGAATCTGTTCCATAACTGAAAAGTGTGTGAGGGTGCCTCCCCCACTGGGTTCCAGTCTAAATTTGGTGGCTCTTCCCGGCCGTCCAAACAGTTACCTTACATCTTTCTGGTAGGTAGGACGGTCTGGGTCTCAAAAACAACAACAACAAGGAAATGCCTCAACTGTCCAGACATCATTGTTGATGCAGCTTCCTCTAATACAGCTAATGCTTCGTCACAATTTTTGGTTAATTCCGTTACAATTGCTGCTTCCCTAAATGTGTGGTAGTTATTCATTTCCTTCCTATGAAGATATATATGTACAACAAGTTGCTCCAAAAATCTTGCTGAGAATCAACTTTAAAACTAATCTCTCTGAATCTTTTGGAGAAACGTTCACTACACATCCAACAGCATTGATATATATTTTTTTCGCAATCTACTTCTTAAAAAAATTATTTCAGGAATACTTTTCCAGGGTATGTTTCCGTAAAGTATTATATTAGCTGCTGGAGTATTATATTAAATTAAAGTATTATATTAGCTGCTTTATTGAGATTAAACCAAACCAACAAAATGGTTATGGATGGCTTTGTATCTGATATAGCAGCTTCTTCATGTTTTTCTTCATGTTTTTTGAAGAATCTTATTTAAGTACCAAGTGGCACCCACTGATCCAATGTATTGGCTATCTATATATTTCTCTACTTCATTGTTCTCGTGCTGCTTGATCTCCAATTTGGCCCTATCATGGCCTTTGTGAATGTACTTACGGATGTACTTGATAGCCATGACTGAAGAACAGTACTCGACAGTGATGTTGCACTTAAACTTTTTAAGTATGTAGGGATTATGTGGCACCATCAAGCGATTACGGTAACTTTTCCATTTATCCACTATAGGTAGTAGGTAAACTGATGACTATACTTAATCTTACTGTGTTGGCTGTATTTAAAATGTTCCACTCATTTTTATAGTTCGCAACATTTTGAACTTGTCTGTATATGGATTGACTTCTCTCAATACTGCTTCAATGCATCAAGTCATTTCCGCATTACCTGAGTCTAAACACATTTTAACTGCCTTTTCCAGATTGTCATAAATGTAGATTTGGTCATTCCTAGGAGTTTTGTTTTCTATGTGAGATATGCTGTTGCCTGATGATACATTTCACCCTAAATCTTTAACAATGGGGGCGGGGAAGGGGGGGGGTGTCCTTCTCTTTCAAAATCTGAACACTAAAGGTTGCAAAAGCGAAAGAACTGTATGCCCGTATGTGCTATCTGAAATGTTTTGCTTCCTCTGTTTGTGATGTCAGGAATGGGTGCTTCACAAGCATTGTCATGAACTTTTACAATTCATTGTTGAAAATGCTGTTGCCATTTCAAAAGAAGTAATATTTAAATGAAGCTTTGCAATAATCAATGCATTTTTAATTGTTTAAATCAAAAATTTAAATATTACTTCTTTTGGGGTGGCAACAGCATTTTCAACAATGAAAGATTAGATTTTGAATATACAAGAAAGAAAATAGAATTTTCATGCAAAAGTAGTACAAAAAATGTTTCACTTCAAAATTGTATAAAAAATAGAAATTTCTATTCGATTGTAACCAAAATAGGAGGCAACACATGGCAATGTATTTTAACTCATCATATCAAACTGCAAATCATTTGATGCCATAGATCCGGTGCTAGCCTTGACAGAAAATCTTTCTATTGTAAAAGGATTTGGTCAGCGGCTGCACTGAGCTTCTTTTTTAACATAGAGAGATAGATTATGACACCTGCTCCAAGTTTTCTTCAAAACCAGTTAACACTATTATTTTTGCATTATTTGTTGCTTTTAACAAAGTTATTTTACTTTCATTACATTGGTAGCAGTTTGAGCTGTAGTACATATATTAATGTTAAGTAAAGCAGGAAACAAATAAAACCCAATTCAATCCTCACTCACACAATGTTGAGGTTAGATTATTTAAATTTTCACATCTTTTCAGCTTTAAGCATTTACTTGATATACTTTAACTTAAGTTTATATAAATACAACTTACCAGAAAATGCTTCAGGATATTGTTGTGATAATTTCATTTTCAGAAATCTAGAATAAATATAAGAAACATAAATTGGATCATACCAGACATAGAATATAAATACTAGATCAAATTTAATTAAAATGAATTCATTTAAAATTGTAGTATAAGACACTATACTTAATTTTAAATTTCTTTTTTGTAAATGCTGATTTAAAACTAAATAGCTATGTCTTTATATTCCAATTAATACTTAATCTTTTAACAATTTTAACAAGTTTGTTGACATGATACTCAATAATAATGATATCCTGGATCACGGATGACTCTCATGGCATCCAAAGTGTTAATAAATACATGTAAAGCTTCCTAGTGAACCAATATTAAAATTGGGTGCTTTAGTTTACTTTCAAATGTTAACAATGTTAAAAAACAAAATTTATTTTGTTTTAGCCATTATTATATGGTACCACCACACTATAAATATTTTTATTATTTTTGTATTGATGAAGCAATATTATCAATGTGACAATGCCTTGACTTATTAAAGCAATGAACAATGCTTGTATGTCTGCAATTATGTTTTATATAATGTTTAAGAATATGGCAACACTCGTAGAAATGATTGTTGCTTAAAATCTCATTGAAATGTTACTATTTAGACACAATATACTGTAAAAATTTACATTTTTTACATAAAAGAACAACCTCAGTCCACATAAAAAGTAGATGTTTTAAACACATATACAGGCTACATACTTAAATTTAATATGTAGTTCGTATTTTTACATTGTGTATTAGTTGAGATCTCGGATGAATAGTTAAAGCTTATAAAATATATAGATACATCTCCTCACTAATGGGCTGTGACCAGCTCTGAAGAATGTGCCCAAATTTTTACCAGCCAATTTAGCTAGTAGAACAAAATTTTACTGGTCATGTACTACATCTTACCGGCTAAATAAAAACGTTCATAAAAATAAATAATGCTAAATTTAAAATATTTTCTCTTTGTTTAAAACCCCAAAATGTGAAAAATGTTTTGCGACATTTGCAAATGTAGCAGTAAAGAATAATAAAAATGACAGGAAACAACTTTTTCAATAATCTTCAGTAATGGTTACTAGAAAAAGAATGCTAGAGAGTAAGTACCTACCATGCAAAGTAAAGTTTCCAATTAAGAAAACTCTGTGCATGTTGCTTATGAAAGTCAACTGAGGATATAGCCATTTAAAGCATGTTTTAAAGAGCTATAGCATGGTTGTTAGGATCAAAAATCAAGGTTATATATGTTTTTTCAAACTTTGCCTTTTACTAGAATGCAAACAAGGGTAAATCGTTCAACAATCATAATCTTGGATGATCAAGTACGATGTAACATTTTCTTCCTTTTGGAAGTGTGGATGAAAGTCAGCCTCATTTTTATATATTAGGCTTCACTAAGATCACATGAAAAAAAATCTGATGTGGGCAACACATGACTTTCCTTATATAATGCAATGAATTAACTACTTTTACAGTTAAAAAAAATGTTACTCATATAGTAGATACTTATATTCTTTCCAAGATATTGAATTTTCTTCAATTAGTCGTCATTTTCATTGATTTAGCATCATTTTTATCAATTTGGCGAGATTCTTCTTAATTTGGCAACAATTAAAAATGTCGCCAAGTTGGCGACATTCCGCCAAATTTGTCGCCAAGCGTTGTGGACGGAGAAATAAGTTATTCTTACTATTGGATAAATGACTATTGGCGCTCAAATATAAAAGTATTACTCAAAGTATCTTTTTTTATGAATGGAACGAGCTAGATCCACGATAATGATGTCACCACGATAATGATTGTCAGTTATCATCTCCACAGACTCACTGACACACACACACATATTTTCACACACACACACACACAGACATCACTTCAAAAATGTTTGATTTGTGATCAGGAATGCTTGAAACGTGCTCTCCCGTCGAAAACTCGAATTCGAATTTTCGACCCCGTCACAATACTTTCCTTATACATTATGTATATAAGGAAAGTAATAATAGCATGTGGTTTTAAAAGTTTGCATGCCATTTCCAAAACTTTAGTCGTTATTTGGGGACTAATGGCTGTGATAGTCCTTTAAACTATGGCTATTAAAATAGTTCTATCTGCTATATAAAGAAAATGATGTAAACTTTATGCAAATAGGTGATACAGATTTTATTTTTTCCTGACTTCAGATTCAGGTGATGCCAAACATCACTATACACCCAGTATATACATATGCTATAGCAAAAACAAGAACAACAAAAAAATCTTTCTTATAAAAATTCCTATCTTGCTAAGAATTTTAACAGGTGGAAAAAGTTATAAATGTATACTTTTTTTTTATGATATTCTGTGTTGGAGAGCTGCTAATATTTAATAACTCTAAGAATATTAAGGTTCAGGAGGCTTATTTACAAATTAATATAACTTTTTCTTGACTTTAATACACTGTATCTATTCCATAGTTACAGTGTTTCAAATGATAGAAATTCATTATTTTTTTTTTTTAGTTTTTAACAATTTAAATCTATTTAAATTAACTAATTTGTAATTCCTTTTATTCCCATTTTTATTACTTTTCATTTAATTTTAAATATGCTAATTTTGGTTAAGAATTCATTTATTATAATTTCTCATTTAAATTTTATTTTCATTTTCTAAAAATATTTTAAAATCGTCTATTTTGCCGAATTTGTATATTTTAAAACATTTCATTTCATTTCTTTTTATTTTCATCTGCATTTTAAATTGGTTGCCTTTTTCTTTAAAAATAGGAGTTTTTGACTGACTGAAAATATTATTAAAATTGTTTGTTATGAAATTTTTTATTACGCATTAGTAATAACTTAGATACGGTGTTTGGCAACGGCTTTAGAGACTATATAATGAGCTAGCTATTCAGTCCTTTTCCTCCCTGATTAGAGCTGAAAATGTGATTCTATCATGTTGGTTTTGAGCTTCTCTGGTGTGCTTGTTTTATCCGAACAAATTATTTATTTTCTGCTGCTTAAAACAAACTTAATTGATGCGCCTCCTTTATTTTCAATAATATTCTGATCAATTGATGTCTCTTCGCCTTGTGATAAATGCCTTTGATGTTTTAAAAATAACATACGTTGGGATGGAATTTTTGAGTTTTGCAATGTTTAGTTTACACTATAGTTCAACTGCCCTACTTTGTTTTGAATTAGCTTCTGAGCTCTCTGAAGTTTTGTCTTTGTATTATCTGCAGTGGAGACTATGTTTATTCTAAATACTCAACCACTGTTCCATTGCCTGTCTGCTGCATTTCTTTTATCTCTATGCTGATGGAAGCCAGTGAAGTGTTGTGCTTATTGTGTCTTCAGTGACCAGATAGAGTTGTTTGGAACTCATGTCCCCATTTCCTGTAATCTAAATGAAATTCTAGGATGCTTTGAGGTCTGCCAATTTCCTGCTGCAATTGAGTAATTTTATGTTCCATGTTTGTTGTTGTGAATTCTCTAAGTGAGTCAAACATTTCTGGAATTAATAAACAGACTATTGTATTCCGTTCAGATGAATGAAGAATACTTCCACTGCTTTTGAGTGAAGATAAGGTAATTTTTGTGTTTGTGCTGATCTACCTGAAAAGTATCCTGATCAAGATGTTCTTTTGCCAATGGTATGGTGTGTGCTGACGAGTGAATGTTCTAGCTTGATGGACTGGAGTGGATTGGATTGTTTTCCACATTTCATGCGATTGGACTTATGCTGTTCTACTTTAGTTTCATTTGCTTGGATCTGTTTATGTTTCAGTGTGCTCCGTGATGGTTTTTAACATCTTGAGTGATTATTTTCCATATTTTCCATAGTCATACTGTTCCTTGAAATATAGTTGATATATTTTATATTCTGATTGGGTAAGGGTAGGATCACTTGACTTATATATTGAAAGTCTCTCTGAACCTGGGCTATTTTAACTATTTGGAGATATTGCAGATTAAACTATTTTAATTAAATTATATTAATTAACTAAATTTAGTTCAATTACCTTTATATTCTAATATATTAAACTTTAAAATTAAAAATTCTAAATTTCCTGTTAGGCTAATTGATGTTCCTTTTTATTCTAAACTCTCTTTTGGCAATATAACTTTTTCCAATATATTTAAATTTAATTATTAAATATTGTCATCTTTAACTTTTAATATTCCAACATTTTTGTTCTACCACTATACTTACGGCCCATTGTTTATTTATGATGTTTAAATTACTTCCTTATAATGATATCTAAAACATTTTAAAAGTGAAGTTAAATTTTAAAATAAATGTTAATTCTAAAAATTTAAATGTGCGTTCACTCTAATTTATTTTGTGTTTTATTTTTGAAAGTTTCATTCTAATGTTTTGTAGGTTTACACATTTGTATTAGGCAGGGTTCCCACTAAGTCAGGAAAAGAGGGGGAGAATTTCTCTCCTTCCAAAAAATTTTGGGAGAGATTTTCTGTTATAAGGAGAGACACTTAAAATTTCATTTTTTTTATGATGCTAATTTAGAAAGTAATAAAAAAGAAAGCATTAACTATAACTCATATTCTTCGACATTTAAATTTTTTAATTCTTAAAACTAACATTCTTTTAACATTCTTACTAACATTCTTTTTAAAAATTAATTAGGAGTCGTTTAAGTATTAAGTAAGCACATTTTTGGTAATTTTATAGCTCCCCCCCCCCCACTTGTTAGCAAAAATACTCAAATTCCTGACTTCCCCCATGCTTACGTTATGATTTTATTTGCTGACATAAAAAAGTCTACATGGGTTATTTTATGTAAAATGACTCACATGCGAATTTACGATTTTTTTGTCTATAAACTGCAAAAGTCGAGGGCCGACTGTATTTACTTTATATTTTGATTTTTAAAATCATTTAATGATCAATTTTCATGCAGCAATAGCAATTAAAAACTTTAACGATTTTTGATCGCCGAAGGCGAATATCGACGAAAACTATTTCACTAGGCAAATAGGATTAGGTAATAAATTTGACTTTATGTTTGAAAATGGATTTTTTTTTTTTTCTTACAAAACTTGCAGAACATAAGGATTGCATCGTCCTTTTGCTGAATCTCAAGCCAGTCATGTGATTTTAGCCATTTTGTTTGACTCGACTTTTTCTTTTTGTTTTCAAAATAGCCCTTTATTTCATAAATAATACGTTTGTAAAATAATTTTTCTGTATAAAACGCGAAACAATTACAAACATTGTAGTCGATGCAAACAGATTGGAAAAGTGGGAAATATTTTTCAAATTAAACGAGGTATGCCGAGGATAGCGTACAAATGCAGATTTTCGTGATACTGCTGCAAAATAACCTTTCATTTTATTAATAATACGGTAGAAAAATGGTTTGGTTTTTATTATTTGTATATTAAACGACATAATTATAAAAAAATTCAGTCGATGCAAATATATTGTGAAAATGGCAAAAAGATATTCATTGGTCATCTCTCCTCAGAAAATGTGGGAATCGCCGTATGCGAACACCGTTTCCGCAATCGCGGAGAAACAGATTTTCAGATCATGTAAGAAAGGAATGTCTCTGATAAAAAATTCGTTGCTTTGTTCAAATTTTGTAACATTTTTTGGGCATATATGGCCAATTTCAGGACATTTTCGGTATTTTTGTAACCTGTAGACATACTGTGTACGGGGGAAAGGATTTTCGTCCGCGGAAAGAAGAAAATTTCTAGAGCAAAACACAAAAAATGCGGGAAGTACGCGGAAAGAGCATAATTCAAATCCGTGAAAGAATCCTATAAAAAAAAAGCAAAATTTTATTTGATCGAATTTGCCACCCGCGCAAGCTGAGGGGACACTTATAGTTTTCTATAAAATATCTGTCTAATTAGAAACATGTAGTACTTTAGTGTACCCAAATCGCGATTGACTGCGATTCAGACGTAGCTACGAAATCGCAGTCCGCGACCGCTCGGCAATCGGCCCACGATTCGCAACAATGAGGCAACTGATCGCGATTTGCGGTCGCGAAGCAATCGGCCCGATCGGGATCGGCCATCGGATTTCTCGGTATCCAATTTGAAGGAAAAAATAATTTTAGACCGGAAATGGAGAGAGAGAAATTCTCGCGCAGTCTAAATTTTTACGCGAGATTTTTCATGGATTGCGCGAGAATCTCGCGGGTTCGCGCTGAAATGGGAACCCTGGTATTAGGCCCGGTCGTCCAACTTGTTGCTCTAAGTCCTCTGGACGAGCCGGACGGCCTGGGGCTTTCACATTTGTATTAGGGTAACTGGTCAGATGACACATTCTTTAGTATTTCAGGTAGTTTCAAGTTCCTAGATACTTTAATAAGTATTCAAATGTTTTTAGAATGCTTTAAGAATAATTCAGATTGCTCACAGCATTTTATTCTGAACACCTGGAAGAGAAATACATTAAACAGTTTTTTGTCAATAGGTGAGAGGGCAAGGAGGGGCGAGCCCATGCAGTTCTATACTTTCATGAGTGTTGTAGAAAAATTTATATACAAGAAAAATAATATTACATGATACAGGGTCGAATCACATTACTGTGACTACCTCCTACTTTTGATGTCAACAGTGCATAGCCAATGAAAGAAGGCATGTGTCATGAGCTGGATTGGTGGGTATATAAGGTATGGTGTAGGCATTCTGAAAATATATCACTCATTGCTGTCATGATTAAAGGGAGCAATTTATCAGATTTGGAAAAAGGGATGATTATTGGGTTTCGGGCCCAGGGATGCAGTATTTCCAAAACAGCGTAGTTTGTGAATTGTTAGCATGCTGCTGTGGTTAAGTGTATTGTCAATGCAGAAATGGCACCATTGTGAATAAACGATGGGGAAACTATGGAGCACCATGCGCCATTGATGCAAGAGGTGAAAGTTGATTCCAAAGGTTCATGAGGGCTGATTGCCTTGCTACAGTGGAGCAAGTCACTGGCCGAATTAACCAGGGGGCTTGTGTTTCAAACAATGGTTCAGAAAACCCTGTTGCGTATTGGCCTCCTAAGCAATCAGATGATTACAGTGATGATTAGTTAATCAGAAGATTACGGCACAACTTCGAAAATTCGGAATCATCTGGACTTTGCCAATTCTGTATTAGAATTTTCTGAATTATATACATAGAACTCAAACTTTGTATGAAAACACTATTTTTGATAAAATTAAAGACAAAAAGTTAAGCTAACTAGTTAAAAAATATTTTTTAATACAGTAATGGACAAATCATCCTGAATCCTCTGGAACAATAGCTTTCCGGATTTTTGATTTGTAGCCAAAATGACAGCCAAACAGGGCAAATTATGTTGATCAAGCACCGGTTTCTAATTGGCAGTTTACAATGACCAGTTGAATTGTTTTAATTGCCGATCCCAGAAATAGACAATAGTTATTTTAAATTTACAAAACTTCCTTGAAGAAAGCAGCCATACGTTAGTTACGTGACAACATACACCAGCTTTTTTCAAGGGAGTTTTGTAAGTTTTCTTACAAGCAGCAGTTTTATTTATTGTAACAATTATTTTGTCTGGTAGATTTTTTTTGTTCATGTTGTTAGCATTACAGATTCATATTATATGCATGACTAATGTTTATGTTAGGAACGAGTTTTCTAAAATTTGGCAATATTTTTAAATCAAAAATTTTGTTTATTTTTTCTGTCAAACTTGAGAAATAGAAATAGGGAGATTTTCACATTGCACCAAAATTCCTATAGCATGTCTAAAATTCTGTAAAGGCAAAAAGGGCTCCGCTCTGTAAAAATTAACCTATATAGGTACCTGCCTGCAAAAGTTTGTGGCCTTGCTATTGTTAGTCTATCCAGGATGCGAACTCGCAGCTCAAATATTTTGTCTTTGATTTTGACAGTAAATATTTCTGAAACTACAATATGTATCGAAAAATGGTTTATTTCAGTATGTTTCACAAAGCTTTCTCTACAAGTGTACCAAATGTTATATTTTTATAAACTATAGATTTTGTGGTATAAAACAGAGAAATAAGAAATTCGTCAAACAATGGCAACGGCAGTTACTTTTTTTTAATATAGATTCTATTTGGAATTATTCTTTTGCTTCCTTCAGAGAGCTATTAGCATTATGGTACATGGACATGGGATCTCCATGTTTATAAATATGGATATTTTTATTTTCACTACTTTGGTCTATATTCCCTCTATTTTACATGTTAGAGCCTTTGGTTTCTTGATACAAATCTTATTTTATTCGATGAATTAGATCAAGAGTGCTGCTTGTGGGAAAAAATAAAAAATTTCAGTATCTCACAAATGACTCATAACTTCTACATAATGGAATTTATTCATGTTGGGTTAAAATAATTTGCAAATCATTCACCCAATTGAAAATAATGAATTAATTTAATTTTTTATAAATTTTTCTATTTTAGATCAAAAACATGGAATATCTTGAGAACGATGCATGTTAGAATATTTAAAAGGATGATATTTACTTTTAAATAAATAGTTATTTTTATAACATTTTTATACACAATGTTTTGATAAATTTTTGTTTATTTGAAAAAAAAAGTCCCTCCCTTAGTCCTTCCCTTATTCCACAAAAATGCCACTGAAAAATATGTGGGGAGACAGTGGCTACTTAACTCGCTATCAAGTAAATTTCACTTTAATTATAAATTAAAGAAACATTTTATGTTTTTATTAAGTTTTGTGGATTTATAGAAAGAAAGTAACTTGGTAGCAGACTGTTTTTGTAGACATTATCTCTCCTTTATAATCCAGACTCTCCGACTCACCCAAAGGTTTAGAGTAGCTAGTTGGATGGCCGGGAGAAGTTTATTAACTTGGAAAAAAAAATAACAGCAAAATATATTAGATTAGACAAAGTATCACAAGAAAATCCAAATTATTGGGTACTAAATATAATCATTATTCAAATTGTAGAAAACAGGTATATAGCATTAAGATTATTGTAGACTGCTACATACAATACACTACACCTGCCCCCCGATTTACATGGAAAATAGGTTCTGCACAAAACAGTGTAAATTGAAATCTTGGATTTTGCTAAGTAAAATCGTGTAAAACGAAAATAACCCCAAAATGTGCATGATTCAGTTATTTATTTAAGTAAAACAAAAGTAAGACATCTTAGAAAACTTAAAATTATACTTAGTTTATAAAACAACAAACATATGAATGTAGTAATATAACATATTTAATTTATTTTACATTAGGAACAAAGAACAAAAAAACAAAAAGACCCTTAAAAATTAATTATAAGTTTAATCACTGTCATCACTTTCATGTACTATCAGTCTTTTCTTTCTGATAGGTATGATGTCACTTTCATCACTTGAGCTTCCTTGATGCGATTCTGGCTCAATAGTTGACGAATTAGGCAAGATCTCGGGTTGACAAGACTTTGTCATGAAATCGGTAATTAACAATTGCGTAGGCTTTATTGCTAAATCTTTATAAACCTCTTCATATTGATTTAAGCATTTATGAAGGTCTCGCTGGAATCGGAGAGCTCGATCAACATTTGTGTTATATTGTAAGAAATGGTTGCCCAATTTTCTTCCCAAATCAAGTCCTATGCTCATGATTCTTGCTGTGAACGCAACTGGTTCAGATTGCTCGCCATCAGAATCATTGTCTTCATCATATTTGTTTGTTTCATGAATCATGTTAATTAAATCATCTTCATTCAATTCTTCATCAGCCATTATTTCTTCAATATCTGCCTGAGCTAAATCTTCAAAACCTTCTCCTCCTATAGTATGGGCCAACTCAGTGATCTGAGAATATTCATGCTTTATTGGTGATTTATCATTTCCACTTTCAACAACATCCGGCCATATTGCTTTCCAGCAGGCGTTGATCGTTGATTGTTTGATCTGAGTGTATGACAGTCCAACATGCTTAACACAATCTAAAATTGTAAATTTCTTCCAAGCATCCATCAGAGTAAGAGATTCATCATTCTCCATTTGTTCTAAGATATACCTGAAAGTTTGCTTGATGTACAGTGGTTTAAAAGTCAAAATTATCCCTTGATCTAACGGCTGTAATAAGGCAGTTGTATTCTTTGGTAAAAAAACAACTTTTACATTTTCGTGTTGTAAATCTGGAGGATGACCTGGTGCATTATCAATTAATAGAAGAACCTTAAAAGGCCAATCCCTTTTTAGTTAAATAATTTTTGACATCTGGAACAAAGAAGTTATGGAATCATTCATTGAAAGCTATGGCAGTAACCCATGCTTTTCTATTAGCCACATCCAATAGACGGGAAGGTTTTTGATATTTATTCCTTTGAATTATCGTGGTGATTTTGATTTGTTAATCACCAATGGTTTCATCATATAATCACCAGAAGCATTGCAACAGAAAAGAACTGTTATATGACTTTTTGCTACTTTATGACTACTAGCTGATTTGTGAGCTTTGGCTATAAAGGTTCTTTCCGGCATTTCTTTCCAGACTCGTCAGCATTGAAAACCTGATCAGAAGTGTAGGAGTTAGCGGCAATGATTTCAGAAAGTTTTGACGGATATTGTTGTGCCGCATCCGAATCAGCAGATGCACTTTCACCTTTCATTCTCAGATTATGTAAAGAATGTCTTTGTTTGAATCTCTCGAACCACCCATGGCTTGCGGAAAAAGATACCTTCTTTTCATCGGACGAAGTCGACGGCGACTGATTCTTAAGTGATTGATAAATCTTCAAAGCTTTATTTGTATTAGCATTGGTATCAATTGGGATTTGCTTTTGAGTTTGGTCTTCTATTCATATCACTAAGGCTTTTTCCATATTTTCCATTGTAACATCTCTAACATATGAAGTCGTACTCATACTGCTGCAGGTTCCAGCTGCTACACTTTTTCTAATGGAGTCTTCATTTTTTCTTATTGTCCTTATTGTGGCTTCATTCATGGAATAAAATTTAGCAACATCTGTTACTCTTTCTATTACGTAGACGGTCTAATATTTGAATTTTAGTTTTTAAAGAAATAACTTTTCTTTTCATTTGATTTTTCTTCAAATCCTTTGACATTATAGAACCTTAACAAATTTATGCAAACTATAAAGATGCAAGAAAAACTATAAATGTTGAAAACTTACCAGTTCAAAAGATAAACGCACATTAATATAAGCTTTGCTGCTAAAATGTTTCTGCACTATGTACTTGCATGAACCAGGTAGCTTTACTGTTGTGAAATACATACAGGGATTTCCCTATTACGGGGATTTCCCTATACGGGGATTCCCCTAAATGCATATATTTTACAACACCGGGAATCCCCTGTTGTTTTCATCAGTGTTACCAAAGGAATAAAATTTAAAAATGTCATCAAATCTTTGTATAGGCGTATATGGAGCGTAATATACATTTTTATCAATTTTTTGAAATCTGTTAATTTATAAACCATGTAAAAGCGAAATCGTGTAAAACAAGTGCCGTGTAAATCGGGGGATAAGTGTATTGGGAAATATTATTGTGAGAAGGTACCGCCAATCAAAAATTGGGTAAAGCATTAAAAATGAAATAATTTTGATCAAATCCAAAAATAAAAAAAGTGAAACACAAATACAAAAAAAAACAGATAAAAAATATATTTAAACCAAAGGAGCATTGACCAGAAAAATATTAAAGTAAAAGCAACTAATTAAATTACAAATGCAATTAGGCATTAATTTAATACGAAAACCATGGTCTCCCCAGATTACCTTAATGCTTCGATTTAGTTCATATTCAGGAATGCTCAAATCGTGTACATCTACCAAAATTTGAGAGTCAGATTTTTGGCCCCAAATTAATAGACCTCTATCTTTTCCTTTACATATACTATGTATTATAAAGAATGAAAAAAGCAACTGTCATTTTGATAGCATAGCTAGTCTTATCACTGGGGGTCATTTCATATCAATTTACCCAGGTCATGACATCCACCAACTCAGATTTTCATAAAACATTTTTTGTTAGCACGATCGAGTTATTAATTCAAGTAAATATTTTCCTCTCTAGGCCACATAGTTTCTGAGATATAAAATATCAAAGTTTTGGAAAATTGCACATAAATGACTTTCTTGAGAATTTTTTTTTAGAGGCTGTACTTGAGGAAATAAAATTCATATCTGTGTGTCCAATCGACATATCACTACAACATTTTTACCACATATCAATAAAAGCGTGTAGATTTCAGAAAAAAGTACTGTATCAATATTGCCTACTTCTAAGAGAGACTAAAATTTAATTAATCTAATTTTATTAAAAAAAATTGAAGTGCAAAAACATCGTCAATGGTTTAAATAAATTAAAGACAAAATCTTTACATTTTAAAAGTCATTTAATAGACATCCTATAGATGTACACATAGATTAAAAGGCAGAGCGTTTTGGGCATCACTATACCCTTCCTCAATGGCATTATATGAAAATCGTACCAACAAGCTTAAATACTATCCACACTGATAGGCAAAATTTGAATATTACTACAAATCAGCATCATTACAACAAATAGGGTAATACATCAACATAAAAATATGATGTATTATCATGTTTGTTGTAATGATGCCCATTTGTAATATGCAATTTTTGCCTATCAGTGTGGATAGTATTTAAGCTTGTTGGTACGATTTTCATATAATGCCACTGAGGAAGGGTATAGTGATGCCTGAAAGCGCTTTGGCTTTTAATCTATGTGTACATCTATAGGATGTCTATTAAATAACGTCTAAAATCTAAAGATTTCATCTTTAATTTATTTAAATCAATTTACAATTTTGATGTGTTACCACTCTAAGTACATCTTCAATGACTGAGTAGTATTATGACTTGAGGCCCCAAATTAATTGATATGTTATAAGACCGCTTTTATTTTTTTAAATTGAGCTTATAAGTGTTGGGTTGTAATGGAACTTATAATTGTTAAATAAATGCATAATATTTATTATGCATTTATTTACTTTTCATGTATGATGTTTAATTTAATTGTTATGAGATGTTAAAAGGTTGTAAAATGTTTTAAAAGATCTTTAAAAGTGAAATGTTTAATATACGTTAGATTTGGAAAATTTAAACTCTGTGTTCTCTCTCTCTCTCTCTTCTTGAGGCCCCAAATTAATTGATATGTTATAAGACCGCTTTTATTTTTTTAAATTGAGCTTATAAGTGTTGGGTTGTAATGGAACTTATAATTGTTAAATAAATGCATAATATTTATTATGCATTTATTTACTTTTCATGTATGATGTTTAATTTAATTGTTATGAGATGTTAAAAGGTTGTAAAATGTTTTAAAAGATCTTTAAAAGTGAAATGTTTAATATACGTTAGATTTGGAAAATTTAAACTCTGTGTTCTCTCTCTCTCTCTTTTCTTTTAATGTGTGTTTTATTTTAGGAAAGTACCATTTCAATGTTTAGCAGGTTAGCACATTTTTATGCCCTTAGGGGTAACTAGTCAACTGGCACACTTCAGTTTATTTCAGATTATTTTTAGATACTTTACAGAAACTTTTAGAATGTTTTTAGAATATCATATTCATTCTCTTCCTAAATGGCACCTTTGCTGGAACACTTTAGAATGTTTCAGATATGTTTCAAGACCTTTTCAAAGCAGATATATATTTGGTACTTTACAAGTTTATAGGATTTTAGTGTTTTCAAATGTTTTTAGGAAACTGTTGTTTTGAGAAGCGTTTCATTATTTTTTTCCCAACAGATTTTAGACCCAACATAAGTATCGTCTAAAATGTTGTGAAAGAAGAATGGTGGCACTTAGATTGATAATTTATTTTTAGCCTCCGGAAAGGTAAGTGGAGCCCTAATCTAGTTGTTTTAACTTATGTAACCAGTATTGCCCGGAATTTAAGATGAGTGATAGTGGCATAGCCATGTATAAATGTAAATAATTTAAAACATATTCTAAGAAAACATTATGCATAGTAATAAATAAATATCATAATAAGACAATTTTTGAATTTTTATATTAGTACTAGAAAATGTACCAGGCATTGTCTAGAATTTGAGATGAGCAGTCGTGGTGGTGGCATAGGCATGTGTCAGAATTGGGCAGTATCAAAAATTACATGTATTTTGTATTTTAAACTCAAAAAATGGTGTTTTGGTAATGTATTGAAAATATCAAAGTATTCTGTATTTTCAAAATACATTTCTTCAACCACAAGTGAATAATTTGCACCAAAAGAGAAAACACGGCTAATCTGTATTTTTCTAGTCATGGAATTTGTTTCTAGCAGTTAATCTAAACATCATTTTTTCAACCTGCTGATAAAGATATTAATTATTGGGATGCTTATAGTCTTCAAAAAATATAAACCTTACATTCATGTAATGGTGTTGTTTGGTAGATGGCTATTTTTTGAAAGGAAAGGGGTAAGAAGGATAGCTATTTTTGGTCTATGCTTGGAAAAGAAAGGGGTAAGAAGATAGCTTGAAGTTGCGGTCTTTGTAAAAACAGAAACATAGACAATCCAAGTTCTGCTGCGAATTGCTGTATCTCAGAAAAGCTTATTGTTTATTTTTCTTAATTTATTTACTTTATTTTAATTTTATTTAATATTTATGGTTATATTTTATTTAATATTAGTTTAGGATTATTTACTAAACTACTGAAACTGAACATATAGTTTTATTCAATAAAGCTCCTTTTTATAGTTTAGTTCAATAAAGTATTAATAACTCTGTTTCTTTTACTAATTGCTTTTCCTACCATTTGGCCTGTGCACATTACTTTGTTGTTTATCTTTTAAAATTATCATCAACTAGGGTTAGAAAAATCAAAAAATTTCTACATGCCTTTCGGGCATGTTGTCCAAATATATAGATGCCCAAGATAAAATTTTACATGCCCAGCATTTTCCTAATGACACTTTTCGTTGTTGATAGCTCTGGCGCCCATGAAAGTAAATATATTAAATATCATACATGTAGCCTATAATTAAATGTCAAAATTAGAAAATTAATTACTTTTAATGAAGTAAATATATTAAAAATGGAAATTGAATACTATTTATGCTAAAATAATTTTTAAAATAACCGTTTAGCGATTTATGCCGAATTAGACTAGACAACTTTTGAAGAAGCATATTTATTACTTCCATAAAAAAGTGATCGCGATCTTAATTTAGATTACATGTGGCTGTAAATTCCCATCATCATGATTGACATTATCGTGCATGTGGCCGTAAATTTACATTGGCTTAGACAGAAGGAAATTTTTTGTAGGAAACTATGCAAATTTTGTACGTAGTATGAGGATGTTTTAGATACAAACTACAGAGATTCTATAGTAATCTGCATCTCTGCTTATCAACACTTGTGCACGTGCACAAAACTCCCAAAGCTACCTGAGGAATCAAGCGCAAATGAATGAGAGAAAGAGAGAGAGAAGAGAATAAGGAGCTGCTTTGGCACTGTGCCAGAGGCTCTGCTTGTTTCTTTTAGTGATGTCACTGTCTCCCGTAAACTGTGAAACTTTGTTTTCTCCCCACAGTTATCAACTATCTCGCTGCGGAAGCCATTCATAGTCCATCGCTCAATAATTAAGACTTTTGTTTTTCATCCTTTTCTCTTACTCGGCTTTAAAAGTTGAACATAAAATATTTGCAGTGGAGTGCTGGTTACTCGATTTTGGCTACTGATTGACCTAATCAGGTTAATGTCAAATAAAGTTTTATTACACGCCTGACTGGGCATGTAATAAAAATTAATATATGCCCGGTTGAAATTTTTATATGCCCCGGGCATGTCGGGCAACAGATTTTTCGAACCCTGTCATCAACAATCAACACACATTCTTTAAAACTTCACTTACCTTTAAACCAAAATTAAATGCAGCACAGCCAACAACTCAAGAAACACAACCAATTTAATGTTAAACTAAAACTTGCTTTATTAACAACACTTTAACTTAAGGACAAAAACAAACAAAAGAAGTTACAAAAATAAACATCTTCTAAATAGATTTAACCTAAAATGCGTATAGTGGATAATTAAAGTACATTGCGTTACTCAAAAAGAAAACAATTAAAACCCAGAAAAACAATTTAAACCCAAATCAAAACAAACCCAGTTATTAATTTAAATCCCAGGTGCAGATTCCACTCTGGTCTGAAGACTAGAGTTTGGTCTGTCTGGATGAGCTGTCTACAAAAACGTTAAATCCTAAAATAATAAAACCAAACACAAATTGTGAATGATAAAATTACAAATTTTTAAAATTATAAAATAATAAAAACAAACACTAAATAGTAAAATGCAAAATTCCAATTTGTACAAGTATGATGTCGCACACTTCTATAAAACCCATAAAGCTACACACAATTTTTAAAAATATGCATATTATTTGTTGGCTTGCAAAAACATGTAACAGTTTGATGAAAATGTAGATTTAAAAAGGCTTGTTTTGAACAATGATACACTTTGACAAACACTTTTTCTTGATTAGGAGATTCAAAGACAAAGGTAACTGTATCTGCATCCTCTTGGGCTTTGATGGTTACAATGTCATCATTAGAAGCACATTTCAAGATCTTAGCCATACTTCCAAGATTCATTTCCATCGAAAGATTTTTGTCGCATTGGAATTTATTAAAGCCATCACTTCGTAAAAAGAAACTAAGCTTACGTGAGAATTGTCCATGGCCTCCAAAACACCTTTCCGGTGACCCCGGGCTCGGTCCTCAAAAATTCTCTCCACCTCACTCATCTGATGTTCAGGATAAAAAAAAAACACGCCAACCAAATTTCCGCTTCCTAAGAGCTGCCAATCTTGGCGAATGAAAACCTGCACCGCACACAAGTGCCTATGCATACCCCGGGGAATTAAAAAATTATGTTTCACAATGAATTGCGAGGCACGAAAATGCCACCAAGCTAGCTACCATGTTTTCCCATCAAAGTTCATTGCTCCGTTAAATCAACACTACGGAATGTCTCTCGGCACTCACAAACATCTGGAATAAACATTGTTTCCACTGATAAGCCGTGAAACAGCCAAATCCACGCTTAACATAAGAATTATTTTTCGCTTTCAGATGAATATAATCGCTGTTTGAAAGTAAGGCCGAAAAGGAAAATTACAGGGACACATGCGAATTAGCAAAGGACTCTATGGATACATTTAGCGTTTGTAGATACACCTTTTTACAGAGACGCCACTTCTTACATAGCTAATGATGAAAGTCAGTTGATCTGCGCGAGATACATCAGGTATAAAGTCCACAGATATTGAATAGTATTTTGCTTGTTTCACTTCATCTGCAATTGCTGCTAACAACTTCTGGCCTATGACATCAATGAACTCATCATAAATTGTTGACGAAAGATAGGACACGTTACCCTTTCCTGCCACTCCATATTTTTTAATATGCTCATGTAAGAACGTGTCAAATTTGCTAACTAATTCCAAGGTTCCCATGTAGTTCCCATTGTTTGCTGACCCAAACCTTTCACCATCACCTCTAAATGGTAGACCCCTCTCTGTAAAAAATTTGATGACTTCGACCACTCTTCGCAGTATTTCTCTCCAATAACCCCTTTCTTTGTTCATATGGATTTAAAGTTCTGTGTCTATTTATCCTTGCTTTCTGCATCACCTCATGTACGTAAATATATTTTTTCTATGTTTGATGCTTGTTTCATGGCCTGAGAGGGACCGTGAAGCATGTTTCCAATCACTGTAACCCCCAGAGAAGAATGTTCCAGTACACATACGTTTAGGACAAAACAACATGCAAGCGAAGCAGAACACTTAACAGGGTTCATACTCTTTTGCAAGAACTCATTTCCAGTATTTTTCAGTATTCCAGGAGGGTTCGAGCATTTTTCCAGGAGTTTTTCTAAACATTAAATGTAGAAGCAAAACCAAGATTCTATAGATGTTTCTCTTTCAGCCAAGTCACTTGGCTTTATACCAACTACACCATTACGGTCATACCAAAATTTGTCTTGAATTACATTATAATGCATCAATAAAGGAAAAGTTTGCCAATTTACACTTCATAATTTATTAAATATCAGTAATGAAACAAGGTTCATTAGCAAATTTCTTCTTAACCAAGTCTTTTATAATTTTTTAAATGAATCCAACATCAACTTGGCCGGCATGGTTGGTAACCAAATATTTTGTTTTCCATTTTTGCATACAATTTTTGTGAAACTAAATGGGTTCTTGGGGAGGGAGATATGACCCCCCAAATCCGCCTCCCTCAGCAATGTCACTGCTTACATTTGCTTTATATTGCTGTATATTGTTGCTTTGTATTTTCACAATATTTATATGAATAATGGCTGCTTATAGTTTCAGTAATCTAGACAGGAAATTTTCTGTAATGACTAGAGTGGTTAAATTTGTGATAAAAAAAATTGTTTTCAATGATAATCAGAAAAATATTTGATCAAACGTTTCAAATTTTTTATATATATATTTTTTTATATGAAATGTTCAAATAAACTAAACAAACAAAATTTGAATATATTAGTCTTCATTACTAAACTGCCAGTTCTGTAGCACATTCTAATGCTAGTAAGCATACCCTTACCGATCCTGATGAGGAAGGCTTCATGAAAGTTCGGAGGAGGCACTCTGCAAAGATTGTAAAACCTACTCCCCCCCCCATTTCCATGGTCCAGCCTGTGCTCAACCCTGAGGTTCCTGCACCTGATGCAGCTAATGTAAATGAAATTCCTAAAAAAGAAAGTCCCCCCCACCCCTTTTTTATCGTACCCAGTATAAACTGGTACGACTACCTAAATCAGTTAAGATTAGTAGTCCCCTCAATTGCTATTAGCCTGAGAGGCAATTTATTTAAAATTTATGTTAAAATGCGGGAGGAATACATAGTTGTTCAGAGAAGACTGATTCAGGAGAAAATTGCGTTTAGAACTTTTCTTCTGAATGCAGACAAATCACTCAAAGTGGTTATTAGGGGAGCTTCCCGTGCCCACCTGTCCGGAAATTATTAGAGATTAGAGGTCGGAGGATTCAAAATTAATAGTGTAACACAGCCTTTTAAGGGTTTTAAGACCAATAGGGTGCTTATGCCCCTATTCTACGTTCAGTTGAACAAAACCCCAGACAACCTAAAAATTTACCAGATTGTGAAATTGTTAGGAGTTGAAGCTTGAACGATATCGTGGGTGCAAGGGCACAGCTATACAATGTTCTTGTTGTCAAACTTGGCTCCATGCCGCAATCAGTTGTAATTTACTGCCTAAATGCGTGAAATGTGCGGGCAATCATCGATCTTACGAATGCCCAAAGAAACCAGAGACCAAATGTGTATGTGCAAATTGCGGTGGCGAGCACCTCGTGAGTTATCGTGGGTGTCCAAAGTTACCTAAGCCCAGAATCCATCCCAGAACCTTCCCTAATAGAACGGTTAATGATAGTTCAAAATCCTATGCTGTAGCCTACCAGCATAATGAAAATGATTTCCCCAAACTGCCAGAAAAGTATCCTAAAACTAAGGTAACTAATTTCAATCCAAACAAGCCCCCATATATATAAAAAAAAAAACCCTCTAAAAAACAATTGGTTGGAGTTCATCGACCTGATAGTCAGTTTCGAAAGAAATGGCTATCAGAAAGATTTTCTCTAACGAGCCCTCAAATCTGCCCTCCCTCAATTAAGGGAATTTAAAACCATCATAGACAGGATCTCTATCCTTTGCGATCACAAGCTGAAACCCTCTCCAATTGGTTATTTTTAGAGCCTGCCATGTTACTTTCAGGACCCATGTACTCATGATCTTAGAACTTTCTGTCCACGTTTTGGATTAACCAAGCCTGTTCACTGCTCACCTTTGGCTTCTCCCGTAACCCCGCCCCTTTCCTCGCTAGTACGTCCATCATCGGCTCATGGCAGAGTTCCATGGAACTCACCCGTTTTCCAAATTCTCCTTTATTTTTCAGAGATATTCTATTCTTGATATTCCAAATGAAGTGTCATGTAGACTTAATTGGAACTTATCCTAATTCTGTCTAATGTGCACCGCTACGATCCCATTGGATCTCTATCATGTTAAAGACTTTTTCTATGATTTCCCAAACCTTTTATTATGTTCGGAGATTAAAACAAACCCTCTGTGGTTTTGCTAGGTGCTCCAAAAAGAGAGATCCTTAAGTCCTAGAGTCATTACTAAACAAAAAAGAAATTTCAAAATCCTTAATTGTAGTTAAATGCTTAGCTTAAACTAAAAAATAAGTAGAACACAGAATATGCTTCAAATAAATGTAGTTGTTTATTTATTTATTTTTAGCCTGCTCTAGCTCAGACTTCAACAATTTCTTTCTAAAACATGAAAAATAAAAAACATTTGACATAGTCCTTATTTTTTTAAATAATAAAAAAATGTAATGTGTCTGCACTTAAATTTAGCCTAAAATCAGCACCATATTTTCTAATAATACAGAATATACATTTTGACACAATATTATTATGGGGAACAAATAATATTGCTTTCATCACCAGATAATATTAAATTCTTCTAGATAAACTGTTAAATTTCTCTGGGCAAATTGAATTGTGCAATCACACCATTTATGTAATAATAATTAAAAAATTAACCTTAATAAATAACCAAAATCTGAAAATAAGATAGTTTTGTCAATCGAATGATTAATATATAGAGGGTGGAGATGGATAGAAAAAGATACTTGAGGACTCACAGGACTACATGAGAATTCCCTGAATTGCGTAATCGTATATATTGAATATGTCAAAATAATTATAAAATTAACATGAATAATAAACAAAAACTTAACAAGTTTTGTTAATTTAATGTACAATAATTACTGTTTGGAGATGGATGGAAAAAGATACTAGTCAACGCTCGGCAATGTACGTGATACTATCTGAATTACGCAATCCCTCTATTTATAAGGAAATAATTAAAAAATTAGTCTTTATAATTAACCAAAATGTGAAAATACACTAACCCAGTTCATCTAATGACTAATATTTAGAGGATGGGGATGGATGGAAAAGGATACTTGTGGATGCCCAGGACTACCAGAGAATTCCCGAAATTGCGCATTCATACTAAATGTGTCAAAATAATTAAAATATTTACATGAATAATAAACCAACATAGAGAAATATGCAAGTTTTGTCAATTTAATGTGCAATAATTTCAGGATGAATGGGAAAAAAAAAAAATAGATATTTTCAGTAATTTTACTGGTCTTTTCCGTAGTCCGTAATTTTGTTCTGAAATCCATAATGATTAGCATCTCTGTACTTCCAATATCAGTATTTGTGCTTTATCATTAGTTTGGTGGTGCCACCTATCGATCATAGTATGAGATAAAAGATTGCAATGTCGATTTTCAAGGAGTATTTTCTGATTTTCAAGAGTTTAGTGCTATAATGAATAAAATAAGGAGTTTACAAGGTGGTGTACGAACCCTGACTTAACCTTTGGATGGTGAATAGAGAAGCCAATCATGTTTAGTTCCTTCTTCATTTGGGAGTTTACGGTAAAAGAATAAAGAAATAAATTTACGTGTTCTCATAACTTTCTTACCTGCTTCAGTATACTCATGCGCACATTCAGATGTGCTCCAAAATCCGAGTCCACATTTTGGCAGTGCGACGGATTCTTTCTAATTCAGTACTCTTGAAGTTCGATTTTACTTCTGTTAGACACTGTCCATAATGCAGGATCTGTACTTAGTTTGTGATGTTCTTGGTTTCCTACATCTTGCTTTGAGTCACTTATAACGGACTGAGTTTCGAAGACCGCAAAATCTTCCTCAGCATTTGATGTTTCAGCACAAACTAACACATCTCCTTCAATTAATGCAACATGTTGGTCGGTATGGAGGGTATCTTTATGTTTATGTGACACTAATAAACTGTGCAGAATAGTTTCATCCAGTGCAAATAATGAAGTGCTAGGTATCCCTCCAGTCTCAATTGGTGCGGAGGATGCAGATGTTAAGAAAGTATACTCACTTCTACCACTTCTGTCTTCAGGACTGGGTGCTTGAAAAAAAGACGTCAGCTTGGGAACATGTTCTGTTGCTGATTGTGTTGATTTCGCTTTTCTCTTTTATGTGCTCCACTTGGATAATTTCTCTTAATTTTTATCCCCCAGGTCTGCTACATGCAAGATACAACAACTTCAAAAAATAGAATATGCTCAGCCTACTCACCACTCACCTTGTGGATTTCCTGTACATCCCCATTTCAGGGAAGAAAAATTCCCACGATACTGTGGGGCCACCTGTTGGACTTATTTTGAATCATAAATTATTTTGCAGTTGCCGTCGCTTTCCTTCGTTAGGTTTGGCTCTGGCAGCTTGCCAGACCTAAAGAAGAAAATGAGTTTTCAAATTTAGTGTTTCTTTATTAAATCTTGTTGCTAAATGACATCTCTTACACTATTTGTGTTATTCACTAAAATTTTCTTGCACTTTATTATTAACATTAACCTCCAGAGTCGGGGGCCCTAGGCCATGGCCCGGTTTGCCCCATGGTTAATCCGGCCCTGCAATGGGGTACTATACACAGGCAGTAAAATCCCCTTCTGTCTAGAAGCTTTATTGTACTGCATCTCATCTCACCCTTAAGACCTGAAATTGCACTTCTGAAGAATTTATTTGTTTGCTTTATCCTCGACATTCAGATGTCCGAGACCGGAGGCAAGACAAAGACTCTGGGTATTTAACAAGTTTCTATTGCTCCCCTCTCCTTTATGCCCTCGTACATCTAAGTATCCCACTTGGAAGAAAAAGGGGTGATCCTGGAGAGTTTTTACATTTTTATTGCTTACTATTATAGAACACACTGCATTCCAGATTCAATCATTCTAGCATCTGGCAAATTTAGTCAGCTAATATTTTGTTATCAGACATTGAAAGACGATTTTATAGCTGCCAAGTGTTCCGATTTTTATGTATTTGTTCTGTTTCTTCAGTCTTGTCCCAGAAACTGATTTTGGGCTAAAGTAGTCTGATTTTTCATTTCCATAACATTTATATTTTATTGTATGCAAATCTGCATATTTTTCATCTGCATAAGAGTATCTATAGGTCATAAAATTGGAAGTAGGTCACAATTTGAGAAGCAAAGTCAGGAATCGAAGTTTTCCCGTTTTTTCATCTAAAAATCCATTTCCCCTTGATAGCGTCTGTTTCTAATTAATGTGGGAAAAACACATATTTGCATTAACTAAAATTTTTATGATTATTTCATGTTATATACAAGAAAACTATTTTTCAGATGTATTATTAAAGAAATGAAAGGCTATATTGTACCAGTACCGGGTGCTGTGATAAATGGCATCTGTCTGTGATTTTTCTAATATTTCGTTTTATTGTGGAATTATTTATCCACTTCTGCAATCTGTTTGCATTGTCTAAAAAGTTTGTAATTATTTCATATATTATACAGAAAAACTATTTTTCAAGTACATTTTTAATGAAATGAAAAGCTATTTTGCAGCAGTATTGTGATAAGCGGCATTTGTGTGCGATCGTATATATTTTGTTGTACAGTACAACCTCGAAAATCCGGACTCGTCCGGACTTTGCCGATTCTGGATTTTCGATTTTTCCGGATTATAGAATTTGAATAAAATTCAGATTTAATATTAACTAAATACACTATAAAGCACTATTTTTAGTAAAAATAATGGCAAAAGTTAAGTTAATCAATTAAAACATATTATTTAATCTAAAAAATAGGGCAAAAGAAATTTCTAAGAAAAAATATACACAATAATTTAGAATGTGTGAACAAAACGAAATGATAAAATTCCATTTTATCATTTCGTTTAAATATTTGAATTAACATTTGTTATTTCATTAATTTTGGTTTATGGGAAAGCAGTTTTCTTTATCCTGTAGATGGACATTATTTCTGCTCGGTTCAAAGTTCTTTGTTCAAGACCTTTAATTGCATGATCGATTGTTTGCATAAGATTATCAATGGGTATTTTTCTTCTCCACACTTATCATCGCTACTCCGATCTTTTTTATTTAATATCATATCACGAATTTCGCCATCATTCAATTTATTTACGATTGGCGCATCATCATCACAGTGCAGAACTTCTGTTTTATCGGCTTTGTCGAATTTAATGAAGCGCCAGAAGATTTAATGAAGTGTCGAGATTTAATAAAGATCGAGGATTAGCACTTTTGACGATATATTTAAAGATGTAAATGTGTTTAAACCGTTTTCCCTATTAACGAACGAAAAACAACAAATAAGAACTTAAAAGTTTTATTAATTCTCTAGCATCTATATAATGTTATGTTTAAAAAGGCCGATAACTCTGAAAAAAGTAAAAACTTTATTAGTAATAGTCAAATATCTAAAAAATATCACAGTAGATAAAATAAATATCTTTTCCAAAAAAGAAAAATATCTCTCCTCTCAATTATTTTTCTAAATTAAGATGAGTCATTACTAGGCTGCAGCCAGCAGCACCGCGACGTGGTGGGGCAGGGAAAGCGAAGAAAGGAATTTGCTTAGTTCCTAACCTAATCTTAAATGCAGCCGATCCTTTTGAGAGTCTGTGTGACCTTGTTGCTCGGTTCTGTGCGATACGATATTATTTAGTTATTTATTTGCCATATAGTATGTAAATATGGCTTTCTAAACAAAAAAAGCAAAATATACAGTTGATTTCAAGCTGACACGTTCAACGAGAACGAAAAATCGTCAGATATGTATCGGGAGGGGGAGGAGATTCCGAAGATAAAACAGAATACATTGAAGAATGAAATTCATACTACGAAGTGAACAAAATAAATTTCTGTGAGCGTTAATATGAAATCTCGGGATTTTTAGATTTAATTGAACAATCTGTGATAAAATGTTATGATAATGTTTTAAAGTGTTTAATATTAAAAATACATTGTTTCAGAAAAATGTCTTTTTCAATAGTGAGAAAAGGAAATTTTGCTAATAAAAATTTCGTATTTACATAACGATGTATATTTTACGCGAAATAATTCATCGGGAGTTGTGACTTGAATAAGGGGAAGGAGGAATTAATGCTAACAATGTAATTCACTCTCCAACCACGAGCCGATCTACGGCTGTCCATCTAAACTTTCGTTTCATTTCCGGGTTCAGAAAGTCGACCGGAAAATACGGTAAAATAAATAATCTTACCCTGTTGTTTTAAATCCGCGACTTCCAGTCCGAGGGGACCCCCCCCCCCCTAAAAAAACCCTCGAAAATTTGGAAAACGTCCGGATTTTGGATGTTCGGATATTCGAGGT
Source organism: Amaurobius ferox (assembly GCA_951213105.1). Taxonomy (NCBI): domain Eukaryota; kingdom Metazoa; phylum Arthropoda; class Arachnida; order Araneae; family Amaurobiidae; genus Amaurobius; species Amaurobius ferox. The sequence goes on along the minus strand of OX578144.1, from coordinate 138,213,067 downwards.
TGTACTGTATTGTGAAAGTATTTTTCCACTCTTGCAATTTGTTTGCATTGTTTAAAACATTTGTAATTATTTTGTATTTTATATAAAAAAAACTTTTTTTTTCAAACGTATTATTAATGAAATAGAAGGCTATTTTGCAGCAGTATGGAGAAAAACAGTATTAGTGCATGACTTTTTTCATTGTCAGTATGTTCCTATTTTTCTTTCTAGTAGGTTGGCAGCTATGCATTTCATATCAATTCCTGAAATTAATATGTATACTTTTTTAATTATTATCCAGGCTGTTCAGCTCACCAGAAGCCCAGAAGTGTTGTTGTTGAGACCCAGACCGTCCAACCTACCAGAAAGGTGTAAGGTAACTGAGCCCAAAGGGTGTTGTTGTTGTTGAGACCCAGACCGTCCGACCTACCAGAAAGGTGTAAGGTAACTGTTTGGACGGCCGGGAAGTGCCACCCAATTTAGACCGGAACCCAGTGGGGGAGGCATCCACAAGGACCATACCCTCCTTCCCCTACTACCAACCTCTCAGAAGGACTTACGGACCCACATATTTAACGTGATCGTACTCCGCATGAACACGGTGGCAGTTGTGGCAGTGTGCAAATCCAGCATGCGGTGTTCCCAGGTGATCACCCACCCAAGGGTATGATTTATACTTTGTTAAAGTGACAAGGAAAAGAGTAATAACTATAAAACATAAAAACTTATTATTGACTTGCAAATATTGAACCCTAGCTACCAATTCTGCATTTCTTCATGAAGCTCCAATATTTGGATTGACCGCCAATCTCCAGGCAAATATGCAAATCTCTCCCCTCCTTTTAAGATGAATATAGTCTTAAGATTTTAAAATGAAATCCCATACTTTGACAAAATTGGCCAAAAAAAGGGACTAAATTTAACTTAAAATTCCCTTATATTTTAATTTTAAATATGTTTAATTCTTATATTTGTAAGTAATATGAGAAAGATCATATGAAAATGTTGCTAAAATATGCATTTATACGTGATTCTCAGTTTAACCCGTTTTATTATCAAATATTTTCCATTTTTGCAATTTGTTTCCATCAACTAACATTTTTATATTAATTGTTATATTAAATGATCATTAAACTTTGATTATTTCTATAACGAAGCCTAATTTTCACTTATGGAGATTGTAAACACATTAAGCTAAGAGTTGTATAAGAATTGCTGAATTCTTTTAACGCAAAATTATTTAGTTCTGGAGTCTGCAATATAGCTGATATGAATGAAATATTCATTGATTTTACATAGAGAACAGGCGATTTTATAGCAGACTTTTTCGGTGAAGTTTTAAGCACAAAGTTAAATTATTTTTACCTCCATGGTTTTAAGTTTTTAGTAAAATAAATTATTGTAGTATTGTGATGAATGAAAGGAATAGAATAAAAGTTTATGAATGAAATTTTTACTGCTTTTTCATAGCAATTTTTCCAAGCAATTTATATTTCAGTGCCATCATTTGGATAAAGGTCATTTTTTTCGATGAAGTTTTTAAATATAATAAATTATTGTAGTATTGTGATAATTTTAAAAATATTACTGATGTATTGCATTTTAGAGATGTTTAAATAAAATTGCATTGCAGTTGGAAAGTGTTTCATAATCAATGCTTTATGCATAATTGATCTTTCTTATTATATCTTTATTTTATGAAATGTGTTCTCCCATAGATTCATTTATTTTCTCTATTTGTATTTACTTTATTATTATGGAGATATAAAATTTCAAAGAGTTTAGTCTTTAAGGTCATACTTTTTTAATACATCTTAATTCTTTTAAAATGCCAATGTTAATATTTAGCAAACATTAAAGGTTTGTTTATTTCAAATAAAATGTATGACGAATGTTATTTTGCATTGAAAATTCAATTCAGTGCAACATACAGCAAAGTTTAATTTTTTAAAATGAATTTTGCATTTTGAAAAGACATGTATTTCGTATTTTGAATTTTTTAAATTTGAAAAGTATTTTGTATTTTATGCCATATGTATTTTGTATTGAAAATACATTTTCAATGTTTTTTGTCCAACTCTGTCACATATGCATCCATGCAATAATTTTATTTATACTTTTGTTAAAACCTTCTTTGGTTTTCGGGAATTCACTATGAGTTCACGTGTAGCTTTTGTTAGAGATTTTGAATCCTAAATAGCATCATAACATTCTAGAAAATGTACTCAGCATTTTCAGGGATGTAAGATGTAAACCTTTGATTACAATCACACTGGAACCCTCAGCAAATTATCAAAAATCAAAGAACACATTAACAATACACCTGCTTATAACAGAAAAAAACAAAAACTGATAATTATTTTATTAATCAATAAATTCATTTACTTTCATTATTTGCTTAAGATTTGCTTGTTAGAAATTCAATTAAATTTACATAATTTGTAATGCAATGGTAGTATACAGGAATTACTGCTATATAGTCCATTTCTTAAGAAATGGTGGCTCATGGTCATGCCTTCCCTTTCCTACCTTAACCTGTAGCTATAGCAGGGTTAGCCCCGAATGTGTATGTATGCTTTCGGTACTTACGTATTATCGCAACCATGACAAAACGTAATTGATGTATCGTCCAATAAAGGTCCCGATCGATTCCAAGGACAACATGCAACAAAGTGATCTGTATGAGGACCCACGTTCGAGCGGGCTCGAACTGGTTGGGGGACGTACGCACCGCTGGGACTGTGTCGTCAGACAGGCCGGCTTCGCCGGACCAAGTCACAGAGCATACTAGACTCGCTTCTGGGTTTTTCTGCTCGTGGGTCCTCATACAGATCACTTGGCTGCATGTTGTCACGGTCCTTGCGCCGTGCGACGGTCCCAGAAGCGAGTCTAGTATGCTCTGTGACTTGGTCCGGCGAAGCCGGCCTGTCTGACGACACAGTCCCAGCGGTGCGTACGTCCCCCAACCAGTTCGAGCCCGCCTGAACGTGGGTCCTCATACAGATCACTTTGTTGCATGTTGTCCTTGGAATCGATCGGGACCTTTATTGGACGATACATCAATTACGTTTTGTCATGGTTGCGATAATACGTAAGTACCATGCTTTCTTTTCCACTTCAGTTGAGGCTGGTAAGGGTGATCTCCCTCATGCAGTTATTCTAAACTCAAACCTGGCAAAAAGGAGTTCACCTCCCGGTTTTGGCGAGCAGAGGTAGGGGAAGAAGAAATTTCAATGACCTTAAGCAGACCTCGAAATGGACTAAGTATTGTTTCGTTTGTTTTGACATTTATAATGCTACAGTTCTTTCAAAAATCCTATTCTTTTTATCATACATTATTTGAATCATAAATATAAAAGATCTGGGAAAGACAATATCTTTCTGGTTCTTGCAAAAAGATGTTTTTTTACTGACTTCCATTAATTGGATTGGGGGTAATTCTAAATTAAATGATTAGTTCCATCAAATTCAAATAAACGAAATGTTATAAAACATATAAAGAAATAAACCAACCTGATTCTACGAAATACCGACTCCAAATCTTTCTTCAGCTCAATTAAAAATGTTATATGTTTTTTTAATTCTTTGCTTGCACCTGTATAACGAATAGTAAGAAGAGAATTACAGTTGATTAGCATTTCATTTGTTTTCTCAAATCTATTTAACCTAAAAAAGAGAGAGTTAATATTAATTTCATAAAATAATGTTTCTCCAACATACCAGAAAAAAAAAAACAAAAAAAAAAACATTGTTATACAAGCTAAATGTAACAAGACTAAATGTCAAAACAAAAATATTCTGGCCACAAAAATAGGTAATTTAAGTACATAATACTCAAAGCACTATCCAGGTTGTTTTCATAGAATCTCAGTTCTGTAAAAATATGCTTAGTAAAAACATTAGAAGTTTTTGAAAATAAAATTATTTTGCATAAAAAGAATATAACTTTGAAAAATGAAATAAATTTAAGAAAAATTTAAGAGTGTGAAAATTCTAGAAAATTTACATATTTAATTTAGCAAATAATAATTTTTTAAGTGACTGAACCCTTTAGTACTATTTGTAGTTTGTGAATATTTTAGATGGTTTATCAAATTTACGTGAAAATTTCTCAAATTTTACTTTTGACGAAAGGTTTTAAAAGTCTTACATTTTAATTAAAAGAACTACTTCTGTAACATGAAATGTTGCAAATTTTAAATATTTATAATTTTGTTAAAGGTCTTTTTCCTTTCCCTATATAGATATATAGTATAATGTATAGGAAAAGTATTGTAATGGGATTGAAAATTCTAATTTGAGTTTTCGATGGAAGAGCACATTATAAGCATCTCTGAACTTGAATAGAACATTTTTAAGGTGATGTCTCTGTGTCTGTGTGTATGTGTCCGTGAGTCTGTGGAAGTGATATGTCACAAAAAGAGTGTTTCTAATGAAATTTGGTACAAATATTACAATTGGTGAATACTGGAAGCCTATTGATTTTAACTACATTCGAATGTTTGGAAGATCTCCCCGATTTTCACAAATGAAATTCAGCAAAAATCATATCTTTAATAATGTAGTATAAATTATTTCTTATGTAATTTTTCATTAGAAAATGAATGAAAAAAACTTTAGAAGGCTAGCATAAACCTATTTTTAAAATACAGCACATTTTTCTAATAAATTTATAAAATAGATCACATAACAAAAAAAAGTATTAACTATTGTGAAATATGTTCATTTTCATGTAATATTATATGATACATGACAATTTTGTTAACATTATTCTTGTGGATATAGTATGTTCTATTCATAAGAGAAGATAATTGCACAATAGTTTTGTATTTTTATGACCAACAATTCGATAACAGCCATTTATATATAAGAAAAGCTCTTCTCTTTGTGTGTGTGTAATGCTTGGTGATCAATTTGATGAACTTGGTGATCAATTTGATGAACTTGGTGATCAATTTGATGAACTTGGTGACTAATTAAGTAAAATACTGCCAACTTTGTGATATTTTGTCCCAGATTGCTAAAGTATAGGTGAAATTAGAAAAATGATGCTAAATTAACATTAATTATGACAAATTGATGAAATAATTATTAAAATATTTTAATATATGGATTATACTGCTTATTGCAGCTGCTATCAATATTGATAATTGTCAATTTAGAGTTGTACGAAATATAGTTAAGTAAGTACTTCAAAATATATTTTATTGCAAAAAAATATATGCATCCATAAGAAATTGAGCTACAGCTGTAAAACTTGGCATGTATGTATCATTTCAGGAGATATTAAAGTGATTAGAATTTGAGAGCAGAATTAACAGTTGATTAAGAAATGATGGCAACAAGAAGATGACATTTTAGTAAGTGGTAAATCCTCCCCTCGCAGCTATACAACCTGCTATTTGGTGAGGCATAGAGTCAATTAAGTTGCTTATATCTATCTACAGAAGATTCTACCGCAACTGGTCAGCTAATTCAGTAGCATTCTGAGAAGGCTACAATTGTTGAAACCAGCATGTCCCAGATGTGTTCTATTGGTGATAGGCCTAGATGGCTATGAAAGGGTATTAAATCCTCAAAAACATTGTTGAGAAAGTCCTGCAGTATGTGGTCAAGCGTTGTCTTGTTGGCAAATGGAATCTGGGTGGTTTGACAGCATATGCAGAACAATCGGCTGCCATCGACGTTTGGGGGGGGGGGGGGGGTGTCACAAATCTCTTTGGTGAGGGATAGGCCTGAACTCGGAACTGCTGGAAAACTGCATATAAAAGACTGCGAGTCACCTTTCTCCAAGATGATGTTTATTAATTCATTGTTTTTCTTTTGATTTCTTACCTCAATCTTGGGAATGACTCATGGTGTCCTTTCAGCAAGAGTCTTCATGCAGATTGGATAACTCGCTGTATATGCAATCTTATTTACATATTTTTGGGATGGACCTTGGAATTCGTTCCGGGAGATACCGATCCTTGTGTATATAGGAAGCTCATACTGGAAAAATAATCAGATCAAGATCGATCGGGAAGGCGATCGAGAGATCAGGTTGTCTGACAGTTATTCAGACAGGTAGTTAGGCAAGTAGTTCTGAAAAGAATGATACAGTGCTAAATAATTTTGAGTAAATGTGCATTCTTGTTCATGTTATTTTGTTAAGAAAGATTGCCTTAGTTAAACAGGCATGTCCAGTGTAGGAACGATATATTGGAGTATTCGTTTGTACTACATGAATGGATTTCAAACTGGTGATTCTATCTTTTTAATGGACTAAAGGATTTTATACTGAACATGAACCAAATCTAGTCAAAAACTTGTTAAACCTGCATTTTCTAAAGTGTGACCTCATTGCAGTAGAATCTCGAACCACATGTTAAAGAGTTCGTGATTATTGATTTTGAACATGGACTTCCTAGATTGTTTTCAAATCAAAAGCCTGTACATATGTTTTTCGCTGCATTATGTAGCAGCAGCCAAATTATATTGGCAAGATTCCAACATTAATAAATAAATTTTGTTTTTTGTTTTCCAATTGACTTCTACTATTTTCATTATACCACTGTGCCAACTTTGCTCAACTTTTCATACAGGACTATGTTTCCCCGAACCAACAGGAAGCAGGAGCTTGCTGATCCCTTGCTATACCGTTAGGCCCAAAAAAAGAATTCTTCAGGCAAGAGAGAATAATCAGGTATGTCTTTCATAGTAGTGAGTGGTACAAGAGCAGCTCCACACACTCTCCCCTAGTAAGAAGCTTCATTGAATTTCAGTGAGGGGAGCTACCCCGAAAATTCCCGCTATGCCCCCAAGTTGAAACTCAGTGGTGAACTGAATGGCCGGTGAAACATGTCATGCTTCAAGCGTGTGGCTGAGTGACGTCAGTTGTAGTCATCCAGGAGAGAGGGGGAATGGAAGTATGCATCATTTGTAGTGCTGCTATCTTACGAGAGAGGTGAAATCATTGGAGAGAGAAGGTTGTATGGTCGTTTGTCCTTGGTAGCCATTGTGTGTGTGTATGGGGGGGGGGGGGGGGGGGAAGGGCTGCAAATCCCCCTTAGTGGGGGATACGTTCAAACTTGGAACCAGGAACTTGCTAATCCTGCACTATTCCGACTAAGATGGCTACTGATACATATGCTGGACCAACCAGCTTCTCTTAGGTCTATGATACAACATCTCTCTAAATCTAACAATTGTTCGTAGCACTGTCGAACGTGTCTCAAAGGCATCTTTATGCATAACTGGCAATATCAAAGCACTAAATAAAAGTTCTAATTGCCTATGAGTGAAAACATCGCTCTTTTTAAATGTTTCTTCATTTGTTATTGTTTAAAGTTAGGTAAATGCTAGGTTATTCGTGATAAATGACTCAAATTCTTTAGTATTACAAATAATGATTATTTTTTGTGATATTAATTAATAGAATCATGTTTGACCTGAAATGGAACTCCCCTACCCATCATTGATTGTTAATAAAGGAAAAATGGAGAAGCAACAGCCACACCTTTTTATAAGCTAGCTTCCATGTTAGTTAATCAGCTAGGGAGGAGTTTAACTGTTGGTTACATTTGGCTATTTAATAATTTTAGGAGCTTTGATTTTAATCTAAACGTGTTCAGGGGTTTTATTTACATAGTTATACTCTTTTAGTTATCCATTTTTCAATTGTTTAGGTTTTTGATATTCTTCTGTTCCAAATAGGTTCTGTTCTATTCTATAGTTACTCTGTTCAAAATGGTGAAAGTTAGTTCTTTACAGGTTTTAGCAATTTAAATTTATTTAAATTGGCTAATTTGTGATTCCATTAATTGCCCTTTTTATTCCCTTTGATTTGACTCTAAATTTGTTGTTCTCAGTTAAAAATTCGTTGATTTATCGCGAATTTTCAGTTTTATTCTATTTTCAGCTTTTTAAATTTTTCAAAATCGTCCATTTTTAAATTATTACCGAATTTGTATATTCCAAATCCTTTTTAATTTTCATCTGCTTTAAAATTCCTGTTCTCTTCTTTAAAACCGAGTTTTTGATTGGTTGACGTTATATTAAAATCGTTTGTCATTAATTCTTTTATTGTTCATCGATAGTTCTGCTTACAATGTGTGGCAGTGATGTTTAGCTGTATATAAATAGATATGTGCTCTTTTTCATTCTCTTCTCCTTTTGATTAGAACTGGAAAAGTAGTCCTGTTAAGTTGTTGATTTTAGCGCTTTGGCGTGAGCCGAACCGAAGTTCGAATTCGGCACGAAAAGTTTTATTGTCTCTGGCTACGTCTGTGATGTGTTTTTCATCTTGGGAAAAACATGTGGGAAATATGCAAAGGTCGCTTTCATGAGGAGGACGGATGGATGGAATTCTATGATAATTTTGCAAAATATTGATAGAAATATATACAATCGGAGTAGGGATATTTTGATTTTAAATAGCAATATTAGAAAAAAAATTAGTAATATTTTCGGAAAAATGATTAAGACAATTATAAAAATATATACAGAACCATTACATTTAAAACATCCATGGGTAGTACTGGTAGAATATGAAAATTCAGGACACAAATTTTACGAAATTTCAGAACAAAAAATTATAAAACAAAAAATATATAAAGTTTTTATCCGGTAGAAATATTACTTTATAATGAAAACAAGCATTTATGTTTGGTAAAACAAGTTTTCACTAAAGAGAATAAAAAATATTGATCTCAATTTAACAAAAATATAGCAATGAATTATATCCCTGCCAAAATGGTTGCCTTTCTGCCTAAAATATTGCATTACCACTTTTGGAAAATATCCTGTCACAGGGTTCATATCCATTATTCCAAAATAGAAAACTTTGTATTTTGCAAATATAATTAAAAAAATTAACCTTAAAATTTGACTGGAATATGAAAATAAACTAGTTTAGTCAATCTAATATGCAACATTTAAAACATGGAGATGAATGGAAAAATATACTAATGTACTATCAGCAATTCATCAGAACAAACTAAATTGCGCAATCACACTGTTTATGCAAAAATAACTCAGACATTAACCATAATAATTAACCAGAATATGAACATATGCTAGTTCAGTTAATCTAATAAGCAATATTAAGAAGATGAAGATGGATGGAAAAAGATATTAATGTATTCTCGAGATGGAATTCACGAGAAAATCTAAATTGAGGAATTGTACTGTTTATACGAAAATAATTAAAAAATTAACCAGAATACGGAGAAATGCTAAATTTAGTCAATCTAATATGCAATATTTAGAAGATGGAAATGGATGGAAAAAGATACAAAGTAGTTTCAGCAATTCACAAGAACAAACTGAATCAATCGCACTGTTAATGAGAAATTAATGAAAAGGATAACATTTCAACGATTTATGCTGAATTTGAAGAAGCATATTACTTTCATAAAACATGCGATCGCAATTTACATTACATGCGTCTGTAAATCCCCGTTAATTACCATGCATGTGGCCATAATTTACACTGGCCTAGACAGAAGGCAATTTTCAATAGAAAATTATGCGAATTCTGTAACTTGTAGTATGAGATGAGGATGTGTTCCATAGGAACTATGGAGAATTCATAGTAAAAGCCATCTTTACTTTTGATAAGTAAAATTTTAGGAATTTCGAGAAGGCACATAAAAAATAAGGATATTTTAGGACACAAATATTTTAATGAAAAACATAACATTTTAGTGATTTATGTTGAATTTGAAGAAGCATATGCATTACTTTCATAAAATATGTGATCACGATCTTAATTTACATGTGGTGGTAAATTCCTGTTAATTACCATGCATGTGACCGTAACTTTACATTAGCTTAGTCAAAAGGCAATTTTCTATAGAAAACTATGCAAATTCCGTAATCTATAATATGAGATGAGGATGTTTCCCATAGAAACTATTAAGGAGAATGCGTAGTAATCGGCATCTCTACTTTTGAGTTTAAAATTTCAAGAATTTCGGTATGGTACATAAAAAATAAGGATATTTCAGGACACAATTATTTTTTTCGGGAATTTTGGGACAATTATGACCCCTGAACATCGAAATGTGCATCCAAGTCAATTGTAAACGTAAACAACATACTTCATTCATGTATCTAGAACTTTGTATTAGGACTAGCGTTTGATAAACAAAAACCCCTGTTGTCTAGACCATTTTTTGGATGCTGAGTGCTGGAAGTAGAAGAATGAATAGAGTTTAGCTCTATTTATTCTATTACCCCCAGCACACAGTGTCCAAAGATGGATGGGAGACAACACTCGTGTGCAGTTCTAGAAGTTGGGAAAACATCTGCATCACAGAAAAGTAAACACGTGCACTCCCACAATAGCCATTCATTGGGGCATTTTAATGACACCGGAAATTTCAGAGAATTTTGGCTGTTAAAAAAAAATACTTTCCCAGAAAAAAAGGGAATGAAAAAAGGGACCATTTGAGAGGCCTGTGAGTATTGTGCTGAAATTGGATGGAAATTTCTGGGAAGGGACATTTTTGCAATTTTAAGTATTTTCAATTTAGTTATATCACAAGAATAAATCCATCAGGTTAGATATTAACATAGAATGTAGTATGAGGTGCCATCCAAAATTTCCCGGATTGGCGCTGTATAACTGAAACGTTAAATTTAAATAGTTTCAAAGTGCAACGATAGATAGCAGTAGGTACTCATTTTGTGAACCAGTGCGCAAAATTTCATCGTGAATGATGCAGTTCTCGCTAGTATAGAAGCCATTTTGTTTGAAGTTGTTTTCACTGCATTGCGATTTTTATGATGGATACAAAAAAGAACAGCGTGTTTGCATTAAATTTTGTGCGAATCTTGCTAAAAGTGCAACAGAAACTGTGGAAATGATTCAACAAGTGTTTGGTGAACAATCACTCAGTTGAATCCAAATTTTTGAATGGCATAAGCGTTTTAAAGCTGGTCGAACATTAGTTGATGATGAAGAACACACAGGAAGACCTTCGAAGAGCACAACTCTGGAAAACATCGACAAAATTCAACAGTTTATTCATGAAGATCAACGTCAAACCATTCCAGATCTATGTGATAAAGTTAGAATTGGATATGGAACATGTCAGCGAATTCTCACTGCGGAATTGGGAATGCATCGCATCGCTGCCAAATTTGTTCCCAGGTTGTTGACAACGGATCTAAAGCAACACCAAATTGATGTTTGCATGGAGCTTCAGCAGCTCATTTTGGATGATGAAATCTTCATATCCAGAGTAATTACTGACGATGAGAGTTGGATTTATGGATATGACCACCCACCTTACTCACCAGACTTAGCCCCCTATGACTTCTTTTCATTAAAAAAAAATTAAATTTAAGCTAAACGGCGGATGTTTTAATACCATTGAAGAAATTCAAACAGAATCGCAGCCAATGCTTGATATGCTTACTGAAAAATACTTCCAGAAAGACTTCCAGCAATGGCAAAAGTGCTGGGATCGATGTATAGCTGTAGGAGGAAGCTATTTTGAAGGTGACAGTGAACATTAACTGATATGGTTAGTTTTCAAGTTTTCACAGCACCAATCCGGGAAATTTTGGATGGCACCTCGTGACGGGTTTCGGTTTTGTGATTTTTTTTTGCAGGGAAGGGGGGGGGGGAGTTCATGCCCATTTTGCAGATGTAAATAGTTGTTATTTTATATAACTGCCCTGCTTTCACTCCTAGGCAATGCCGAAAACATTTTCTAGTATATTATTAAGAAGAATCTACAGAATTGTGCCTGTTGTATTTATTGCTTCCTTCATTTATTTCATGGTGAGATATAATTGGGACGTAATCATGAGTTGCCAAGATCTAATACATTCAATTACTTTTAAAAATGAGAGGTTCATATTTTTATTGCTAACTGGTAGGGAAAAAAGCTTCTCAGGTGGTGAAATTCCTTTAATTTCTATGTTCTCAAATACACTAATGGTGTAAGAAATGACCACTCGTACTTGGTTATCAGAAGTAATGGACTGATAATTGAGTTTAGTGACAGTTTTGCGTCATAAACATTGGGTAAGAGAGGCTTTTATTTAAAGGCCTCAGATATATTTATTACAATTTTTCTAATTTGATTTAATGTATTTGTATATTTTGTTCTTCAGGTCTCCCATATTGTGTAGTTTAAACTAGAAAAGAGGCGTTTACATTCTCATATAGAAAATAAACATGTATGTAATACTTTAAAATAACTCTATTCTTTTATTTGATCTATATTTACATGTTAAAATCAAAATCATTCTAACAGATTGGAAATTTATCTTTTAAAAGCAACAATTAAAAATCTGATGTGAGCAGTACATAACTTTCCTTGTAGACTCAAATTCATCTTCTCTTTAATTTCAATAATAATTCATTAAAGTTAGTTTAACTGCACGAAATAACACGCATAATCAATTAAAATAACACTGGGTTTACACTTTTATTTTCATTTGATAACTGAGTTTATTCTCAAAACCGGCGTAGCAAAAATGCGAAAAACTAAAATATTTTGAGAACGGCTAGTTTTAGAGTAATTGTGCTGGTCTTATTTTTTTTGTCAAAAAGTATATATAAAACAAGCATTTAATTGATATTATTGAGCATACGTAGTCTTTTATTTTAGATTTTGATGATTTTTGCAGGCCATTTCACAAAGAAGCAGGTTCTTCTTTTTCGAATCGTACCAAAATGCAATCAGCACCAGACCAGGGTAACCCACAAGTGACTTATCTATCAAATTTTGGGAAATTTGATAAATTAGATTTTTGGTTAAAGTGGATACAGGCAATTTTTGTGGGTCATTTAGAGAAAAAAACAAAACAAAAACATTTTCTTCATACCAAAATCTAATCAGCACCAGGGTCACCCACAAGGGACTTACTTACCAAGTTTTATGAAATTCAGTTAATTAGTTTTTGAGTTAGAGTGGATACATACATTGCATAGACACACACACACTGACGTCATGCTAAAAATAGATTTTCCGGGTTTTAGATGTCCCAAAACATATAGATCTATAGAAAACTCAAGTTGCAATTTTCGACATGATTCCAATACTTTCCCTATACATTTCTATGTATTGCAGGGAAAATAAAAACTATGCTTGAATTAACAGTGATTAAAAACTAAAAAGTGTATGTTTGAATAAAGATGATGCATAATGGATTAACGTATAATCATTCCAGTATATTTTGTTGCACCATATTTTGAAATAGGCGCAAACGTATCTATGTCCCTGGGAGCCTTACACCCTAGTTAAGCCACTGGTAAGGTGTTATTTTAAAAAGGGGCTGGTGGGGTGGCATTTTTTGATGTCAGGGTGCAAAATTTCAGTACAGAGGTACACAGGGCAGGTCTTTTAATTTCTAAGTACAGCGGGGCAGGCCGCCCCACGAGAAGCACCTAGTAAGAACCATGACAATATAAAAGCACATAACTACATAATTTTAAGTATTTTCAGTCCATGTATTTACCTCAACAACCAAGTGTATAACATATCAATATACACTTTATAGACATTTGACATAAAAAATATTTTGGATACTAAAAAATTTGTTTTAGTTGCCACTATTAAAAAATCCATGCTGAATCTTTAATCTAAGAATTCTTGCCGTCTCTAAGGCACAAATTGTTGTGGCAACTAATATCGCCTACTATATTCTATTCCATTCAACTATCGAACCACTTCATATCTTCAATTTAATGTTTACTGAGTGATATGAACTTTTTTAGCATTTCAGCAGGAATATAAAAATACACAATTTAACAATAAAATATAAATACTATAGTTTGACTACTAGTATAATTTAATTAGTTTAGATAACATATACAAAATAAAATAATTTTTTAATAAAGAAAATATATACACTTTTGGAGAATGATACAATTCTGTTCCTTGAAGAGGGAGAAAAATGGAATATGGGGCAGAAATGTACATACTGGAAAGGGGGTGATACGCTGTTGGAAGACTATGATTTAATAACCAGAGCACTTTTAAACAAAGTGAAATCTTATCCCTGTTATTTATATATATATTACGATGTCTTCAAACGATACTATTATTTTTTAAAGTTAACCAAAATATAAAATTGTTTAAATTAACTAAAACGTATTTACATATGCTTTTGAGATTTAATAAGAGCTTGTATATCGTCTTCATCCACCTCACGTTGTAAAGATTGAACAAATGCTACAGGAGCAGATATATTAAGACTTGTGGAGCTTCCTAAGCCCACATTATCTTGCAACGCATATTGACTCATTTTAAGGTTTTCATAAAAAGAATAAACTCTCTCTTTGTACTACAATGAGATATGCATTACAACAGATGTACCACAGAATACTATATACCACAGTACGATGTACCACAGAATAATAGTCTGTGAGATGTACTACGGCAGTATAATTTCTGAAGAAACATGTTTTAGGTTTTGTTTACAATTCTTTCCCCTATTATTTTCAGCCAATCAAATTTACGATCATTGTTTCCTTACGCTGAAAATCGAAATATCAAAATAGGCTAAACTATATTATAAATTTATGTGCTAATAATTCATATTATTTTAAAAAGTGGATGAAAATTTCTGTCTAAAATGAAATCAAATTATTTTTTCCCAAGTTAAAAATGCATTTAAAATATGAGTCGTTCAAGTTGAGATTTGTTTCGTTCCTTCAACGTTAGAAGATGAGTCCTCTCCTGTCTGTATCTGACGCTTGGGGATTTTCATTTTAAATTGTAAGTATATGCAATTTTAATAAGCGTTTATAAAACGTATTATGCAAAGCATAATCAATTTGAATTTGTTCCATTGTATTTATTTTAATTCTCCAAAAATTTTGAGTAAAAAATATGTATTTTGTTTTCGAAATTTGTTACAGTGCTTTATCGTATTTTTATAGTAATAAAGTAGGTATTTATGTGTTTTAACACTTGTCATATTTATTATTCATATTTATTGACTCTTATATTGTGTATATTGATCCATTATCGGGCCATAAATTGCACCGATGAGTTTGAAATTGCGCAACGCAACCGTCTTAATGGTGTCCGAAAAATTGAATCTTATTTTTTAAAAAGACATATATGGCAAATAATTATTTTTATTTTTTTATATATGTAACTGAAAATCCTCCATTGAAGCATTCTGACTTGTAATGTTTTCCTTGTACTAGTATGCAAATATAGCGATAAGATTACAGAAACTGGTTTTACCGCTTTTATTACAGATCGTCTGTTATAGGTATTCCAGGAATTAATTTTGTAATTATTGTCAACAAATCCTTCAGTTATAATTTTTCTTTTTGTGTATGTGTGCCTTTACTTTAGATGATTATACCTGTAAATCGTGTGGTACAGCTTTAATATAATGAATTTGCATTTCGCTCACCAAGCAAGCGATGAATTGTGCGATGTTGTTATTTCTAGAACCCCCTTCCTAGTTTTCCGTTCGGAACTTCTTTACGTTAAACTTTTCTTTTTACGTTAAACTGTGGAAGAATTTATCAAAATTCTGAATATATTTAAATCAGGTTGTATTTTGATTTAAGCATGGCTTATCATTAAATTAATTCTATTTTTTTAGCAGTGTTGTAGCTAAGTTTCAGAGTGTATTATTCAGTAAATTGATTGTTTCAATCAATTTTTGTAATACATCAGAGAAATTGATTGGGCCAAGGTCACGTAAGAACTGTAGGATGGAAATTTCCAATTTTACAGTGTTAACATGTTGTTGAGACCCAGACCGTCCGACCTACCAGAAAGGTGTAAGGTAACAGACAGTGTTAACATGTGCTATCTTTTGTTTTTGTATGATATTTTTATTTTTATTGTATTTTTGAATTATTTTCATTGAGTTTGTTTTATGCTGCCCAATGAGCCACGGAACACCTGTTACACAAACAGCTTTAGTTATGTGCAACTTCAAACAGCCAGTGAGGTCGGATTTTCTAATGTTTTTTTAGCGGACGAGCGTAACAAGGTAAGTGGTTATAGGTCCAAGTTTGAATTCCTACTGATCAACTGTGCACAAACAGCTTTTGCTACGTGTGACCTCTGACAGTCAGTAAACCGGATTTTGTGATCAATGTTTCAGTAGGTGAGTAGGGTGGTCCAAAATTTTGAAGTTTTGAATTTTCATGTTCTCACCCTCCAAATTCCAATATATCTAAAAGTAATTATTGCAAAATTTAATCACTAACAAACAATATTTAGAGGTAGCTCAATGAAGCTATAATGGTTCATAATTTGTGGTCATTTTGTCGTTTTTTGCTTATTTTACTTAGAAAAATATCTCTCATCTCAATGTATAAAAATTATTTTACGATATTTAAAAGTTGTTTATATATATTATATAAAAAATTAGACCATTTGTGAATGCATAGTTTGTTTAATGTTTAAAAGTAATTTCAGCAGTATAAAGTTGGTATAATGTGTTATACTCTGACCTACCTCTCATAGATGGCAGCACCCGACTTTCAGTTACAGGTTATTGTTTTTTAAATTATTTTTGCTTTATTGAATTGGCAGTGGTTGTAAACTATTTTTTTGGTTTCTAAATTATACTATTTAGTATTTTTAAACTTAGTTTTATTAAGTTTAACTTCAAACCTTAACTGCAACCATCTGATTTAGGTTTGTTTTGTTTAGTACTTTGTTTGCTTGTTTTTAAAAGCTGTATGAAACCAAAACCATGGAAACAAGATTTAAAAATGAAGTTTACCTTCTTAGAAATACTATTAATAAACTCAGTGGTAATAAATTGCCTTCAATAGGTATGGCATTGTCATTTTTTCTTCATCACTATATTGAGTTGAAATCTACAGTGCAAGAAGCATCTAAGGCTACAATAGCTGAGATAGCAAAATTTTGGGTGAAAGCGAGAATTCCCATGCGCGATCCCCAGCACTGTCAGAAAAAATTAGAGAAATTATTTGAAGAATGGAGATTGTTAAAGAACAAAGTACGTAAAATACCTAATCAAAAGAGCAAAGAGAGTGCATTCTCTTCAAAATTAAATAATTTATTTGATATTGCCCATGCCAATGCATTTGGCATAATAAAAATAGCTCAGGATAGAGATTTCTTGCTAGCTCAGCGAGAAGATTGAAGATGAGGATCAATGATTGGTGTTGATAGAAATTCAGCATCTTTTTCAGAAAGAAGTGCTTGCTGATAAAAAAAAATATTTTCCTGAAGAAAAGATAACAGAACATGACAGATTCGCAGGAAGCAGCATTGGATTTTATAACTAGCTCAGATGAAAATGATACTGAAAAGGCAGAATTGTTTGAAGCTGAAAGAGCAATACCAGGTCCAGGTCCATCAAACGCTAAGAAACGATGTTACAGTCGTTACAACATCATAACGCCAGAATTAACAGCAACTCTAGATAAGACAAAAGTATCTGACAGAAAAGCTATGTTTGTGGTCGCAGAAACTGCCGAGAGTTTGGGCATCGAAATGAGAGATATCAGCCTGAGCAGAAGTTCAATTCGGCGACAGAGAATCAGAAATAAAATTGAACAATCCGACAAAATAAAAGCACGGCTACAAACAAATGTTCCCCTGATTGTTCACTGGGGTGGGAAACTGTTACCATAATTAACTTTAACCACCAAAGAGAAAACAGACTACGAGTTCTAATGTCTGGAAATGGGGTGTCGCAGTTAATCTCGGTTGCTAAACTTCCTTTAGCAACAGGTGAAGCACAAGCCCATACAGTTTACGAAGCTCTGAAAGAATGGGATATTGCTGATAAAGTATTTGGAATGAGCTTTGATACAACATCCGCAAATAGTGGAAAGGATAAAGGTGCTTGTTCTCTTTTAGAAAAAACGTTGGGGAGGAAACTTTTCTTTTGCCTGCCGGCATTATATGGAGCTTGTCATTGGAAAAGTATTTCATATTTCTTTAGGAACTTCATGTCCAGAAGTACCTTTATTCAAACGTTTCCAAGATTTCTGGGAATTCCTAAATAGAGACAAATTTGAAGCAGGTGTGAAAAATGATAATATTTTATCCCTTGTGCAAGATGTAAAAGATGATATTTTAAAGTTCGCTGCTAGACAGGAATTATCACCTATAACAAGAGATGATCATTGAGAATGTCTCGAACTTGTTGTTATTTTTCTTGGAGGGACACCTGCCAGAGGAATTAGTTTTAAGCTTCCAGGAGCAATGCACCATGCTCGTTGGATGTCTAAGGTGATATATTCTTTGAAGATATATATCTTTAAATCCCAATACAAGCTTACAAAAAAGGAAGAAAATGGTCTTCTCAATGTCTGTGTTTTCATAATCAGTGTATTTTAAAGCGCGGATGGCTGCTTCAGTACCAGAAACCACACTATATAATGATTTTCAACATATAATTTCAACTGCCTTTTCATAGACACGATCAAAATTTACAGTAATGAACGCAGAGAAAGGGATCTGGGACTTATCTGAGGTCATACAAGAACTGGTTGATTTTGGTTTGAGGACAGACATTGCTCTCTTAACAAAAGGCTAAGCCGGGGATCTGATCTGCTAACAAAAGGGCAGGGAGGGCGCTTTTTTTCCTACAAAGGGCAAGGAGGGCACTTTTTTTCCTATAAAGGGCAAAGAGGGCGCTGTTCTGGTAACAACAGGCAGGCCGCTGCGCCCTCCCAAAAGTGCCTGGGGGAAACTCTGCCTTTTCAATAGTCGCATACCTATTTTAACAAAAAAAGGTGGTTGAAGCCTTAAAAAATCAAAAAGGCATGAAGAGTCCCGAGAAAAGGATAGCAATTTCCCTTGAAACTTTTCATGAAAAGAAGTTTGAAGAATTTGTTACCAAACAGTCTTTGAGCTGTTCAAAGAAATGAATATACTACATGGATTCCTCCATGTAGACCCTGAACACTGGAACACTAATTCTGATTACTGCAATTCCTTGAAATGTGTGCAGGCTATAAATGTAGTTGTTGTGATGTGTTTAAAAACTTTAAACTCATCATAACACTTTATAACTTTACTACAGAAAACTATTCTTTGCATTGAGAACATTTTCTTAAATTTATGGTGGTCCGAGGTAGTGAATATTTTTCCCACAGTGGCTTCGAAGTAGAAGGCACTAAAGCCATTAAAAAGCATTTAGCAAGATCACTCAAAATCTTAAGTGACATTTTAAGGTGTGGAAAAACAGAATTTTGAAAGCTAAACGAGACCTCTCATGTTGTCTACAATCTGGCATTTATTTGCAGCCATTAACACCACGATTAGGCACGAATGGATTGCAAGTGCATTCAATTACCATCCTTGACAGATGTGCAAGATCATCAATTCTAAGTTCCCTGTGAGCAGAGGTTTTTCAGTGGAATACATCGTATACAGCAAGGTGATTTTAAGGACAGGTGTGCCATTTGGCCCCTTGTCCAAGCATTTTTGAATTATTCGAATTGGCAAAAGAAAGAATATATATATATATATTCTAATTTCTGATGATGAATGGGTTTTTACAACTTGCAAGGTAATATAACTAAAGTGATGAATGTTGTACATGTGGAATTGTCATTGTTTGCCTTCTCGTACCTATAAGTGAAGATATGCAACATTAAATTAAGATATGTGATTTACCATCCAGTCATTAAATATACATTTCTTTATGGTGAATAAATGAAGATATGTGACAGTGGATTAAAATTTGTGATTTTACAATTCAATCATTAACTATACTCATTTTCATTGATTATATTAATAAAGAACATTTCGTTATCATTCATCGTAAAGAGTGATCCTTGAACAATCTATTACATAATTTTCTCATAAGTTATATTTTGTATTTATATTCTTATTTCAATTATAGACACAATTCAGGTAAGAAATTTTAGAAGAATCAATTTTAGATGGCTATTTAGCTCAAGTTAAGTCTCTTTATGCAATTTGTATAATTTTAGGCGCTCACATACAAATGGTTAATATTTAAAAAACACAACGCAATTATTATTGATATTCTAAATTCTATTTCCCACTATATGATCCCCTTCCATTAAGTAACTAATTTTTAATTAATTAATTTCCCTTTTAATTGTATGTGAGTGTCCGACCCAATCAGGTGTTGAGATATGATCGTTCAATTGATTTTCTTTAATTAAGTCTCTTGAATGGTTGTATCACAACATCTGGTTCTCTTATTTATGGTGCCGTGACCAGGATAAAAAAAAAAACTCCTGCTCAACCAGGGAGGTCAACAATTGAGAGGCAGAAGAAAACAAGTTTCCATATCTCACCTGAAACCGGATTTACCAACTGTCGAAAGAGGATGTCATTTTACCACAGTAAGAAAGAGGATGTCATACACCATACATAAGAATATGAATACTGCAGCACACTAAAATTTAAATTAATAAAAGAGACAATTGGCCTATTAATGAGTATATAAAATAAAAGCAATTTTGAATAGAATAATTTTGAATAATAATAAAGTAAAATAAAATATTTAATGATTTATAAAAAAAATGTTAATTTGGAATAAAAATAAAAAAGTGTTGTGACGTGTCACAACAGTAGTAAATGATCATGCCGAGAGAGGTATTGCTTTGGTAAAAGAATACACTGGACTACTTACTCAAAGTGAACCTCAGTTTTAGGTTTTGATAAAGTTGTGGAGGTTCATCGAAAAGCCTATCTTGATAGCAGGAAGGACTTAACAAATTGAATTAATAACTCTACTCAAATTTAAATTAAAATTAGTATTTAACTTTATATATGTGTAGAATGTATAATAAAAAAAAAGGGGCTGCCATTTTTTAATAATAATTATGTGCCACTGGTACGTGTCAAGGCACCATATGTGGCGAAACGATGGCGGCCTCATATGTTGTAAAAGGAACTTCACACCGGGGAAATTCAACGGCGTTTGTAATAGGAATGCACAAGTAATTGGAGCGCAATCGCTGCGGGCGGTTTCTCACAGGCATCGGAGAAGATGGGAGATCCGCGCAGATGTGGCAATGGTATCAATACATCGTATATAGTGATTGGGTGCTGATGGTGGCGTGATGATAGTAGAAGACAAGCAATGATGACTCAATTCCTTTAAATTTACCTTTTTCTTTATTAGATGAAAATTACCAAATTCCAAATCATGAACATCAAGAAGAATTAGACATCGAATTTGTTGACGATGATATCTTAAATTACATTTAGATTTCCAACATTATAGAACAATACAACGGCGAATCCGATAGTGATTTGCGCCGGTCAGACATCTTCAAATAATCATTTTACGATGAACATATCTCGCGACTCTTGGAAATTACATTAAAACGCGACGTACGCAATTTACTTCATTATTAATTTAATTTTAGAAACATTCTATTGATAATACATTCTGTTCTTTGCCCCGCGGGCAAGAACACGTCCAACTGCTATGGAATTACATCGCCAACTAAAACTAATCACCAAAAACAGATATAAGCATCTTTAATGTTATTACGCGTTCATGACGCAAATAAAAAGAGTTCCAATGTTAAAGAATATGAAATGCAAATACGAAGTACATGTACTAAAGCGCGGGACAAAACCCTACACCAAGGTTTGCCGGAACTGGCGGGAAATATCCAAAAAGGGCCGAATACAGAAATGGCGCTTTATCAATTTGGAATAAATTTCTGAGAACAAGTTTTAGAATCGAAAGTAAATTAGAATTTGCGGTAAGTTAAATTTTGAACGAAAACAACAATTGAACGAGGGCAAGCATTTCACAACATATCCCCGCCGCAAACGAGGATTTGTTCTGGTACAGAACAAAGACTAACCAAAAAAATATTCCAAAAATGCCTAAAAATAAAGCGGCGACATAAAAAAAACCAACAATTTCTTGGAGAAAAAATATGCCACAAAAATTTCAACGAAAAAATTTAGGATCTGTTATGCAGATAGGATTGTCAACTGCAATCAATTCTCATTTCCAAAATATGTGTATTTCTCAACCCAGAAATTCAACGAAAACAAGGACAGATGTGAAAATTTGATTCATACAACACTGCATTCGCTCACATTCATACACACATTTTCACCAAAAGAAGTCCTTACATGCTAGATAAAAGTGAGGGGGTTGAGTTTTTTCAAATTTTCCTCAATGTGTTTAAATTCAAAAACTAAAAAATCTAGTCACTACTGCATATCAGATGGTCATGAACATGGCGCAGAAAAAAAAAATTAATTTAGAATAACCTACGCGATTGAGATGTCTTTAAATAAAAAAAAATACAATATATAAAAATCACAATATTTCATTCATACTAACATTTTTCCGAACTTTCAACAATTTTCAATCATTATCATACATTCGATTTGAAACTTTACCTAATAAAATTTATATATTTACAATATCACATTTAATATTATCAATACAAAATAAACACTTAAGATAACTGTGTTCAAAAAAAAAATAACTACACAAATACATTTTAAATTATTAGCAAAATTGTAAACAAAAAAAAAATCACTCTTTTATACAATTATTAACAAGTTTTAATTTTTAATTAGCATAGTGTGCGAGGTCAAGCGAGTATGAGCTTTCAACGCTCTCGGTATGACGATTGCTCGCTTTCTGGGCTATTTTGCCGCAGATGAGGACTTTCAATAACTCCGCTCTTGAAATTGGGGAGTGCCTCTGAAAAAAAAATTTGCAATTTCCTGAGAATTTTCCGTGCCTCTTTGACATTGGATGCAGTCAAAAATTATGTGGGCATTCAAACGGATTCTCGGATGCTTCGATTTCAGCACAATTGCAGACCTACTTTTCTTTTCTAGGTCGACATAATACACTTTATTTATTTCTTGACTCGATCAATACTCAAAAAACATATGGGAATCGACGTCCCGGGAAAATATATTCAACAGCATATAATTTTACTTAACACAATATTTTACTTTCATACTTATGCGTTGACTGAAAAAGGAATGCATATACACACAGACTCGGGAATCGACGTCCCGAAGTCGAAAGAACACTTGTTTCTTGAATTTTCCCTTTTTTTTTTTCCTCTGCAGGCATTGGAGTTGGTACAATTGTAGAAGCAATGCCGCAACTTGACATTTCCGATGTAACCACACAGCACAGGATTCGGTGAGTCATCCTTGTAGACTTGAATGCACTCAGCACCAGGTATAGGCTCTCAATTTGTGCTCCACAGGATCAACTAAGCCATTCTTGCAGGCTTGCATGGTCGACGGCACCAATTGTAATAATAAAAAGGGGTGGCCGGTCGTTTTTAATAATAATATGTGCCACTGGTACGTGTCAAGGCACCATATGTGGCGAAACGATGGCGGCCTCATATGTTGTAAAAGGAACTTCACACCGGGGAAATTCAACGGCGTTTGTAATAGGAATGCACAAGTAATTGGAGCGCAATCGCTGCGGGCGGTTTCTCACAGGCATCGGAGAAGATGGGAGATCCGCGCAGATGTGGCAATGGTATCAATACATCGTATATAGTGATTGGGTGCTGATGGTGGCGTGATGATAGTAGAAGACAAGCAATGATGACTCAATTCCTTTAAATTTACCTTTTTCTTTATTAGATGAAAATTACCAAATTCCAAATCATGAACATCAAGAAGAATTAGACATCGAATTTGTTGACGATGATATCTTAAATTACATTTAGATTTCCAACATTATAGAACAATACAACGGCGAATCCGATAGTGATTTGCGCCGGTCAGACATCTTCAAATAATCATTTTACGATGAACATATCTCGCGACTCTTGGAAATTACATTAAAACGCGACGTACGCAATTTACTTCATTATTAATTTAATTTTAGAAACATTCTATTGATAATACATTCTGTTCTTTGCCCCGCGGGCAAGAACACGTCCAACTGCTATGGAATTACATCGCCAACTAAAACTAATCACCAAAAACAGATATAAGCATCTTTAATGTTATTACGCGTTCATGACGCAAATAAAAAGAGTTCCAATGTTAAAGAATATGAAATGCAAATACGAAGTACATGTACTAAAGCGCGGGACAAAACCCTACACCAAGGTTTGCCGGAACTGGCGGGAAATATCCAAAAAGGGCCGAATACAGAAATGGCGCTTTATCAATTTGGAATAAATTTCTGAGAACAAGTTTTAGAATCGAAAGTAAATTAGAATTTGCGGTAAGTTAAATTTTGAACGAAAACAACAATTGAACGAGGGCAAGCATTTCACAACAGATGTATGCTTTAATTGCTTTTGTGTTAAATAAAATTTAATTGATCAATTTAATATTAAAATTCTATCATTTTGGTATCACTGAGTCAGTATTAACACAATTTAACATGCAATCGTGAAACTTCAATAACCTTGAGCTACCTTTAAATATTTTTTTTTCCATTCAAACTTTCCCAACTTTGTTTTGTACTATACAGGAACAAATTTAGAGGGTGACACTGAAGAAAATAAAAAAAAAGTTAAAATCGTCATTTTTTGGACCAACCTAATATATATATATATATATATATATACAGTCGAACTCTGTTAATACGAGAAGGTAAGAATATGTAAAATTCCTCATACAGTACAGGATCTATTATCCGGAATGCTTGGGACTTCAAGCATTCTGGATAAGGGGTTTTTCCGTAATTCGGAACACTTTTTCTAAAACTTACTGGAATGGTCTCAAATGTCGTTATAGAAAATTATAATTCATTTTATTATAATTCAGGGTCATATTATTATAATTCAGGGTAGTTATTAGAAGTCTTTTTTTTTTTTTTAACATTTCAACTAAAGTCGGCCCTCACCATATTCATCTAATATTTTGGCAGAAGCACCTTTGTTCATATGTTTTAAAATATTTTAAAGTACTTTTAATAAAATTAAAATGGGAAGAATGTTCATTTTTAATTGAAATGAGATATTCAACTATGGGTGCAAATATATCAAATTCTAATTTATGCTCTTCAAATGTATTTTTAATAAGCCCTATAATTCTAAATGCCTGAATAAATAAAAAAAATTTAATTTCGTTATCCTAAACATATATCTTATTTTCACCAACAATATGTTTAAAAGATAATATCCCAGCGTAAAAAGCACAAAAAATATAAAAATATTAGTGGATGGAAGCAGATTGAAAAAATGGAAAATATTTAAATATAAAACGAAATATGCCGGCGATCGTGTTTAAATAAAAACATTTCGCGATATTGTTAAACTGTCTTCTATAAATTACTAATTAATAAATGTAACACGTTAAAACCCCATAAATATACTGCAATGGAACTTTTTGCTAGGATCAATTTTCGGTCCAAAATGGCCATTTTCACCCAAATAATAGGATTTAATTGAAAATGA
Organism: Amaurobius ferox; assembly: GCA_951213105.1. Taxonomy (NCBI): domain Eukaryota; kingdom Metazoa; phylum Arthropoda; class Arachnida; order Araneae; family Amaurobiidae; genus Amaurobius; species Amaurobius ferox. The sequence continues at coordinate 138,187,779 of OX578144.1, read as the reverse complement.
TTTTGATCTTGGAATTCCATCAACATTTTTTAAAATATGTGGAGGTGCTAAATATTTTTTTAGCATAACCGATGATTTTTCACGAAAAGTAACTCTGTATCCTATGAAACGAAAATCTGAAGTTTTTGATAAGTTCAAATAATTTCAACATCGAGCAGAGAGATTTCTAAATACCAACATTTTAAGTGTCAGGACTGACAACGGTATGGAATTTTGTAACACTGAGTTTGAAAAGTTTTTAGAAACACAGGGAATCAAAGCGGAAAGAACAAACACTTACACACCCGAACAAAACAGGGTTTCCGAGAGGTTTAACTTAACTGCTATGGATTGTGTTAGGGCAATGTTAAACGATAGCAATCTAAAGGATGATTTTTGGGCAGAAGCTTTACTCTGTTTTGCATACGTTAAAAATCGGATATGCCACAAATTTAAGAATCTGACACCGATCGAGTTGTACAGCGGCAAAAAACCATCAGTTGCTCACCTCAAAGTGTTTGGATGCCAAGTTTTTGTAGGCAAGCCTAAACAACTTAGGGGGAAACTTGATATGAGGGCATTATGGTGGGATACGCACTGAAAACTCGGGGGGTATAGGATATGGCTCTTGAATGAGGGGAAAATGGTAGATAGAAACTAAAAATGTTAGATTTATGAAGAGTGCAACGCAGAGGAAGGCAGTCTGGGATCCAATGTAAATCATAAACCTAAAGAAAATTTTACTTTTTCATCTCACGAACCCACCTATCCAGACTCGTCTGATGAGGAGTATGTGGAGAGGGATAAAGTCGATTCATCAGAGGAAGATCAAGACATTACTGAAAGTAATGAGGAAACGGGGTCATCTGGTGATGATCGTCAAGTTCCAGATCCAGATACTACTTGGATCAGAGAAAAGTCATTCCGAGAATGACTGGAACAAGAAAGGATGTTTATTACTATTACAAAGGAAAGGAACCTAGGTTGAGATCACTAAAAGATATAGAAAATTTTTGTGAGAAAAATAAAATAAATTTTGATAAAAAGTTTTTCAATTTTAAGGGGGATCAAGGGAGATCATGGGATCGGCCAGAAGCCAACATTGTAGAGGTCCAAATTCCTAGGAACTACAAGGAAGCGGCTAACTCGCCCCAATCCAAAGAATTGAATACAGCCATGGCAGGCGAATTAGGTGTCATGAAGGAAAGAGGTGTCTGGGACTTAGTGCCTGCACCTGTTTTCGACAAAGTAATCGGTTGCCGTTGGGTGTATACAGTCAAAAGAGACGAAAGGGGTGAAGTTAGCAGGTATAAAGCTATACTTGTAGCTCAGGGATATAACCAGGAAAAGGGGCAAACTTACGAAGAAGTGTTTTAGCCCGGTGATTAAATAAAGCGATTTATGGCTTGCACCAAAGCAGTAGAGAATGGTATCTTGAGTTAGACCAAGTTCTCAGAAAACTTAATTTCATAAAGTCTAAATGGGGCAATTGTGCATATAATTTTAATAATAAGGCTTTATTGATTGTTTCCATTGATGACATCATATTATTTGACAAAAATCAAACGGATCTAAATTATGTAACTTCATTACTAAAAACTAAATTTGACATTAAAATGTTAGGAAAAACAAAAATGTTATTAGGCATTGAATTTGAGGAAAAACATGATAAACATTTCATCCATCAAAATCAATACATCGCAAAAATTTATGACAAAATAAATAAAAAATGAATTTAAATATCCTATTTCTAGTTTACCCATAGCTAAAGGTGTAGTTTTAAGCAAAACAGATTGTCCAGCAAATCATGCAGAAATCGAACAAATGAAGAATATACCTTATAGAAGCTTATTAGGTTGTTTATCATTTCTTGCCAGCAGAACTAGACCTGATATTAGCTATGCCGTAAACATTTTATCCCAATTTCAGGAAAACCCAGACATTAAACACTGGGATGTTTTACTTAAACTTCTAGGGTATGTAGATAAAACAAGGGATTTTAAACTAAACTTATCAAACATTCAATCTGTAAATTTAAATTGTTTTACTGATTCTGACTTTGCAGCTAATCGGGATGATAGAGTATCAATGGGAGGAATGATAATTTTTGTAGATAGGGTACCTATTTCATGGAGGACATTTAAACACAAATGTGTGAGTTTATCTACAATGGAGGCTGAATATATCTCATTAACTGAATCGGCAAAGGAAATGGTATGGGTACAGAACATATTATTTGAATGTACTAAACTTAGTGTTAAATTAGGAAATAATGTAATATTCTGTGATAACCAAGCAGCCATAAACTTTTCCAAATCGCCCATTGAGAATCATAGAACCAAACACATTGATGTTAAATATCATTTCTTAAGAAATCTAGTGGAAAAGAAGCTCTTTGAGATTAAATTTGTAAATAGCAAAAATAACAAAGCTGACAGTTTAACGAAACCTATCACCAAAGAAGCAATCTCTAAATTCTGTGAAATCTTTAAAACTTCTTAAGATGTTTAAATTCTAATGTGAAATCTAATGTAAACAAGTTAAATTCATTCTAAATTGTATAGTTGTATTTCTCAAAAATTAACTTTAGCACTTTTTCAAAACCACAATTGCGTAGATTAGTTACCATTAGTTAGTTATACTGTGCGTAGTTAGTTATACTGTGTGGCGAAGATTTTTAAAGTTTTTGATACATACTAAAAATAACTTATACATTTTTTCAATCTCTCATGTAGTAACTTTGATACTTATGAGTTTAAACTGTGTGACGCAGTATTTAAAAGTTTAAGATTTTCTATGTAATATACAAACTTTTTTACATTCCCTCAACATGTAGTTTAGATACTGCTGAGTTTATACTGCGTAGCGAAGTATTTAAAAGTTCAAGATCTTTCAATATAATGTACAAACTTTTTTACATTCCCTCAACATGTAGTTTGGATACTGTTGAGTTTACACTGCGTGGCGAAGTATATAAGATTTAAAAATTTATATCTCCTGTATTTGACACAGATATTTTTTAATTTATTTTCTCATGTAAGTTGTATCATGATGTATTTTATACTTTTTAAACTTTGTCTTGAAAATATAATTATACACTGAAATTTATACATGATATTTTGAAACTATAATGTAGCATATATTCAACTGAAATTTGAATCTGATTACAACGTGTATTTATGTGATTAGACTACTCTATCTGCAGGAGGGGGCCGCTTGTTAGAAAAACTTTGGTTGTAAACAAGCACGTACGTGAATTGGTCGATGTACGGTCTAAATCCAAGAGATACTTCTTTCTAATTGGCTAATCGCTTTCAGATCACTTGTTTAGAAATTTTACCCCCATGGTCTGTGGTCCTGCAAATTGAGACGTCAACTTCCGGTTTATGCTAATTTCTACTTCAACCGATTAGAGATTAGCATATTTCGGAAGGAAAATATTAACTACAACTTCAATGATACTGGGCTATTTAAGCTAGTGCTTGTATCACTTGATTATCTTGATGCTTCTTGATGTATCTTGATCTAACTTTGTCTTCGTGATATGTATTCATGATCACGTATGATCGTTATCTTCATATATGCCAGTTATGGTGATGTTTTTGGCCGATGCTGTTAGGCCTAACTGAAGTCTTCTGATTAAATAGACAAGACTTTGTTTGACTAAACTTTCCGATGTTAGCATTTTCCGAAGTTACGGAAATGGATATGTTTCTGTTCTTTATGATGTTTTAAGTTCGCAGAAATTAAGTTATTTTTCGTTTACGCTGACTACTTTCATTTTCTCCACTGTGATGCTCTGCTATTCAACTGGTTTTTGAATTTTCACCATTGTAATAAGAAGTAAAATTCCAACACTATATAGGAGACTTACCCAAAACTAGTGAAGAATAGAATGGTGCGTCTCGCTGTCAATGTGACGGTCTCGCCCGTGCCGAATTGTCACCTCTGAGAGTTACTATCGGGGGTGACGGCCGGATGCAGCCGCTTAGGAAATTTTTAGGCAAAACGGTGCTACTTCAGATGTTTTCTGGAAAAGAGGAATTGTGGTACTTCTCAGAAAACACATCATCCATGGAATATTTTCATTCGCTATCGCGAGTGTGTCCTCGCGTTCGTGTTCAAAATTTAAGAAGAATCAGTGTTGGCGAGTGCACACAGCATTTTTTTCTGCGCGGGAATTTTGAATTTCGTGCGCAGTTTGCGTGTCGTATTTCAAACCCTCTAAAATAGTAGGTTTCAATGCATTTTTTTTTATTGATATTGTTGGAAAAAATGAATACATCGCGATTCACGTTCCCGTGAACGGGCGTTTATGCAAATTTAATATGAACGACTCTTCCCGTTCACCGGCGTGAACCGTGACGTTTTTCAACATGAGGTTTCATGCAAATCAGTTCTCAATGCGTACGCATCTGATTTGCATATCCGGGGGCGTTTCCGGAACAGTCCATTCTCGGATATATAAGGCAGAGATTTCTTGAAGCAAATCATCATCAGAGAGAATAGACACTGATGGTCTGATGCAGGCAGACAGAAATGCTTTAGACAGAAGCACTGCGGGATATCGTTTGACGATGGTTTTTAGTCGAGTCGGACGCAGAGATGGTCAATTTAGACCAGTATGTATTGAACATTAAATTTACTTACATGTGTCTGGAAATTACGTTAAATATTCTTCTGGTGTCTTATCCTTTGGTTTTCCTTTGCCAAGTGTGATACCTTCAATGGTGGCTGCAAATACACGCAAGTGATAGAGGTAGTATAGTTACTTACTACCCATGCTTCAAGGAATTTCTGTCTGGTTATTTACAACTGCAAACTTTTTGTACATAGTATTTTTTGATGTTTTGTGGCATGGAAACCTGGAATGTGTAACTTGCCTAGTTATGTTTCTCAGGAAATAAAGTGAACGATGTTTTTCTTTGAAACTGGATCTGCATACTTTTATGACCCAGCCAACACTTATTGACTCTATGCCAGTGCGTACTTTGCTGTTCATCTTGCTTCTTCAAATTTTAAATTTTCCAACAGATATTACTAATTAAAGCAAAAAAGCATTTGGCAGGATTTTAAACAAAAAATCGCTATTTTGTGCAATATTTAGCAAATAATCGCTTGTTGGCGCAGAATTTGGCATTATTTTGCCGTATTCCGGTTTTGAGATAGTCCGGATATTGGAATGCCGGATAAGAGGTCACATACTGTATTAATATTTAAAAATTTAAATTTACAATGTGTCCCCTGTACGTCTCATGAGTGTTACTGTTATTTTTTGATTTCTGCAGCTGGTAACAAAGCTAATGGAAGCCATATTGTTCCTTCTTATCTAGTATAAAAAAATATTACAAACAATTAAGAACAGAGTATAATTTTATTTATAATCTAAAGCACATTTTTATGTGATGTAAAGCTAAAAAAGGCGATTCAATTGAAAATCACCCATAAGCATTTCAAAAGAATTTAAGAAGGATTAAAATTTATTGAAGTATCAGCACAACAAATTTTAAATCTAAAAAACTGAGTATAACTATTAAGTTTTAAATGATAATTTTTAACATTTAAATTTAAGTATAATCATAGAAAAACTTGAAGTTCACTTCAAATATAAGTATAATTACATTATCTAAATTTTAAGTATAAATATTTGAAGATTAACAGAAATGGATATTTAATAACACATTAACTCTAAAAGCTTGAAATTTAGGTAAAAACATTAAATTTAGTTTAAAAATAAGTACAAACATTAAATTTAAGTTTAAAAATTTGAGTATAAACATTTAAATTTAAGCATAATCATTTTTATCTTTTAGTACCTTGGTTAAGGTTTTAGATTAAAAAAAATCAACAGTAGCTAGTGGCCAGTGACCTCACAAAGCTCAGTGGCCACTTTGATGATGTTAGTGACCATAATTTTGTACTCAATTTTGACCTCCCCTCCTCCCATCTTCTAATCTTCTAACATTTTTTTTTTCCACAAACACATTCTATTTGCTCCAAGCAAATATATATATATATAAATAAATAAAAATGAAAAATAATAAAATAAGCTACAAAAGTTAGAAAAATTGAAAACGTCTGAAAATAAGATACATTAATATTAATGTTTTCAATTTATTTTCGCTAAAAAATTGTAATTTTAGCCAGTTTGAAACAACAATTTGAGCACCCTTATAATGGTGTATAGCGGCATTCTCGTTTATCCATTTTTTCTATGAATCTCTTGTTTAGTGAGAATTTTCATCTTTGCTTCATGTTCATATTCTATTTTGCTTATACGGTTAATAGACCTTTCTCCTGAGAATGCGTTTACCATATATACTCAGTGATGGGTATGCTCCGGAACACAACCGTTGATGGCAGCGCCCTCACTATATGCAAAACAGGATGCACTTGCAGCGAGAAGGTGATTTGCACGATAAGCCCGTTCTGTTCCCATCACGAGTCGTTCACAGGAATGGAAAAACCATTCTAAAAATGAAATAATATTCGTGCGAAACGAGAATGACGATGAAAACAGAACTAAGTTTCCAACAATGTAAAAGTGGGGGACACTCCGAATTTTTGGTAAAGTGCTGTTGGGGTCAATTAATAGAATCCTCTGCGCCCGGGCATGCCTCAAAAGTAAACATATCCTTGATCACGGGAAGGAAGGAGATAGGAATGTGGATAGCACTTATTCTCGGCTACAGGTGCAATAAATTAACAGCTGTAGCAGTATTGTGGTGATTTTTGACAGATTTCTCTTGCTCCCCTGAGGAATTGTTTAGGAAAAGAGTCATTTTAGACTCTCGCAGTTAGGCCGATCACGATTTCGTTAATTGTTTGTTTAAGTTAAATTACCATGGGTGAGTAGGAATTTTAACGGCTGGGTTGGGGAGAAATAAATAGGATATCTACGGAATATTCTCCCGAGGGGACGACAATGCAAAACCCTTATGATACTGGTCCTGTTTACTGACTGTCTAATTTGGGTTTGGCTCAGAGGGATTAGGCTAATACGTGCGGGTGTTCGTGAAACTCGAAAGAGATTAGACTGACGTTCTGGTACAGAAATATGTAAATTTTGCAAGTCGCCATTTTTGGCGATAGACATTACATTTTACAATCGCCAAGAATAATTTCTTAGTCGCCACTGGCGATGTGGCGATTGCTAATCTCGACCTTTAACCTTGGTACATGATGGTACATTATCAATGCCAACAAATTGGACTAGAATACTAAAAATACAAGAGGTCCTTCACGTGGTATAAACACATTTTAGTTGCTCAAGTCCTCTGGACGAGTCGGACGGCCTGGGTTTTCCATGTGGTATAAACACATAGACCATTAATATGTTATGTGCGGATAAAACAGTTCAATATGCATTATATATTACAGTAAGAATAAAAATGAATGACATGTCATTAACACACATTTTATACACATAAGCAACTAAACTGCATTATATGGGTAATAACAAAAATGGATATATATTTATAAGTGTAATGTCTTAAAAAATCATCGCTACACAATATAAATTCAAAATACATTTACTTGTATCAATGAGGGAGTAGTAAATAATACTAAATCATATCACAATATTTGAAAAAAAAATTTCCAATGGCCAGGCAATTGATATTTCATCATTCGCCTATAAATCGACCAGAACCGTGAACCTGTTAGCCGTCATATGACGTTGCCCCTGCGCACCAGTGGGGGTCGGAACACACCGCACCCAATGATACAACATGCATGCCTGAAGGCGGGATTCGAACCCACAACCCAGCAGCCGAACGATCGCTAGGAAACACTTGCCTTGACCGTTCGACCACCGCGTCGGCACATTTAAAATATAAAGTTGTGTATAAAGTTTAGTTCTAACAGTTAATGGTTTTTAAATTACATTTTAAATATCTCTTTACAAAATTTAAAGACACTTTCTTTAGTGTGATAAGCCAAAGAGTATCCTGTGGCAGAACCGTTTTTTTTCACATCACACGCCAAATATCATTTTATCGCCAGTTCTGCTACACTATTCTTACAACTCTTGCAAAAGCGGACGGAAAGACGAATTGTTTTTATCCGCGATATTGTTCATGAAGACCAACCGATTAGGTACATTTGTATCCAATTATTTAAATCATGTATTGGGCGATTCCACTGTCACGTGCGGGACATTCAGACTACATTTTCAACTATATTTTCTTGTAGACCTTTTTTGTAAGAATGAAGTTCTAGAATTTGTTATGGTCTGATGAAAGTACTTCAGCTGGGTGATTTTATAAGCATAAAAACTGTTTCATAAACTTTTCAAATCCCAAGTTTTTTAATTAAACCTAACTGTCACGTGCAGGACACACCATTTGACAGGACTTTTTATTATATCGCCTTTTAACAAAAATTTCTCTGAATCTGCTGTAGTCACGTGACTTCAGCATTTTTTTTATATATCTCCTAGGTTCATGTTAATTATTCATAAATGTTTATAGGTGGTAAGGTAAGCATATACCCAGGTAATTTTTTTTAAATGTCACGTGTGGGAAATTGTGTGATTTGATTTGTCACTTAATAAAAATACAATTGCTTTATTTATTCCAAGAAGTTTATTTTAATGTGAAAGTACTAAACTATTATTATAATATTAATATTAATTATTTATTATTAATAATATATTAATAGTAAAAATATATATAAAAAGAGAAACACAATTTGAAACAAAAATTAAAGCAAAGCTTTTATATACCAAACAGAAATATAAAGTATTTAAATCATAGTATTTTCTTTGTAAGAGCCTCTACTATAGTAACAACTGGTGCTGAAATAACCTTCACTATCTTTTCACATTTGTCTGGAATTTCATCACGATGTTTTGGCCACTTGAAGTAGCCCCTGATTTTTTACTCTTCTATCACGTTTACTACAAATGTACCATTTTCTTCTCTTTTGGTAATTTCCCCTGGATAGAATTTGTCCCCCTGGATAGAGTTTGTCCTCATGTTGGAAAATAAGTTCTATTTTCTGGAGAGATATACACTGAAGCAAATGCAATCGGGACAAGATTTGGAATAGTGATTTTTATGAGCGTGGCTTCAAGCTTCGTGAAAACCGGGACGCTCAGTCGATGATGAGGGATATAATTTTTAAAATACAGTGCAGTACTGCCAGATAAATTAGTACGATGGGCCAGGGGTCTATACGAGAAATATCCCGTATAGTTGCAGATAGCAGGGGAGGTGGGCAAGGATAAATGGGTCTCATTAATCATGAAAATGTCAAAGTTATTATTTACAAAATAATCATGCACCTCGTCAAGCTTGGAACACACGCCATTGACGTTCCAAAAGCTGACTTTCAGGGCCTACAAGTTACAGGAATCCGAAAGAGAGAACATGGCGAGACCAGAAAAGGAAAGGTGGGCTAGGACTTACCTGAGTAGCGCTTATAGATATGGAATACCATATCTATGTCTGTGGTAGCTTGCCGTAACTCAGGTAACACTTGTTTGAAAGCTTCGAGAATAATATCTTTATCATGAGTATGTCTCATGGCCATTAAGGACGAACGAAATGAGGCATAGTCAATATTCTTTTCTGGTTGGGCTGGAGCATTCTGGTTGGCTCTCGAGGTCTTTAAGTGACACAGTTGCCTCAGCGCCCATTCCAGTTCCAGTACTCTCAGATTGGTTCGTAAGTCCTTCATATCTATTTTTAAGCTGAATTGCTTTCTGATAATTTGCATAAGAGATTTTATTCTTAGGTTTAGAACTTTTCCTCGTATATTTGGTTCAACTTCCTTCGTCTTCTTCAGATTCCGAAGAAGAATCTTTGTCCATTCTACGTTTTTTACTGGCGCTTGCTGCACTAAGTCTATCAAGGCTGCTATTATTTACAGTTTGATTGTTTTCTAAGTTTAGGTTGAGATTGCCAACTTTGGTGGTGACCTCATGGGTCGCTGCATCCACATTTTCGGCTAAGTTAGAATTAGAGTCAGATTTAGGTTTAACATTAGAGTTGGCATTCCATTAGAACTAGAGTCAGATTTAGATTTAACATTAGAGTTTACGTTAGATCTTGGAGAAGATGAGGCTTTAGGAGCATCAGGTACAGCAGGGGGGGGGGGGCAGGAAGGTAAATAATTATAAATACCGACATTGCAGGTTTTGGCTATCCTTAGGAGTTCCAGCACTAGTCCTTTTCTCTTTAGAAGCATCTCTGCGTAGTCGGCTTTGTCCGCAGCAGTCTTGCCAGCCTTCGCTGACTCAATCTGGATCTTGTGGTCCAAGTCCTTCCATATGGTTCTCAATCTGTTGACATCGTCTATGCTACAAGGTTTATTAACAAAATTATTATCAGAATCAACATCGTTTGGCTCACTGGTAATAGTATCAGCAGTATGGTCAGTACCCATGGGTTTGTTGGCACTACCGGGACTTCATTCTCAGAAAGCATGTTGCTGAGGAGCAACAAAACTTTCGACCGACACATTACGTAGTCCAAGCTCCGAAATTTTTAGAAACATGTGCTTTCATCCTAGCTACTTTATTGCTTTGAATATGTCCACATGTTTTGTACTTAGCAACAATTTTACCATCAACAGATAATTTATAAAAAAGATTCCCAAACACAGTTTAGGTTTCTACCTCCTTTATACATTATTTCAAGAAAATATTTTTCACAGATTAGAAATCTAGAAACTAGAAACCTTAGTAAACAAAATGGCTAATATGTTGCTTTTCAATTTATCTTGAAGCAGAATTAAACAAGAATGTGTGCACCTGTACAGAATCAAAACCTGTTTGGAGTTGGGAACAAAACCAGTTTGGAGTAGCAGGTGCTTGGTGGTAAAAGATAGAGAAAAACATTTTGCAAGGCAATTTTTGCAAGACAGTGAACATTCTCATTTCCTATGATCAAATTATATTTAGGTCTGCAGTTCTGCATGATGAGAATGGGAAAAATGGTGAGAAAATCACCTAAAAGACTAATTTGCAACATTAAATAATCAATTATTATTCCACCCTCCCCAATCTTATGTATATTAATTTTATCTAGTTCATATTTTTTTTTTTTTTTTTTTTTAAATTGTAGGAATTTAAAAAAATTACTTCTATAAATTATTTATTCATAGAAGTTATACCTAGAGGTTCAAATAAGGATAAAATGAAGATTGATTTCACAACTTCTTATTAATCAATTAATGTTTAATTATGTTTTATCATTTTAATTAATCAAACTAATATTAATGAAATGACTAATTAATATTCTGATTTAAGTGCCAATTATATTGTTTTTTGTACATTTTTTTAAATCCAGCCATTTTTTTCCAGTTTTTGCCATTTTTTACCAGGTTTTTAACAGATGTCCTGGCAAAAATACCATTTTGCCAGCAAAATGACCAACCCTGGGATTTAAATGATTCTCCTGCTACTAGCATAGAGATCTTTTAGATATTTTTTTATCATGTTATTGTATCATGGATGTGTTTATACATAATAATTAACATTGTCTATAACTTATTTATACATAAAAATTTTATTCCAAAACTCAATAATCTTCACATTTTAATGAAATATGAAATGCTTTACTGTGTTCTTTCGAAACAATTTACAAGAAGGGTCCGATTGTTAGAAACACTGTGTAAATAAACTCGCGTATCTTCTTAAAGATACGGTTAAAATCTAAAGGTTAATTTCATCACGGTTAACTGTCTAGAATTTGGAACGTTTGTTTTGTGTCTCATCTGTTTTTAACTTGAATTCCTGCAGATCATGACGTAATATGACCGGAATATGCATATTTTCATTCAACAGGAAATTTGCATACTCTGGGCTTAACTTGAAAGTGAAACCAGTATATATACCCAGGTGTAGGGGGATATCAGTGTGCTGTTCTCGTCTTTCGATGATCTTCGGATTGTAGTTGAACCATCTCATAGCGAGAGTGAATCTCTGCCATGATTTGTATATTATGTAGTTAATTACATCTTTTTATTGAGATCAAATTGGAGACACAGGCTTGCAACCAGTGCTGCTGCTGACAAAATTTTCAGGCTCCTGTGCAGTGAATGAATACCCTACTACTCCCTACTTTACAAGTTAATGACATTTTTTGTGAACTATTTGTTACCCGGGGCCCTAAGTCTTCCGGGCTAGTATACAAAGCTTCCTTTTGTCACTATATGTTGGTGTCTCAACTCTATTCGTCAGTTGATGTACATATCCCTTTTCCATTTTCTGCCTCCTCAGCATTTTTTCATTTAGTTATTGCATAACCACGGCTGTAGATGATAATTTTCTGAAAGGTTGCTATGAATGTTTTTCGCTACAAATGATTTTTGCTAAAAATACAGAGAAAATTATTAAATGATGTAATTGGCCAGCACGGATAGAACTAGCAATGTACAAATTTGTCTCATTAGAAGTATGATTGATAGAAAAGTTTTGATTTATGGTATAATTTTTTTATTTATGTATTTCTATTACCTTATATCTGTGATTATAATCCGAAATTTTGTATTTTATACAATTTTTTTCCTATTCCCTATAGAAATATTTTTCCATTCTGTTCAGATTAATGTAAATTATTCATTATTTATTATTATCTGAAAATCATAGTAAAATACTATGATTTTCAGAAGAGCATATAAAATATTTATTAACATGTGTATTATTGTTTTAATTTTTTAATATTTACGAAGGTGTCTAGTTAATTATGGCTGAAATAAGTTTTATATATAATTTTACAGCAATTATGGATTTGTTATACATTATAATCACAATCTAATATTGATATCAGATTATATCGGTTCTTCGGTAATCGGATAGTATCGGTTATTTGGTATTGGATCATTTTTGGTTTCGTGACATCCCTATATGCAACACTTTTAAAAAATGCACTTTTTAAATATAAGCTGCTTGCCAGTTGCATATAGTCAGACATTGAAAATTTGTGGGAAAGAGAAGGAATAAAAATTAAAAGGGGTGAATTATATGAGTCACATTTGACTCTCAGTTTTTAAATATTGAGTCAATTTAGTTAGAAAAGTACTGATTGACATAAGTAAACACAAATTCTGCCTTGTAAAGTAGTAGTAATTTTTTTTGTGTGTGCAATTATTATGTAAATCAATGATTAGATGTATACTTAGTGTGCTCTATGTAAATAATGATTACTTTAAGGTATTATTTCATTACTTATTTAAAAAAAAATATCTTTGGTTTTAGATTTCTTATAATTTAATATTAATATATAAATTTTTTAGGAATTCATATATAGTTATCCGATGTCAATAAAATAATACTGGAATGCATTTCTTTGGAACTACGAATTATAAAGGTAACCAATTTGTATTTATTAAAAATGTATAAAAATATATATATTTTGTGTAGACTGTAGGGGGGAGTGGGTCACCTCGGGACACTTTACAGTTTTTGATTTTTATAAATATTTCTATTTTAAACAAACATATCTCATACATGAACAGGGTTCCCAGAGCCCTTGAAAAGTGCTTGAATTTTATTTTGCCCTTGAAAGTGCTTGAATTTTATAGTAGGTCTTTAAAAATTCTTGATTTTTATTATCTTATTTCAAACTTTTAGTTTTGCCATAGGACTTTACTTTGATCATGTAAGAGGAATTGTGTAGCAATTTGCAATCAATCTGTAGCACCACCTGGAGTGTAATCCAAATATACAGTTAAGGTTTTTCTCCTCTATATTTCTGTCGTTGGTTATATGGTCATTAAAAAATAACATTTAGATCCTTGAAAAGTGCTGTGTCCCAAGGTGCCCTATTCTCTTCTATTCAATAAATAGTTGAACTCGCATTAAACTTCAGGAATTATGAAAAATTAAATAGATCAATTTTGTTATAATGTATTTTGTTGTTCTTTTGAGGATATTCTCATTGTATCTACTTTTGATGCCTGAAAGTGCTAAAGGTTTTGTTTATCTTGTGTATGTACATCGCAGATTGTTAGAACTTTAGATGTTTTAGTGCTTTTAATCTTATTTAACCAGTGGAAATGTTGCCATACTTATTTTATTGTTTTTAAGCAAACTTTAGAATTCATTTGAGCTACAGGATGGCTACAGTATCTGAAACAAAAATTCCTTGCCATTTCCCTGATTTCCAGAGAATAATTTTGAAAATTCCCTGATGTGCATCGCTATCTACTTTTGTTGTCAACATCAGTTATTAATTAATAGTAATAATTAAGAATAGTCAATGAATAGTAATAATTAAGAATAAATAATTAAAAATAATTACTTTCAGCATCAAAAAGTATAACAGTTTATAGTACAGTATTTATACAAGTTATCTAAGAACAACAGTATTAATACTACAAGGTAGGATAAAAATATTCTTAGCCTGGCTTACTTGACGGATATGATTTATTGATATCATGTGTTACACACAACCACCTTCAAAGTGCTGGAAGAACGTAAACAAACGACCGTGATTCATTATATTCTCCTGAGCGATGTTCAAAAACACCAATTTATTTTTGACTTACCTTGTTTTCTGGAATGACTCACGGTGTCCTTTTAGCAGAAGTCTTCATGTAAATCTGAATATCCAATGCGTACACAAACACATTTGCATATTTGAGGAACGGCCCTCATAAATCATTCCGGGAGGTCCCGATCCTGGCATATATAAGAAGTTCGGTTTGGAAGAATCAGTATCTATCGATCGTTCAATCTGTGTCGATATATCTTTGGAAGGATCAGTATCGATCTGGTTTATCTATCTCTTCGAGTATGAGCTAGTGTTGGGGGGGGGAAAGAAAAATTTATTCTAAAACAATTCTAAATGATTCTAAACATTCAAAATATTCTAAGTTTTCAAAGTTCTTACTGAAAGTTCTTAAAACCTAAATGTCATCTGAAATTCATCTGAAAAGCTCTAAAAATAAACAGAAAGTCTTAAATAAACTGAAAGTGGACCTATTGACCAGTTACCCTACGTGTACAAATATGTAAAAATCCTGTAATGTATTAAAAATGACACTTTACCTAAAAATAAAAACATTAAAAGTAAAAGAGAGAACACAGATTTTAGGTTTTCAAAATCTAACGTTTATTAAAACTTTAAACTTCACTTTTAAAATAATTTTCAAAACATTTTACAAATTTTAAACATCTCATTAACTAAACAAATCAAATAAACAACTTAAATAAATAAATAAAAGGAATGGCCGGTCGTATAGTGGTAGAAAAAACGTTAGAATATTAAATTTTAAAGTTAACAATATTAAACTTATACAACTATTTATCAAAACTAAAATTTGGGATAAAAGAACATAAGTTAGCCAAAAGGGAATTTAGAACATCCTAACAATAATCCACAGGATTCGCAACTTAAAATATATAAGTGAAAGGGGTCTTAGTCATGCTAATTTAATTAAATTTTAAAATAGTCTAAACTGCAGAAACAATTAAAAATTAGAATGCAAAAGATATCACCCATAAACGGGAAAACGCTGAACGGCAGTAATAAAGTCCCGAGGACGAAATCGATGTCAGTCATCATCAGCTTGGGTGCAGTCCCTTCCTGCTCCAGAAAAGGCCAAACGGAGAAGTACCTCCCGTAGGGCATCGGTACATCAAGTGAGTCCAACCATTCAAGTGGAATATGGTGCTCCAAAACTCCGCGAAAAGAACACTCCCAAGGCCTGATCTGCACAAAAACGGGCAGCTCCTTCACATCATAAAATTCTCAGCCGAGAGTAGCAGAGCGCCAGTGGACATCGCTCGGAACAAAAGAACAAATAGTTCCATCATCAAAACCGTGAAGTAAACAATTGGAGGTCCGGTCCTAGGACTCGGAAAATTTAAACTACACAGTTCACTATGAAAGAACAAATCCGACCTCCGGAACTAAACAATTATTCCAAAGGCGCCGACGATACTTCAGTAGACATCAATCACTTCGTTCGCAACGTTATCTCGAGTAAACCACTCTCTGCTATCAGGATACCACACACATTACAGGCAGGCCGGGAAATAAAACGTTCGTTCCTCAGAACGCATGCCGCATTCGAATTTCGCTCGGCTCGCGCCGAGGCGCTAAAAACAACAACTCTATATGACTACATTTTAGTTCCAATCAAGAGAAGACAAGAGAAAGAGAAAGAGCAAAAAGAGCGAAAAAATGCGCGATTTTGCTTATATACTGCGAAACATCGCTGCCATAGATTGTAAACAAAATTATCGATGAACGATAAAATAATTAATGACAGACGATTTTAATATTACGGTCAACCAATTAAAAACTCGAAATTTTAAAGAAGAGCAATGGAATTTCGGAGCAGACGAAAATTAAAAAGAAATGAAGTGAAACGATTTGGAAATATACGAATTCGGCAATAATTTAAATATGAACGATTCTGAAATATTTAAAAAGCTGAAAATAGAATAAAACTGTTAAATTGCGATGAATTAACCAATTTTTAACCGAGGGCAATAAATTTGGAATCAAATTAAAGAGAATAAAAAGGGCAATAAATGGAATTGCAAATTAGCCAATTTAAATAAATTTAAATTGTTAAAACCTAAAAAGAACGAACTTTTGCCGTTTTTAACACAAAACCTATGGAATAGAACTTATTTGGAACAGAAGAATATCAAAAACCTAAACAATTGGAAAATGAATAACTAGAAGAGAATAACTATGTAAATAAGACCCCTGAACACATTTAAACAAAAAGCAAAACTCCTAAAATAATTAAATATCCAAAGGTATAACCCAACACTAGATAAGTACACAAGGTATACGAGATGTACGGATGTAAGAATATAGGAAATTATGAATGTGCT
The DNA here is from genome assembly GCA_951213105.1 of Amaurobius ferox. NCBI lineage: Eukaryota > Metazoa > Arthropoda > Arachnida > Araneae > Amaurobiidae > Amaurobius > Amaurobius ferox. The sequence continues at coordinate 138,170,999 of OX578144.1, read as the reverse complement.
TGTTATTGATCTGTTATTGATCGTGTTAGTAACGAAGTTAAAGCTTTAATTTTTACCCTGTGCTTTACAATTTTAATCGTTAGTTCATAATTCTGTAATGAGTAAAAGTCATTCTAGTCATCTGATTTTTGTTTTAGAATAAAAACAAACACCTTCCGGCTAAAATCATCTGTTATAGTCAAAAAATATTTATTTCCACCCATAGAAGCTATACGCATTGGATCACAAACATCCATGTGCCGAAGCTGTAAAGGTTTTGTGGACCTTATCTGGCCTATCGGCTTATATGTGATTCTCTTAGATTTAGCATGTTTACAATGAACACAATTTATTTTTGTATACTTTAGCTTAGGGAGTCCGTTAGCTGCGGAAACTTTACTTGTCTGATGTAAATAATCTGAGTTGATATGACAATACCTTCTATGCCAAAGTTCAGATATATTTAAAATTTCAACTCCTGAACTATCAACTTCTCTTTTTGACTTAGATTTTATTTCAGATTTATTTTTACTTTTATTCAAACTAGGCAAAATCTTTATTTTGTTAAGGCTGGTTTTCTTTTCTAGGTTTTTTTTTTTTTTTTTTTATCTTTCTTGGATCCCCTATCCTGATCCTTTTTGTCTTTCCTACTCTCTTCGACACTACTATTTAAATTTTGAGTCATGTATTGAGGTTTTAAAAAATACAAGTCTGTTAATCCAAAATGGAATATTTTTTTCCATGCATCAACGATTGTGAGGTTGTCCTTCTCTTCTGCATCTAAAATATGGTGGAATTCTTGTTGAGTATAATACAGTTTAAAGGTAGCAATTATACCATGGTCTAATGGTTGAATCAAGGAAGTGGTATTAGATGGCAAAAGAGAACTTGAACATTTGGATGCACTAATACCGGATGACTGGATGCATTATCTATGACCAAAAGTACTTTAAAATCAAGACATTGTTGCTCCATATATCTTTTAACTTCAGGAACAAAGCATTCTTCAAACCATTCCGTAAATAGACCTGCTGTCATCTAGGTCTTTTTATTCGCCCTCCAATGAACCTGAAACTGTTGAATGTTTTTTTCTCTCAAAGTACATGACCTTAATGATCGGTAGATTAAAAGAGGCTTTTAAATTTTGTCACTAGAAGCTTTGCTATACAATAAAAAAGTTACCCGATTTTTAGCAACTTTAAACCCACTAACAATTTTTTCAGATTTTGTTATAAAAGTTCTAGCAGGCATTTTTTTCCAGAATAGACCCATTTCATCGGTATTGAAAATTTGGTTGGGAACATAGCCCCCATCTTTGATTATTTTGACTGGATTTGCTGGAAAGCTTTTAGCAGCCACTTCATGTGCTGATGCAATTTTTTCTTTAATTTTTAAATTATGAAATGCATTTCTTTTAAGAAATCCTGTTAGCCATCCATCACTAGCTGAAAATTCTTTTCTCTTATCTTGACGACTTGTTGATGTTCAATATCTGCACTTGCTTATAAATTTGTAGTGCCTTCTGCTTTATAATATTTCCATCTACAGGTATTCTCTTTTGCAATAAATCCTCCATCCATTACACATTTTTCCATTTTTACTAACACTTCATCTCTAATGTATGCCAATGTTTTGGAACTAAGTTTTGATGCTCAGATGACAGATTTCCATATGGAATTCTCATTTTTCTTAATGGTTCTAACAGTAGCTTCATTTAAGCCAAATTCCTTGCCTCCATAGATGTTGCACCTTCACCTCTCGCAAGACAGTCCAAGATTTTTAATTTAAGATTTTTTAATTCAAGGTAAGAGTTAACGAATAAGGGGATTACCCAGTAGTTACTGGGGAATTTCCTTGATAAGGGGAGATCCCTTCGAATAAGGGGATTCCCCAGTAATTATTGGGGAATCCCTTTATTTGATAACATTATAGCAGTGCTCAGTGCTACCTAATTTTTGAAGTATGGCAAAAACGTGAATCTTTTTGATACATGGTACCAAAGACTGCAATTTATACTAGACCACTTATGCTCACGTACATAAGTATAAGACAATGACTTTGAAATCGTGTTAGATCAAATACATTTTTCAAAAAAGGAAGACTTTTTTGAATCATGCAACTTCAAATTTGTGTAACAAAAGAGTTGGGTGTATATATATATATATATATATATATATTCCCCCCCCCCCTCCCCCAATTTCCTGTCATTATACAGGTAAATATACTAATCTAGGAATTTTCATTATCTAGTTTTTGTGGCAAATATCTAATTTTATGAAATTGAAAATCATTTTGCAAAAACTCAGCACTTCAAAAAGTCACTTCCAGAAAACTTTTGACAAATTTACTTTACTTTATTTATTGATTTATTTTTGTCAGGACATTTATTTCAAATTTTATGACACTTTAGTGTTTTCAATTTTTAACTGGTAAGGTATTTAATAAAATTAAGAATATTAAAAAAAATACTTTTTTATGGAAAAATTTTTTAGTAATTTCTTAATGGTTTGAATTTTAAATTTAGAATTTTATCATGAGTTCATTTTTCTCATTTTGTGTTTGAGATATGGAATTTTGTAAAGGATCCAAAAATAGTCTGAGTTTTTCTTTTAATAAACCTCTGAAATATCTCAAATTTTTCGTTAATTGTCCTGAAGTTTACAAATAATTCTGGTATTAAATTTAAACTTTATTAGTACTACTACCCCCACATTTTGTTTATGCAATTTTAAACCTTGATAATTCAGACTGGCTCTGTTATTTACCAATTGGCAATTGTATATCTGCATCCTTAGTATTAAATGGATTCATTTGGTCAGAATAGTAGAAAATATTTACATATTTTTATATTTTCATGAATTTAGTTTTATTTTGTTCTCAGTAAATTTGTTAATTCTGGTTTTATTTTTTTTTAGAATTGATAGATGATGTAAATAATTCTGATTACTCAATTGGTATGTAGATATTTTATATATATATGCTCTTCATTTCCAAATACATCTGAGACAATAAAATAAGCCAAGTAGAGATTTTTCAAAATCTATATATGCTTCTTATATTAGTAAAATAAGTATAAAATAGAAATATATTTGAATTTAAAGTTATATCATTGCTTATTGATGTGTTATATATAATTTATGTGATAAAAAAGACTTTTTTGAATTCAATATTAATAAAATATTACCATTTAATTCCTGCAACTTGATTCAATTGTTTAGAAATATTATACTTAATCAACTTTTTAGAATTTATAGATTATCAGATAAAACATTTCATGCTTTGCACATTAATAACCTAAAAATTACCAGTAAATTATATGAATATCCAGCATATTTAGTAAATGGTATAGTTAATAAGTTCGATTAGCCTAAAATTCTTAAAAATCTCTCCGTAGTATCTTATTTTAGCCATACATCTACATTCTCTTGTATATATATTACAATGTATTTTCATCCTTTTATTTTGCAGCTTTTACTGTAGAATATCACATTTTACAGCCTTTACACAGTACTGTTATTTATTACTTGCAATTGGCAACAGTAGATTTCTACTTTAAACTTTAGCGAAAGGCAACATTGGTCTTGTCATTTATTGCTCGTCATGGTTGTACATTTGAGGTGCACTTTCAGGTATTTATGTTTCATATCTATTTTTTCAATCTTTATGTTTGTTGTCCAAATAACATGAGTTTATAGATAAAATCTATCTCATGTTTAAGAAACAAGTATTTTTGTGTTCATTTTGATTAAATATTTGGACTTGAAAAATAATTTTTTCGAAATGAACAATTAAGGCTAGAGCTTTCCCACGTGCAAGCTTTAAATGCTTGGTATTTTTTGTATTCCTATTTTCGATTCCACACCATTGATATTTGTGGATTTTCTTTAGCTTGATGACCAGTATTATGCATTTTAATTTCCTTATTTTGGTTGAATTTCATTCTTATTTCTTTGTATTTTGTAGGCACATTTTAAGTTAGTGTATTATGAGTTACTACTTCTATTCCATACCTGCCAACTTTTATGCATTATGCGTAAAATTTACACATTTTGAATGTTCTTTATGCTTTTACGCATATATTACTATGTTTTACGCATTTTATTTGAATTTTTTAATATTACTAGGAAATCAATCTCTGGCGAAATTTTATGACTTTTTTTTGTTTGAAATTTACCAATTAATCAGACATGGTATAATTCCTCGGAAACACAGATTTTCCGCTTTTTTAGCACTGATTTCTACCATTCCTGGGATCGTAGTAAATCCATAATAAAATGCAGGGTAATGCGAATCAAATTAACGGAGATTTACGGCAGCGTGTAATATAAATTAAGATATCGATCGCTTATTTTATGGAAGTAATAAATATACTTCTTCAAAGGTTGTGTAATTCAGCATAAATCTCTAAAGTGTTATTTTGTTCATTAATTTCGCATAAACACTGCGACTGCACAATTCAGTTTGTTTTCATGAATTGCCGAGAGAACAAAAGTATCTTTTTCCATCCATCTCAATCTTCTAAATATTGCATTTTTGATTGACTAAACTAGCTTATTTTCATATTCTAATTAATTATTATGGTTAATTTCTTAATTATTTTCGCATAAACAGTGCGATTACGTAATTCAGTTACTTCGCGTGAATTGCCGAGAGTATGTTAGTATCTTTTCCCATCCATCTCCATCATTTAAATGTTGCATAGTAGATCGACTAAACTAGCTTATTTTCATATTCTGATTAATTATTGCGGTTAATTTTTTAATTATTTTCGCATAAATGGTGCGATTGCGCAATTCAGTTACTTCGCGTGAATTGCCGAGAGTACGTTAGTATCTTTTTCCATCCATCGCCATCATTTAAATGTTACATATTAGATCGATTGAACTAGCTTATTTCACTAAGAGTAACATATTATGGCTAATTATTAAGGTTAATTTTTTAATTATATTTGCATAATACAAATTTTTCTATTTTGAAAAATGGATATAAACTCTGTGAAGGGATATTTTCCAAAAAGTGGTATGATTTAGGCAAATAAAAAGAAAACCATTTTGGCAGGAATATAATTCAGTGCTATATATATATATATATATATATATATATATTACTTTCCTTATATACATAATGTATAAGGAAAGTATTGTGATGGGGTCGAAAATTCGAATTCGAGTTTTCGACGGGAGAGCACGTTTCAAGCATCCCTGATCACGAATCAAACATTTTTGAAGTGATGTCTGTGTGTGTGTGTGTGTGTGTGTGAAAGTATGTGTGTGTGTGTGTGTGTGTGTGTGTGTGTGTGTCAGTGGGTCTGTGGAGACGATAACTGACGAACGAATGGACCGATTCGAACCAAATTTGGTACAAAAATCACAATCCGTAAACACTGGAAGCCTATTGTTTTTATACGCAATCGAATGTTCAGAACCCCCCTAAATTTTCGAATGAAAATTTGAAGAAATCGTCAAAAAATCAAAACTGCTAATAAAGTTACGCAAATAGATATTTCTTATGTAATTGTTCATTAGAAAACGATTGACATAAATTTTAAAACGCTAACATGAACCGTTCTCGAGATATTGCACATTTTTCAAAAAAAATATCAAAAAGTCATATAAAATTGAAAAAAAATCTTGTTGAGAAACATGTTCACTTTTCATATGTAATACCATGCGATAAATTGGGTGACATCATTCTCGTAGATCTAGCTTGTTCCATTCATGAAAAAAGGTACTTTGAGTAATACTTTTGTATTTGAACGCCAATAATCATTTATCTGCTGTAAGAATAACTTATTTCTTCGTCCATAACGCTTGGCGAGATTTTGGCGACAAAATTGGCGGAATGTTGCCAACTTGGTGACTTTTTGAAATGTTGCCAAATTAACGAAAATCTCGCCAAATGGATAAAAATGACGCTAAATCAATGAAAATGACCACTAATTGTCGAAAATTCAATATCTTGGAAAGAATATTAGTATCTACTATAAGAAAAACCTATTTTTTTTATTTTTACTGTAACAGTAGTAAATTCATTACATTATATAAGGAAAGTCATGTGTTGCCCACATCAGATTTTTTTTTTTAAGATCAATATTTGTTACTCTCTTTAGTGAAAACATGTGTTTTACCAAATATAAATATTTGTTTTCATTATAAAGTAATTTTCACCCTTTATATATTTTTTGTTTTATAATTTATTGTCCTGAAATTTTATAAAATTGGTGTCCTGAATTTTCATATTCTACTAGTACTATGCCTGATATTTAATGCATTTACTTGTGCATAGACTTAAATTCATTAAAAATGTTGTTTGCGCTTGTAGTTTAAAAAAATCATTATAAATGTCATTCATGCAAAATTTTACACATTCCAATTTACCAGGTTGGCAGGTATGCTATCTATCATTGGATTTTCAGTTTTAATATTTTATATATATATATATATATATATATATACACACACACACACAGGGTGAGTCAGAACTCTTGGGTCAAACTTTTAAGGGATGATAAATCACATCTAAACACGCAGCAATTTTTGTCATACAAAGTAGGGTCGTAACGCAAGAGGTGAACCACTAAATGTTGCTGACATTGTAAGCAGTGACTGCTGTGTCAGAACTAGCCAGGGTTTAAGCAGAGTTTAAAATTTCTTTAGCAAAAAAGCTAAAACCTCTTGTTTCATTTTTGCATTTTGGATAGTCTATTAGCATTTTGCAAAAAATGTGATCTTAGTGGAAACATTGGAACTAGTGAACGAACCTCAACTTGCAGCGCCACTGTTATTCTCTTGTAAAGTAATCGAAAATAATTATTTTGTTAGCAGACGATTTTTATGTACTTGTGGCAACAGCTGTTAATTGTTTATTCTAGTTGATAGAATTTTGGTTGAAAAACTGTAGAAAGAATAAAAACTCGGAAGAAATAAATGCATAAAGCTGTGGTTTTTCGCACTCATCACCATTTCTACCGTGGATTGTAGAAGGAATGGCTGGTTTCACGAATCAGGAAAAGGTGGACATGCATTTTATGTATGGTGCTGTGGACGGGAATGTTCATAAAGCCCAAAGACTATACCTGGGCCATTTCCCGACAAGACATGTACCAGACCGAAAAATCTTTCAGCAATTTCATCAGTGTCTGTGTGAAACAGGCTCCTTTGTCAGAGGTATGCATGATACAGGAAGTTCTAGGAGTGTGAGGATATCACAAGATGAAGAGAACATTCTGCAGAGGATTGAAGATCGTCTGGAAAGCAGCATGTGGGCAATTTTCCTTGCCTTAAATGTGTCCCAACGAACAATTTGCCGAGTATTATGGAACAAAGGATTACACCCCTACCATGCACAGAAAGTGCAAGCCTTGACAAATGCAGATTATCAGCTATGTGTCGATTTTGCACGCTGGTTTCTGCAACAGATGGCAGCGCAGCCTGATTTTAGTGTACATGTTTTATTCATGGATGAATGCACCTTTACTCAAGAGGGCATTTTTAATGTGCACAATTGTCATCTGTGGGCATCTAGAAATCCGCATGTCACGTGTCCAAATTCCTTCCAGCAGCGTTTCTCCGTAAATGTTTGGGCTGGAATCATACATGATCATTTGATTGGTCCATATCATCTACCATGCCGACTGGACGGCAGAACATACGTCCTATTTTTACAGGAGGTATTGCCATAGTTACTGCAACATGTTCCTGCCAATATTAACCCTTTTGCGATGGAGGGGTTCCGAAACTACCATGGCCCAAAGGACGGAGCGCTTTGTTTCCGAACTCTTCCCAAAAGACGGCTAATTTTTTGCGCTAAGCCTAACTCTCGAAAAAAAAATGCACTAAAACTCAACCGTTCAACACAGCATTCTACTATTTTCAGGAATAAAGGAAATACTTATTTTCTATTTGATGTATATTTTTCATACAAATTTTCTTTTATCAAAATATTAAAAATTTTAGTGTATTAAAAATTATTACTTACCTTGATTAAATTAGTTATCAGTTAATCAGAAAAAATATTGAAATGATGGTAATGAAATATTTATATTGCTAATAGAAATTATGTACATATATATACAAGAAAATAGCGTAGCTATTTTCATTAATTAATACACCTTTTGCGTATGGTATATTTCAAAACAAGTACCCACGCACAGACCAACATTGCAATCTTTGCATTCAAGATAAGTCGTTATGCGCTTTCTTTTGCCTTTTGTGGTTTGCGAGCAAACTATACATCTTCTTCGGAGGTCTTTTTTACCTGTATTAGAGCACAGTTTTGGAAAATGTTTTCCAGTTAGACGGAGAGGAGAGAGAATGAGATAACTACTTCTACTGGACTGTTCAGGGGTAAAGAACATTTCAATAAGTTGCTCTATGAGATGAAGACGAAACTGCAAGATTGTGGATTTTTTCCAGTTCTTATTGTCAAAAAAACTATGAGCATTCAATATTGCAATATCTAGAAAGCCAAAAAATAATTTTCTGTACCATTTGATAGTTTTTCTATAAGCTGGATAATGCGTTAGAGACGCATCTCCAATATCCACCTCCCCATATATTTGTTATATTCCAAAATACAATTTGGTTTTAAAATGTCTTCGGATGTTTTCCGGTCTTTCTTTCCAGAATTTTCCATTTTGTCAGTATGAAGAGTTGTTAAAATTAAGACATCTTTCTTTTTATTTTTGAATAAAATTACATTTACACCATCCTTTTGCACTGCTGCAATTTCTCCTTTGCGTAGAGGTACAGATGGAAAATTCTTTGGCATGTCCTTCCGATTTTTTAAAGCTGTACCACATACATGCTTATTGCATAGCTGCCAACTCTCACGGTTTTTTGCTATATCTCCCGGTCTCCTGGGTGAATCGCTCAATCTCCCGGTTTTCACTCAGCTGCCTTTATTTTCCCCCTTTTTAGGCAGAAATCATGGGAATGCACATCGTGACTTTCAGTTGTTTTCCTCACTGCAGTTTTCTGCTACCGCTGTGTAGGAATGGATCGCGATTGACGTTTGTATTTTTGTATTTGTATCTACAGGTTACAAAAGTAAAAAAATCCGAAACAGATCATGAATTTTCCGAAAATATTTCGAAATGAGAAACAAAGTCACAAATTTTGAAATCAAAGTTTTCCCATTCTTTCGTCCAAAAATACATTTCCCAGCTATCGCGTAATCGGCGCTAGCAAACGGTGATTATTCCCACAGCGTCATGAGAGAGATGATCAATGATTATTTAATTAATGGGGGGGGGGACGCATTTGCATTGACTAAAATTTTATTAAATTATTTTATTTTATATACAAAACTATTGTTCAAATGTATTATTAATGAAATGAAAGTATTTCACTTTATATATATATATATATATATATACATATATATATATATATATGTGTGTGTGTGTGTGTGTGAACATAAATATATACATGCGAACTTAAATAATGAGTATTTATACATATGAACATAAAAAATGAAACTAAAGAAAATTATTAAGTATAGTACTTACTTTTTGTTCGATAAATAAAAAAAATTATCGATGTGAAACATGGGTTTGATGTTTTTTCGCCACATTTTCTATGTTTGGAAGTATTTCAGATAAACAGACCCTCACTTCATCTTCAATGCAATGAAGTCTCGCTCTTTTTTTACATTTAATGTGTGAGTGAAGAAAATCCCAATTCACATAACTATGGTGTGGAAAACTGTATCAAAATGGATAATGTTTTTTTAGCTACCGAGGGATATTCTTCTCTAATAGAAATCCAAAATGCGTCAATGGGTAATTCTGCATGCTTGATTTTAAGTCCCCGATCACTGGAAATAGAAGCCAATTCTTCATCTTCTTTTAAATGCAAACCAATATCAGGTAAAATTTTTATGAATGGATTTCGGACCTAGTCATAATCTTCTGTATTCAGTGATGGAAAATAATAGTTTCATTTTTGTTCCAGAATTGTCAAATGCTCAACTACAATAGTAGTCACTTCTTTTATGTTGGTTTTACCAAGTAATGAAAACATTTCAAAGTTACCATTTTTAGCTCTAGTTTTCCAAATTGCTTTTTTTTCCTGAAATGCAATTAGTTTATCTGTCGAAGTAAAAATATTTTCAGTTTCACCTTGCATTATTGTGCTAAGATTATTAAGATGTGTAAATATCTCTGTTAAACATTCCAGTCTAGAAATCCAAAAATTTCATCTTAAATAGTTACAGAAACGTTGGTGTTTTTCTCCTTCAAAGAAAACAAGTAATTATTTCTAGAGTTCATGTATGCTACTTAAAACCTTTCCTCTTGATAGCCACTTGATTTTCGTGTGTAAAATTAAACATTTATGCTGGGAATCATCGGCTGTTAATAAATCAATTTACAATTTTGCATTCGTATTTGCTTTTTCCATGAATTTTATTTATAATGAGTAAGTAGATTTTTTAATTAACTTATAACATATTTACATAAATAAAATAAATATACCAGCAATTATCATATGAATTTTTTAATCAAAATTAATAAATATTAAAACGTATGAGAACAACTGCCAGCGACACATGACAGACGTACCAATTGTGATTATTAAAAACACTTTTGTACCCAAAATACCGTATAAGTGTAAATTCATTATATAATATGTTGGAGGAATTAACAAGCATAAGGATATGTATTAATAATAATTATATGTAATTCAACATCATATATATATATATATATATATATATATATACGGTATATAATTTTTTAAAGGAAACTAACATTCGTATTTAACCGAGCACTACGCATCAAACATGCAAGACTTTATATTATTTTAATATTAATGATTTATATTAAGAGTTTTATTTCATATTTTACTCATTTTTAATATAATTTTAATTCTTTCACGGCACACCCAACTATACTTCGCGGCGCACAGTTTGGGAAACACTGTAGTAGACAAATAAATTTAAATAAAAACGTTTCACATAGAAACACCGATACGTGCCACTCGCCATTTAGGGTAAAGTTCTCTCCGTCACGAGTGCGTGCTGTCCGTCCTTGAATGCAAGTTTGCAGACGACACGCAGGCGTGCTAATCATCGTGAAAGGGTTAAAGCATGTATGTGGTTCCAACATGATGGTGCACCACCTCATTTCAGCGTGGATGTGCAGCACACCTTAGATGCTATATTCCCAGGGCAATAGATTGGTCGGGGTGGTCCCATAGTTTAGCATGAATGATCACCTGTCTCGACTCTCCTGTCTCGACTTTTTCTTATGGGGCAATACGAAAAGTCTCATCTACGATAGCCCCATAGACTCCGACGAGGACCTTGTTGCTAGAATTGCTGTTGGTGTTGTCCAAGATATGTTGGATTTTTTGTTAACGTGCGCCGCTCACTACGTCGCAGGTGTGAAGTTTGCATTACTGCTGGTGGCCGCATTTTTGAGCAGTTTTTGTAACTTTGTCCATGCATTCTGCAATTTCTGTCAGTAAAACGTACTTCGTCCCTACTCTGTCATTTTTGTGTTTCCATGTTTCACGAGAGAGTCATCATTTCCTCATTTCATGAGCTACCACTTAACTGTTCACCTCTTGCGTTACAACCCTGCTTTGTATGACAAAAATTGCTTGTTTAGATGTGATTTATCACACCATAAAGTTTGGCCCAAGAGTTCTGACTTACCCTGTATATGTATAATATCGATATGTTGATGACTAAATTTGTATTATCATTGATGATTCCTACCCAATTAATATTGATTTTTACCCTTCTAACCTAGAATTAATTCCTAATGAGCCCAGTGTTAGTCATACTGTCAATTTGTATGCTATTTTTGTATAATTTTTTCAATTTGTATATTTTTGTTTTTCAATTTGTATAATTGTTTTGTCAATTTGTATAATTTTCTATGCTATTATTCTTCTCATCTCCTTTTTCCATTATAGCAATAAGTTACATACTATTTTTATCCTTAGTATTGGTCTATAGTTACTTATTTGTAACTGATTTGCTAGAGAAGGGTTTTTTGTACTTACTGTAGTTTACGCATAGTTTTCGGCTAATATCAATTATATATATATATATGTATGTATATCAGAAAAATGTAATAATAAAAATAATCAAAAAATCAATTAAAGTAATCGTGAAATATTAACATCCCCATAGAAGCAAAACCACGGCCATAATGTCGATAATAGAAAAGAACAGCACCGGCCCAGATTCGAAGATTAACCAGAATTAAATTCATTTTCAGGTCTGAGTATTTCATTCTAATTAACCTAAACAAATGCCTGTTTCAGACTGGGCAATGCCTGTTTCAGATTGGGCAATTACATTACTATAAATGCCCAAATTGAGACTACAGGCACCAAAAGATGAAAAATTGAACATAAGAAAAATTAGGAAATATATTATTACCACTAGGCAGGAACCCTTCTTCTTTCACCACATGTAATTACAATCAACCGCAACAGTATGAAAAATATCGAGAAGCAACGGAATGAAAATGACGAAATACAACCTAGGAGGCAGAACATATGTTCACAGCGACCCTCCCAGACCTTCCAGTGAGTCAGAGCCGGAGACAGCATAATTACCCATATAAGTAAAATAGAACACGAAACATAGATGAAAATTCCCACTAAACAAGTGATTCAAAGAAATGGATAAACGAGAATGCCACTATACAGTACACCATTATAACGGCTCTTAAATCGTAGTATCAAACTGGCTAAAGTTACAATTTTTTAGCGAAAATAAAATTCAAAATATTAATGTTAATGTATCTTATTTTCCAATTTTTTATTTTGCTTATTTTTTTTTATCAAACAAAAGTCAAAGTGTTGAATTTTTGATGTATTAAATTTAAAATCTTGTTTATGGCCAGAATACAATTTCGTAAATCTAAATTTAAATCTAAAAAGTTTGCAACATTAGAGTCATTATTACTTTAAATTATTACTTTTAATTGTAAATTATTAGGATAAAAGTTAAATACTATAGGAATATTATTATGGGATACACATAATATTTCATCTAAATATCTAAACATGTGCATATTATGCAACCCAGGATTAATGTACTTTTCATAGAAGAATAAATACAGATTAGTTAATAATAATGAGGCATCCCCCCCCCCCCCTTGTGGGATACCAAACTGTCATTTCAAAAAAGTACTACCATGTACCATGTTGAATACAATTCTCATAGAGTGTGAAATTAAGTAATTTTTTGAAAAGAAAAATTGAATATTTTAGGGTGATATTATATTTTTCAAAAAATTCCTAAAATAATTCTATACAAATCATCTAAATATTATTAGACAAATCTTTGAAATCAAAAGTATAAATACTATGAATATTAGTAAGAGTTTTTAATTTCTTAACTAATTGAAAAACTGTTTTTTACAATATGACAATTATTCTAGATACAATCTGACAAGGATACTTCATTTAAGATTTTTAATAATAATTTACCAGCATTAGTAATGTAAGAATTATGCCCATTAGTAATAGTTCGAAAAGCAGCAGGGGATTTATGAAACTTGGGTACTAAAACAAGATATGGAATGTTATTATAACTGTATTTTAGATGAATTTGCTTATATTTGGCTGATATTCTATTGGATAAGATTTTGAAGTTAGTATTATGTAAATTATAGATTTGATTATTAAGTAAGTGTGACTGGAGGGTACTTATATAGTAATATTTACAAATGATCGAGTAGTTACTACTAGCCTTATTGACATAAGTAATGACAAAATCATTTTGAATTTCTTTAATATCCTTTTTAATTGAATTAAGTTTACATGATTTATTAATTTTCGGAATATATATATATATAGCGATTTAAGTATTGCTCTATTAAGACGCTCCAGGGTTTGAAGACTTCTACAGGGATTTGGTATTTATAGCTGATTTTTTAGATAAATTTTATTTATGTCAAGAATTAAATCTTTACCAATTGATTTATGTTTAAATTTAATAGGTAAACGGTACTTAGTAATATCAGTGATCTCAGTGCATCATAATTAATAATATTTAGATTTCCCGTTATAACATGCTCATGGTGTTTATCTACGTAGTCTTTGTATTTTTCTAAATGACAGTGGCAGTATGACTCTATCCAGTTCATAATTTTGATTAATATCTATTGATTTGGCTATTTGATTATAATTGAAAATATAACATCTTAGCAGTTTATCATATTTAAATGCAATTTTAAGATTTACATGTTTGACTGAAAAGTAATTTGAAACCGATTTAAAATAATTATTTATCTTCAAATTATTTAAGACAGAATTAGTGAAATTCAGGGTACAATATTCGTTTATTAACACTTTACAACATGGTTGAAAAGTGTTTATGACTTTGTTCATTCTGTCTGTCCGTTAGCACGATAACTGTCGTAAAAATGACTTTATCAAAATGAAATTTTAGTATGTTGTTCAGACGGTCTATGGGACCTATGGGAATATAAATGAATAATATCAACCAATTAGTTTTGGATTGAACTGGCGTTGAAAAAATGAAATACATTGAACCCTATGGGATCTAATTTTTCAAACATTTTTTTAAGCGAATTTGAAATTCACAAATTGCTTTGAAAGTTTTAGGAAATATTAAAATTATCCCATAAAATATATATGAAAAAATTTCAGTAAAATATGTTCAGTAGTTTTTTAAATAAAAATTAAAATAATAATTACACCCTTTATATGAAGAGATCACGTGACCCACTTCAAAATAAAATGTGGCATCCATCTTGTGTCAAAATCGTGATTTTTAAAGTTCTTTTTAATTCATATTTAGTGTTGTATCCGTTCTAAAACCGCTTTATTTTTGCTTAAATTCTGTGCATCTACATACTGAAACAACGCAATACAATATATTTGAGTTTAAATCATCATCAAACTTTGATTATTTCTACAATGAAGCTTAATTTTTACTGATGGAGAATGTAAATGCCAAAAGATGTAGAATGAATTGTATAAGAATTGCTGCATTTCTTTAATACAAAATTATTTAGCTCATGGAGTCTGCAATATAGCTGGTATGAATGAACATTCATTGATTTTACACAGACAACCAGACAATTTTTTCGATTAAGTTTTAAGCATAGAGTTAAATTACTTGTACCTCCATGGTTTTAAGTTTTTAAATAAAATAAATTATTATAGTATTGGGATGAATGAAAGGAATGGAAAAATGTTAATGAATGAAATGTTGCACTCTTATATAGAGACGATTTATATTTCGATGATGTCATTTGCATAATGTTCATTTGTTTTCGCTGAAGTTTTCAAATATAATAAATTAATGTAGTATTGTAATAATTTAAAAAATATTACCGAGGAATGTATCGCATTTTAGAGATGTTTATATAAAATTGCATTAAAGTTGGAAAATGTTTCATAATCAATGCTTTATGCATGATTGATCTTTCTTGTTTAATAGATTGTTTTTATTCATCATTTAAATTTTAAGTCTGTGACGTATAAATAAACATTAAGATTTTTATTTCTGGTAATGAGCAATTCATAGAATAAATGTTTAAAATGAATGTTATCAAATGCAGTAGTTCTAAAAAGGTTATAAACTATATTTAATTGCTGTTTTTTAATTGCGAAAATCCAGTTCTTACATTGTTTCCAATCAAAAGTAATTTTGAAATTTGCATGCTGCTGTAGGATGGCATTTTTTAGATCAGATAATGAGGGCAATTTTTTATTATATTTACTTACTCTTTTAGTTCTTTTTGATTTAATAATAGAAATGTTAAAGAAATTACATATATTATGGTCTTTATTAGGATAATTAAAGGATTTTTTAACAATGTTATAATGATTAAATAATTGATACGAGTCCATATGGAAAAATAATTTTGTGTACACATAATATGAATTCATTTTCAAGGAACAATCTGTCATAATAATTTTTTTGAATACATAGAATGCTAATTTCAATGTTGTCGAACCCATGTATAAAAAAATGTTAGTAATCGGAATTTTGATTCAATAAGGGTAGTTGCATTATTTGAAAATTTTTTTTATAAGATTCCTGTGTACTTTAATTCGGAGAGGTGCAGAGGATTGCTGGTTTGGCCTATATATGACATATTGCATATTTTGCAAATAATTTGGTAAATGCAATTATATGTTTTACAGAAGGCAAGATATATATATATATGTATAATTGAAGAATTTTTATTTTACTTGTATTATATATACCCGAGATTGATTATTAGAAAATGTTCTGTATAGCATACGTGAAAAAAAGATGGACCGAAATGTAAATGTGACATCAAAAATATTATACGACAAGCCGTTGAATATTAAAAAAAAAAAAAAACATAAATAAAGCAGGTACTAAATTGGTATAAAATACCCCTTTTTCCCTGTTCCATATAAAAGTTGATGGAATAAGAATTACATGTAAAGAGGGGTGAATAAATTTTTTACAACACATTAAGATGAATGTATTGATATAAATCATATATGTAATGCAGGTACTTAAGGTACTACTCCCCTTTTTCCCTGCATAAACATATATGGTGTATATGCAAGAAATGTATTTAAAGATGAAAAGTTGCAAAACAGAAACATTGTTTTGCACAATGAGCTAGGCCTTTTCTAGCTCCCAAAAATTTTTTTGAAATTGAATAAAGTGAAAAGCATTTCCGAAACCATGTACGTTATCAAGGGCCATACATGTTTCATTAATGTGGATTCTACGTTTCTGTGTTATATATATATATATATATATATATATATATATATATGAAAATTGGGAAAGTATTTGGGTATTGAATTTGTCATTAAGCATTGAAACTACGAAGTCAATATCTTTCTTATATCTAAAAAATAAAACCATATCATCTACATAAACTAATATAAAAACATTATTATTGAATATATAACAGCAATTGCACCATTTTCGTTTCGTAAACTTAAGTTCTTTGAATATTGAATCCAATTCTAGAAACCAGTCTCTTCCACTTTGGTGTAGCCCATATAGTGCTTTATTCAATAGACATACATAATTCTGGTATTTCATATTAGTAAAACCCTCTGGTTGTTTCATGTAGATCCTATAGTTTATTTTTGCATAAAGATAAGCATTCTTTACATCTAATTGTAAAGAAATGTTACATCTAATTGGAAATGTACCCAATTTAGTATACTTAAAAGATAATGAAAAACAATCTTATTGAATTGAAGTTTACAACTGGACTAAAAACTTCTTCGTACATTTCACCCTTTATCTGGGTATATGCTTGTGTTACTAGTCACATTTGAATTTCCCCTTTTTCATCTCGCTTTAATGTGTAAACCCATCGACATCCAATTATTTTTTCCGAACAAGGTGCGAGAACTAATTCCCAGACATCTCTTTCTTTCATAATTTCAATTTCTTCTGTCATGGTGTTTTTTCATTCCCTTACTTGGGGTGTTTTGTTTTAAGAGCAGCTTTGTAACTGTTAGGAATATAGATTTCAGTATTGCTAGCCTCTGGTTTTCCTATTCTTTTTGACCCTGTTTTAGATTTCTTTTCTCTGAAGTTGAAGAGGTTTTGGTCATACTGAATTTTATTTTTATTACAATACTTCTTCACATCATTATGAGATCTTAATCTCTTTCTACTGTCCCCCCTAACATAATGCTAAGCATCTATTCTACTACTGTCGGTTCTTGGGACGACTTCGCGATCCCAAGGCATATAGTATTAATGCTTGGATTTCATTTGTTTTTCTTTTATCGATTCCATACCATCGATTTTTGATGATTTTCTTTAACCTGATGATTTGAAATTTGTATTTTTTTCCATTTGATTGAAGATTTGCTGATTTATACTTTTATTTGTTGGCTTGTTAGAAAGTTAGGTTTTTAGAGTTACAGCTTCTCACTTTTCATTGGACTTTCAAACTATTATTATACACACACACACACAGGGTGTCCCATAAAGATTGAAACTCGCTTTAATTCTTTACCTGTTGGAGATAAGTGGGCAATGTAAATTGCAAAAATGCTGAAAGTAAGGTAGGAAACAAGACTATGTTAATGAAATAGTCCTCCCATAATTTTCAAAACATTACACTTTTTAAATTTTTATACGACCTCCTTAGACAAATTTGGTCAATCAGAAATTTTTTATTTTTAATGCAACAAAATATTTAAAAAACTCCTCATATCTGTATCTTTTGAGCGAGTTATATTTAATTGAAAATTGAATATTGTGAATGGGGACCATATATCAAATTAGAAATGTAAATTTGTGACATATCACAAAAAAGATAAAACTGAATGATAATACAGTACAGGATTTATTATCCGGAATGCTTGGGAATTCAGGCATTCTGGATAAGGGGGTTTTCCGTAATTCGGAACACTTTTTCTAAAACTTACTGGAATGGTCTCAAATGTCGTTATAGAAAATTATAATTCATTTTAAAAACATAAATGTATTAAAAAAAGCTTTTTTACAATCTATATGGGTTAACTAAAATGCAAATTACATGTAATTATAGTATCAAATTTAGTGATTAAGAAAATTTTTGAAAGAAAAAATTGTCTGGAAAAAGTTGATTATTCAGGGTAGTTATTAGAAGTCTTTTTTTTTTTTTTAACATTTCAACTAAAGTGGGCCCTCACCATATTCATCTAATATTTTGGCAGAAGCACTTTTGTTCATATGTTTCAAAATAAGTACTTTTAATAAAATTAAGATGAGAAGGATGTTCATTTTTAATTGAAATGAGATTATTCAACTATGGGTGCAAATATATCAAATTCTAATTTATGCTCTTCAAATGTTTCTAATAAGCCTTATAATTCTAAATGCCTGCATAAATAAAAAAATTTTAATTTCGTTATCCTAAACATATATCTCATTTTCACCAATAATATGTTTAAAGGATAATATCCCAGCATAAAAAGTACAAAAAATATAAAAATATTAGTGGATGGAAGCAGATTGAAAAAATGGAAAATATTTAAAAATAAAATGAAATATACCGGCGATCGTGTTTAATTCGCGATATTGCTAAACTGTCTTCTATAACTTACTAATTAATAAAAGAAACACGTAAACCCATGAATATACTGCAATGGAACTTTTTGCTAGAGTCAATTTTCGGTCCAAAATAGCCATTTTCATCCAAATAATAGGATTTAATTGAAAATGATTTTGATCTTGGAATTCCATCAACGTTTTCTAAAATATTGAAGATGTGTATATTTCCACAGAGATGAAAAAAAAAAAAAGATTTTCCCGAGAAAATGACAAGTTTATTGCTTAGGTTAAGTATTTAAAGAGATCAATCAGAAGGCCCTGAATGACATTTTATAGCTGCTATACTTTTCTCTGCATTTCGGCAAAAGTTAACTCTCATTAATTTCCCAAATTCCTTACTTAACGTACTTTCTATCATCTCGTAAATGCGCTGATGACTCTCTTTTTTTTCATCTTTTCCAATAAATGTTTATCAAATTGTGCAAAATAGTGTGAATTCTGCGCGGCACATCGCGTTTGAAGAGCGTAGGATTTCTTTAGCGATATCGGGATATTTCTAATGAAAAAGTTGGAATGCTTTTACCGAAAATCAAAGTCCCGGAGCTAAGCGCAGAAAAGAAAATGTAACGCATTCGGAAAAATCGAAACCTTTGTGCCTAGTGTGCTCTGCCCTATACACCGAGAAAAAAATGAAATGCCATTAAAAATGCACCTTGCAGCGACTTGTCCGTAACTAACTCCTGTATTATACTATACAGGAGTTAGTTACGGACAAGTTGGAGACTTATCCGAAACTAGTGAAGAAGGGAATGACGTGTCTCTCCATCAATGTGACAGTATCGCCCATGCCGGATCATCACCTCCGAGAGCTACTATCGGGGGTGACGGCCGGATGCAGCAGCTTAGGAAATTTTTGGGAAAAACGGTTCTACTTCGGATGTTTTCCGAGAAAGAGGAATTGTGGAATTTCTCGGAAAAAACATGATCCACGGAATATTTTCATTCGCTATCGCGAGATTTCCTCGCGTTCGTTTTCGAAATTTAAGAAGAATCAGCGGCTGCGAATGTGCGTGGCATTTTTTTCTGCGCGGGAATTTTGAACTTCGTGTGCGATTTGCGCGTCCTATTTCAAAATCCTCTAAAATAGTAGGTTTCAATGCATTTTTTTTTTTTTTATTGATATTGCTAATTAAAGCAAAAAAGCATTTGGCGGGATTTTAGACAAAAAATCGCTATTTGGCACAATATTTAGCAAATAATCGCTTGTTGGCGCAGAATTTGGCATTATTTTGCCGTATTCCGGTTTTGAGAGAGTCAGGATATTGGAACGCCGGATAAGAGATCGCGTACTGTACAGAGGAGACATAGGAGACATAATGAGTTCAACTGCTTTATGATCTCTGTCTGTGTAATGCTTTATTTAGATGTATTTGTAATAAAAAATTTGACACATATTAACATATTTTTGATCTAAACAATTTCCATCGTCAATTTGTTTACTATCCCTATTTTCACTAATGAAATAGCCTTTCACATGGTACGGAAAAATGGAATAAGTTAGATTTTTTCCTTTTTCATAATTAATTCAATTGATTTTAAAGATACAGATATGTTTTTTTTTTTTTTAATGATCTTGTTGCATTAAAAATAAAAATTTTCTGATTGAACAAATTTGTCTAAGGGAGTCGTATAAAAATTTAAAAAGTGTAACTTTTTGAAAATTAATGGGAGGACTATTTCATTAACGTAGTCTTATTTCCTACCTTACTTTCAACATTTTTGCAATTTACCAATTTACATTGCCCACTTATCTCCAACAGGTAAAGAATTAAAGTGCGTTTCAGTTTCAATCTTTTTGGGACACTCTGTATATATATATATATATATGTATATATTTTTTTTTCTTGTAAGTGTGTGAGTGAGAGAGAAAGGGAGATTTAATATATTATATTTTCTTACACGTACAATCTGTCAAAGGTATCCTTTATTACATTTTTTTTTTCTAGTCAAGTCTGGAAAATGACCTGAAATTTAATAAAAATTTTATCCTTTAATTTGATTTTGATACTCTTAACTCTGTGTTTTACTTAGAAGAATTTTTCAGAAATAGAATATTCTGTATGCCTTAAAATTATATTTTTTTTCAGATCAGCTGAAGACCATGATAGTATCATTGATTGATAAAAACAGAGTGTTGACTTTTTTTGACCACACATTGTTAAGGTGCTTGAATCAACAACATAAAATTGTGTTTGTTCTTGAAGATAATATGTCAATTAACATGGCTAAAAAAGTAAATTGTAAACTATCCAATATACATCAAGTAAGTAATCTACACATTAATTTAGATTGAAAATAGCTGCCAATTCTCCCAGTTTTTCTCTTTATCTTCTGAGTAAGTCGCTCAATCTCCCGGTTTTCACCCAGCTGCCCTTATATCTTCCCTTTCCAGATAGAAATACCGTGAATGCAAGTGATGTGACTTTTAGTTGTTTTTCCCGTGTCAATTTTCTGGTACCAGGAATGAATCGCGAGTGATGTTTGTATTTTTTTTAATGTAAATCTGAAGAGTATCTACAGGTCACAAAATTAAAAAAATCTGAAATAGATTACAAATGTTACAAAAATGCTGCAAAATAAGAAACAATGTCATAAATTTTGAGATCCAAGTTTTTCCGATCTTTCATCTAAAAATCCTATTTTTCTTTCTGGTAGGTTGGCAGCTATGTTATTTTGAAATTTGGTAGT
Source organism: Amaurobius ferox (assembly GCA_951213105.1). NCBI lineage: Eukaryota > Metazoa > Arthropoda > Arachnida > Araneae > Amaurobiidae > Amaurobius > Amaurobius ferox. The sequence continues at coordinate 138,149,285 of OX578144.1, read as the reverse complement.
GAATTTGAATATGCTTTTTGCTCAATCTGTGTAACGGACTTCAAAATTTCACACTGGAAGAGGGCCGTGTTCATGCGGAGTACGATCACGTTAAACATGTGGGTCCGAAAGTCCTTCCGAGAGGTTGGTGGTAGGGGAAGGAGGGTACGGTCCCTGTGGATGCCTCCCCCACTGGGTTCCGGTCTAAATTGGGTGGCACTTCCCGACCGTCCAAACAGTTACCTTACACCTTTCTGGTAGGTCGGACGGTCTGGGTTTCAACAACAACACTGGAAGAGGGGGATATTATTGCCCAAGCCAAAACCTAAAGGCATGTGGACAAAAAAATTTCAATTGAAGGAAATGCAAACATCAAATATAGTTTCTTTGCTATTGTAAATGAAAGTGGAATACCTGCTAATTGCTATAATCATTACATGTTTGAGTTTTATTTGTTGAACAGTTGTTCTTTTTATGTTTAAATGAAGTATAACAGTAAGACGTATAGATTGCATTGTCTTGCAAAATCTCTCTGTTTTTTCGCATTTTTGCAGATGAATATGAAAATCGCCATGACTTTCGCACATAGCGGGGCTGCGTGACCAACACCTACTTTATGAACCTTGCCGTTAGCCATGACTTGCTCACACAATCGACAATTACTGCAAAATATCTATTAAAAGTTAAGAATTTTTTCAAACAGAAACAGGTCTGTTCGCAGAAAGCAGTTAGTAAATAATATGAGGCACATACGTTCTTCCATATTTCATCAAAGTCTGCAAACACCGAAGCTATTGAAAAGGGCTAATCTATATAACTATTCTCACTCCTTCAATCATGCTGCGTTTTGATAGAGTCAGCATAAACACGTACATATTCCTGCAAATGATGGTGGTGGGGGGGGGGGGGGAGCTAGTCTAGAAAGCTAAATTTTTAAGTATTAGTTTTAGAGCAAAAATGCTTACAGAGATCAAATCTTCAGACCTTGAAGTTGATAAAATAATAAATGCAAGCAACATTGAAAGTTTTTATCTATTGGAAGAGAGAATGTATTTGTTTATTTTGTTTCTTTAAATGGAGGAATAAAGTAGATGTTCATCCGTTTTTTTTTTTTCCCCACTAGATCATGGTTTTATCTTATTATTTGGAGGAGGGGGGGAGGTAATAACTCACTGTCGAAAATTTCACAAGAAGCTCTGCCTTCTCCGAGGGTTAATGCCAAAGGGCCCTTCTGATTCGCGATGCACAACGCACCAATCCAGATGGTTTTTGAGTAAACCGATTTTCACACCCACAATGACCACTCCAAACCGATTCCGAACCTAAATTATAGCCGGAATTTGCAGTCTGCCACATGCTTCGATCCTTTGGGAAGTCTCCATTATTTTGGGCAATCGGGCTCGCTTTGAGGTAGAATTTTTAAATTTTGCGACTCATATAAAATTGGACTGACCAAGTGAAAAACTGGACTCGCCAGTGGTGAGCTGGCGAGTAGGATTCCCCACCCCTGTAGGTGGTGCAGAAAATCACGGATAAAATGTCAGAAACCCAGATCGTCCGGTTCGTCCTAGGACATGAGCAGCCTTTTGGACGGACGGCACGGGGAAGATGTTGAAAATCCAGGCCACTCAACTCGTCCTAGGGCATAAGCAGCAAATTGAATGGCCAGACGGGGAAGGTGTGAAAAACCCAGACCACACGACTGACCCGAAGGCTTGCAGTAGCTATTTGTGTGGCCTGGGACGAGGAAGGTGTGTCCGAACTTCTGAGATTTCACTTTCAATTTACAAAGAGGGACAATTAATCTTTACTGTTCAATGTCAGTGGCTGAGACAGGTGTCATTTCAACCAATCAAAGTACTCATGGCAATTTTAACTCATCTCTCAGCTTGTATTATTCATGTTATGCCGATAAAGTTAAATATCTGAGATATTTTAATATTTGTATGAGTTGTATGAAAATAGGACGATATTGTATGAAAAGACATATTAGATGCAAAGACTTTGCCTGTAAAATATTTTAGTGAGAGTGTGGGGCAACAATGAATTAATTCATACATTTTAATTTACTGAATATCATCTCTACGAACTTCAGATTTTATAATGAACGTTTAAATACCTAAACATTTTTATTACAAATTAAATTTTGCTTTCATTTTAAAATTTCTGTTCTTGTAGTTAAAAAAGTCAAATAAAAGTTTTAGTGTGTGTGTTGTGGTGGTGGTGGGGGGATGAAAGAGAAAATCTGTTAGAAAACCATCTTACCCCTTTTGAAGTTTGATGCTGAATTCATATCAATCATCATTTCAGCTATATCTGTAGTTGATGCTATAGATGTTGCAAGGAAAATGGAAAAAAGTTAATCGAAAGTTCTCTCCCGAACTGAAAGTGAAAATCTTTAGGGAACCTCCAACTTCTTGGAGAATTTGATATTGAATCCATATTAATCACCATCTAAGCTTTATTTATAGCAGATCCTGAGAAATAGATGTGTCAAGGCAAATTTTTGAATTGGAAGTGGAAAAGGAACCAAAAGAGAAAATCTTTAGTGAACCACCATACCTTTTTCAAAATTTGATGCTGAATCTAAATAACTTATTATCTAAACTTCATCTACAGCTAATTTGGAGAAATAAATGTTTTAAGGAAAATAAAACTTTTAAAATCGGAAATGGAAAACCAACCTGAAAGGATATTTTTATTAGTACCCCTTTCCCCTACCTCTTTTAAAATTTGATGCTAAATTAATATCAGTCATAATTACCTGTTTCTCAAGTTCTTTCAGATCTTGAGAAACAGATGCTTAAAAGAAGAATTATTAATAAAAACAAAACAATAGTATTGAAAAATGTTTGCTACTTAACAATCACTTTTTATTATGTCTTTTAAAAACATGCATTAACTACTTTATTAACTATCATGTTGATATTTTTTTCTACGAAACTTTTCAACTATTACATTATGTTTAGAGCTTTGACTTATTCTTATGAATTATATGAGCAATTATATTTCCCTCTGCTTATGTTGAAGTCTTGATTGTGTGGATTACACTAAATAGACTAAATAGAAATGTCATTGTTAGTGACATTCCTATTTGGTATTGTATTTGTTTTGTTCTGAACAATGTGTTTTATTATTTCAAAAATATTGGTTTAGCACCAGAAAGTGGTTTTTGCACAAATGTTGAAGTAGAAAAAAATAGTGTTTGCTTTCCTCAGAATGAATAAATAAATCAACCATTTTCCCTTCTTATATATCAAAATTGATCTTTCTATAAAATATTTTTTCTTTCGCATAATAATAACACACTGTATTTCATAACAATTGACACAGCAGATTGTAACATTTCCATTAAATAAATAGTTTAGCTTCAATGGTTCAAGACCTCGCAATTACTACATAGTACTCATATTATCCCATTCCCATCCTCACTCAAAACATGTAAAGACAAGCTGCACACTAGACTTATCAGTAAATTTAGTGGTGCTTCTAAGGCAGTACAGTACTGTCTCACTTACATAAAGAAATTCCTGGAAACAGACAATTTGTAAAGATCTTCTATGGCGAGAAGCTGAACTGACATCGAAAGTTGAATACTGCTATGAAAACTCCTTGTAAAGGACGAATTTACTTACTCATATAACTGCAGTAGAACAAGGAGGTATCTGGTAAGCACATGCTTAGCGCATCAGATAAGCAGGGTCACAAAATGTAAAAACAACTGTACAAAAATATATTGAATTTTTAAATAAATTTTTAAATACTAATTTTTTAAATATTTAAATTTAGATAGTTTTGAATCATTTAAATATTACATTTTATAGAATCTAAAATTATTGTACTTATTTATTTATTTGTATAATTGTTTGTGCCGTATGTATGCTTCTCTTTTTGTCCTGTTGAGATACCTTAATCCAGATTTTATTAGAGTCCTCTTTGATTTCATTATCGGAATAAGAAATCTAGATACTTTCTGTGAAACATATACTTTACTTTTTTCACAGTGAAATAATGATGTACAAGATATATGGCACACTATTTTTAACCTTGAATTGTACATTAACTAAATACTTTGAAGTTTGAACTGTATATTAAACTTTGAACTTTGGATTGTACATTAACAAATGTTAATAATTAACATTTGTGTCATAAAACAAAATTCAGCACTTCAAACCCCTTCTGTTCAGTCAAAATCCTAGCTACGCTTACATTATATATAGCACATAGTAAAAGGGGGGAAGTGTTAGAAAAAGTTTTAATCTGAAATGGAATTTTTTTTTTTTTAATTTAAATACGTTCAATATTAACAAATTGCATAATTTTTTTGTTGCTACAGACAACTCTATGGAGGCTAATTTTTACTCTCGTTTTTATACTCTTTCTTCATTTTATTGGGCTGCTCATCGATTGATGGCAGAGATGCTGCAGACGGGCGTAGGATAAAAAAAAAAACATAATTTTTTGTAAGTAATTTTAACTAAAAATAAGTGGACTGTATTATTAATAACTATATCATGCAAATTTGTAAATTTTACTTTTCCATGAGGAGTGCTAAATTTTTTGAAATAATCGAACAAGTTACATGAAATTTTGTATGCATATTTTAATGATATTTTCATGTGAACTGATTAGAAAAGGACTCTGTTATTTAAACATTTTTTTTTTCTAAAGTAAAAAAAGTTAAAAAAAATAATCGTTAGAAAATATTACGAAAATAGGTATTTTGAATGTGATTTTTATAAATGAATGAGGGTTTGCATTTACAGAATTTTATAACTCAAATGCATATCAAACATGAAATAATTTAACAAAATTCCAAGTTGGAAAATAAAACTGTTTTGAAAGTTTTCATCAGATGGAAGAAGGAATGTACGTGCTGAATATTCCCCTTTCCGTGTTGTTTCTTTTAGTGGAGGAAAGCAGTGATATGGGGCTGTCAATCTTCATTTTATTGGCACTAGATCACCCTTTTTCTTTCTTTGAAGGAGGAGGGAGCAGGGGGGTGGGGGTAAGAGAGAGAGAAACAGGATCAAAATTTACAGTAATGAACACAGAGAAAGGGCTCTGGGACTTATCTGAGGTCATACAAGAACTGGTTGAATTTCGTTTGAGGACAGACATTGCTCTCTTAACAAAAGCAGGGGAAGACATTGATCTCTTAACTTAAGCAGGGGATTTAATCTGCTAACAAAAGGGCAGGGAGGGCACTTTTCTTGTACAAAGGGCAAGGAGGGCACTGTTCTGGTAAAAAAAGGGCAGGCAGGGCACTGCACCCTTCCAAAAGTGCCTGGGGAAAACTGTGTTAATGTTCTTCATTACATAAAACTGCCTTTTAATTAAAAAGCAAAATGCATAAAATGACTACTTCTTTCATAGAACAAATACTTGAAATTGAATATAAAAACTTTCGATTTGTAAAAACTATTCGATAAATTGAAGGATTTCTGGTCCAAGCACCTTAAAAAATAATAAGCCTCTTCTGGCTGTGGATTTAAATAACTACACTAAATCCCATTCAATTTGTTCCATTTATTTGAAAGTTATTATGACCACAGTTTCACAGGCAGACACACAGGCATAATTTTCAAAATGATTCATGCGTTTTCAGGGAATCTCATAACATGAAAATTCATTGAAATCTAAGCGTCATATTTTTGATCTCATCATAATGCGCATGCTTTGTATTCAATATTTTTTTTGTAAATGTAAAATTATTTAATTATTTTGTAATTTTGTGTGCAGTAATTCATATACTTCTGAAATTCTTTTTAATTTGATTTTATACCACCCAATTTTTGAAAGATTACTTTCTGTGGTACTATGCTTAAAAGGGAAGGAGAATAAATGTATGTATGCATGTATATATATGTATACAGTGTGTTCAGTGCTATCGGTGACCAATGGTTAATTCCTCAACTGTTAATCACAGAGATATACTTCCAATTGCAAAAATGTTTTAAATTTTAAAATCTATTATTTTAGAAACAGTTTTAATCAGTAAATGTATTTCTGAAAAAATTATGAAATATAAATTTTTATACGGTCCTACCAGCTATAATTAGGAAAATCATCCTCATACAATTTCATGCAAAATAAAAAAAAAATCATCCTTTTATGACCAAAATTCATTGACTTATAGCTGTTTAAAGTGGGAGCACTTTTTGTGCTGAGAAATGGGGGTTATTTATACACAAAATAATTGGAGAGGCAAATATTTCACAGCAATTTCATTATTTTTTTCAGCAATATACATTACACTAAACAATATCAAAGTTATAATTATTTGTAACACATAAAAAAATATCAAAAATATTCGATAAAATGCTGTGCTTCATTCTCGACATTATATCAGCAAATGCAATCGAAACATACTTTGAATATGGTATTTCAATATTTATACGGTCCCTTAAAAGTTTGCCTGAAACTGGACATTTTTATTCATAGAAAAGTGACTTAAGTCATAACTCTGTGAATTTTGACTAATTTGTTTAATGCTTTATAACTCTGAATTTTGGTTGTAAAAGGGTGGTTTTTTCTTTTATTTTGCATGAATTGTATGAGGATGATTTTCCTAAATTTAACTGGTAGGACCGGGGGACCGTATAAAAATTTATATTTTGTATTTTTTTCAGAAATGTATTTATTGATTTAAATTTTTTCTAAGATAATAGATTTTAAAATTTAAAACATTTTTGCAATTGGAAGTATATCTCTGTGACTAACAGTTGAGGAAATAGCCATTGGTCACCAATAGCACTGAACACCCTGTATATATATATATATCAAAAGCCTATGATAGTTATTGCTTTAAATAATCATACACTACCAAATTTTATGAGCATCCATGGAATATTTTCTAGAGAGAGAGGGTGTGTGTGTATGTAAACAAACCACTGATATTTGTCGAGTAAAATCAAGATGCACAACATAGACTAGTGTAAGGGAAATGAATCCGCCAGAAGAACTTATAAAGAACAACATTCTAGCATAAATTAGTAAAGGTTTATTAAATTACATCGTCGTCATCGCATTGTAACAAACCAAAATATATAGTACATCGAGTGCATCGAACATCGTATTACATCGTATGCGGGCATCAATCGTACATCATAGGCGAGCATCAAACGTCGAATATATATATCATCACGAGATTCACTGAACTGAGTGCTGCTAGCGCAAGGTTACACGAAAATAGTTCTCGGTTGCGGTTGGCGCGTACAATTAGCTTACAATCGGCCATCCTGCAAAATAGGCGTCCTCGCCTATGGTGCATCTGCGGTAGTCTTGCCATATTTAGGAACCAAAATTTTTCTTGAATTATCTGTCTAACTTTATCAATCTCAAAGTGTCCAGCAAAATCATGATATCGGACAACTAAATACTTCCGCATGGGTCGAGGCATAACTAACAGTTTCTTGGTTGCATCACGATCTGTTATTACTCTATAAAGAATTCCGTTTTCTAGAATATACTGATTGGTAAATTGGCGTTCTGCTGGGTTTCGGTTAATTGAGGGTTTAGTTATTGCTTGCAAAATATTTTGTACTTCCTTATCTTGAGACGAAGTAAAGCTACCTGATCGTTTTCAGTAGCAATATACAGTATTGTAGGTGAATCTGTTAGTTCAACAGGACTTGTTAGATCGAATTCATCATTTGGAGTATATTTTCATTCTTCTACTGGTGCTCTACCTACTGGTGCTCTACTAAGGGCATCAACCTTGGCACATTTTTACCCCTGAACGATGTTTTACTTCATAGTCGAATTCGCTCAAGAGTTCTGCCCACCGGGCTATCTGAGGCTTGAGATTCCTTTGAGTGACAAGAAATGTTATCGCTGAACAGTCCGTTACTAGAGTAAAATGTTTTCCAATAAGAAATGGTCACAATCATTGACCAAAGAGTAGCAATCAACTCTAAACAACTTGAGTGGTACACTGCTTCATCGGGACTCGTTCGACGGCTTACGCAGTATACTAGACGTAATCTTTTATCTTTATCGTATTGCAGGAACATTCCAAACAATCCGACTGAACTTGCATCGGTGTGGAGTTCAGTTTCATTACAGTTGTCATAAAGTTTTAGTACTGGTTTAGAAGTTAAACGTAACTTTAATTCATCGAATACTTTCTGGTGATCCGCAGTCCATTCAAATGTAGAATTTTTCTTCAAGAATTGGGTTAACGGAGATGCTAATAAAGCATAGCGTTCTATAAATCTGCCTAGGATAGTTCTCGGTTGCGGTTGGCGCGTACAATTAGCTTACACTAGCTTGATGCTCACACTTGTGACCTTGAATGTCCAGTGGGGAGCGCCCTCCCTGTAGATGCACATGCCAAACTTCATTGAATTTACTAAAATTTGTTCGAGACATGATGTCGCAATTTATGTGTATGTAGGAGAACATCTATATGTGGTAAATATCTACATCGCATCCTATGAGATAATAAAGAATTTCATGAAAATTTTTTGTTAAGCAACCTAAACAATGAATTTAATTAACTGTTTGTTAAACATTTTTGCATAGAGTTAGTTCATTCATTTGATTTTCGGAAGTATATTTAATTAATTTTTCTTTTTATATTCAAAACCGAATACCTTAGCATCAATAATTGAAAAAATTTTAGAACGCCGCATGTTAATAATTTAATAATTTCACCCGCTTTTACAGAAAAAAATTGCATATAATTACATTTCTGCACAGTTTTTTAACATGCATGTATTTCTAAAACATTTTTTAAATTAAAAAAAAAAAAACCATAAAAAAATATGAAGGTTTCCCTTAGTCTATTCAGCCCAAAAATTAACAGGCCTCTGATGTTCTTTGATTGAAGAAATTTCACTAAATTTCATTCAATTTGTTCGAGAGATATCGTTGCCATATACAATGACAGACAGACACACAAGAATCATTTAAAATTAGTTGATTTGTTTTTAAAGATATTCAAGTGTATAAATTTATCAAATCTCCAGATCTGAATTGTTTATCCCAAAACAAGAATTTCCCAGAACGAAAAAGAAAGATATTTTACGTGTATCATTCCAGCCCAGGAATAAGTCAACTCTATTTCTCTTATCTCTGTTCCATCCCCATTCTTCTCTGGAGAAGTTCCCCTGTTCCCTCAGTTCAACCTCAAACATATCGCTAATCGCCTGATGTATTGTTATCTGTGTACCAGTCTCCGCTGCGAAAATCAGTTTTGAACTAATTAGAACATCCTTTTCTCTGAGAAATATAGTAGCACCACCCCCAGCTTTGAAAAGTCAGAATCACCTCTGTATATGTTATTTGATGAAGTCATGATTCAATTTTTTATTAAGAATTAAATTTGATAGTTTTCTAGACACACAAAATGGCTATACTTTTTTATTAATTTCATTTTTCTTGTTTTCATCACTAGATCTTTGTCCCCAGTTTGATGGCATACAATCTTTACTGCATATGGCACCAGCTTTTTAAAATCAGCAAATATACTTTATTCGTATCTAATTTTGTGAAAAGTAACCTGCTTTTCTTTAATTAACTTGATTAACCTTTATGTTACGGCTCCCAGAATCCATTTTTTAAACTCCAGAATGGCAAAATAACTGAAAATTCCACCCCTCTAAATAAACACCTTCAATGACCTCGTCTTTTGTTTGTAACTCGTTCCCCCTTCGGTCAGAAGAAACTTAAGGAAGGGCTGCAGGCATTCTTCAAGGCACTCAACTGGGTACAATAGGCGCTCTCCTCCTTTCCCAGAAAAATGGAGGTGAAAAAGACTGGTACAGCAGTTGAACCAGCACCTTTCTAGAAGAAGAGATTTTCACTGGTACAACTGTTGAACTGCCGTAAGGAAAAGTTTATAAAAAGTAAACTTTAATTTCATTATCTTTAAAACTGATTTCTCTGCTGCTAGTAGGAACTAACATAATTTGTTCATTGACACTGTGTTGGGGTGTTTAAAGAAGAGGCCTGGCACCTGAATATAAAACTCCGTTAAACTGGAAAACCAAGAAAGAGACCGCCAGGTGTTAAGTTTCTACAGAAACCTGCAAAAGCCTGAATATTTCAATTTCACTTACTAATCGACATTTCCCGGAATTTAAAGCAAAATTGCATTTTTCCAATATCAGCTGTGTTGTCTTTTGAAAAGTTTAACAAGCGAATACATTGAATCGCTGCTTTAAATTCCAGACAATGACAAGCACATTATCTAGTTTTATGTAAAATTTTATTTGCCATTAATTTAGTCCAGGGGATTTCCAGTCATGGTTCATATGTTTGTAAAAATCCTTAAAAAGTGCTTGAAAAAAAAGTTCATTTTCAAGTGCTGGAAAGTCCTTGAATTTGTTAAAAGTAAAAATAGTCTTTGAAATTTTTTATAAAAAATGATAGCATGCATAATTTTTTCGAAAAACTATAAAGTAAGTAATTTTTTAAAATGCTGCAATTCAACCCATATTTCCTATATTCTATACAGGGCTTTTGCTGTGGACTGCCATTGCTCCAACTCGCGATAAAAAAAATTTTTTTTTGGTGAGTATACAAATGATCAAAATGAAATTGTGAATTTAGAAATATTTGCAAGAGCAAAAGCAGATATCTTTACTAAAAAGAATGTGTGAGATTGATTATTTAGAAATAGAGATATTGAAGAAAAAAAAATGTTTGAAAATAGTTATCCACTCATTGACAGAATCTGCTGATGAATTAGCACTAAAGTCAAAAAAAAAAAACCCCCCGATAATGATATTACTTTCATTTCAGTCAAATAGTTTGCTACAAACCTTTAAAGAAAAGCAAGAAAATTTATTAGAAATAAGTTCAATGATACAAGCAGTTGTGATGGAGTTGTGTGTGTGGGGAGGAGGTGTCTAGAAACATCATAGCATTGTTTTTATTGCTACACCTTGTCTTTAAATAGTCCTTGAATTGTGCTTGAAATTTTTTTTCAAGAAGATTGTATGAACCATGCCAGTCTTTTTGTTTTTTGTCCAAAATTTTTTTTTGGTGAGTATACAAATGATCAAAATGAAATTGTGAATTTAGAAATATTTGCAAGAACAAAAGCAGATATCTTTACTAAAAAGAATGTGTGAGATTGATTATTTAGAAATAGAGATATTGAAGAAAAAAAAATGTTTGAAAATAGTTATCCACTCATTGACAGAATCTGCTGATGAATTAGCACTAAAGTAAAAAAAAAAAAAAAACCCCGATAATGATATTACTTTCATTTCAGTCAAATAGTTTGCTACAAACCTTTAAAGAAAAGCAAGAAAATTTATTAGAAATAAGTTCAATGATACAAGCAGTTGTGATGGAGTTGTGTGTGTGGGGAGGAGGTGTCTAGAAACATCATAGCATTGTTTTTATTGCTACACCTTGTCTTTAAATAGTCCTTGAATTGTGCTTGAAATTTTTTTTCAAGAAGATTGTATGAACCATGCCAGTCTTTCTGATCTTATAAATCCTGTTCACCAGAATTATAAGCATATGAAAGTCACTTTCAAGGGAAGTACAAAATTCAATTTGATTCTCAGGAAAGGTGCAATGGTAACATAGTTTTAAAAAAACTCCTGCTCTAAAAGAAATTTTTTTGAAAATATATATTTGTGATGTTAAAAAAAATTATGAAAGAACAATTTGTGTTTTAATTAAATAATGTTCTTCTAATTTGTGTTTGAACATACAATATAATTTTTAAACAGAATGCATATTTTTTTATTGACTAGTTCATTAAAATGAACTAAATTATAAAAAAATTAAATTATTAGTGTTCAAATTAACATAGTCTATTGTATCATGTGTTTATTGAAAGATGTTTAAAGTATGTGAAGCGATCTCTAGGGGTTCTATATGTTGTAAATCAATTTAGTTCCTATCAATGATCTTTGATTATTTTTTTCTTTTTGCTATAAACAGATAGAGCAATATGTAGAAGATATAAAAACCATTTCTGACTGCATTACTGCATTGGAATTGAGTGTAATTATGTATCAGAAGATTATTACAAAAGTTCACACTGTATTTGAAGATTATGCTTTTGAAGACGATGGGGTGAGGTAATTACACTTCATTATTATATAGGTTATTATTGTTCCTTATTTCATATTGTGTTATTAATATTTAACAGTGTGTGCATTAGTAATAAAAGTTATGTTAGTCAAAAATCCAGAAAAATTCTTGAGTCAATAATAAGTCATGACTTTGAGCAGTTGGTCATGAATCTTTAGGCTTGGACAAGTATATCATAAAATAAAATAAAATGAAATTCAGTTTAGATAAAGTTAAAAATTAATTGATTCAATAATAATTTGTCAGGCTTTTTTTGTGAATATTTTTAGTACTGTTCATCCACGGCTAAGGCACACCTAGCTTAAGTGCACAAATCCAAACTTGAAAGGAGATATAGATTGAAAGATGTGCAAAACTAGACTTTAGTTTTGTATTTTGCTTGTATGTTTTCGGTTGCAGCTATAAGAGTTATTCTATGCCAAATAAAGTGGGGCAGGCATCCACAGGGACCGTACCCTCCTTCACCTACCACCAACCTCTCGGAAGGACTTACGGTCCTACATATTTAACGTGATCATACTCCGCGTGAATACGGCGGCAGTTTTGGCAGTGGCGGGAATCGAACCCGGGTCTACCGAGAGCAATTCCCGCGCACTAACCACTGGGCTACCGCACCCTCCATGACAATCTTCATAGCTTTTTTTTTTATTCACTCAATTTAGACCGGAACCCAGTGGAAGAGGCATCCACAGGGACCGAACCCTCCTTCCCCTACCACCAACCTCTCGGAAGGACTTACGGACCCACATGTTTAATGTGATCGTACTCCGCATGAACACGGCGGTAGTTTAGGCAGTGGCGGGAATTGAAACCGGGCCTACCGAATGAAATTCCCTCGCACTAATTTAGATTTTATAATGACTATATGCTATTTAAAATATCCATAAAATTAAAATATCCATTTAAAATATCCATAAATTCAAATATCCAATTAAAAAATCCATATCGTTCCACCAATCCATAAATATAATAATTTCAAATATATCACCCCAATTCAATCTGCCATAATAATATCCATTTAAAATATCATATAAATATAATAATTTCACCCGATGTTTACAACACATATGCTAAGCTCTTAATACATTTAAAACCAGAAGTGTGGTCTCTGGAAACGGGGGAAAAAACTTCTGCAGGTGAAAATGCTGTTTGCTGGGAAATTGAAAATCCTTAGTTCATTAAAATCGTGATCCTGTGGATATTTATAATTATTTCTTGACCAGATTGGGCTTGTAAGAAAGCCTGATGCTTGAGCTTTCTAAAAATGTAAATTATTAGTCGAAATTATTAGTACTTTTTCCGATGCCAGGATTTAAAAATCAAAGTTCGATTTTTTGAGCCGAAAGTGACTTTTGTTTTAAAATCTTTAAAAAATAGTAGAAATTGGAATTGAGATTTGAAATTGATATATTTTTACTTGCAATTGTCTGCTCTTTCTGGTGGCGTGATTTGTTTTTTTCTACGAGGTCTGGATCGTGGAGCAGAAAAGGCAAAAACCGGTTCTAAATCACATAAAACATTAAATAACTAAAAAAATAAATAAAATTTAAAAAATTGGTTTTCAAGGGTCCCCCCCCCCGTCTCCGATTGCCAAATTTCGTAGCTCTCCGACACGCATTCGCTGAACGTATAGTGTATAAGACAGACAGACACACAGACATTGCCTTTTATTATTTAAGATAACAAAAGCATAGTTGAATTAATATGAAAGTATGCATCAAAATTAAATTTGTCCATGTATTTAAACAAACACTGTTTTTAAAAACAATTGCCAAGTTTGTATTATACTAAAAAAAAATTTTTTTTTTCAAATGGCCAGGCACTAGACCTTTCATCATTCGCCCTATATTCGGCTGGAAATGTGAACCATTTCGCCATCCTAAGACGTTGCCCCAGAGGGGGCAGAACACACTGCACCCACATCACACAACATCCATGTCTTACATGGGACTCGAACCCACAATGCGGCAGCCGATCGATTGCTTGGAAACACTCGCCCTGACCGTTCGACCACCGCGCCGGCATTTTACTAAATATAATATATAGTAAATCATTATTATTTTTCTAATGTAGTATTTTTCTTTTTTTAGTTATGCGAAATTATGTTGCTTAAAAAGTCTACATTGCTTAAAACATCTGTTGCATGTAATTTGCTCAAATTTTTGTTTTCAGCTATTTTGCTTTTTTAGCAATCTCTTCCGTGAAGTTGTAAGAATAAATAATAAAGCATATGATTCCACATTGTCCCAAGGTCACTAACTAATATTGTAATCATGTTTAGAACTAAATAACTATACTTTTAATGTTTTTCGTGCTTCAGTAACCCAATCCTCAGCCATCCTTGTGACTGCCAGCTACCAGTCACAGAGAAGTTGGAAGTTGGCTCGAACAATTACGACTGTTGTGGAGTAAGAAAAATTTTCGATACCTGTAATTTTTTCACCCATTAACCCTTTTGGTGAGTGTTGTGCTAAAACAGCTTGATTGACAACACTTAGCAAACCCTCTTCTTTCTATGCACAGACAACTAGTTCCATTTTCAAAACAAAATCCCTTGTTAGGTGTGGGAGCAAGGTATTTTAACTACATATTTTCTGAAACTGACTACTGTCAACAGCTCATTGCAAAATAATTATTTTATGCTTGTTGGCCATTCACTCTTGTGCATAGGGTCTTGTGAATTAGAAAGATACCGGGGCAATTTTACTAAAGAGGGCAGGTAGGGGTCAACGAAGCAACCTGATAACAGGCGATTCTGTGACGTCACATAGTTGAAAGCTGCTCAGAGTTAATGGACATTCTATATTGCAAATTATCCCTCTCTTCTGAGGGTCTTGCCTCGGAGTCTACGATTCAACCTGGGCTGGAAGAATCTAACAAGGTTGTTCTATAAATAGATCTTATTTATACTACTGACATGGGTATATTGTGTAGAAAATGAATCCATACCTTTCCTTTTTTTCGAAGCATAAAGCTATATATTTTATATTATCCTTCATAACTTTTCGTAAATTTATTTTTTATATCAATTTCATATTTTTCTTCTAAATACTGTTTGAGGTTTGAAAATGTTATGTTGTTGAGACGGTCTGTGGGACATATGGGAATAAAAATGTCATGAATAATATCACCCAATTCGTTTTGGATTTAACCTGGATTGAAAAAATGAAAGGCATTGAACCTTATGGGACTTAATTTTTTAAACATTTTTTAAGCCAAGGCATAAATTGTTTCGACAATTTTAAGAACCATTCAAATTGTGATATAAAATGTGTAAAAAAAAATTTCAGCAGAATATATTGGGTAGTTTTTAAATAAAAATTGAAATAATAATTATACTTATGATATATGAATGGATCACATGACTTTTGCAAAATAAAAAATGGCATCCATTTTTCTTCCATTGTGCATAGCATATATGTTTAAAGATCATTTAAAATTATATTCATTGTTGCATCTGTCACAACACTTTATTTTTGCGTATTATTTGTGTATCTAAATTCTGTGCCAACACAATTACAATATTTTTTATTTTAAATGATCACTAAACTGTGATTATTTCTGCAACAAAGCCTAATTTTAACCTATGTAGAATGTAAACAAATCAAGCAATTGTAAGGTGAGTTGTATAAGAATTGCTGAATTTTCTTCATGCAAAATTATTTAGCTCTGGAGTCTGATATATAAGTGATATATATGAATGAAATATTCATTGATTTTATATAGAGAGGCTGATGATTTATATTTCGATGATGTCATTTGAATAAAGTCTATTTTATGCCTCGGTCATTGTCTTTTTTGATGAAGTTTGAAGTTTTCAAATATAATAAATGACTGTAGTACTATGATAATTTGACACTTTGCTCACCGGTCACAAGTATACTCATGTTTGCATGACCGAACGTTGCTGGCTGATCACGAGTGTACTGACGTTTTCATACCCATACAGTTTATTGAAGTTTATTTAGATGTTTTCATTTTATATGCAATTGCTGAAAAATAACTGGCTGCACAGAATAGTTTTGGCTTGAAATAGCCGGTTAGCGATGTGTCAAGAAATATCAGCACTGAATGTATCTCATTTTAGTGATGTTTAAATAAAATTGTATTTCAGTTTTAAAGTGTTTAATAATCAATGTTTTATATATGATTGATCTTTCTTGTTTTTAACCTTACAGTTACAATTTCAAGAAAATGACTGATTCTGAAGATCCTGATGATTCTGATGATCCTGCTACAAATCCAAACTCTCCAAGTCGGCGAAGAAGAAGAAGAAAAAATGTGCCAAACGGTATATTGCCTTTATTCATCTTATTCAGTGCAACCTTTAAATCAGTGTTTTTCAAACTTTTTTAGTCGCTGAACCCTTATGAAATTCAATTTGATGGCGGAGCCCCAAAGTGAGAAACTGTCAATTGTGGTCCAAATTATGCATTCAAATTTTTTTATTTTTAGGAAATTTATACGAAACTATCATGTCGCTGATCTCTTGGAATACTGTCATGAACGCCAATGGTACTGTCATGGAACAGTTCTGTGGAACACACTTTAAAAAACGTTACTTTAAACAGTGAATCCCCATTAAGTTTCAAGTAACTCTAAATTATGGACATAATCCAAGTTCATGTGTGTATATGTCTAAAGTCTATAGAAGGTTTAGTGAAATACAGCATAATATAGCTTTCTACAAACTATCTTACTGCAGAAAGCAGTTTTCAATATATTTTGATATCTATTATTAAGATGTTTCCCTCTAATTAACACTTTACAACATAGTTGAAAGTGTTTATGACTTTGTTCATTCTGTCTGTCTGTCCGTTAGCACGATAACTGCCTTAAAAATGGCTTTTTCAAAATGAAATTTTAGTATGTTTTTCAGACGATCTGTGGGATCTATGGGAATATAAATGAATAATGTCACCCAATTAGTTTTTAATTGAACCCTGGTTGAAAAAATGAAATACATTGAACCCTATGGGACCTAATTTTTCAAACATTTTTTAAGCGAATTTAAAATTCACAAATTGGTTTGAAAATTTTAGGAAATATTCAAATTATCCCATAAAATATATAAAAAAAAATTTCAGTAAAATATGTTAGGTAGTTTTTTAAATAAAAATTATTTAATATAGAGAAAAAAACAAATTCAATTAAATTCTGACTCTCGTTATATCTTCCCTAAGAAAAAGAGATATATTATATAATAAATATCTTTCCACGAGTTTAATTATTTTACATATGAGAAAGGAGCCAACGGCTCTACTGTGCTGAAAACACTAGTTCTCGTTACATCACCAAAGTTAAGCAGCATCGGACGTGGTTAGTACTTGGGTGGGTGACCACCTGGGAACACCACGTACTGTTGGCTCATTTCAGTCGAGGTGGTGGGCAAACGGTCAAGGTGAGCATTTCCAGCGATTGATCGACCGTCACGTTGTGGGTTGGAGTCCCGCGTAAGACATGGATACTTGTGTTGTTGGGCGCAATGTGTCCCCTCCCCCACTGGTGCGCTGGAGCAATGTCATTTAATGGCTAAGAGGTTCACTGTTCTGGCCGATGTATAGGCGAAGGTGAAAGAGTCAATGCCTGGCCATTGGGGGGGGGGGGGAAAACATACGAGAAAGGTTTCACATTTTAAAATAAATATGATAAACAATTTTTCAAATTTTTAAATAAAATAAATTATTAAAGTATTGTGATGAATGAAACGATTAGAAAAATATTTATGAATGAAATGCTGCTTTTATATAGAGACTATTTATATTTCGATGACGTCATTTGAATAAAGTTCATTTGTTTTCGATGAAGTTTTGAAATATAATAAATTATTGTAGTGTTATGATAATTTAAAAAATATTACCGAGGAATGTATTGCATTTTAGAGATGTTTAAACCAGGCAATTTATGTTTCAATGTCGTCATTTGAATGAAGTTCATTTTCTTCGATGAAGTTTTCAAATATAATAAATTAATGTAGTATTGTGATAATTTTAAAAATATTACCGAGGAATGTATCACATTTTAGAGATATTTGTATAAAATTTCATTGAAGTTGGAAAGTGTTTCATAATCAGTGCTTTATGCATGATTGATCTTTCTTGTTTCTTTTTACTTTTCCTACAATACATAGGAAAAGTATTGGAATCATTTTGAAAATCGCAACTTGAACGAATGTTTTCAACGAATCTACACTGTTCTAACACTCTGAATACGAGAAAACTATCTTTAGCATGATGTCTCCGTGTGTATCTGTGAGTCTGTCTGTACAATGTATGTATCCACTACAGCTGAAAGACTAATTGGCCAAATTTCACAGAATTTGATAGATTAGTCACTTGTGTGTTACCCTGGTGCTTATTAGATTTTGGTACAATGGACAATTCCGATTTTTTTTTTAAATATCTTAAAACCAATTGATATTTATAGGGAATTTTTTTCTGATTTCAAGCATTCAAGTGAAAATCTCTTAAAATAATTATTTATTTAAATATCAAGAAATGAAAAAGTGCAAAATCTACTCAAACACAAAATGGCCCATGATTGGCTGTGATGTCACCCGGCCTATTCGACCCGGCCTATTTCTATTGCGATATTTGCAAGTAGTTGGCTTTTAATTTTGTTTACAATTTATTTTTAATCATGGTTCCCACAGTCCTTGAAAAGTCCTTGAATTTTTTTTTTCCGAACTAAGGGCCCTTGAAAGTCCTTGAGAATTACGGAAATCGGGAAAAAGTCCTTATATTTCTCCCCTTCTGAAATGATGGGTTGCCTAATAATTGTGTAATTCCCGCTTGCTCTGTTGTCTGAACTAGTTTCTTCCGATGCTTGTGCTAGATGAAATCAATTCCTGCGGGGGCGTAAAAAACTTTACTATAAGCAAAGAATTATGCACTGCTGTGAATGGAGCCAGACAAGATATGTTTCTTATTTAGATGAACAGAAAAAAATGAAGTTGGAGGAGGTGGGGAAAAAAGTAAAATATTACACTGTGAGTTAGAGGACTTGAAAGAAAAAAGGGTTTGCATTGAAAGGCAGGTTAATGAGCTGCAGAAGTCAGCTGATAAACTTGCGGAAAAAGCAGAAATAAGTAATAACAGAGTGTTTCAGATTTATTACACAATTTAACAGGAAACTGAATTGCAAAAACTTGATGTCGAAATCAATGATATTCTCTCTAAACTAAAAAAATAAAAGTTCGTATTTTATAATTTGATATTTTAGAGGGTTTTTCCTTTTTGTTAACTGTCGTCTTTTTGACTATCAATGTAAATAATGCAGTAAATTCAGTCAATTTTATATTTATCCCTTTTCTGTTTAATTGACAAATGTCGCATACATTTTATTTCAAATCGTGATATATAAAAAAATTAGGTCCTTGAAAAAAAAATTTTGGTTTTGGAAAGTCCTTGAATTTTTTTGGTCTAAAGAATGGGAACCATGTTAATTGTTTTACCCATTTGTTCTTGGTCTGCTTGAGTTTAAATTATGTGTTCCTTATTTTATTTTATTGTAAACATGGATTCTGGTTTTGTTAAAGGGCAATCTGACAATTTGCCTGAGATTGATTTTACTGTGATGGCGCTCTCTTTCAGAAATAATAAATATTTTATGACAGCTGAAATTCGAAATGTAAACTTGATACCCTTTTCTTGAAGGTTTATAATAATAATAATAATTATTATTATGTGAATTACATTTACGTTTAAGATATCTGTGGTGGAAATCGGAGCATTACGAAAAAGCAAACACTTTGGATGCCAATTTCTCCGAACGTGATAGATAAAAATGTACATATTTTTTTTTTGTTTCGTTGGTCCAGATTATGAATATATGAAATAATTTTAATACTTTGGAACTTTTTTAGAAAACATTAAAGCGTGTATCCGAGCAAGTGTTTTTTTAATTTTTCCTACTTTCACTTAAACTTCAAAAGATAGATATAAATAGTAAGCGAAAAAAATATGTTTTAGTAAATTTAGTTTCTGAATCTGCTTTTTGAAAAAAAAAAGCTAATATATTAAACCTTACTTAGTTTTCGAGTAATCGTCTTGACAAGTCGAAGAAGATTGAAAATTTTTCATTTTACAAGTTTGTAATGCTTATATCTCAGAAACTAAAAGTATTAGCTATAAACAATAAGCAAGAATTTGTAGCTCTTTTAAAGTCTTGCAAGTGTATATAATTGGGTTTTGGATAGAGTGGTTCTAGTTTCGATAGCTTAGTGTCACGGCGCCCAAAGTCAGGCGACACCAGCATTAAGTTTTAAGTATGAAAGAGATGACTTGGTACACCGTGACAAAGATCTAGCAAACCGATCAACACAAGAAATAAAGATAACTCGATCTGCGAGAGTATAGTGGCTTTCAAGTTTAGCACATTGAAAATTTCAAGCTGTGTGCAATAATGGTTTTTCTGTCTGGAAGAATTAAATTCCAGATGGTAGCCGTGAAGTAAATACAGACAGGTGGAACACATGAAAATAAATCTACAAATTTAAATCAACCAAAAATTATTTATTAAATATTATTATTCTTAAACTTAGTCATTATTCAACATACACAAAGTATTATCATTATAACTGAATTTCCACCAGGGTAAAACAAAACCAATATTTTTAGATTTCTACAAATTTCTTAATTTTCACTAAATGATGTTAATAATCATTATCTTTAATTAACACATAACAACAATATTAATTCTAATTTTCACTACGTGCCTGTAATTCTTTATCTAAATAAATTCCTTCTCTGGCATTTTCCATCAGAGATAAAAATGAATCACTAAATTACCTCCATTCCAAAAATTTAGAATCATGCCAAAGTTCTGTATTTCGTTAACGTTCATCAAGGAAAAAAACAATCCCTCTCAACTGCTGGATTTATGGATCAAAATTCAAAAACCGTTCTATTCCGACACCTTTGTCATCTAGGCGCAGTGGACTTGAACAATGGCTTCTCAAGCCTGGCATGGAATTCTCCCTAAAATAAAATAAAAATAATTAAAAATTTGGCAAATAAATTTAGCCCGGAGTCTTTCATCTTCCTGGGTCTTCCTGGAATAGTTCTTAAGAAACTGATATTCCCTCCGTCGAAAATAAAGCCATTTCGGCCAAAACCTTTGTCTTAACTTTAAGACAAAAATTTGTCCATCCTTCCTCTCAGCGAACTCAGTCCAAAGAGCGCGAAAAAGAAAAGGCGAACTCCAAGCTCTCCCCAGTGCCGACTCTGATTGGCAGAGAGAGGCGCAACTACAAAGCTAGACATCCACGTCACACAACCGGAGACAAGCGCTTTTCGCAAAAACGTTTCTCCTCGACGAAAACGAGAATTTAATGTAAAAGCAATACGGGCAAGTCCTAGCACAGCTCCGTACAGGCCGAAGGAAGAGAGAGAGCTTTTCTCTCAAAAACACACAAAGTTCATGACGCACAGAATGGCGACATGACATTAGTGTTTAACCTGGATTTTCTGGGAAATAGCTGGGAAAGTTGCAATATTTAAAATATCACGATTGCTGCAGCTCAGTGTTTTTACTTACTCCTTGGTGAAAGATGCATGCACAAGGACGAGATATTTTATTTTGTTTAAAAAAAAATTATAAGGTTAAAAAAACTTGGGTATTCTTAAGATGTTTAATGATTGCTGAGGTATGAATATAATAAATGGAAATATACATAATTCAGTAAGTAATTATGTGCCGCCAGACAAGTTTATAAATTAATTTGAATATAAAATCTCGTCAGATATATTGTTAAGTTTAATATATATAGCAAAGCAAGTTAAAAAATTTTCATTTTTTTGAGAAACTTTCATATCTAGAGTCAGAGTATCCAGATGAAATCTGGACGAAAACTAAAAGTGCTTATAGCTAGCTATAAGCAATTAGCAAGTAATTTGTAGCACTTTGAAAGCCTGTAAGCGAAACAAATGAGTGAAAAAAAAAGAACAAATCGAATCTTTGTTTTACAGAATATTATTTACCCAAAACCATTTCGGTTCCATCAGACTGGTCGACCTACTGCTGAATATATATATATATATATATATATATATATATATATATTTTTTTTTTTTAATGTGCTCCATAATATTTTGAGTGCAAATAGCCTTTTATAGTTAAGTTTGTTATACAGTAAATTTAAACCGAAAGTTTAGATTAAGTGATGTATTTTTTCTGGGAATTAAAAATAATATTTATATATTTATGTTTATATGTATATATATTTTTATGGATATATTTTTTATTATATTTATATGATTTGTGAGGATTCTAAATATAATATCCAATGATTTATTTTTAAATTAAAAGCAGTTTTAAATTGTTTCTTATAATATTATATTTTAAAACCTGTAATAAACAGTAAATCATTTATGATTCTGAATAGGTGAAGGAATTTTTAATTATTTTTCATTTAATTTCTATTCCTTTTGTGGAATGTTTCAAATTTATGATTCATTTTTTTAGATAAAATCTATTTTATAACTTTTCAAAAGCACATGTACTTAATGAAAATACTAAATTGCAACTGCTCACTGTAGTATATACAGTAATAAAATTTTTTTATGCAAGGAATTTTTTATATTCACTAAACTAACTGTGAACATCACACACTAAACCGGGTACAAAGTTAATAATCCACTTTGAATCTGGCTTTAAATTCATTCGTAATAGCAAAACTAAAAATAGAGTGCCAAACCAGTAGTGGACACCAATAGTGGATTTTCAAAGTTTATTAAATCATAAAGAAATAACTTCTCATAAAATGGCTTTGAAAAGTATATTATACAGTCACTGATTTATTATCATAACATACGTAATGAACACTCTTTAATGACAGTGGTAAATTTTGTTTATAATCTGGCTTCCTGCACTTCACCTAATTTTTCATGAAAAACATTTTTTGGCACAGATATAAATATTTTATCTGATGATGTAAAACTAGTAGTTGGGCACATTGGAGCGATACAATACTTATAACTATTCGGAAGTTTGGGCCAGAAGAAACAATTATAATTATCAGAACTTTATGAATGTAACCAAACTAATGCACCACTTCTCAAAGACTGGAGCTGCGGACGAACCTGGTGACGTCACATTCCGTAAGCGCCAAAATGGACCATTTTCCCGCCACAGCCAGAAAGGCGAACTTTGACTGTTAATAAAACATGAGCTCAGAGAATAACAATTTTTGTACTTTTGTCAGTTTTGAAACATTTCGAATCAAATAAAAAAATAAATAAAAGATGCTGGAATTGTCCATTTAGGAAAAATAATTTTTTTTTTTGTGAAATTCTATAGAAATTGCATGTATCTAGTTGAAAGACTAATTGACCAAATTTTACAAAATTCAGTAGATAAGTCACTTGTGGGTTACCATGGTGCAGATTAGATTTTGGTATGATTCAGGGAAAAGATTCTGCCATAATGTATGATCCTATAGGTGTTTCTTAATATAAGGATTTATTGTATTTATGATTTCTTACTGTCAGAGTTGTAAAAAGTTACTTGTAAGTAGTAACTAGTATGTAACTAGTAAGTTATTAGACAAATACTTTATAAAACTTTCTTGAAGAAAGCAAGTATGTGTCAGTTACTGTTATTTTAAAGCTAAGAAAACTTCATTAAAAGCAGTAAAAGTAATACTGACTGGTTTTGAAAGCATAAAACAGCTTTCTTCATCAGGACACACAAGCACGACCTTCACTTGTACGAGATAGATTGGAGATAGATTCGAGAACAACAAACATATTTTAAGAAGGGAAAGGGTGCTGCCAATGTTGAGGCAAGAAAAAGAAGTAGGTTGGCCCCAATGAATGAATGACAGCTATTAATTTAATTAAAAAATCTCGCCTAACTTCTCCAGATCGCTAGACACCCTGTTTTTACGATTATGTGAAAAATATCAAGTTAATAGTAGCATTTTCTTCACAGCTTAAATTGCAGAGCCAAGGGTTGTACCATGCTGAACACACTAGTTCTCGTTAGATCACCGAAGTTGAGCAGCATTGGGCACGGTTAGTACTTGGGTAGGTGTGTTGGAATTTTATTCTTTTAGCATTGGTGAAAAATTCAAAAAACCAGTTGAGTAGCAGAGCGTCACAGTGGAGAAAATGAAAGTAGTCAGCTTAAACAAAAACTCACTTTATTTCTGTGAATTTAAAACATCATAACAAACAAAAGCATATCCATTTCCGTAACTTCGGAAAAATGGTAACATCGTAATGTTTAGTCAAACAAAGTCTCGTCAATTTAATCATAAGACTTCAGTTAGACCTAACAGCATCGGCCAAAAACATCGCCATAACCGGCGTACATGAAGATAACGATCATACGTGATCATGAATACATACATACCTGCCAACTTTTACGCATTATGCGTAAAGTTTACGCATTTTAACTGCTCTTTACGCTTTTATGCATATATTGCTATATTTTACGCATTTCCGCATTTATTTGAGTTTTTTAACATTACTAGGAAATCAATCTTCGGCGAAATTCCCCGGCTTTTTTTGTTTGAAATTTATCAATTAACCAGACGTGGTATAATTCCTCGAAAACACCATTTTTCGCTTTTTCAGCACGGATTTCTACCATTCCCGGGATCGTAGCAAATCTATAATAAAATGCAGGGTAATACCAATCAAATTAACGGAGAGTTACGGCCGCGTGTAATGTAAATAAAGATCTCGATCGCTTATTTTATGAAAGTAATAAATATACTTCAAAGGTTGTCTAATTCAGCATAAATCGCTAAAATGTTATTTTGTTCATTAATTTCGCATAAACACTGCGATTGCGCAATTCAGTTTGTTCTTATGAATCGCCGAGAGAACAAAAGTATCTTTTTCCATCCATCTCAATTTTCTAAATATTGCATTTTTGATTGACTGAACTAGCTTATTTTCATATTCAAATTAATTTTTATGGTTAATTTCTTAATTATTTTCGCATAAACAGTGCGATTACGCAATTCAGTTACTTCGCGTGAATTGCCGAGAATACGTTACTATCTTTTTCCATACATCTCCATCATTTAAATGTTGCATATTAGATCGATTGAATTAGCTTATTTTCATATTCTGATTAATTATGACGGTTAATTTCTTAATTATTTTCGCATAAACAGTGCGATTGCGCAATTCAGTTACTTCGCGTGAATTGCCGAGAGTATGTTATTATCTTTTTCCATCCATCTCCATCATTTAAATGTTGCGTATTAGATCGATTGAACTAGCTTATTTTCATATTCTGAATAATTATTACGGCATAACTAGGCTTAATTATTTTCGCATAAACAGTGCGATTGCGCAATTCAGTTTGTTCTTATGAAACGCCGAGAGAACAAAAGTATCTTTTCCATCCATCTCAATCTTCTAACTATTGCATTTTTGATTGACTGAACTAGCTTATTTTTATATTCTGATTAATTATTATGGTTAATTTCTTAATTATTTTCGCATAAACAGTGCGATTGCGCAATTCAGTTACTTCGCGTGAATTGCCGAAAGTACGTTAATATCTTTTTCCATCCATCTCCATCATTTAAATGTTGCATATTAGATCGATTGAACTAGCTTATTTCACTAAGAGTAACATATTATGGCTAATTATTAAGGTTAATTTTTTAATTATATTTGCATAATACAAATTTTTCTATTTTGAAAAATGGGTATGAACTCTGTGAAGGAATATTTTCCAATAAGTGGTATTAAAGCAATAATTTAGGCAAATAAAAAGGAAACCATTTTGGCAGGAACATAATTCAGTGCTATTTTCTTTTTTTTAATTATTATTATTAAAGATCAATATTTGTTACTCTTAGTGAAAACCTGTGTTTTACCAAACATAAATATTTGTTTTCATTATAAAGTAATTTTCACCGGATAAAACATTTATATATTTTTTATTTTATAATTTATTGTCCTGAAATTTTATAAAATTGGTGTCCTGAATTTTCATTTTCTACCAGTACTATGCCTGATTTTTAATGCAAGTATTTGTACATAGTTAAATGCATTAGAAATGTCGTTTGCTCGTGTAGTTTAAAAAAAATCATTATAAATGTCATTCACGCAAAATTTTACACATTCCAATTTTCCTAGGTTGGCAGGTATGTACATATCACGAAGACAAAGTTAGATCAAGATACATCAAGAAGCATCAAGATAATCAAGATAATCAACTGATACAAGCACTAGCTTAAATAGCCGAGTATCATTGAAGTTGTAGTTAATGTTTTCCTTCCAGAGTATGCTAATCTCTAATCGGTTGAAGTAGAAATTAGCATAAACCGGAAGTTGACATCTCAATTTACAAGACCACAGACCATGGGGGTAAAACTTCTAAACAAGTGATCCGAAAGCGATTAGCCAATTAGAAGGAAGTATCTTTTGGATTTAGACCGTACATCGACCAATTCACGTGCGTGCTTGTTTACGACCAAAATTTTTCTAACAAGCGGCCCCCTCCTGCAGATTGAGTAGTCTAATCACATAAATACACATTGTAATCAGATTTAAATTTCAGTTGAATATATGCTACATTATAGAGTTTCAAAATATCATGTATAAATTTCAGTGTATAATTATATTTTCAAGACAAAGTTTAAAAAGTATAAAATACATCATGATACAACTTACATGAGACAATAAATTTAAAAATATCTGTGTCAAATACAGGAGATATAAATTTTCAAATCTTATATACTTCGCTACACAGTATAAACTCAACAGTATTTAAACTACATGTTGAGGAAATGTAAAAAAGTTTGTATATTACATCGAAAATCTTAAACTTTTAAATACTGCGCCACACAGCTTAAACTCATAAGTATCAAAGCTACTACATGAGAAATTGAAAAAATGTATAAGTTATTTTAGTATGTATCGAAAACTTTAAAAATCTTCGTCACACAGTATAAACACATTGGTAACTAAACTACACAATGCAGGTTTTGAAAAAGTGTTGAAGTTAATTTTTGAGAAATACAACTATACAATTTAGAATGAATTTAACTTGTTTACATTAGATTTCAAATTAGAATTTAAACATCTCAAGAAGTTTTAAAGATTTCACAGAATTTAGAGATTGCTTTTTTGGTGATAGGTTTCCTTAAACCGTCAGCTTTGTTATTTTTGCTATTTACAAATTTAATCTCAAAGAGCTTCTTTTCCACTAGATTTCTTAAGAAATGATATTTAACATCAATGTGTTTGGTTCTATGATTCTCAATGGGCGATTTGGAAAAGTTTATGGCTGCTTGGTTATCACAGAATATTACATTATTTCCTAACTTAATGCTAAGTTTAGTACATTCAAGTAATATGTTCTGTACCCATACCATTTCCTTTGCCAATTCAGTTAATGAGATATATTCAGCCTCCATTGTAGATAAACTCACACATTTGTGTTTAAATGTCCTCCATGAAATAGGTACCCTATCTACAAAAAATATCATGCCTCCCATTGATACTCTATCATCCCGATTAGCTGCAAAGTCAGAATCAGTGAAACAATTTAAATTTACAGATTGAATGTTTGATAAGTTTAGTTTAAAACCCCTTGTTTTATCTACATACCCTAAGTTTAACCCTTTCAGGACGGCGGTATTCTGGGGCTGTCGCGGCCCAAAAGACGACGCGCTTCGCTTCCGAACTGGTCGAAAAGGACGGCGCATTTTTAGTGCTAAGCCTAACTCTCGAAAAAAATTCACTAAAAATCACCTATTCAACACAGAAATCTACTTTTTACAGGAATAAAAGAAATATTTATGTTCTATTTGATTTATAATTTTCATACAAATCGGAATACAAAATACTCGTTAGTTGCTCCCATTCTTTTATCCGAAATAAACAAATAATTTCACTGCCTCTAAAACCCAAACAAAAAAAAATACTCTCTTATATTCCTATGATTCACCAACAAAATCATAACGCTGAAATAAAAATAAAAACCGAAACTCAATTATAAAATTGTTAATGCTACGAGAATTGCTCTGTTTGTTTATGTTACAAAATGATTTTCACCGCTCCAAATGGAGAAATAATTCACTCGATCCTCTTCTGCCAAGGTCATGCCTCTGCAAAATGCATTGAAGTTAGTTCCATGGACAAGTAACGCCATCTAGTTCACAAATTAAAACGTTCTGCGTGGTGGCACTTATAGGTGCCACTATCCGCTTGCGGTAAAATTTCCTCTGGCCCGAGTGAGTGCCGTTCGTCCTTGAATGCATGTTCGCATCTGGCACCTGGGCTTGCCGTTCGTCGCGAAAGGGTTAAGTAAAACATCCCAGTGTTTAATGCCTGGGTTTTCCTGAAATTGGGATAAAATGTTTACGGCATAGCTAATATCAGGTCTAGTTCTCCTGGCAAGAAAGGATAAACAACCTAATAAGTTTCTGTAAGGTATATTCTTCATTTGTTCGATTTCTGCATGATTTGCTGGACAATCTGTTTTGCTTAAAACTACCTTTAGCTATGGGTAAACTAGAAATAGGATATTTAAATTTATTTTTTATTTATTTTGTCATAAATTTTTGCGATGTATTGATTTTGATGGATGAAATGTTTATCATGTTTTTCCTCAAATTCAATGCCTAATAACATTTTTGTTTTTCCTAACATTTTAATGTCAAATTTAGTTTTTAGTAATGAAGTTACATAATTTA
Source organism: Amaurobius ferox (assembly GCA_951213105.1). Taxonomy (NCBI): domain Eukaryota; kingdom Metazoa; phylum Arthropoda; class Arachnida; order Araneae; family Amaurobiidae; genus Amaurobius; species Amaurobius ferox. Next base: position 138,120,580 of record OX578144.1, on the reverse strand, counting down.
GATCCATTTGATTTTTGTCAAATAATATGATGTCATCAACGTAAACAATCAATAAAGCCTTATTATTAAAATTATATGCACAATTGCACCATTTAAACTTTATGAAATTGAGTTTTCTGAGAACTTGGTGAAATTCAAGGTACCATTCTCTTCCGCTTTGGTGCAAGCCATAAATCGCTTTATTTAGTTGACATACATATCCACTTTTGTTTTTGTCAAAAAATCCTGGGGGCGGTTTCATGAATATTTTTTCACCGAGATTGGCATATAAATATGTGCATTTGATGTCAAGCTAAGTATGGAACCACCCTAATAAACAAACAAAAATAGTAAAAAACATCCTAACGATTGTTAAGTTAATCACTGGGCTAAACACTTCTTTGTAAGTTTGCCCCTTTTCCTGGTTAAATCCCTGAGCTACAAGTCTAGTTTTATACCTGCTAACTTCACCCCTTTCATCTCTTTTGACTGTATACACCCAACGGCAACCGATTAATTTGTCGGAAACAGGTGCAGGCACTAAGTCCCAGACACCTCTTTCCTTCATGACACCGAATTCGTCTGCCATGGCTGTATTCCATTCTTTGGATTGGGGCGAGTTAGCCACTTCCTTGTAGTTCCTAGGAATCCTCTACAATGTTAGCTTCTGGGCGATCCCATGATCTCCCTTGATCCCCCTTAAAATTGAAAAACTTTTTATCAAATTTTATTTTATTTTTCTCACAAATTTTCTATATCTTTTGGTGATCTCAACCTAGGTCCCTTTCCTTTGTAATAGTAATAAACATCCTTTCTTGTTCCAGTCATTCTCGGAATGGCGTTTCTGGTCCAAGTAGTATCTGGATCGGGAACTTGACGATCATCACCAGAGGACCCTGTTTCCTCATTACTTTCAGTAATGTCTTGATCTTCCTCTGATTAATCGACTTTATCCCTCTCCACATACTCTGTCAGACGAGTCTGGATAGGTGGGTTCGTGAGATGAAAAAGTAAAATTTTCTTTAGGTTTCTGATTAACATTGGGTCCCAAACCGCCTTCCTCTGCGCATGGTTCGTACGCCTCCTGAAAATCCTTGAAAACTCCTGGATTTTCCGATTTTTATATAAGGGCCCTTGAAAACTCCTTATTTTTTTCATTTTAGCTCTAAACTCCTTGAAATCGTAAAATACTCCTGGAAAATTGACGTTTTCACTTTTATTTCTCAATATAATCAATAGGTGGCGCCACCAAAATAACGATATTTCCAATTAGCATTGGAAATCTCTCATCTTTACAACACGGTCTTATAATTCTTCATTCTTGTCATAGGTTGCACCACCGAAGTAACGGAAAACGTTAGAATCCTTTCGTTGTAGTTGTATAGGTATACTACCTTGGTTTAGAAATTTTGTTGAAGCTGACACAAAGCCTTTGTTTTTTATACTTATATTTTCCCTCAAAAATGCCTGGAGGAAAGTGTGTATTCAATGATAATTGGTTGGAAATGGATGACTACAGAGAATGGTTACTGAAAACTTCATCGCTGGATAAAGCCGAATGCTGTTTGCGCAAGAAAAAAATCGATGTTTCTAACATGGGTGAAGCAGCATTGAAGTGCCATATAAAAGGAAAGAAACATCAGAGTTTCAAAGTTTTGGCTGAAAAATCGAAAAACATTTCTTTGAAAGACTATTTTTCATCACCCAATTCTAGTACCTCTAGAATTGCAAGTGATCCAGATGAGCAAATCCAAAGTCTTGTGAAAATACAAATGTCGTATTTCGACGCATGTTTCCGGATAGTGAGATCGCCCAGAAGTTCACTTGTGGAGAAAAGAAATGCACATATTTGTCTGTATTTGGGATTGCACCATATTTTGCTACATGTCTGAAACAAAAAGTGAAAAATGAAAGTGGATTTGTTCTTTTATTTGATGAAAGTATGAATAATTATATGCAAACTAAGCAATTAGATTGCCATGTTCGATTTTGGGATCATAATCACGTGGTATCACGATATTATTATTCAGATTTTTTGGGTCATGCAACAGCAGACATACTTTTTGAAAATATTAATGAAAAGTGTGCAGAGCTGGGGTCATGCAATTTACTGCAATTATCAATGGATGGACCAAATGTTAATTGGAAAGTGTTTGATTTAATGTATGAGCATTTAAAACAAGAAGGTAGTTCTAACTTATTAAATATAGGTAGTTGTGGTATACATATTATGTACAATTCTTTTAGTTTAGGATGCACTGTATTTCCTGAAATTGAACAAATGGCAAGTGCACTATATCGCCTTTTTAAAGATTCTCCAGCTCGGCGAGAGGATTTTGCTTCAATTAGTGAAAATCCAAAATTCCCCATAAAATTTTGCAAGAATCGATGGGTAGAAAATTCAAGTGTATTTAACAGATTATTAGAAATTCTTCCTCAAGTTAAAATTTGTGTCCAAAGTAATTAATAAGAATTTCACTAATCCCGGAAACAAAAGTTTTGAAACAATTCAAACTAGTGTTAACGATAAGTTATTTATTATAAAATGTAATTTTCTTATTTTTATTGTGAAGGAAATAGAACCTTTTATGACTTCATATCAAACTGATAAACCAATGTTGCCTTTTATGGCATATGACCTATATAATTTGATCAAAAATTTAATGCTAAAATTTATGAAAGAAGAGCAAGTTCCAGCTTCTATGATAAAGCTTCTCAGTATTGATGTGGAGGATTCATCTTTGCATAAAGGTGCAAGCAAAATTGATGTTGGATTCATTGCCAAAAAAATTATAAAAGACGTTGTTAAAAAGAAATTTGCTAATGTTGAGAAACAGTTAATGGAATTTTATATTAACTGTAGGGCATTTTTGATCAAAATGGTTAAAAAGTTATTAGAGAGGTGTCCTTTAAAGTACAATCTTGTAAGGAACATGTCATGTTTAGATCCTCGTACTTTAATTGACGATAAAAAAATAAATATGACAAAAATCAATAATATCCTTATAGCCCTTACAGATTGTGGTAACATAAAAGATACTAATTGTGATACTATAATTAAAGAATATAAGATTTTTGTTGAGGATTTCAGTATTATGGATATAGGAAAGCGATTTAAACACTGTTGTCAAGACTCTTTTAATCCATTAACTGATAATGTTGATACATTTTTTTTTTAGCACCTTTCAAATAATTCTAATAAAGTATTCTAATTTGTGGGCAGTGATAAAAAAGTTATTACTTCTTTCTCACGTACAAGCTACTGTAGAGAGAGGTTTTTCCATGAACAAAAATGTAATGGTTGAAAATTTAAAAAAAGAGTCTCTTGTTGCTAAGCGGATCATTGAAGACCACATTCGAAATATAGGTGGGCTTGAAAATATTGTGATTACAAAAGAACTTCTATTGTGTGGAGCAGGAGCTCGTCAGAAGTATTTGTTATATTTAGATGAGCAAAAACAAAAACAAGTACAGCCTGTCTCGACTGATAAAAAGAGAAAATTACTTGAACAGATTGAAGAGCTAAAAAGAAAGAAAATTTGTACAGAAAATGGCATGGCTGCACTTACCAAATCATCTATAGATTATGCAGATAGGGCAAAAAAATCCTGTCAAATAACATTCATTGCCAAATCAAATGCCTGCCGACGCAGTGCACAGGATAAACAAATATTGCTACAGGATATTAAATGTGAATTAGATGCAAAATGTTTAGATTTCAAAAAATTGTTGATTTTTTCAGTACAAAATAATTTAATTTTGTTTACATAAATATTTATACATTAGTGATATTTAATAAATTATGAAGTATATTCTTACTATATTTTTTATTTTTTTGTACATGTGTGTTGCGATGTAATTTTTGTGATTTCTTCAAATAATGATTAAATCTATCTATTCTTTAGATAGTGATATAGCTGGTAGTATGTTTGTAAGCACAAATGCAAAAGATCTGATGATAGAACGAATCATATTCAGAATCGTAGTTTTGTTTTTGCTTTGTTGTAAAAAGAAAAAAAAACTCCTGGAAAAATGTGCAAACCCTCCTGGAAAACTCCTTAAAACTCCTGGAAATAGGTTCCTGCAAAAGAGTATGAACCCTGTCTGCGTTGCACTCTTCATTAAATCTAACATTTTTAGTTTCTACTATTTTCCCCTCGTTCAAGAGCCATATCCTATACCCCCAAGTTCTCAGTGCGTATTCCACCATAATGCCCTCTTATGCCCTCATATCAAGTTTCCCCCGAACTTGTTTAGGCTTGCCTACAAAAACTTGGCATCCAAATGCTTTGAGGTGGGCAACTGATGGTTTTTTGCCGCTGTACTACTCGATCTGTGTCAGAATCTTAAATTTGTGGCATATCCGATTTTTTACGTATGCAAAACAGAGTAAAGCTTCTGCCCAAAAATCATCCTTTAGATTGCTATTGTTTAACATTGCCCGAACACAATCCATAGCAGTTAAGTTAAACCTCTCGGAATCCCCGTTTTGTTCGGGTGTGTACGTGTTTGTTCTTTCTGCTTTGGTTCCCTGTGTTTCTAAAAACTTTTCAAACTCCGTGTTACAAAATTCCATACTGTTGTCAGTCCTGACACTAAAAATTTTGGTATTTAGAAATCTCTCTGCTCGATGTTGAAATTGTTTGAACTTATCAAAAACTTCAGATTTTCGTTTCATAGGATACACAGTTACTTTGCGTGAAAAATAATCTGTTATGGCATTGACCCGCATACGTCCATATGGATTAGTTACAATGGTTTTTCTGATCTTATTCTGCCTATGGGTTTGAACAAAATTATTTTTGTTTCTGCCAATTTACAACATTTACAGTTGATTTTCTGAACACTGATTTTAGGCAATCCTTTAACAGCTGACACTTTACATGTGTGATGTAAATATTCAAAATTGATGTGACAAATCCTTTTATGCCATAACCTTGTATTTCCCCCAACTTCAATGGGTGAGTTTACATTGCTTGAACTTTTAAAAACATCAAACTTACAAGGCTTGCTAGGTTTAAAAATACTAGTATTAGAGTTTACAATTTTACGTTTCAAAACTTTACTGGCATTTCTATTTACATTATTACTTTGATCATTATCACAATTTTCAACTTTACAAGTTTTAAACTTACTTTTGTTACTTTGATTTTTAAAAGCATGATCATTACTTTCAGTTTTACAAACAGATGACTCATTTTTATTTTTACTTCTAAAATCACTAGACTTTTTAGAATATTAATTTTTATTCTTAGGTTTAGCATTTACATTTCCTTTAGACTTCTCAACATTAAAATTTTTAGATTTTTTTTCGTATTGAGGTCGAAGGAAATACAAGCTGTTATATCTTTTGGCATAAAACCATTTACTGCCATCAGGCTTGTAAAAAGTGAGGAAACCATTTTTCCTGGTGAAATTACATTGTTGCTCTTCTAGAATTGAAGCAGCATTAAGCTTCCCCTCAATCTAGGTGAATACATTACATCTGTCAAATGAATGAAATTTTTTACATTATTCATTTTAACATACATACTGATCGATCCGACACCTTCGATTGGGCTTTTTCTTGATCACCGGCAGCTAAGAACATTGTAGCTCCTTTAAGCTCTTTAAATTTGTTGAACAATTCCAAATTATTGCAAAAATGCTTAGTTGCTGCCGTGTCAACAACCCAACCGAATTTGTTGGTCGATTCAGTATTACAATTTAAAATACTAGACTGTATTTCACTTAATTTTGCATGGTTTAGTTTACAGTTTGCCTTAAGATGACCATAAGCCTTGCATACATGGCAAGGTCCTATCCGTTTATTTACATTTACACTTTTAGATTTAAGTACATTGAAAGCAAAAGTCTTACTTCCATTTTGTTGTTCGTTACGCTTTTGCTGAGCTATCTTGTCTTCCTCAGCGAGCAACTCCCCTTCGATGTACTTCAGGGTAAACTGGTCATCTGGCAGTCTATAGAACGTCTGCACTATCCTTCTAAAATCGTCATCAAGATGTTTGATTGTCTGAAATGCAACCAGGACCTCAGCCATTGGGTGTCCGGCATCCTTCAACTTTGCCACTAACCTCTTGATCCGTGATATAAAAAGTCCCACTGGTTCACCTGGTGCTGGCTTTTCACTGAAAAAGTAGTCAAACAGCCTCATGAGACCTGCTCTTGACTTTGGCTCAAACTGTTCTGTCAATGCTTTCCATGCTGTCACTGGTTTGTCGATTGCAGAAATCATATCCCGGTATTCAGTTTCCAGGTTATAATAGATTATTGACAAGGTTTTTTCTTTACGCCCTTGATAATCTAATCTGTCTTTTCTTGTTGCATCCTCACTCGGTTTCTCATCAGTTCCAGTTATGGAGCCATATAATCCATCTCTCATAAGTGCAAACTTTAAGTCGATACTTCATGTTGAGAAATTTTCCCGGCCAAGTTTCTCCATATCTGGTGCCGTCGCCATACTTTGTTGAATGCTGCTGCGGCCCCCGTCTTGGAGCTTGTTCGTTATTTGTTGATGTTTGCAAACTACTTCACCGTTGACTAGGACGCTGTACTAGGGCTGTGAAAGGTCCATAACCCCCGTTTGTTGGAATTTTACTTCTTATTGCATTGGTGAAAATTCAAAAACCAGTTGAATAGCAGAGCGTCACGGTGGAGAAAATGAAAGTAGTCAGCATAAATGAAAAGTAACTTTATTTCTGTGAATTTAAAACATCATAACAAAAACATATCAATTTCCGTAACTTCGGAAAAATGGTAACATCGTAAAGTTTAGTCAAACAAAGTCTCGTCAATTTAATCATAAGACTTCGGTTAGGCCTAACAGCATCGGCTAAAAACATCGCTATAACCTGCATACATGAAAATAATGAACATACGTGATCATGAATACATATCAAGAACACAAAGTTAGATCAAGGTACATCAAGAAACATCAAGATAATCAACTGATACAAGCACTAGCTTAAATAGCCTAGTATCATTGAAGTTGTAGTTATTGTTTTCCTTCCGGAATATGCTAATCTCTAATTGGTTGAAGTAGAAATTAACATAAACCGGAAGTTGACGTCTCAATTTGCAGGATCACTGACCATGGGGGTAAGACTTCTAAACAAGTGATCCGAAAGCGATTAGCCAATTAGAACGAAGTATGTTTTGGATTTAGACTGTACATCGACCGATTCACGTACGTACTTGTTTATAACCGAAGTTTTTCTAACAGGGTGACCACCTGGGAACACCGCGTGTTGTTGGCACATTTCAGGCGCCGTAGCCCAGTGGTTTGCGTGCTGGATTTGCTCGCTCCCACAACTGCCGCCGTGTTCATGCGGAGTACGATTACGTTAAACATGTGGGTCCGTAAGTCTTTTATGGCAAAATGAACTTGGACAGTTATCAACAAATGTTATACGGAAGTCCGATACCCTTCGGGCCACTTTTAGGAGGACCGAAATGGAAGTTCTAGCAAGATAATGCTCCCAGTCATGTATCTAAATCAAAAAAGCGTGGCTCAAAAGAGAAAAGATTGATATTATATCTTGGCCGAGTCTTAGCCCTGACCTAAACCTCATAGAAAACCTATGGGGTTATTTGTCTCGCCAAGTATACGAAAACAACAAACAATATCATTCGGCATATGAATTGGAAGTCGCCATTATGGAGAAATGGGACAATATTCTGGAATCTGTCTTAAAAAATTTAATTAAATCAATGCCAAATTGTGTGTTTCAAGTTATTCAGAAAAATGGCGGAACAACTTACTAAATTTGCTAAAACTTTCTTTTTCCACATGTGGTCTTATAATTTTGTAACAGGTATTTTTGCCACTTTTTGTTATATTGCTGTTATATTTTTTCTAAATGAATTTCCTACATGTAAGTTGCTAAATTTTATTTAAAACTTGTTCTGACATGGAGTAGTTTTGATTTTGAATAAAAAAATATTTCATTAATTACCTAAATAACAAAAAGTCTCATGGTCTTATACTTTTGTAACAGACTGTATAACCCCTAATTTGAAACCTTAGGAGAATCTAATACAAATTGCACAAATTTTTGTGCCTAACTTTTTGTAGTTACATAAAACTTTATTCAAATTACCCAACATTTCGAATGAAGAGTTTATCTTATAAATTTAACACAAAACTATTATACTTTTATACTTTGAGCAGCAATTAATTTAGTTGCTGTTATGGTTATCAATTCATAAATGTTTTAATAAACATAAGGAAGTATTTCATATAAATACCAAAGTAGGGAACAAACTTTTTTTCTCTATTAAGCAATATTAGTATTTTGACATTTTGCTATGTAAATGGCTACTGTAAGAGACTATTTTAGCAATTATTTTCAGCTTATAAAATAACTAAAGCAACTATTTTGTATATGTCTTTCTAGTAGCAGTCCTGCATTAAGGAATTACTGCTATAATGGAATCTCATGTGAGACATTTATTGTGAAGTATTTTAAAAGTATGTTTTTCCTATGAGGTAGATGCAGCCAATCTGAAGCTGTGACATACAGATGTAACAATCTAAAGTTAGCCTTATTGGTAAAAAGTATGCTTTTTATTGGATAATTTACAGTATGATGTTGCACATTGGATTGCCAGCCGTCTTTATTTTAGGAAAGGACAATCTTTTTTTAGCAACTTTGTCCTCATTTTTGGGTTCGAAAAGGACTATATATAAGTCCTTTCCTGATACAATGTTTTTTCAAAAATAAGTTATTACTTTAGTAAAGCTATTGAAGTTTTTAAGTTAAATGAAAATTTAAATTTAACATATGGGTGAACTTTTTTATGAAGTAACATTGATTCGAAACAACCATGAAATGCTTGAAGGTTCTAAAGTTTTCTACAAGATGCACAACAAAAAAACAGCAAATGACTTAACACCAAAACATTAAAATGCAAACTGACTGAAAACCTTCTGATCAGATACACTTGAAATTTGGTATAAAGGTAAATCATTTGATAATAAAAATAAGAAAAATTACAGGTCTCCAAAATTTAATATTTTATTGGCTCCATACATCAAAATGTTTGATTTAGAGAATATGAGAAGTACCTTCTTTTTAGTGAGACACAGATTTGAAATTTTGTGCACACGTAAAGTCCAATAAGACCTCACTGGGAAAAAATTTATTAATTAAAAAATTACTTTTAATAATGATGAAATGTAAGTAAACAGAATTGTATAAAAGTATAGATTCCTTAAATGTAGCTTAGTTACATATAAATCAGTTTAATATAGATCATTATAAATATAGATTGTTTGGGATTTGCTTATTGTGAAACATTTGATTTTCAGCGAGTATTTGGCTAGTACTATCTCTAAGCCTTAGGGAAAGTTAATGAATGAAAATTCCATAATAAAATTTGGGGGAAATTTATGTCTGTTATTGTACTCTTGCAGTGGTACTAGACAATACTTTCTTTAAAAATTAGTATTATCTAGCCATTGTTCTCATATAATTAAAAAAATATTTTCTTGCACCCCCCCCCCCCCCCCCCCACACACACACATACACTTTCCCTTCTTCTACAAAAAATTGTTTTAGATTGGACAGAAGTTTTAAATTCTGTAAAATTCATGGGAAAATTTTCATAAATAACATTGCACACTTGTATCAACATGTTGATATTTTAAATATTAATTTTCTTAATTTTTTTTCTCTTTATAACTAGGAATGCAGTCAGGGAATAATAGATCAACTTCTTCCCCTGTTGCAAATAGTCAAATCAGGAGAAGTGGGAAGCGAAAAAAATCTTCTCCTATTGCAAAGGATGAAGCTTCTAACAGTAGGAAACGAAGAAATTCTTCTCCTATTACAAATGAAGCTGGTGGAAGTAGGAAACGAAGAAATTCTACTCCTATTACAAATGAAGCTGCTGGAAGTAGGAAACGAAGAAATTCTTCTATTACAGATGAAGTTGCTAGAAATACTACATATGGGCAGCAAAAAATATCAACATCCAGTGATACCACTGAAAATAGATCACCCAAGAGAGCCAGGAAACTTTCATGCTCTCCCACTACTTCTCAAGGCCAACAGAATGTTGTGAATTCTGTTCTGGAAAATCATGAAATTCCCACGAAAAAATTTGCAAAAAAACAGAATGAAGAAATTGCTCCACCTAGAACAAGAGGAAGGCCTAGGAAAAAATGTAATGAACATGGAAGTCAGGAATTGATATCTGAAAACTTGCAGTCTTTTAATGAAATGAAACCAGTTGTGGTATTGATGAATGTTCTTGATGATCCTTCAGCTAAACCTTATCTCGAAAAACGTGAAGAAGATAATTCTTTAAATGATGTTTTCTCAAAAGAGAATGACGTTTATACAGTCATTGATGACTCGGATGAGCAATTGGAAAATGGGAATGAAATTTCTAGTATTAAAGGGGAAGATGCAGAACATGATGAAGAAATTCAGAGTACCAAAGAAATTTCTGTAATAGAGAATGATGATGACTCTTCACAGCATTCAGGTGATGATAAAAATGAAAATGACAGTTCAGATGATGATGATTATGACAATGCAGTACAAGAAATCCCTGAAAATGGAAGGAGTCCCGAAATTTCATCACCTGGCCCAAGTGGTTATATTTTCGATAATTTTGATGATGATGACCATGCAGTGCAAAGAAATCCTGAGGATGGTAAGGGCCCTAAAACGCCCCCCGGTACTCCACCTAGTAGTGGGTGTAGCTACGACTATCTTAAGATTAAAGGACCCAAAACACCACCGGGGGCGCCTCCGTTGACTGACGGTATGATTTATTTTATTTTTATTTTTTATTTATTTAATTTTTTTTATTTGAAATTAAATAGGTTCAAATCAATGTTCACCTGATGCACATAAGGAGATAAATGTCCAAGGTGATAAATCTCCAGAAAGTGGGGAGCTCTTTAAAACAGGTATGTGAGGAATGTATTAATGCATGCAACTAACTTTATTATTTTATTAACTTAAAATTTCTCATTTTTATCTTAATAAACTCTCAAAGGTAAGTGCATTGCTTATAATTATATATTTCATAGTTATTTTAGAATTATATTTTCTTTACAATAGAAGTCTGTTTTCATTGTTCAAGTTGGTTAATTTATTTTAGATGTTATTTAAAGTTTACAGAACTTGTTGTTTTAACCCTTAGCGACTGTAAATTTATTAGGTTATATTGATATATATATATATATATTGATATATATATATATATATATATATATATATATATTTACATATGGAATATAACTGAATTTTGTAAAAAATATTTTAAAAAATCATGGTTCATGTGATGATTAAAATCTCCTTAATTTAAAAAAAAAAAGTTAAGGGCCCTCAAGGGAAAATAAAAATGAAATATTTTATGTATATAAATTTTAAAACAAAATTTGCTACAAACTTTTTAAGAGTGTATGGCAACAATTAAATAACATAATAGATGAATTGCCAATACATATAATTGAGCATTATATGGTTAAAAAGTTTGATTTTATATGCAACAATAAAAGAATGATGCAGAAATAAGTAATGAAAAGAATCTGCAAAATTAGATAATATTTAAAAAGTATTTGTGTATATATGTACATCTATATTCTACAGTTCTGGCGGTCTCATAATATTCCTTAATTAGATTTGCGTTATTGAAATCACAATGTCTAGGTTAGTCAGTATATTTGCGGAAACATAAATGACTGACAGTGTAGTTTAAGGTAAACTTGTGTTTTTTCTTATTGCATAATCCTTTTCTTTTGATCCTATTTATCATTTTGTTAAAGAAGGTATGCCTCACAAGAGTTACAAGAAGAGCAGGCTTTCAGTATCTACATTTTATCAGCAAATTATTTTACATTACTTTTTATGTAGATAATAAAATCTATAAATTATCATCTTCACATTTCGTGAGTATTACAATTTTGCATGTAATCTTTTGGTGTTGGGATTTGTCAGTTTTATTTTTCTTTTTATCCTCAATTTAAGTCTTAACAATACAAATGAAAACTTTTTGGATGCTTCCAATTGGATGAAGAATGTTGAAAATATATGTTAATAAGAAAAAAAGAGTTTCATTTGGAGTTGAAAATCTGATAAAACTTAGGCTTAATCTTTCCTTGTCATTTTGGGAATTTTCTTTTTGGAAGATTGCTTACTATTATCTGATGGAATTAGGGGGAGTAGATTTTAAAGGAATAGCTCAGTGATTGTAGTAGGAGGATCGCATGCAGTAGTCTCATATTCAATTCCTGCCACCACCCAAAATTATTTCTATGACCGCATGGCGTATGGGCATATTAATTTGTATGCCTGAACGCAATATACTATATTAAGAAGCGTCACTCCCTTAGGAATCCATGGCAACATCTTTAACATAGGATTTTGCATAGACACTAGCACTCCAAGCGACTAACCATTGGAACTACGATATAAGCAAAGCACAGCTGTTAGATTTGGTGAGTTTCGATCTTTTGGCAATTTTATTTTAATGTGGCCAGGTTAAAAAATATACTAGACTGTACTTTTATAATTATTAAAACTATAAAAATGATCAGTATTTAAAAATATTTGTATGTGTAATAAATATATTTATTAGTTTAAGTAAATGTCAATAAATATATATATATATATTTAATTCATATAATCATAAATTAAATAAAAAAAGTAGATGCATTGCATTATTTCACTGTAAAACATTGCCAGTGGCGGCTCGTGAGCGACGTGTAGAAGGGGGCACTCATCTATGTATTTAAGCCTACATATGTGTTAGTAATAAATATATATATATATAGTATATGTCTATACATATTTGTTTTGTGTGTAGTGACGAGTGTATTATTAAGATAAGCAAAGTAACATACCTCCCACCTGCTCACTCGTTCATAGCATTCCTAGGTACATATGGACGCCCCCTCCTAGTGAAAACATTACATAGTCCTAATTTACATTAAGTAAAATTGTGGGGACTAGTTAAACTAAAAGTTACGTCCAGGAAGTTGTCTAAAAAAATATGCATATTCTGGTGATACGTACAGATGGTTCATAGACTATAATTGCTAGTAAAATCAAAATCGATGAATTGGGAGGCGAGATAGAATATTGGGGCGGGGGGGGGGGGGCTTAATGGAGTGAAAGTTACCCTCAAGGATTTGTCACGTTAAAGATGCATATCCAGATGTCATGTAAAAATGGTTCAGAGGCTATAGCCACTAGTAGAACCAAAATCGCTCAATTAGAAAACGAGATGTAGTCTCCCATACACCTAGAGTATTATTTCCAGACAGCGGGATTTATCAAAGGACGAGCATTAAATTTCCCTGTGTGTGGTGGTGAAAGCAGGGAAACATTTTCCGTCGTTTTGCTTGATATTTGGATGGTCTGCGTGGGGGGGGGGGGCCTTGCTGTTGAAGGGTTGTATGTTTAATGACCGTTTGGCATAGATTTATTTTCCTTTGGCGTCTTTTCTTTCAGAATCCATTAGCTTCTTTTTTTCGTCGGGGTTAAAAAATACTCATTTAGCTAAAATATTTGTGCTTCTGTATTCTACTGCGAAAATATGTAAAGTTCTTAAGTAATTCTAGTAGAGTGAAACTTTGCACACTTGTGGTGTCGTGGACATAACCGAATTGAACTCCCCCCCTCCCCTCCTCCAAATTTTGAATGTAATTTTGAAAAAAAATTACTTATGATTTTATGAGCTATTGATTCAGATGAAAAGTAAATTGAAAAGGAATGCATATCATTTCAATCCGACCTTATTTAATTTCTATACAGTTATTTTGGGCATTATTTTTTACTCAACTTTTTCGAAAAATCATACATTAACCATCGAATTTTAAAAATACACTTTTTCAGGGTGCTCTTTAAAAATTGCATTTTTACACAGAAAAGGAAGGGAGGGGTTATTAGGTGTTTCACCCTCATTATGGAAACATTGCATTAGTTATCCAAAGGAGTCCATATTGAAAAACAAAATTCACCACTGTAACCCTCCATTCAGTCACATACCCTTTTTCAATAGTATTTATTACATGAATAATCATTTCTTATGTCATTTTTAATTAGAAAACGATTGACATAAACTTTAAAACTCTAGCACAAAGCTGTCTTGAGTTACTGTGCTTTTTTTTTTTCAAATAAATGTATCAAAAAATCACATAAAATTAAAAAAGGTATTAACTATTACGAAATACTTTCACTTTTCATATGTAATATTATGTGATAAATTTAAATATTATTTGATAAATTATATATATTAATTATACAAATGTAATGCAATTTAGTATACTACTAAATAAAGAATAAGAATATAAGTATTTGAAATGTTGGCGCTAAGCTGCTGAACCCAATCGAATACTTTTCATATGTAATATTATGTGATAAATTTAAATATTATTTGATAAATTATATATATTAATTATACAAATGTAATGCAATTTAGTATACTACTAAATAAAGAATAAGAATATAAGTATTTGAAATGTTGGCGCTAAGCTGCTGAACCCAATCGAATACTAACATAGCATTTGGTTAGCTGAATATATATATATATATATATATATATATATATATATATATGTATGCATGTATATATATATAATAAAGAAATACAATCCCAAAAATTTTGCAGAAATTATAGTGATAAAAATTATGTTAATTTATCCGACATCATACAATACAACTCAACTCTTACCTAGGATTATCTTATTGATGCACATCCAAATGGCTCTATAAGTTAGACGCGACTTTTTTAAGTATGCTTTCCTATTCGAAGTTTATACGCTTTATGCAACTCTTCCATGATTCTCGTCTTGCTGGTTAGTTAAATTTCCAATTTTTGTTATTTTGATCATTTTTATGTTGTCTTGGATTCGGCCATTTTTTCCCCACGGGCATGATCAATTGTTGTTTCGGGCGTGCAGAGTCTCTGGGAGCGTTTTCATGAAGTCAAAGCTAGCTTCTAACGAGGAAACAGGGGTCGCAATCCCCCTTGACCTTTCTGCAACCCTGTAAACACAATCATTCCACTTATATATTTTCTTTTTCATTTTAAATCTTATATATATATATATATATATATATATATATATATATATATATATATATATATATATATATATATATATATGTATATATATATCTATATATATATATATATAATTATATATATATATATATCTATATATATATATATATATATATATATATATATATATATATATATATATATTCTTTTTTTTTTTAGAATGTGGCAATAGTGCATAAATTTATTTTCATTGTCCGTTTAAATAGAGAATTAAGTATTTGAAATATATGATACCCTTTTTTCAGACTGCATAATAAAAGCACTATAATAAGTAATACCCAAAAACACTTTTATATTTATATTCATTTTTGAAAGTTTGGATGTGAAACCATAGTGAATTCCAGTAAGCATGATCTACAAGCATATTTTTAAATATGTTACACACGAATTTATATAAATATGTTAGTTCATTTTGAATTAAATCCAAATAACAATCCCATGATTTATCAGTTTCTTAAATCCAGGAGCTGAATGTAGTTGCCAATGACAAAAATATATAACTCATGAATTGACACTCATTAAACACTTCACTTGATGCTTATTGTGTGCGAAAGTTTAGTTTATATAACTGAACCTACACAAATTTTGTATATGATTGTACTACGTAAGTCAGAATTGTTTAATTATTAATTTATACAATATGTAAATACATGCTTTTAAATTTAAAGAGAAATTACATGAATAGCTATTTAAGTATAAAAATAAGTTTAGTGAAAATTGCTTTTACCGTTAGGACACTTAGTTGAATTAAATCCGAGTCACAATTCCATGATTTATCAGTTTCCCTAAATTCAGGAACTGGATGTTTACGAGCCGGATCTCTTCGAGTGCAACAGCAATGGCAAGGGCAATTTCACCATCAAGGCACATTTTGCAAATAAATGACAGTCGCATATGAGTGCGATCAAAACTTACTACAGAAAGCGACAACCAAAGTTATTATTTATCACTCTTTGGCGATAACCTGCCAAATCAGCACACTTTCACTACAGTGTCTAGAAGGAATAGTGTGCCGACCAAGGCTAAAAACAGGTTCCCTAAAAACCGCCTCTGCCAGACGGCGTTGATCTCGAATAAGCGGTCTAAAGCGGAGGATTTAACATTGAAACTAATGGGAATTTAATGCAAATGAAATGACCGATATCTTTGAAAATAATTGATGAATTTGTGTGAAATTTGGAATAATTATTGCAAGTGGTATACACAAAAAGTCATTTGATTTTCAGAGAGATTGAGCTAGGGATATATTCATATTTTTAAGTTTTATTTGACTTTATCTGTAGTCGTTCAAACATTTGAGATCCAAAATAATCAATTTCATTCATCACAGTAACGTGAAATTCGTTATGACGTTTCCTCTTGTGGCACATTTCAGTTCTTTCGATTTTGAAGCATATCGGGCTAGCCCGTCCTGGGCCCGCCATAGAACATTACTTGGTTTTAGAGAATATCTCGAAAATCAGAGAACGTTGGAAATCTAAGTTTAATATATCGTTTTCTTTTGGGGTGTATTTTAATTCTTTCAATTCTCAACCGTACCGGGTTAACCCGTCTTAGGCCCGCCTTAGAAACTCACCCGTTTTTGCGGTATAACTCGAGAACAGGTGTATCTAAAAATTCGAAGTTTAGAATATCTTTGCCATTTGCTGTATATTTTAACTCTTTGGATAAAAATTTTATCGGGCTAGCCCAGAGCCCAACAAGAGGAACATATCGTTTTTTCGAGAATAATTCAAAATTCGGAGCATCTAGAATGTATAAATTTAATATATCATTGTCCTTTGTGGTATATTATATTTCATCGGTTTTCGAACCTTATCGGGCTAGCCCATCTTGGCCCGCCATAGAAATTTACTCGCTTTTTGAATAACTCGATCAAACGGACTGGAGTAGCTAAAAAATGTAAATTTAGTATATCATTTCCTTTTGGATGGATTTTAATTTAGATTTTGAACCCCCTCTGTGTAGCCCGTCCTGAGCCCACCAAGAGGGATATATCATTTTTTGAGAATAACTTAAAATTCGGAACATCTAGAATGTTTAAATTTAATATATCATTGTCCTTTGTGGTATATTATATTTCATCTCATTTCGAACCTTATCGGGCTAGCCCGTCTTGGCCCGCCATAGAAATTTACTCACTTTTCAAGAATAACTCGATCAAACGGAGTAACTAAAAAATGTAAATTTAGTATATCATTTCCTTTTGGATGGATTTTCTTAGATTTTGAACCCCATCGGGCTAGCCCATTTTGGGTCCGCTGAAGAATGCATTCGTTTTTTAAGCATAACTCGAGAACCGCAATAGCTAAAAATTCCAGTTTAACATGTCGTTGGCTTTTGTGGTATATTTAAGTTTCTTCGTATTTGAACTTTATCGGAGGTAGCCCGTCCTGGGCCCGACATAGGAATAGCCCTTTTTTTAGAATAACTTAATAATCGGGACAACTAGAAAATATAAATTTAGTACATCCTTATCTTTTGGGGAATATTTTTATTCATCCGATTTTGAACTTTATCGGGGTAGCCTGTCATGGGCCTGACATAGGAATGGACCCGTTTTTTTAGAATAACTGAAAAATCGGGACAGCTAGAAAATATAAATTTAGTACATCCTTATCTTTTGGGGAATATTTTAATTCCTTCAATTTTGAACCATATCGGGCGAACCCGTTTTGAGCCCGCCTTAGAAATTCATTTTTGGGGGGGAATAACTCTATAATCGAAGTATCTAAAAGTTCCAAGTTTAGAATGTCGTTGTCATTTGTGGTGTATCTTAGCTCATTGGATTTAAAACCTTAATGTGCTAGCCCGATCTGTGTAAACCCACATTCGATCGTCGACCTTCCTTATCCTAGATCTTGACTACGCTTATATGCAAGAGAATTAAATAATGCAAAACCCGTCATTAGCAAAGTGCAACTCACAAACCACAGAGTTTTTGTTTAGAACTTTATCTGCACGAGGAATTAACTTTGTCCATTTAGCTCTCAGTTCATCGTTGTCAGGAACTTTATATTGAGAATATTTGTCTCTGAAATTTTTGTAACCTGTTTTACATTCAGGTTCAGCGCAGTGTCTGTCATTCACTTTCTTTTTGAATTTGAGGACATGCTTCATCGACTATAAAAACTATTAAATATGTTGATAGATCTATTAGAAAACTGATATAATATGGCTATAAAAACAGCCCTTTTTAATCCAAATATAGAAACAAAAATATAGATTTTCAACGTCAATTACAACGTCGAACATCAATGTCAAACATCAAATGAGTGAAAGCTTGCTGCTTATAGTTTCGAAAAATATTTCTTTCTGAGTGAGTCCATCCTGTCCAATCTTAGAACGAAAAAAAATAGTGTACATGTGATGGTTTTTAGTAAAAACAGATTCGATCTCAGATGACCAATGTGCTAATGAGATACTTCCTATTGTATCTAGAGGCCACCCTGAAGGCAGTACAAAATGTCCTTTCCTGGTGTTCTACTCATTTCCAGAGCCCCCGCTGATTTGCGGAGTTTTTGAGCATTGTTCGTGTAAGAGATGTGGCAATTTGCGGAAACGTATGTAAAGAAGCCTGTCGAAATAAAATAGTCGATTACATGTCCACTCTCAATCAAAATGCTTATCAGCGCTATCTTTCACCGTGCAAAGAGACAGCACTTTTAGGCAGCCCCCACCTTGTTCTAATGTTCAAGCGGCAATGGTGTTTCATGTTTTTCTTCCAAATTCACAAGGCCACTGATAGGCATTTTTCCTAGTAGCCGAACATATGAGATAAAACAAAATATCTGCTAGACATTCTAATACATTCTCTTTTTAGGTTTATATGGTAATATGTATCAAAATGCAAAACAAAAGTTTGCTTTTAAAGCATTCGTTCAAGTTATTCATATAATGCGTTTAAAAATTATTGAAAATTTTCAATTTCAAGCAAACAAAATCAATACATGCGGTCCAAATTTCTGCTAAAGAAATAAAATTATCTTCGTAAAAAGCAGAATACAACTCAAAATACTAATATTGACCAGTTTTGAAGGCATAAAACCTTCATCGTCAGATCACACAGAACCGCAACCTTCACTCGTACTCCCAGTGCACCGACCCAACATCCGTGGACAAATTTCGCACTTCTTAGCTCATTTGCATATGGATGTAACTATGTATCTAGAAAAAAGGGGGGTCGACGATTGAATGGAGCTTATAGTACAAAATTCATTTTTTTTTTTTTTTTTAAATATGGACAAGTTTGAAAACTAATGTAATTGTTCGGCAAATGAGGTTTTTTACCACACATCCTATCTCCCATGCCTAAGCCACTAATTATAATTATATATACGCCAAAAATATTAAATTCTACCCAAAAAGGAATTAATATATTAAATTTGGATTTTCTATCTGCTCCAGTTTTCGGGTTATTCTAAAAAAATCAGTATATTCCTATGGCAGGCCCAGCACGAGCTAGCTGAATGAAGTCGAAAAAATGAAATATATCACAAAAGACAATAAAATGCTAAACTTGGAATTTTTAGCTACTCCGGTTCTCGAGTTAGCAAGCATTTTTTAAATATTGTTAATATAATATTGAATTATTTGTTTTTAAGTTATAAGTATTTTTTTATATTTTCTTGTAATATTTTTATATCGCAATAAATCAAACTGCTGCTTGTGAGAATAAAACTCTAATCCTAAAAGAAAGAAAGTATACGAAAATTATATATTTAATAATTTAATTTTTACACCTATAATAAACAGTAAATGATTCGGAAAGGGTTTAGCAATTTTAATTTATGTTTCACTTATTATTCTTTTGTGCATCAATTTAAATTTGTGACTTAGAAAATATTTTTTCTATTGTTATAGAGAAAATAGAATTATTTTGTAACTTTTCAAAATTACAGATACTCAATGCAAATATTAAATTGCAGCTGCTGACTGTAATATATAGACACTAGAAAATTTTGTGCATAGAATATTTTTATAAATTATATATAAATATATTTATATTTATATATTATTTATATATAAATATATTTATAAATTATATATATATATATATTATATATAAATGACTGTAGGTGTAATGTAAGAATAAATACTTTTAAAAGTCACTGGACATATTACAAGTATGTCAAGGTATATTGTCAAATAGGGTATCCATTGAAAGATTTTTTCAAAGCGTTTTAAAGTTAAGGGAAATAGGCTACAGTTGTAATCATTTGGACCTATGATTCTAATTTTTAAAAAAATTGAAAAAAATGAATTCTGGTATGAGAAAGTTGAGTTGGGCCACACTCCAGCTAATTATTTAATTGTTCATATTAGATTTGAAATTATCCTCATGCCATATTTTATGAGGGAAAAGTAAAAATTCCTTATTCTAAAAATAAAAATCGTTTTCCCCCCTTCAGCTCTTACAAAATTTTTTATGCTGTGTAAGGATTTTGGCATAACGTGAAAATTCCTTAATTTCTGAATTTCTATTTCCCAAGGTTGGCAACTATGGGCTTATTATTCTTGTATAACAGGCTGTATGAAAGAATTCACAAAATAAGCTCATCAAGCTTTGATGATTAGGGTAAAGTTCCCCCCCTCCTTAATTTGCAAAGCGAGCTATGTGGGTCTGTCAATGCAGATGGCAGAGCCCCCCCCCCCTAATTAAAAAAGGTTTAAACAATGGTTTTTTTTGTTTTTAAAAAATTCTTCCATTTCCCCCCTATCCTGGTTAATAGAAAAAATTTAATTTCTCGAAATTGGCAACACACAGAGCATATGAAAATATTTTCTGTATTTGAGAAACATGGGGCTAAGTCCACTGAAAACTAAAAAAGAGTACGGTACAGTAGTTGGTATGATGGTTATAAACATGTTATCTCAGAAGTAAAATGATCGACGTCTGGTCCCTTTTCCTGTAAAACATCACATATAGTAAAACTTTATTTTCAAAATCAGTCAGTCATCTATTGGCAAATATGTGGATTGACCAGTTTTCACAAGGTGCAGTGATTAACTTTCTCCTATTTTTCTGACTTCTCTTTGGGTTTGTTTCACATGACTATTCATTGAAACAGGTTTGTATTTTATTTTATTTTTATATATAAAGAATTATCTATATACCATAATTTCTAGAAGAGGAGCTTATGAATTTATTTTCACGAAATAGCCCATATAACAGCATGCTGAAGTTTTGCCTTATGCAGAACAGCTAACTCCTGTTTTGTACAGGGGTTGCATTTTGAGAGATATTTTTTAAAGCAAATTTATACTATAGGATGGTGGAAGACCCAGACCGTCCGACTCGTCCAGAGGACTTAGAGTAACTAGTTGGACGGCCGGATACTATAGGATGGTGTGATAATTTTTTACTTTTTTGTTTGAATTGGTTTTTATGCATCAACACAAGATGTAATATAAATTTCAAGATTTAATATACAATACAATTAGGTACAATGTTAAAAAGGACTTAAGAGAAAAGTCCAAGCTTCATGCTTAACACTAGAATGACGGAAGTGGTCATTTTGACCACATAATTACTTTGAGAAACGATTCCTCCAAAATGGCTAATCCCAGTCCATTGACACCCCCCCCCCCCTCAATTTTATGACTTTTCTTATTTTCTTAAAGTAATAATTAAAATAAGAAAAGTCATAAAATTTCAATGGACTGGGATTAGCCATTTTGGAGGAATCGTTTCTCAAAGTAGTTATGTGGTCAAAATGACAGCTTCCGTCATTCTAGTGTTAATAGATTTTTGCTTTCTCATACGTAGTATTAAGAAAGTATTGTTTTCACAAAGCTTTTTATGTTAGCAAAAAATCTAGACCTATACTTGATACCTAACCTGTAGTGGAGTAGAAGGTACGAGTAATCTTTCGCTTAAAAAAATAATGCAACATAAAAGTTAATCTTTTTAAACCAGAATTTTTTTAATATTTCAGCTGTAAAACAAATAGAAAAAGAATAAATATAAAGTGAAAATTTGAATATTTTTTACATATAATAGGAAGTGAAATATTTGTATTAGTTTGCTTCGATGGCAGAATTAGTTGGCTTGGTGTTGGGGAGAAATCACCCTAAGTAAACCTATGCAGGAGACTGCAATTACTTTTGAGAATGTTAAAACTATTTTATTATTTCCAATCGAATTTCTATTTTTAAAGCTATTAAATACAGAACAAAAATTTAAACTGATTTGAAATTTACAGAAAATTTCTCCTCAAATACATACTCAACATGATAAAAAAAAATAATAAAATTTTATTTTTGTTTTATTATTATTGGCAGTTTTGGATAAGTTTTATCATTTTTGATAAGTTTCTTAAACAAAAACATCACATGGATACAGACATGCTGAATTATTGTCGAATGTTGTATCGAATGTTAGGTTACAATGTGGAAATCTTACCGAATTAACTAAATTGCTGAGCAATATGGGCATAAAATTCTCCACTTGCCCCCGTACCACTGCAAATTAAATACCATCGAGCATGTGCGAGTAGCATCAGAAAATTGTACTTTTAAAGCTGATGAAGTGCGATATCAGATGAGTAAGGTTATAGAACGTGTTACACCGCAGAACCAGCAAAACTACATAAACTATGTATGAAAGGAAGAAAATATGTGGACATACGACAATCTTAATGATTTAGATGTTGACTACATTTCCACATAAGTTACGTAAAAAATTTGTAATGTTTCGTAACATTATTTTTCATAATACTCCCATGATTTCTCATCTTGATGGAAATAATTAACAAGTAAAAGAAAAAGAATATAAAAGACTTGTAAAAGAATTTTTAATGTACCAGCTCTAATTATTTGTGTTTATAAATGGATGAAAGACAGTCATATACCATATTTGGACTTTCTAGATACTCCAGTTATCAAGTTATACCCTAAAAAACAAGTACATTCTTATGGCGGACTCAGAACGGGCTAGTCCAATGCAGTTTAACATTTAAAAAATTAAAATATACCACAAAAGATAATGATATACTAAATTTGGACATCATAGCTGCTCCAGTTTTTGAGTTATTCCCCATAAATAGTACATTCATATGGGGAGCCTAGGACAGGCAAGCCCAATATGGCTCAAAATAAAAGAAAACTAAAATTTACTGCAGGACAATGACATATCAAATTTCATGTTACTATGATTAACGGAACCTAATTACATAGGGCCTTAAATATTTGAATCACACTGACAAACACCAGATTAAGTTAAACAAGAAAGATCAATCATGCTTAAAACATTAATTATGAAACACTTTCCAACTTCAATGCAATTTTATTTAAAAAAGTCAAAAATGCAATACATTCCTCGGTAATATTTTAAAACTTATCACAATACTACATTGATTTATTATATTTGAAAACTTAAACCTTCATCGAAAAAAATGAACTTCAATCAAATGACGGCATTGAAATATAAATTGCGTGGTTTAAATATCTCTAAAATGCAATACATTCCACGGTAATATTTTTAAATCTATCATAATACTACGATAATTTATTATATTTGAAAACTTCATCGAAAACAACTGAATTCAAATGACGTCATAGAAAAAATAACACGCCTGGATCTCTCTATAAAAGCAGGATTTCATTCATAACTTTCTCCATTTCATTCATCACAATACTATAATAATTTATTTTATTTAAAAATTAAGACCATGGAGCTACAATTCATAAACTTTATGCTTAAAACTTCATCGAAAAAAATCGTCCTTCTGTTTATAAAATCAATTAATATTTCATTCATATCAGCCATGCAGACTCCATGGACTGAATTATTTTGTGTTAAAGAAATACAGTAATTCTAATACAACTCATTCTACATATTTTGCTGTTTACATTTTACATAGGTGAAAAATAGGCTTAGTTGTAGAAATAATCAAATTTGAATGAGAATTTAAACTCAAATATATTGTCATTGTGTTGTTTTAGTATGTAGATGCACAGAATTTAAGCAGAAATAAAGTAGTTTTAGGATGGATACAACACTCAATATGAATTAAAAAGAACTTTAAAAAATCACGAATATGAAACAAGATGGATGCTATATATCATTTTGAAGTGGGTCATGTGATCGTTTCATATCATGGTCACATGATCGTTTCATATAAGATGTGTAATTATTATTTTAATTTTTATTTAAAAAACTACTGAATATATTTACCTGAATTTTTTTTTTTATATATTTTATGGAACAATTTGACTATTACCTAAAATTTTCGAAGCAATTTGTGAATTTTAAATCCGCTTAAAAAATGTTAGAAAAATTAGGTCCCATAGGGCTCAATGTATTTCATTTTTTCAACCTGGGTTCAATCCAAAACTAATTGTGTTATATTATTCATTTATATCCCATAGGTCCTACAGACCGTCTGAACAACATACTAAAATTTCATTTTGATTAAGTCATTTTTACGGCAGTTATCGTGCTAACGGACAGACAGACAGACAGAATGAACAAAGTCATAAACACTTTTCAACTTTGTTGTAAAGTGTTAATAAAAGGCTATAAAAAAAAATGAAATGTTTTTAAATCTAACTATTCTGTATTAACTTTTTTGATAGTGGTATTAAATACATAAATAAGTTTAACATGAATTCTTTGAATCCTTGAATTGACATTATGAACCATTAATTTATGTTAATTTTATAATTTTTTTTAATTTTGCATATACATACATGAGTTTATATTTGTATTCTTATGCAAATGTAATTCTATTATATTTGGTATGCATATAATCAACCACACTTTAATCGTATATAATCAAAAAATCGAGTGAAAATTTTTTTTTTCAATAATTCTTTATCATCAAAATTCACATTAGGCCCTTTATCTGACAACCCGGCTACTGAGTAAAAAGTTTTTCGTACCATCATGATCATGGATTCATACCTCAAATTGTGGATCATGGTTTCCTAAATTTTCAAAGATGCCAGATAGAGCTAGAATGTAAGAGTTAAAACATTTAGCAATATTGTTTCCTTTCATTCTTTCTAAAAGTTAGTCATAAAATCACTAGAAATTTTAAAATGCTTGTCTCTTGGTAATTTTTTTTTATCGATAAAATTATTACAGTAGCCTCTCGTTATATCGCTCTTGCTGGGAGACATGGCAAAATGCGCGATATATCGGACGATATGATAAAAATTATACTTTTATGAACATATGTAATAAAAATTTAGGAGTGAAAGTACAATAATAAAACCCTCATTCACTCCCGCCCCACTGACGACTCATGTTGTAACACTCCAGTCTTGGGAAAGCAAGAAAAATTTAAACGAAAAATCAGAAAGAAAAAAAAAATGGGAGACATAGCAGAAGCTCGATATATCCGAATGCTCGATATATCCGAATGCGCGATATAACGAGGGGTTACTGTATTATTTTTTTTTTACCTTAAGCATCCTACTAAGAATTTTAATTATTGAGATATTTATTAATTGTTTTTGTAAATACCGGTTATCGAATTAAACATGCATTAAATCACCATTTGAGATAACATCAAAATTATGTTAAAAATCAAGAAATTGTCTTCTATGGCAATTCACTGCTGGATGATGAGCCACTAATTTAATATTTCTTCACACTCTGTTATTCAAAAGGGTTTTCCATTTTTACTTTCCCTGCAATATATGGTAATATATAGGAAAAGTATTGGAATCATGTCAAAAATCACAAGTTTAGTTTCCAGCGGCTCTACACATTTTGGGACCTCTAGAATGCAAAAAAACTATTTTTAGCATGACGTCTGTCTGTGCAATGAGTATATCCACTCAAAAACTAATGGACCATTTCATAAAATTTCATTGGTAAGTCATTTGTGGGTAACCCTGGTGCTGATTTGATTTTGATACACCCCCCACCCCCTAAATGGCTCGCAACAATTGTCTGTATCACTCTAGCTAAAATGCGAGTTGGTCAAATTTAACAAAATTTTGTGGACAAGTCACTTGTGGGTTACCCTGGTGCTGATTAGATTTTGGTATGTTTTGGGGAAACAGAACCAGCTTTTTATGTGAAATGACCAACAAAAGTGTCAAATTCTAAAATAAGACTACACTAGTTATGCTCAAATATATTAATTAAATGCTTGTTTTGTATATAATTTTTGACGAAAAGTATAAGACCAACCTCTTTACTGTAGAACTAGCTATTTTTGAGATAATTTTTTTTTTGCATTTTTGCTACTCCACTTTTGAAAATAAGTCCAGTTACCAAATGAAAATGGAATTAAAAGTAAATTCAGTGTAATTTAAAATAATTGTGTGTTATTTTGTGCAATTAAACTCAATTATTGAAGAAATATAGTGATTATGAGTCTGTAGGGAAAGTCATGTGCTGCTCACATCAGATTTTTACTTTCCTAACATAAAATGTAGGAAAAGTATTGTGATGAGGTCGAAAATTTGAATTCAAGTTTTCGACAAAAGAGTATGTTTTAAACATCCCTGAACTCATTTTTGAGCTGATGGCTGTGTGTGTGATGCAATGTCTTATGAACGAATGGAGTGTCTTGAACGAAATTTGGTATGATTATTAGAATCAGAGAATATTGGAACTCTATTGATTGCAATTGAACTCTATTGAAATGCAATAAAATGTTTAGTAGACCCCCTAAAATTTAAAAAAAAATTTAGATAAAACATTTAAAATTTAGAACTAATCTATAATAATAAAAGGCAATGTCTGTCTTATACACTATAGGCTCAGTGACTGCGCATCGCAGAGCTACAAAATTTGGCAGTCAGGGACCCGGGGGTTGGGAAGGTGACACGTGAAAACCGATTTTTAAAATTTGAATTATTTATTTTGTTATTCAATGTTTTATGTGATTTCGACCGTTTTTTCTCCTTTTCACACGACCGAAAAGAGCAGACAGTTGCGAGTAAAAATATATCAATTTCAAATCTCAGGGACAAATTCTAATATTTAAGATTTTAAAACAAAAGACACTTTCGACTCAAAAACGAACTTTTGTTTTTAAATCCTCGCATCGCGAAAAGTAATTTACATTTTTAGAAAGCTCAAAAATCAGGCATTCTTACAAGCTCAATCTGATCAAGAAATAATAAAAAATAGCCGCACGATCAGGATTTTAAGGAAGTCATGATTTTCAATTTCTCAGCAAAAGCGAGAAAGAAGTTTTTCACCCACATGCGCACTCAGATGCACAGTGTTTCTATGGAAAAAAAAATAAATAAAAAGAAAGTTATGGAGATTGTTGCTGAGCATTTATGCATCGGGTTAGAAAATTACGTTATATATGGTCATTATAAAATTTAAATGATTGAATTATGGTGGATTGAATTGTGGTGATTATTGTATACATCAGATGGTGGTAACAGTATACAGAGTGAAATTATTATATTTATTAGAAAATTACGTTATATTTTAAATGATAGAATTAAGAGCTTAGCATATGGTCATTATAAAATTTAAATGACTGAATTATGGTTTTAACATCATTAAACTAAAACAAACTTTGTTAACTCCACGGGGTTATGACGCCAGCGAGTTTGCCACGGTCAGAATTTTCAAGGATAACGAACAGGTTGGTCGCCGAATGCAGCTAGTGGTACATAAATAATCATTTTCCAATGTAATTTTTCATTAAAAAATAAATGACGTCAATTTTAGATGCCTATTCTCAAGATTATGCCTGTTTTTGAAGTAAATTTATAAAAAAAAAATACATGAAATTAAAAAGTATATTAACTATTATAAAATGTTTCACATTTCATATACAATATAATGTAACTTGAAAAATTTGTTAACATCATTCTCATAGATCTAGTTTGTTTCATTTATGAGAGAAGATATTTTATGTAATAGTTCTGTATTTTGATACCCAATAATCATTTTATATAAGAAAATACCTTCCATTCATTTGTCTGTAACTTGGTGATAAGTTTAGTGAACTTGATGACTCATTTTGCAAAATATCGTCAAGTTTGCAATTTTTTCAAATGCTGCCAAATTGATGAAAATATCGCCAAAATTTAAAAAATAATGCTAAATTAATGAAAATTATGTCAAATGGATAAATTAAAATATTTTCATATTGATTATATTGCTTAGTGTAGATGCTATTAAAGTTGAAATTGTCAAGTTAGATTTGCTCGAAATATGAGATAGGTTACTTCAAAATAGCTTTATATGTTGTCATTCAGAAAATACACCAAATGTTCAATTCAGCATGTAAAACATTGTGCCATGGATCTTATACGTCATTTTTTCGCTGTAAAAGTATTAAATTCATTACATATGCTGGCTACACATTTCAGATTTTTTTATCTGTACTTCTTTAAAATTTTTCACATCAATAAAAATTACAATAATCTAGGCAGTGATTTGTGTATGACATGAAATTTCTCCTAGTCATGGCATAACCATGTTTAATATATTTTCCCCTTTCTCTTATTCTCTTCCTTTTTTTGGACCCATTTTTTTTCTTTGTTGTTGTTCTTATGTCCATCCTTGAATTACTTTATTTGAATTACTTCTCATTATAAATATGCAATATATTGAGTTGTATATTTTAACATCTATTCTTATTCTTATCTAATGTGTTTTGTTTGGTAAGTTACAAACTATTTAATCACTTATCTCCTTACAAAAAGGTTGTTAAATTTCTAGGTTGTTCTGTAGGCGGTCAAAATTTAGTGAAAATATTAGATATTTATCAGGCTTGCAGATTTGAAGTTGATATAAATATGTTACTTATGTAATGTGTGTATGGGGTATTGTTGTTAATGCTA
Source organism: Amaurobius ferox (assembly GCA_951213105.1). NCBI lineage: Eukaryota > Metazoa > Arthropoda > Arachnida > Araneae > Amaurobiidae > Amaurobius > Amaurobius ferox. Next base: position 138,091,744 of record OX578144.1, on the reverse strand, counting down.
GTTGTGTTTTTTTAACAAGTTCTGCCACTTTTATTGCTTTGCAAAGTTGCAAAGCAACAAATGTGGGTTGAAGTTCAGCATGAACAGGTTTAGTGGGTCCATTGCAGAGTAGAATACAATGTGAAAATGCAGATTTTGTAATAGGGCCCCCCCCCCCCTTCTTTCCAGCTGCTCCTTCCCACATGAGTAAAAATTACAGGGGTCTTCTCTGGCAACTTCGTGCTCCACCCTGAAACAAATAACACATATACATTAGGGTGGAGGGAAAAACAGTATTCCCCCCCCCCCCCAAAGGCTTGGGGTGGGAAAAGTGGCCATTTGACCTGAATATCACGCACCTTGTATCACTTGAATATTACTCAACCTTGCCAAGAGGAAAAGACCAAATAAATACCTGACTTATAGATACCTGACTAATAGACTATAAGATATTTTAAATATAGCTTACCAATACCAAGTATGCATGTAAATTTTTTTGATTTTTGTGAAAATCTTCAACTTTGCTGACATATTTAACATCGAAGGCATAATTATTTTGTTTTTAATTTTCATTTTATTCAGTAACAAAAGTAATAAATATATTTTAGCACTAAAACATTCAACTTTCAAATAAAAATAAAAACTAAAAAATTTTTAAATTATGCCTAAAATTTCAAACTTTAAAGCAAATGTGCTTACTGAAAACATTTTTTTTTTTTTGCATTAATATTTTACCCAAGATATATTCAGATCAAATGGTCACTTTTCCTACCCCAAGATTTTCAGATAAAAAAAGAAGAAAGTGTTTTCTCATACTGCCCTAAAAACTCCCAAAATCCCTTTTTTACCAGCCACCCCACTGTCCTAAGTATCAATCAAAGATCAACACTTTTGCCCCTTTTCAGTAATTGGAGTGATCAAGGTCAGAGAGAAAAAAAAAATGAGCACTTCTTTTTAGATGTGATACATGAACCTGCTTTTTTGCTTTGAAATGAAAGTTATTAAATCCTTAATTTAATTGTAAAAAATTAAATAAAGTGACAAAGAAACAATTGCAGTTTTCCAGAGCTAAAGAATGTCAGTTCACGATGACACATTTTTAAGACTGCCCTTTGAAAAGTATATCTTCTCGGTGACATTTTAAAGTAACCAATGTGGAGGAGAATACTGAAATATATTTAAAATATTCATTTTTACATGTTTTCAATCATCTGTAATAAAAAAAATTATCAACATTGTTTTTTTATATTCGGCCTTCTAGAGGCTTTTTAGAAATTTATGTCTTCTGTTGAAACATAAAACCAAGATTCTAACATTATTTTTGAATAAGGAAATTTTTTTTCCCATGTTTTTTATTTTTACCTGATTTTAGAGATTTATTACAAATATTTGAAAATCTATTGAATTTTTCAAAATCTCAAACATTTCAAATGAGTTTTTGGATTATAATCTACAGTACACAACGCTACATTACACTACACTAGAACGATGAATATTTTGATTCCGCTGTTCTAGGAAGATCATTGATTTGTTCTCTTATTATAAAACCTAGAATAATTTGTTTCTGTGTTTTCAATAACTAAGAAAATAAGAAAAGTCATAAAATTTCAATGGGCTGGGATTAGCTGTTTTGGAGGAATCGTTTCTCATAGTAGTTATGTAGTCAAAATGACCGCTTCTGTCTTTCTAGTGTTAAAACACATACAAAAAACCACAAGGACCTAGGCCAAGAGTAGATTTACATATCAGTTGATTGTTTTATATTTTTTTTACTTTTTTATGCTATGGAATGATGATTCAAGTGTGGCCTTCTAGAAATTATGGTATAAATATTCTATATTTTAATTCTGGGTTTAAATTGGCTAAATTTTTGTTTTCGAATAGATAAATAATAAATAAAATATAAGAAATTTCATAAAAGCAACTTTTAGAACTATTTGTTTTTAACTTACATAGGACTTCTTTTTTTTTAATTATTATTTTGTTGATTTTTGTTCAACACTTATGCCTCATTAACGGTTTAAATTTAGTAGATTCAGGTTCCGAAAGTGAGAGATGATGTATATGAACAATATGCATCAAGCTGAGAAAGAAAATAATCGCTAGTACTGAACAGTAAGTTTTTTTCATTTTATTTTGTTTTATTCCTGAATATTGGAATATTTTGAAACATTTTTATATAAATATGTTGCTAAAGTAACAATTTTTTTACAGGCTTAAAATTTTTTAAAAACTTCTTGCCATTTGATATTTATGAAATTGTCTTAAAAAAATAAATAAATTGCTGATTTAAATTTCATCATCAAATAATTGATTACAGCAAAGTGCAAGTTATCCAAAATATAGATATTTATTTTCATACTGCATCACTTAAATGTTGTACATTTATATAAAAAAAAACTATATAAAAATATTCTATTATGCATCTAGTTGCAAACATTGAGTAAGGAAAAATTAGGCACTTTGCGACATTTTTTATTTTAATAATTTTATATTTTTCATGCATGGCCTCAACTGTTACATCTCTCTTTAGCATATGGTATTTATCACACAATATTTATCACATAGTATTTATCACATAGTTTAAAAAAAAAAATAATAATAATTTTTTAATGCTTGAAGTGAAATTTCATTGGGTACTTTCGAGCATATAATTCTATGAAAGTTTGGATTATTTTCATACAAAACAATTCATTCCTTCTTTTAACACTTTCCAACATAGTTGTAAAGTACTTATGACTTTATCAAAATTAAATTTTAGTATGTTGCTGAGATGGTCTGTGGGACATATTATAGGAATGTAAAAGAATATCGCCCAACATTTTTTAAGAGGAGTTAAAATATGCAAATTGCTACGAAAATTTTAGTTAGTATTCAAATTATCACATCAAATGTTTGAAAAAAATTTCATCAAAATATGTTAAGTAGTCTTTTAAATAAAAAATGGAATAATAATTACATCCATATTATATGAAAAGTTCCCCTGACTCATCACAAAGTAAAATAAGGCATCCATTTTTTCTTTCGCTGCAAGAGAATTGTGATTTTTAAAGAATGTTTATATTCATATTTAGCATTGTATCCGTCCTAAAACTGATTTATTTTTGCATGTTATCTGTGTATCTAAATTCTGTGCCTACGCAATTACAATATTTTTGATTTTACATTATCACAAAACTTTGATTATTTCAACGACAAAGCCTAAGTATGCAGAATATAAACAAATCAAGCAGTTGTAAGATGAGTTGTGTAAGAATTGCTGAATTTTTTAACACAAAATTATTTAGCTTTGGAGTCTGGAATATAAGTGATATGAATGAAATATTCATTGATTTTACATAGAGAAGCAGGAGATTTTATAGCATTGCCTTTTTTGAGTTTTAAGTTTCAAAGTTCAATAAATTATTGTAGTACTGTGATAATTTAAAACATTTCAGTGCTGAATGTATCGCATTTTAGAGATGTTTAAATAAAATTGCTTTCAGTTGGAAAGTGTTTTGTAATTAGTGCTTTATGCATGATTAATCTTTTGTGTTCTATCAATAATAATAATAAAAGACATTCAATGCAGGCAAATATGTACCTGTATGTTTGTGTTGAGTGTAGAAGAAAATGTAAGTGATGCACAGCCATAATATTTGGTACAGGGATACCAGAGGTCAGTCAACCATGTACCTCGATAAGATTTTTACAAAATAAAAATTCTGTTTGGCTTGCAAATTTTTAAAAATTAAGATTTATTTTTCTCTATAGATCTAACCAAACATTATTTGACCTTTGTCCTTATATCTTAGTACATAGATTAAAATTCAATATTCGTTATTACTTAAAGTATGATTAGTTAAATCCATGTACAAAATTTGTTCAAATTGGTTGAGTTTTACTATGCTAACTAAACTTTCACACACAATTAGATTTGAGTCACTGTTGAGGAAGTGACTCTCATAGCCCACTTTACTTCAATTAAAAACACATTTGTTAATTCAATATCTATTGAAGATAATCACATTAAGTTGATAATATTTGCTTATTGTAATGAAAGAAGTAGTGTTGAAAAACCCAGGCCACCCAACTCACCTTAGGGTATACGCAGCTGTTTGAGTGGCCAGAAAGGGAAACCAGCGAAAACCGGCCTCTATTGTCAACGACAACTACCTTACTGCATTTATTAGAAGCTCAAAAACTTTACACTTGAAGTATATATTCTTAGATAGTTTTACAAAATAAATGTTTAAGGAAACAGATAATCATAGCGAAAGGAAAAAATTAAAATTTAGTAATTTATAATTTATTCCTTAATTTATTTTAAAATTTATCCACTTTTCATAAAATTGGGAAGTAGATGATAATTAATATTATATTATTTCAACTGGTATAAATACCAAATTTAATAAGTAAAATTTATTACAAAATATGAAGGAGAGCCGGAAGGGAAAAAGAAGAAAAATACAACAACAAAAAAAAAAAAAAAAATACAACACAATATAAATAATATATACAAAATATACAAACACAGGACAACAGGAAGCTATTGGAATAGTGAAGAATCCATTGACCACATAAGTTAAAAGCAGAAATCACACATAAACAAATCAATTGACTCTTGTTGGAGATTTCTCTAGCAATGAAAATACAGAAATAAGTAGTGTCGAAAGCCCAGACCATCCGAAGAAAGTAAAGAAATAAGTAGTGTGTAAAATTTTTAAAGATAAATGAAGAAAGAATTCACAAAAATAGAAAAATCCGTTGCCAGAAATTACTCTGTAATTTTGGATTACATGCTATGATTTCAATCAGCTTCCTTGTTCAGTATCACATCGGTAGTTGGCAGACTACATATATGCATAGCTACCAAATATTTTGATTTACTCAGTTTCTCAGTTTTTTATAGTTAGTTCCAGAAATTTAATTTTCATTAAAAAAAAAAATTGAATTTCTCAAAGTAAGTGCGTACTTTCCAACTATTACGGATTTCTTCTTAATTTTGCAAATAGGTCTAATTTTTATTTTTTGTTTGCACTTTTTTCTGTTTTGATTACACAATCAAAATATTTCACCATTCCCAAATCTCGTAACTAATTTCTTCTTGCTATTTGTCTTCCCTCCCCCCTTCAGTTTAAAGTCTCTATAATCTCTTGGCAGGAGCTTGTGAAATTTCCACCCTTGCTTAAACTCAGCATGCAAAGTAAAATTTCCAGATTATCATGGCAAAAAATTCATAGTAAGATGCAAAATTTTGCTATTTTCAGCTGAGCAGCTGATACATATTGCTACAAAAATTTTAATTTTCAGCATAAAATGTGCCATAACATGCAAGTTTTCAGTTGTGATTTTTTGAACAAAACTCATTAAAACCATGCCAGATACTGATCCAAAAATTACTTTAATTGAAAAATATCATACTTATGTAATATTTGCATCTATACTGATGAAAATAATCCATGAAAATAATTTAAAAAGCTATAACACAATCTGAAAGCGATATTTATGAATTCGAAGGCATCCATAAGTACGATTTTGCATTTATATTCCTGTGCAATAATACTAATGAAGCATCCTTTCTCTTCAAAGAAATTTCAGAATTGGTTTACTTACATCAATTTACTTATGCAATCGTGAATATCCAGCGAAATTTTTGATCTGCCCCGAAATCCAAACTGAGTAACTTTAAACCATGCGTGGCTATGCCCGATTCTATTTGTTCTATGTAAGGAAACTACTCCTGAATTCAACCTATGTGAAACAAATGGACTAGGAATGCACGAAACATCACTACCAATATTTAAAAGAAATCTTTGTTTTGAAATAAAGTCCGTAATGTATAATCTGTGACTTACCGGTTGCTCAAAAACTTCCACTGTTTCTGCCGGATTTACAAGTTTTTTTTTTTACTATAAGCACATGGCACAACACATTTGTGGGCCTTATCCTTGAATGAATGACATAAAGCGGGTGGCTCCAAGAGAGCCCAGCACATTGACCAAAGGTCTATTGTACTGCCCAGAAAGTGAAGGTCCTTATGAAAAGAGACCAGTAGCCGAAGCAAAAATAAGCAGGCACTTGACAGGAATGTCATACAACTCCCAGGATTCGATCACATGTCGACCCAACTGTTTGAACCTATGGGCGGAGAATACCTCACATTCGACAAAACAAACAAATTTTCATTGCCCACATTTTGAAAAAATATGCTGGAGGTCGGCCCCCAAATGCAATAACACCCATGTCTTTTTGTGATAATGATAGATGCATTGTGTAATATTAAGCAAAGTTTATTTAATATTTTTTTCATCATGCTAGGCTTAGCATAAAAAAAGTGCCTTGGCCTGGAGTAGCAGACAATTCTCGCTATCTCTCAGAAATGCTTCTTTCTTCACTGGTTATGAACGGACTAAGGGACTAGAAAATGGCATCATTTTGCTTCCAAATTCCAATGTTAAATTAAAAAAAAAAAATAGTGAAGTGTTATTTGGTCAAAGCCTCTGAGAGCATAATGCCCAAGCCTTGCTAACTTTACCATAATGCCAGCCCTGCTGGTCAACTAATCAGTAAAGTTTTAGATTTAGATCCTTTATAGAGAAATGATTGAAATTCAAAAAAGGTTTAGAAAGTGATGTATCCAGCATATGGCTTTCCTTACAGATTAACAAATTTAGATACTATAGAGCAGTGGTCCTATGACATACTTGCGTACCCCTATGGGTAAATACAAATGTGGGATTTTTTTTTTTTATATAAAAGACTGTTGTTGATTCCAATGCATAAGCTCCATATTAGAATAGCACAAGAATGTTCTTTGTTCTAAAAGGATGTTCTAGTAATGCAATATTCATATAATCATAATAATGTTTGCGATTGTGTAATTTAAAAATACAAGTTAATAATTGTTATTTTTTAATTAATTTTTTTTTTTTTTTTCTGTTAATATAAGATCTGTTTTAAGAAAATAATAGGAAAGAAAATATTAAATTTTCTTGGCTTACCACTGCATATCGTCTCACATACATACCCCTAAAGAACTTCAAAGTGGAGTATGCAACCCCACTTTGGAGACCAATGCTATAGAGAAACAATAACACATATTAAAGCTTTCTTGTGGATCAATCTTACTCAAAAGAGGCTTTTTGTTACTGATTACAAGAAGTTTACTAAATTTCATTGCTTTATTTTTTCAAGAGATATAATGTTTCATGTGGGAAAAGTAAATTTTCTGATGTCTCAAGAAAGACTTGTAAATACTCCTAAACAAAGGTGTTCATTTATTTCTACTTAAAAGTGCTCAAGCATTCATTTATTTGATAATAGTGAATATACTTAATTTTTTAAATTTTAGATCAGAAATGCTTTGTTTTGAGAACAACGTATGGTTAAAATATATAAATTGTGTCATTCACTTTTGTAAATAAAGTATTAAATATAAAATGGCTACCTCTCTATTCAAAGCTAATTATATTAATATAACAGTTTTTGATTTTCACAAAAAAAAGTCTTGCGGTGCCTAATTCCCAAAGTATTAAAAAATTCCCCAGGTAGTATTAAAATTTCTGTTTAAAAGTTTGATAAAACTACTTAGTTTTTGCTCATTAAAAGCTGCATAAAATCGGGCAAAACAAATATGAACTTTTCTGCTGTATTCATTTCCGATTTTCACAAAAAATTTTTAATTATTTTTTTATTACAAAATTAGAATATTTTACAATACGAAATCTTTTGCGCATAAGCCTTCCTAAAAGGGACTTAATTTTTTGATGAAAGATGTATAAACCCATAGGAATTTCATTGCAAGGAACATAGTTTTTTTGTGTGAAATTTTGTAACTTAATTTAGCTAAATTAGTCAATTTTTCTTTACAAACAGACAAGATTGATTGTACTGTAATGTATGGCTGGACCAATTTCTCCTCAATTTAAGAGCCAGTCCTAAAGTTAGAAGCCAACTTTTAATTTACATTATTTTTCATTTTGACGACATTTGTTAGAAAATGCTTATGTAAATAGTTATAATGGTATAATGTATAGAGGTTAACATTAACACTTAAAAATATAATGAATTTTAATTTATTTTAATTAGTACTTAATAATTAGAGGCATTGATTGTTTTAAATTTATAAGATAAGCAAAAAAAAAATTTGTGTTCATGTATTTAACATATGCAAAAAATATTTAAATTTAATGTATTATTTTTGCATTAGCTGTTTAACTGTACACATATGAAATGAAATTGTACTTAATTTTGCCTGTGCTGAGCATTGTATCCTGGTACTCTTTTTATATGCTAGTAATTTATCTTTTATTTCTGCATATATTAGGTAGCACCACTAAAAGAACGAAAATAGAGTATATTATATGTTTACAAATGCCTGTCATTTGGCCGCTATGCCATTAGACAGGGAGCTCTCCAGTATTTCTCTATGCTTGAGTTAAAAGTCAGTGGTTTCAGGGCACTCGTCCAAATGTTTTCCAGATATAGGCTGTCCTTGGTCACATAAAATACAGTCCGGGGAAGCAGTAAGACCAATTCAATGGAGATGAGTCCTGAGACAGTCGTGACCAGTCAGAAGTCTGAACCTGGCAACTGATTCTTGTCAAGGAGCCTCTGGAATGATTGAAATGTTCTTGCTGAGGATGCTCCATGATTTTCCCTTAGATGCCTCCAGAGATTCTGTCTCAATTTCTTTTTTGTGTAGCATTTTAATGTATAGTTGTGCTGAATTGAAAGTCATAGGCTTTGAGAATCCCTGCTCGACCATAGCACCCCTTTTGGCCAAAAAATCCACTTTTTTTATTTCCTGGTACTCCTCATCTGTAATGCGCAGGCACCCACTGTAAAGTGATTCTGTGCGTTAAGTCTTTTAAAAGTGCCCTGATCTCTTGAACCGCGTACCATTGTTTCTTTGGTTGCCGGAAATTGTTTGGAGAGCCGAACTAGAGTCAGAGAGGATTACCGCTCTGTTGAATGAAGAAAGACGAAGTGCGAGTTGTTTCAATGCCGCATAAATTGCCTTAATCTCCCCAAAGTATATATATATTCCATATAACATCACACAAAAAAAAGTTAAAAGAAGATATTTTTTGTTAAATATATGAATTTTAGCGCTCTTTCTCAAAAATCGCTTATGAATCACTTATTGCACTTTTTCATGAGAATCTCGAATTTTAATATTTATTCTCATAAAGATCAAGAATTTTACCATTATTTCTTGTCTCTCCGTTCAAGAGTTACATTTTTTATTGCCGATTTTCTTTACCGATCTGCCAAATTTCCAGTCACCACCATTGTTAGGCAGTATGGGGTTTTCAAGAATCGCACAGTTCCTTCTTTTTCCTACTTTTTAAAAATGATTCTTACTTTCCTTTTTTCTTTCTTTTTCCTACTTTTACACATTTGGAAGCTCTTTTTTTGATTATGTGACCAATCGCAGGCATATCAGTAAAAATGTTCTAGGAGTTTATGATACAATGTACTAAACAAAGTGAAAAAAATCAGTCTGGCAATCTGTTTTTATTAAAAAGTGCTAAAATTTGCAGTTTTCATGCAAGAGCAGTAAAATTCGCGATTTTTAAGAAAAGGTGTTAAAATTTATAATCTTTGAAAAAGAGCACAAAAATTCATTTTTAAGAAAGAGTGCAAAAATTTGAGATTAGTAAGACAGTTCTTTCTAATTTTAACATTTTTAAGTAAATTACTGCAAATTTTGGCATTTTTAAATTACATTACTGTTTTTTAATAAAATCGTGATATTAGCACTTTTAAATTACATCACATAATGTAACACTTTTAAATAAAGTTGCGTATTTTAGCACTTTTAATTAAAATTACAAATTTCAACACTCTATGTAAAAATCTGCGTATTTCAGCATTATTTAAAAGAGGTGTGCTTTTTAACGTTCTTTATCAGAAATAATGAATTTTAGCACTATTTGAAAAAATCAATCTCCCTTTTTAGTGTTCTTTCTCAAAAATCGCAATTTTTAGTACTCTTTTTTAAAAATTTTGAGTTTTAGCACTATCTAAAAAATTAGAAATTTCGGTGCTCTAATAATAAATTTTATAATTTTTATGAATTTCATAAAAATATTCTTTGAATGTCACAAGTTTCATAAAAATGCTCTTTCGTAAAATTCACAACATTTTCATAAAAATTACAAATTTTTGCACTTTTAATAAAACTTACAATTTTTCACCCTTTACATAAAAATTGTAACAATTTCAAATCTTGCTACCAGATAAGCAACTTTGAATTTCAATAAGTAAAAAAATATGCCAATTTACTTGCTACAAATTAAAAAAATTCCTGCTCCAAGTCAAGTTTTATTGCTCAGAACTCATACAAAATAAGATTTTTGCTGTTCCAAAAGCACTGTACAACTGATATCATTGTATTAAGCATATTTCAACACCATATTTATGCAAAAAAACATTAATTGATGTGTGTGTGTGTGTGTGTGGGGGGGGGGGGTTGTTGAGACCCAGACTGTCCGACCTACCAGAAAGGTGTAAGGTAACTGTTTACCGGGGGGGGGGGGGAGGTATAATTCCTTCTTTTTACTACTTTTTGATATTAGAATTCCTCCCCCCCCCCCCCCTTTTTTTTTTTTAAAAATATGGGTGTGATCCCAGGGTTTGTTCAGTTCTTCTGTAGCTAAAAGAAATGTTGAACAGTGTTGATGGAATAATTGGAATGAAAGAATCAAGATGTTCTCCTTATGTGGTTAACTGTAATGCACACTTATATAAATGCTAAACAATATAACAATATAGCCCCTGTAGTATTGAACAAATTAAATATATAATTTTTAAAAGTAAAAGTCATAATTTAATAAAACTTATTTCATCTATGAAATGAATGTAATATTTTTTTTTCAAAGTAACATTTAACAAAACCAAATACTGTGTTTGATTTATGAAAAAAAAGTAATAAAATCAAACTTTATTAGTTTCTCATCCCATCTCAATAGCATTATCAACTAATTCAAACTTTCAGCATTTAATATACATTTTTTTTTAGTGCATGCAGTGAGCTACACAAAATAGCTGAAAAGAAATAGAATACCTTTGGAATAATCTGCATTGCAAATTTTGATCTTGATCAAGGAAATCTCCCTAATCCTCCCTAGCATTTGCTTTGGAAAAAAATGTTACGGTCAAATCAGAATCAAGCCAAGTTTGAATTATTTCATTGTGTTGTCTGTAATAAATTAAGTCAAAAGTATGCAAGTCAGTCCTTAAAGATTTTTTTTTATGTTCTTTAATTGTGATATATGAAACTGGTGTTTTCATGCTGTTGAGACCCAGACCGTCCGACCTATCAGAAAGGTGTAAGGTAACCGTTTGGACGACCGGGAAGTGCCACCCAATTTAGACTGGAACTCAGTGGGAGAGGCATCCACAGGGACCTTACCCTCCTTCCCCTACCACCAACCTCTCGGAAGGACTTTCGGACCCACATGTTTAACGTGATCGTACTCAGCATGAACTGGTGTTTTCATGTAGAAAACCCAGACCACACGACCAACCCAAAGGCTAATGGTAGCTTTCTGTGTGGCCGGTGGTGTTTTCATGTGTAAAACTTTGCATTTGTAATACAGATGTCATAACTAGGGATAGTAATCCCATAATCCCTGCAAAAAAATGCTCCTATAATCCAGAGATTTTAAATGCTCAAATTCCAGGATCCTGTCAAAAAATTGATCCCATAATCTAGGGATTTTAAATGCCAAAATCCTGGGATTTATATTTTATTTGTTATAACTACTTGTTATATTAGTTTCTCGGTTTTCCAATTCTATCAAAATTTTTAGAAAGTGACATGTTTAATTTAATGGACTTCATCAGAAAATGGTATTTAAAAAAAAATGGCTGATATATAGTATACAATTCAAATTATAGTCGTTTGCAAAAGCTTAAGACCACCTGTTTGTATTAGGATGTTTGTGCAGATTGCACCATCTTCTGTCCTTATTGCTCAACTTCCTGTCAGTATTGCATTACCTTACAGCAACAGGTGTTGATAGAGTTGTAGGAAAGCATCAGTTTTTTTCTTGGTTTTCATGCTAAGAGTTTGTATGCATATTTTCTCTATCATGAAAATTGGTCAAAAAAGCATCATTTACTTAAATGTTATTCAGAAGTCACAAATAGTGACTTTATATCATGAAGGGATACTCTGATATAAATAGAAAAGTGAATGTGAGCAAGACTGCTATCCGTAACACGATCACGAAATGTCAAAATACAGGTGATTTTAGCACCTGAAAGAGAAGTGGAAGTCCTAAGAAAACAAGCCCACATAAGGGCAATATTATAAGGTAAATTGTTATGTGTTCTCCAAAGAGTTCATGCATGGAAATCAAGTCCTTTCTACATTCGAAAGGGTGGGATATTAGTATCGGCCTATTTTCCTGACATCTCACTAAAAATTTTGGATATATGTTCTATAAACCTACACATAAACTTAGACTAACCTCTGTAATGTAAAAGAAGTGACTCGAGTTTGCGAAGTATCATCAATCATGGACTGTTCCAAGATTGGTGTCAAGTTATTTTTTCTGATGAATCAACTTTGTGTCAATTTGATTCGCATCAAAAAGATGTTCCACTTCGAAAAAGCAAAAGGTTTTATGAAAAATCCACCATTAGCACCATGAAATATCCACTCAGATAATATGGGTTCTATGTCAGCATCCGGTACTTTTCCACTGTCCTTTTTGACGAGAGGTACTACCGTGAATGGTCCTATTTATATGGATGTGTTGCATGAAAAGTTGGTAACTCATATGCAAGTGCACAGATGCATAATCTTTATGCATGATGGTGCTCCATGCCACAGATGCATAATCTTTATGCATGATGGTGCTCCATGCCACAGATCAAAGATAATAAAGGACTACTTGCAGAGGAAAAACATAAACATGATTGACTGGTCCGGTAATAAGAGTATTTCCATTATAAAAAAAAAAAGTGTGTCCGTATTCTGTGCATTGTAAAAAACAAAGGTGGCCACACAAAGTACTGATTTCAATCATTTTGTATACTAAGGAATGCAAGTATTTATTTATAATGTCATTTTTTAAAATATCTCTGAAGAGTAATTGGTTGTTTCTGTGAAATTGTTAATTTTTAATAAAATGACAGGTGGTTAAACTTTTGCAAATGACTGTAGTTCTAATTCTAATCAATTATCTCCATGCAACATAAATTAAAAAAAATGTTTTACAATTCAGTTGAATATTTTTCTATTCAATTGTTCTGTTTGACTTAATGGAATTTTGACTGAATGAATTAATCAACAGATGTTTAATACTTAATATTTGTCCTGTTTGAAAGTGGTGTAATATTAAGAATGACTGACTAAAAATCCCAAAAATAGAACTCTATTGGAAATATGATCAGTTTGAGAAACCTTCCGGATACCGGACCGTCCAAAATAGAGCTCTATAAAAATATTTTTTACTGGAAAAAAATAATGAGTTTTCATAAATCACAAGCAATATTTGGTTTTATTAAATATGCTTTTTTTATAATACTATTTAAAATAGGTGAAATGCATTTATTAACTTACTTTTTATAAAAATAAATTTTATATACAATTTGTTCCATGTTAGCCAGTTATGTTTTCTAAATTATGTCATGCACATTTATTGTTTGTAAGTATGCATGCACATTTATTGTTGGAAATAACCAGATTTTTCGTATATTTCTGTTGCTTAATTTAAGGTATATTACTTCAGAAAGTTTACCATTCAAGGTTTTTAGAAATATTGTCAATAGAACAAATTAAAAAAAGTTGCTAAAAGATATTCCTAATTTTATATGATTGTTCACTATATCTAAAAATTATTTGTACCCAAAGTTTTTTTTATAGTAAAGCCTCAATGTGATATTATCATTTAAAATACATGTAATATTTATAGACAAATAATTCAAAATGTAAGAATATGGATATCTTTAAATGAAGTAAAATAAAATTCCCAATCTCATGGGTTAAAAATTTCTTAGTCACAGGATTGCAAAAAATGTCTGAGATTGTAATCTTTAGTCATATCAAACAAAATATATATTGATTTGTCTTTATTATGGATATTGCTGTATGTCTCAACATATGTATTTATTGTTGATAAGCATCTCATATTGGCAAAAATTGCCTGATAGGAGTAAATTTGATATCTCCATATTGCATGCTTTGGATCATTTCTTATGATTAATATCTTTTATTCTGAAATATTTTAAACATTATTTAAGTGAATAAAGATGTTTGTCTTTTTTTTTTATATATATCTTTAGTAAACTTTTCATTTTATTTTCAGGCCGTCCACATATGAGTGAAAATGCTGATTCTCAGAATATCTAAATTGATTGGAATTCATATATTTGGAATATAAATTATAAATATTCTCATGCTTGCTTCACAGTTCTTATTGTGTATGTATGTATCAATATAATGTTTTAATGTTTCCGCATGCAATTTACTTACAGTTGTTAAAGCTTTCAGTTGAATTGAAATTGTTTTGTTTTGGTATCTCGTTGAGTTTATTTAATTTGTTTATTAGGTATTTTGTATTGCATAACATCTGATTTCATTGTTTGAATTATTCATAGTATTTATTTTTTCATCTTCGTTTTCATTTTATTGAGATAAAACTTCATTTATGGTTAGTAATGCTTAATTCTTTTTGCAGCATGCACAAAAGATTGGATGTCTTTAAACTAATTTTTACGTTATGCAAAATAGGTATATTTGGTACTTGTATCGATCTCTGTTGGTGCACTTTAAATATTTCCATCATTATGACGCTATCTCTTTCTTGGAAAGTACACAGTTGCCAAAAAAGTGTTATGAAAGGCAATGTTACTAATAGCAAAATGCAAAATTATGGAAATACAGATTTTGATGTGATCCAATGTTATGCATTTAATATGTCAATGTTACTGTGCAGCTAGGTAAAAAGCTTGAAATTAAAAAAAATCTCTTGTTTACTTTTTATTATAGTTGAAAAGCTTATGTTTACTTCTTAAATTCCAATTTTTTTCTACTTTTTATTACTTTAAATTTCTTTAATTTTCAACAGTTTGAACTTTAAACAACTTTTGTTTTCGCATTTAAAAAACTGTTTATTTTTCAGTATTTAAATTTGATAAATATTTGCTTCTTGCTTAAACAAATAATGATGTCACATGCAGAAAGACATTATTTGGACTGCCTGTGTAGTGTAACGTCACATATTAAAAGTGCTATTGGCTAGTCATCTTGTTTTGGCTATAATTAATTAGCGGTCGGTATATTGTATACAAGTACGGTATATTTTTATGCCTGTTTCCTGTTGAAGTATTTAAAATCATTGTCACATGTTCTTTGTATATTAAGCTATCTGGTTTTACACCTTGCATGTTTTACTGTTGAATTCAAAATAATTCAGATAATTTAGAAAACTGTTTGATTAAAAATAAGATTTTTTATGAAAACTTATGTATCTTCATTGTGGAATTGTAACCATTGTACATAATGGAATTCTGTAATATTGATTTTAATTTGATTATTAACTTTCATTTATATATTTATGTACGTGGCCATCATGCATGTGTTGTATTTCGTGCATTAGAATAATGTTTTATGTATAGCATGACGCCTCACCTGGTTTCATTTATTAAATCATCCATTTGCTAAAAAGTTTCTTTTTTCATGGATGAGGACATGGAGGAAAAGTTTCAAGTTTTCTGTGTTAACTCCTTCAGAATCGGCAAATGGCCACACTACAGTGCTTAGAAGTAATAGTGTGCCGACCGCCTATACCTACCAATGCTGGGAGCTGTTCCAGCAAAGCTGCCTCCACCAGACGGCTCTGGCCTCGAATAAGAGATCAAAAGCTGAGGAGTTAGCATTGAAGTTAATGGGAATTCAATGCAAATGAAATGTCCGATATCTTTGGAGATAATTGAAGAATTTGAGTGAAATTTAGTGTGATTATTGCAAGTGGTATATACAAAAAGTCATTTGATTTTCAGAGCAATTGAGCTAAGGATATATTTGTATTTTTAAAATTTTATTTAACTTGATCTGATGTTCGTTGAAACCTTTGAGGTCCAAAATAATCAGGTTCATTTATCACAGTAACGTAAAATTTGGTATGATGTTTTCTCTTGTGGTACATTTCAGTTTCTTTTATTTTGAAGCTTATCGGGCTTGCCCATCCTGGGCCCGCTATAGGACTTTATCCGTTTTTAGAGAATAACTCAAAAATCTAAAAAAGTAGGAAATCTAAATGTAATATATCGTTTTCTTTTCGGGTATATATATTTTTTTTATGTTTTGAACCATGAGCCTAGGAATTCACCCATTTTTGCGGAATAACTCAAGAAAAGGTGTATCTAGAAATTCGAAGTTTAGCATATCCTTGTCATTTGCGGTATATGTTAACTCTTTGGATTTAAAACCTTATCGGGCAAGCCCGTTCTGAACCCAACAAAAGGAATATACTCGTGTTTTGAGAATAACTCGAAATTCTGAGCATCTAGAATATCTAAGTTCAATATATCATTGTCCTTTGGGGTATATAATATTTCATCACATTTCGAACCTTATCCGGCTAGCCCGTCTTAGTCCCACCATAAAAATTTACTCGCTTTTCAAGAATAATTCGAAAATTGAAGTAGCTATACATGTAAATTTAATATATCATTTCCTTTTGAATAGATTTTAATTTAGATTTGAAACCTCATCGAGCTAACCTATCTTGGGTCCACTGAAGAGTGCATTTGTTTTTGAAGAATAACTCGGGAGTCTAAGTAGCTAAAAATTCCAAGTTTAACCCTTTCGCGACAGTTGACGAGCTCGCGCATCGGCTGCAAACTTGCATTCAAGTATGACGGTCACGCATCTGCATTCTGAAAAATTTACCCTAAAAGACGGCGGCCGCGTGAGCTCGTTTTCATATGAAACATTTTCATTTGAATTTATTTTTCTACTAGATGACGTTAAATGTCCATGTGAAAAACTCCAATGTATTTTGCAGATACTTGACGTTGGTTAGGGGTGGATTCAATAAATTATTTCTCTATCTGGAGCAGTGAAACATGGTTTTGTAATATAAACAAACAGAGCACTTCTTGCAGCATCTATAGTTTTATAATTGAGTTTCGGGTCTCGTTTTGATTTTAGCTTAATGATTTCTTTGGTGAATAACAGGAATGTAAGAGAGTATTTTTGTTTTAGTTTGGGTTTTAAAGGAATGTGCGGCAGTGAAATTATTAGGTTATTTCGGATCAGAGAATGTTTGGCCCAGGACGGGGTTTTTTTCTGTGGAAAAATATACTCATATGATAAACGAACCAGGCAGTAATGAAAGTGATGCAGATAGTAAAGATTCGTGGAACTGTGATATTTCTGAAGATGTATATGAAAATGCAAATGATTCTTCAGATTCTGAGCGTACTATTATTACAATGCTGCCAGCTTCAATAGCTGTTTTTTTTTAATTATGTTTTTGAACAGGAGTTTTGAAAGATTTTTAATTCTTTTGAGTTTTTTAGCATACTTGGAATCAATCACAATATTATGCCGCTTAATTTAGATAAGGAAATTAATTTTTTTAGCATATTTTTCGATGATGAATAGTAAAATTCATAGTAAAAGCAATTAACGAGTATTTGCATTGCGATTCGTATGAAAAATATACATCAAATAAAAAATAGGTATTTCTATTATTCCTGACAAAAGTAGATTTCTGTGAAGAGATAGATGATTTTTAGTGAATTTATTTCGAGAGTTAGGCTTAGTTCAATAAATTAGCCATCCTTTGGGAAAAGTTCGGAAGTAAAGAGCTCCATCCTTCGGGCCGCGGTAGTTTCGGAATGCCGCCATCCCGAAAGGTTTAACATATCATTGGCTTTTGTGGTATATTTAAGTTCTTCGGATTTGAACTTTATCAGGCTAGCCTGTCCTGGGCTAGACATAGAAATGGGCTCGTTTTTTTTTAGAATAACTGGAAAATTGGAGCAACTAGAAAATATAAATTTAGTACATCCTTATCTTTTGAGGAATATTATAATTCATTCGATTTTGAACCATATCGGGCAAACCCGTTTTAGGCCCGCCCTAGAAACTCAGTTTTTGGGGGGAATGGGAATAACTTTAGAAACGGGATTTCTAAAAGTTCCAAGTTTAGAATGTTGTTCTCCTTTGCGGTGTATCTTAACTCATTGGATTTAAAATCTTATTAGGCTAGCCCATCCTGGGCCCCACAAATAGAATGTACTCATTTTTTTAAGAATAACTCCAAGACTGTAGTAGCTAGAATGTCTACATTTAGTATATCATTGTCCTTTAGGGTATATTTTATTTCTTTTGATTTTGAACCTTATTGGGCTAGCCCGTCTTGGGCCCAACATAGTACTGATGTACTCGTTTTTTGAGAATAACTCATGAATCGGAGCAGCTAAAAAATCTAAATTTAGTATGTCATTTTCTTTTGGGGTTTATCATAATTTATATTTTGAACCTCATTGGGCTAGTCCATCTTGAGTCCGCCTTAGGAATGCGCTCGTTTTGATGAATAACTCGAGAACCGAAGTAGCTAAAATTCCAAGTTTAGCATGCTATTGTCTTTTGTGGTATATTGCATTTTTTCAATTTTTAACTTTATTCAGCCAGCCCGTGCTGGGCCCAAAATTAAATTTTGGATGCCGGCATACTAAAATCGAAGCGAAGATTTTTCAGTTAAGGATTTTCCCAACTACTTCGGTGCGATTATCAAGTAATTTGTAAAAACTGAATATATTCTTATGGTTGGCCCAAGAAGGGTTAGCCCTATAAGATTTAAAATCCGAAGAATTAAAATATACCACAAAGGACAATGATATATAATAAATTTAGACATTCTAGCTGTACTGGTTTTCGATTTATTCTGAAAAACGAGTTCATTCCTGTGGCAGGCCCAGGACGGGTTAGCATGATAAGATTTTACATCCAAAGAGTTCAAATATACCTCAAAAGAGAATGACATGCTAAACTTGGAATTTTTAGCTTCTCCGTTCTCGAAATATTTCCTCAAAACGAGTGTATTCTTAAGGCGGGCCAAAGACGAGCTAGCCCAATAAGGTTCAAAATCTAAAAAATTAAAATATACCCCAAAAGATAATGTTATATAAGAAATTTTTTGTTGATCTGCTTGAGTTATTTAATAAAACGAGTACATTAATATGTCGGATCCAGGATGGGCTACCTCGATACGGGTTAGATT